>OY804575.1:124933854-126133854 GCA_963680875.1 Bathymodiolus brooksi
TGTCCTTCTTCTTTTGACCATTGTGTTGTCTGTCCTTCTTTTGACCATTGTGTTGTCTGTCCTTCTTCTTTTGAACATTGTGTTGTCTGTCCTTCTTCTTTTGACCATTGTGTTGTCTGTCCTTCTTCTTTTGACCATTGTGTTGTCTGTCCTTCTTCTTTTGACCATTGTATTGTCTGTCCTTCTTCTTTTGACCATTGTGTTGTCTGTCCTTCTTCTTTTGACCATTGTGTTGTCTGTCCTTCTTCTTTTGACCATTGTATTGTCTGTCCTTCTTCTTTTGACCATTGTGTTGTCTGTCCTTCTTCTTTTGACCATTGTGTTGTCTGTCCTTCTTCTTTTGACCATTGTATTGTCTGTCCTTCTTCTTTTGACCATTGTGTTGTCTGTTCTTCTTTTGACCATTGTGTTGTCTGTCCTTCTTTTTTTGACCATTGTGTTGTCTGTCCTTCTTCTTTTGACCATTGTGGTTTCTGTCCTTCTTCTTTTGACCATTGTGTTGTCTGTCCTTCTTTTTTTGACCATTGTATTGTCTGTCCTTCTTCTTTTGACCATTGTGTTGTCTGTCCTTCTTCTTTTGACCATTGTGTTGTCTGTCCTTCTTCTTTTGACCATTGTATTGTCTGTTCTTCTTCTTTTGACCATTGTATTGTCTGTTCTTCTTCTTTTGACCATTGTGTTGTCTGTCCTTCTTCTTTTGACCATTGTGTTGTCTGTCCTTCTTCTTTTGACCATTGTGTTGTCTGTCCTTCTTCTTTTGACCATTGTGTTGTCTGTCCTTCTTCTTTTGACCATTGTGTTGTCTGTCCTTCTTCTTTTGACCATTGTATTGTCTGTCCTTTTTCCTTTTGACCATTGTATTGTCTGTCCTTCTTCTTTTGACCATTGTGTTGTCTGTCCTTCTTCTTTTGACCATTGTGTTGTCTGTCCTTCTTCTTTTGACCATTGTGTTGTCTGTCCTTCTTCTTTTGACCATTGTGTTGTCTGTCCTTCTTCTTTTGACCATTGTGTTGTCTGCCCTTCTTCTTTTGACCATTGTGTTGTCTGTGCTTTTTCCTTTTGACCATT
The DNA here is from genome assembly GCA_963680875.1 of Bathymodiolus brooksi. Classification (NCBI taxonomy): domain Eukaryota; kingdom Metazoa; phylum Mollusca; class Bivalvia; order Mytilida; family Modiolidae; genus Bathymodiolus; species Bathymodiolus brooksi. The sequence continues at coordinate 124,934,923 of OY804575.1, forward strand.
GTGTTGTCTGTCCTTCTTCTTTTGACCATTGTGTTGTCTGTCCTTCTTCTTTTGACCATTGTGTTGTCTGTCCTTCTTCTTTTGACCATTGTGTTGTCTGTCCTTCTTCTTTTGACCATTGTGTTGTCTGTCCTTTTTCCTTTTGACCATTGTATTGTCTGTCCTTCTTCTTTTGACCATTGTGTTGTCTGTCCTTCTTCTTTTGACCATTGTGTTGTCTGTCCTTCTTCTTTTGACCATTGTGTTGTCTGTCCTTCTTCTTTTGACCATTGTGTTGTCTGTCCTTCTTCTTTTGACCATTGTGTTGTCTGTCCTTCTTCTTTTGACCATTGTGTTGTCTGTCCTTCTTCTTTTTACCATTGTGTTGTCTGTCCTTTTTCCTTTTGACCATTGTGTTGTCTGTCCTTCTTCTTTTGACCATTGTGTTGTCTGTCCTTCTTCTTTTGACCATTGTGTTGTCTGTCCTTCTTCTTTTGACCATTGTGTTGTCTGTCCTTCTTCTTTTGACCATTGTGTTGTCTGTCCTTTTTCCTTTTGACCATTGTATTGTCTGTCCTTCTTCTTTTGACCATTGTGTTGTCTGTCCTTCTTCTTTTGACCATTGTGTTGTCTGTCCTTCTTCTTTTGACCATTGTGTTGTCTGTCCTTCTTCTTTTGACCATTGTGTTGTCTGTCCTTCTTCTTTTGACCATTGTGTTGTCTGTCCTTCTTCTTTTGACCATTGTGTTGTCTGTCCTTCTTCTTTTGACCATTGTGTTGTCTGTCCTTCTTCTTTTGACCATTGTGTTGTCTGTCCTTTTTCCTTTTGACCATTGTGTTGTCTGTCCTTCTTCTTTTGACCATTGTGTTGTCTGTCCTTCTTCTTTTGACCATTGTGTTGTCTGTCCTTCTTCTTTTGACCATTGTGTTGTCTGTCCTTCTTCTTTTGACCATTGTGTTGTCTGTCCTTTTTCCTTTTGACCATTGTGTTGTCTGTCCTTCTTCTTTTGACCATTGTGTTGTCTGTCCTTCTTCTTTTGACCATTGTGTTGTCTGTCCTTCTTCTTTTGACCATTGTGTTTTCTGTCCTTCTTCTTTTGACCATTGTGTTGTCTGTCCTTCTTCTTTTGACTATTGTGTTTTCTGTTCTTCTTCTTTTGACCATTGTGTTGTCTGTCCTTCTTCTTTTGACCATTGTGTTGTCTGTTCTTCTTCTTTTGACCATTGTGTTGTCTGTCCTTCTTCTTTTGACCATTGTATTGTCTGTCCTTTTTCCTTTTGACCATTGTATTGTCTGTCCTTCTTCTTTTGACCATTGTGTTGTCTGTCCTTCTTCTTTTGACCATTGTGTTGTCTGTCCTTCTTCTTTTGACCATTGTGTTGTCTGTTCTTCTTCTTTTGACCATTGTGTTGTCTGTCCTTCTTCTTTTGACCATTGTATTGTCTGTCCTTTTTCCTTTTGACCATTGTATTGTCTGTCCTTCTTCTTTTGACCATTGTGTTGTCTGTCCTTCTTCTTTTGACCATTGTGTTGTCTGTCCTTCTTCTTTTGACCATTGTGTTGTCTGTCCTTCTTCTTTTGACCATTGTGTTGTCTCTCCTTCTTCTTTTGACCATTGTGTTGTCTGTCCTTCTTCTTTTGACCATTGTGTTGTCTGTCCTTTTTCCTTTTGACCATTGTGTTGTCTGTCCTTCTTCTTTTGACCATTGTGTTGTCTGTCCTTCTTCTTTTGACCATTGTGTTGTCTGTCCTTCTTCTTTTGACCATTGTGTTGTCTGTCCTTCTTCTTTTGACCATTGTGTTGTCTGTCCTTTTTCCTTTTGACCATTGTATTGTCTGTCCTTCTTCTTTTGACCATTGTGTTGTCTGTCCTTCTTCTTTTGACCATTGTGTTGTCTGTCCTTCTTCTTTTGACCATTGTGTTGTCTGTCCTTCTTCTTTTGACCATTGTATTGTCTGTCCTTCTTCTTTTGACCATTGTGTTGTCTGTCCTTCTTCTTTTGACCATTGTGTTGTCTGTCCTTCTTCTTTTGACCATTGTGTTGTCTGTCCTTTTTCCTTTTGACCATTGTGTTGTCTGTCCTTCTTCTTTTGACCATTGTGTTGTCTGTCCTTCTTCTTTTGACCATTGTGTTGTCTGTCCTTCTTCTTTTGACCATTGTGTTGTCTGTCCTTCTTCTTTTGACCATTGTGTTGTCTGTCCTTTTTCCTTTTGACCATTGTATTGTCTGTCCTTCTTCTTTTGATCATTGTGTTGTCTGTCCTTCTTCTTTTGACCATTGTGTTGTCTGTCCTTCTTCTTTTGACCATTGTGTTGTCTGTCCTTCTTCTTTTGACCATTGTGTTGTCTGTCCTTCTTCTTTTGACCATTGTGTTGTCTGTCCTTCTTCTTTTGACCATTGTGTTGTCTGTCCTTCTTCTTTTGACCATTGTGTTGTCTGTCCTTCTTCTTTTGACCATTGTGTTGTCTGTCCTTTTTCCTTTTGACCATTGTGTTGTCTGTCCTTCTTCTTTTGACCATTGTGTTGTCTGTCCTTCTTCTTTTGACCATTGTGTTGTCTGTCCTTCTTCTTTTGACCATTGTGTTGTCTGTCCTTCTTCTTTTGACCATTGTGTTGTCTGTCCTTTTTCCTTTTGACCATTGTGTTGTCTGTCCTTCTTCTTTTGACCATTGTGTTGTCTGTCCTTCTTCTTTTGACCATTGTGTTGTCTGTCCTTCTTCTTTTGACCATTGTATTGTCTGTCCTTCTTCTTTTGACCATTGTGTTGTCTGTCCTTCTTTTTTTGACCATTGTGTTGTCTGTCCTTCTTCTTTTGACCATTGTGTTGTCTGTCCTTCTTCTTTTGACCATTGTGTTGTCTGTCCTTCTTCTTTTGACCATTGTGTTGTCTGTCCTTCTTTTGACCATTGTGTTGTCTGTCCTTCTTCTTTTGAACATTGTGTTGTCTGTCTTTCTTCTTTTGACCATTGTGTTGTCTGTCCTTCTTCTTTTGACCATTGTGTTGTCTGTTCTTCTTCTTTTGACCATTGTATTGTCTGTCCTTTTTCCTTTTGACCATTGTATTGTCTGTCCTTCTTCTTTTGACCATTGTGTTGTCTGTCCTTCTTCTTTTGACCATTGTGTTGTCTGTCCTTCTTCTTTTGACCATTGTGTTGTCTGTCCTTCTTCTTTTGACCATTGTGTTGTCTGTCCTTCTTCTTTTGACCATTGTGTTGTCTGCCCTTCTTCTTTTGACCATTGTGTTGTCTGTGCTTTTTCCTTTTGACCATTGTGTTGTCTGTCCTTCTTCTTTTGACCATTGTGTTGTCTGTCCTTCTTCTTTTGACCATTGTGTTGTCTGTCCTTCTTCTTTTGACCATTGTGTTGTCTGTCCTTCTTCTTTTGACCATTGTGTTGTCTGTCCTTTTTCCTTTTGACCATTGTATTGTCTGTCCTTCTTCTTTTGACCATTGTGTTGTCTGTCCTTCTTCTTTTGACCATTGTGTTGTCTGTCCTTCTTCTTTTGACCATTGTGTTGTCTGTCCTTCTTCTTTTGACCATTGTGTTGTCTGTCCTTCTTCTTTTGACCATTGTGTTGTCTGTCCTTCTTCTTTTGACCATTGTGTTGTCTGTCCTTCTTCTTTTGACCATTGTGTTGTCTGTCCTTTTTCCTTTTGACCATTGTGTTGTCTGTCCTTCTTCTTTTGACCATTGTGTTGTCTGTCCTTCTTCTTTTGACCATTGTGTTGTCTGTCCTTCTTCTTTTGACCATTGTGTTGTCTGTCCTTCTTCTTTTGACCATTGTGTTGTCTGTCCTTTTTCCTTTTGACCATTGTATTGTCTGTCCTTCTTCTTTTGACCATTGTGTTGTCTGTCCTTCTTCTTTTGACCATTGTGTTGTCTGTCCTTCTTCTTTTGACCATTGTGTTGTCTGTCCTTCTTCTTTTGACCATTGTGTTGTCTGTCCTTCTTCTTTTGACCATTGTGTTGTCTGTCCTTCTTCTTTTGACCATTGTGTTGTCTGTTCTTCTTCTTTTGACCATTGTGTTGTCTGTCCTTCTTCTTTTGACCATTGTGTTGTCTGTTCTTCTTCTTTTGACCATTGTATTGTCTGTCCTTCTTCTTTTGACCATTGTGTTGTCTGTTCTTCTTCTTTTGACCATTGTGTTGTCTGTCCTTCTTCTTTTGACCATTGTGTTTTCTGTCCTTCTTCTTTTGACCATTGTGTTGTCTGTCCTTCTTCTTTTGACCATTGTGTTGTCTGTCCTTCTTCTTTTGACCATTGTGTTGTCTGTCCTTCTTCTTTTGACCATTGTGTTGTCTGTCCTTCTTCTTTTGACCATTGTGTTGTCTGTCCTTCTTCTTTTGACCATTGTATTGTCTGTCCTTCTTCTTTTGACCATTGTGTTGTCTGTCCTTCTTCTTTTGACCATTGTGTTGTCTGTCCTTCTTCTTTTGACCATTGTATTGTCTGTCCTTCTTCTTTTGACCATTGTGTTGTCTGTCCTTCTTCTTTTGACCATTGTGTTGTCTGTCCTTCTTTTTTTGACCATTGTGTTGTCTGTCCTTCTTCTTTTGACCATTGTGTTTTCTGTCCTTCTTCTTTTGACCATTGTGTTGTCTGTCCTTCTTCTTTTGACCATTGTATTGTCTGTCCTTCTTCTTTTGACCATTGTATTGTCTGTCCTTCTTCTTTTGACCATTGTGTTGTCTGTCCTTCTTCTTTTGACCATTGTGTTGTCTGTCCTTCTTCTTTTGACCATTGTGTTGTCTGTCCTTCTTCTTTTGACCATTGTGTTGTCTGTCCTTCTTCTTTTGACCATTGTGTTGTCTGTCCTTCTTCTTTTGACCATTGTGTTGTCTGTCCTTCTTCTTTTGACCATTGTGTTGTCTGTCCTTTTTCCTTTTGACCATTGTGTTGTCTGTCCTTCTTCTTTTGACCATTGTGTTGTCTGTCCTTCTTCTTTTGACCATTGTGTTGTCTGTCCTTCTTCTTTTGACCATTGTGTTGTCTGTCCTTCTTCTTTTGACCATTGTGTTGTCTGTCCTTTTTCCTTTTGACCATTGTGTTGTCTGTCCTTCTTCTTTTGACCATTGTGTTGTCTGTCCTTCTTCTTTTGACCATTGTGTTGTCTGTCCTTCTTCTTTTGACCATTGTGTTTTCTGTCCTTCTTCTTTTGACCATTGTGTTGTCTGTCCTTCTTCTTTTGACCATTGTGTTGTCTGTTCTTCTTCTTTTGACCATTGTGTTGTCTGTCCTTCTTCTTTTGACCATTGTGTTGTCTGTTCTTCTTCTTTTGACCATTGTGTTGTCTGTCCTTCTTCTTTTGACCATTGTATTGTCTGTCCTTTTTCCTTTTGACCATTGTATTGTCTGTCCTTCTTCTTTTGACCATTGTGTTGTCTGTCCTTCTTCTTTTGACCATTTTGTTGTCTGTCCTTCTTCTTTTGACCATTGTGTTGTCTGTTCTTCTTCTTTTGACCATTGTGTTGTCTGTCCTTCTTTTTTTGACCATTGTATTGTCTGTCCTTTTTCCTTTTGACCATTGTATTGTCTGTCCTTCTTCTTTTGACCATTGTGTTGTCTGTCCTTCTTCTTTTTACCATTGTGTTGTCTGTCCGTCTTCTTTTGACCATTGTGTTGTCTGTCCTTCTTCTTTTGACCATTGTGTTGTCTCTCCTTCTTCTATTGACCATTGTGTTGTCTGTCCTTCTTCTTTTGACCATTGTGTTGTCTGTCCTTTTTCCTTTTGACCATTGTGTTGTCTGTCCTTCTTCTTTTGACCATTGTGTTGTCTGTCCTTCTTCTTTTGACCATTGTGTTGTCTGTCCTTCTTCTTTTGACCATTGTGTTGTCTGTCCTTCTTCTTTTGACCATTGTGTTGTCTGTCCTTTTTCCTTTTGACCATTGTATTGTCTGTCCTTCTTCTTTTGACCATTGTGTTGTCTGTCCTTCTTCTTTTGACCATTGTGTTGTCTGTCCTTCTTCTTTTGACCATTGTGTTGTCTGTCCTTCTTCTTTTGACCATTGTGTTGTCTGTCCTTCTTCTTTTGACCATTGTGTTGTCTGTCCTTCTTCTTTTGACCATTGTGTTGTCTGTCCTTCTTCTTTTGACCATTGTGTTGTCTGTCCTTTTTCCTTTTGACCATTGTGTTGTCTGTCCTTCTTCTTTTGACCATTGTGTTGTCTGTCCTTCTTCTTTTGACCATTGTGTTGTCTGTCCTTCTTCTTTTGACCATTGTGTTGTCTGTCCTTTTTCCTTTTGACCATTGTATTGTCTGTCATTCTTCTTTTGACCATTGTGTTGTCTGTCCTTCTTCTTTTGACCATTGTGTTGTCTGTCCTTCTTCTTTTGACCATTGTGTTGTCTGTCCTTCTTCTTTTGACCATTGTGTTGTCTGTCCTTCTTCTTTTGACCATTGTGTTGTCTGTCCTTCTTCTTTTGACCATTGTGTTGTCTGTCCTTCTTCTTTTGACCATTGTGTTGTCTGTCCTTTTTCCTTTTGACCATTGTGTTGTCTGTCCTTCTTCTTTTGACCATTGTGTTGTCTGTCCTTCTTCTTTTGACCATTGTGTTGTCTCTCCTTCTTCTTTTGACCATTGTGTTGTCTGTCCTTCTTCTTTTGACCATTGTGTTGTCTGTCCTTTTTCCTTTTGACCATTGTGTTGTCTGTCCTTCTTCTTTTGACCATTGTATTGTCTGTCCTTCTTCTTTTGACCATTGTGTTGTCTGTCCTTCTTCTTTTGACCATTGTGTTGTCTGTCCTTCTTTTTTTGAACATTGTGTTGTCTGTCCTTCTTCTTTTGACCATTGTGTTGTCTGTCCTTCTTCTTTTGACCATTGTGTTGTCTGTCCTTCTTCTTTTGACCATTGTATTGTCTGTCCTTCTTCTTTTGACCATTGTGTTGTCTGTTCTTCTTCTTTTGACCATTGTGTTGTCTGTCCTTCTTCTTTTGACCATTGTGTTGTCTGTCCTTCTTCTTTTGACCATTGCGTTGTCTGTCCTTCTTCTTTTGACCATTGTGTTGTCTGTCCTTCTTCTTTTGACCATTGTATTGTCTGTCCTTCTTCTATTTATGACTTCTGGTTACCGCTTTGGTATCTTCTAACTTTTCTTATTATTGTTTTATCGGGTATTTTGTCTACAATTCGTGATGACGACAACAAAACAATTTGATAGAAGATTTAGTTTAGATACATGTAGTTGTTATCTCTGAATAAGAAATATGTTTTGTCAAGTGTAGTCTCCTCTTCAGAATATAACATGGACACGGCAGATACAAACATCTCGTTTTGCGTAAAAATATATCCTATTTTGTGCTAAATAATTATGAATCTTACCAAAAGTACTCTGAAACTGATATTGCTAATAGTAATATGCTGGACTTTCTTATTGATAGCATATACTGTCAAACCAGCTTTAGTGACTACTTTATTACCCAATAACTTATATTATGTGACATTAATTTTGATTTAAATGGAACGTTTGACGGTATGTTGTGTTTTGTGGTCGTGTTACGAGAGTGACGCAATTTTGAAAGTGGTCCTACCAAAGATTATCTAAGACCAATATAGTTTAATAGTTTCTGAAAAAAAGATATTAATATGATTTTTATTCAAAATAATAATAATTTGCATAATCGATATCAATCAGTTGAACAAATATTTGCAATGAAAACTCGGTCGATTAATTAACCACGCATTTTCACTATTGTGCAGCTGCATTTTTTTTTTATATTATGACAAGTGTGGACACAGAAATGTGCTGTCCAGAAGGCAAGTGTGGATGTCAATATTTCATATTATTAACTTTAAAAAAAAAAAAAAAATGATGGACACAGGGGTCCTGGATTTTTTTTAATAAAAAACTAATCCTGGATTATTATTTTTGCTTAATGTCCGGTCCTGTGTTTTTATTTCAAATTTTTATCATAGCCCCCCTCCCCCTCCCAAGGGATATACAATTGCATCATTAATAATAAATTAATAAATAATAAATTCAGATTTTCTATTTAAAATAAATCTCATTTACAAAACCACTGATATTTGTTCAATTTTTAACGCTGATTTAAGCCTTAGTCGCAACAAATTTTTATTTTTCTCTTTAAACTGTCGAAACATAATATTTATTTAACTGTAAAATTCACAAATAAAATTCACCCTTTTGTTCTTGTTTAAATCAATGATCAACAATATTTCAGAATCAAACAAATGAATAAATATAACATAGATTTCTTTTTTATACATCTTTTTACCATGTGGAGTCAGTGTGTTTTAAATCGGTCATCCAATCAGGCCGCTCATTATTCTTGTCCAAGATAAAAATACATCGCTAAAATTACCTGTGGGTGTTTCTCCACTTCAACTCGTAAATTTACATAGAAATCGGAGATATTTCGTCATAAAACTTCACACATGGTTTTGTCTATCATATTTCTTGAAGACAAACATAAAATTTTATTGCATTTATCAATATTTTATGAGTATCAACAGTTTTTTCAACACCGTATCTGTTTCTCGATACAGCCCCCCGATTACAGTGACCCGTGACCCAGATTAGCGCCTTTCACCAGTCTTTTCTTAATAATGTTGTTTAAAAAGAAACTTTAAACAGTGATGACCACTATTATCAACAAAATGAACGACTACCTTTCAACTAACATCATTGGACAGAAGAAAAGACCTCGACATATGCCGATAGAAATCCAGATCCTGGCATGGAACATACACAATAATGTGGCGTGGTAAAGCCCGTTAATAAAACCCCTTCTTGAGTTGATTTTGACTTAAAATAAAGCTGTAATTTTCAGTTTAAGAAATTCGAGCACCTGAGTTCAGTCCCGGGTTTTGGTGAGATCCGTGTTGCTTAACTTTGTACTTTTTTGTGTTGTCCTATTGTGTGTCTTTACGTTCGGATTTCCATGCTGTGATGTTCGCTACGATTTCCGCATAAAACGATGTTCGGTTCGTCTTTACCTCCAGTTGTATGTAGGAGGGCGCATGGCTTATTTACGTTATTTGTGTTTGTATACGTATAGTGGTGTCCAACACGTATAGTGTTGTGTGTTTATTTTGTTTTTCGTCGACTTGTTGTGTACCCTACCAAGGTATGTTGTCAGTTTTTCTGCATTGTCCCTTTTTAATTGCCCCTTCGGGTTTCCCTAACGTTTATTCAGAATAATCTTGAAGAGAGAGAGAGAGAGAGAGAGAGAGAGAGAGAGAGAGAGAGTGAGAGAGAGCATTTTTATTCAGAATAATCTTGGAGAGAGAGAGAGAGAAAGAGAGAGAGAGAGAGCATTGATGTTGAAAACAATTTTGAAACAACTCTTTGTAATTTGTAATGCATAATTGAATAAAGCTTTATTTTCAGTAACGGTGGCCATTTTGACTGGAGGGTGGGGCTATCGGACACACTTTTGGAAGTGAACTACATGTTTGCTTTAATTGTGCACAGTGGTGTCAAAGGAGAAAATCAAAATTTGAAAGGTTTACGTTGTATTAATGACAGACGGACGATGAACAAATTCTCACGTTTGAACAGGTGAGCTAAAATGATGTGTATGAATAATTTGTCAGATTTAATGTTTTATAGATATACTACCATAAGTATTGAAATGTATAAGATTAATAAAAAAAGATACATAATAACCAGATAAAAAGAGAAATCATAGAAAAGGAACAGCCAAGACACAAAACCAAAAACTGCAGAAACAAAAGGAAAGGTAATGCCAGATAATAGAACAAATGTTCAGACATCAGGAGTGAGGGATGGTGCTCTCATAGGGTGAGAATCTCATCACTATTAATTGGAATCCGTCCCAAAGCCAGTTAAGAGATCTCCTGGCTGACACATGTAACCCGCCGTGAAGCTTCAATTTCAAAAGCCAGTAAAGGGATCTCCTGTCTGACACATGTGACCCGCCGTGAAGTTTCAATTTCAAAAGCTAGTAAAGGGATCTCCTGGCTGACACATGTGACCCGCCGTGAAGTTTCAATTTCAAAAGCCAGTAAAGGGATCTCCTGGCTGACACATGTGACCCGCCATGAAGTTTCAATTTCAAAAGCCAGTAACGGGATCTCCTGACTGACACGTGGAACGCGCCGTTTCCAAACGTTAGTTTAGTTTAAACATATTTTTATTTGCTAAATATAACAAATAGGGATCGGACACAAGTTTTTCCAACTGATGAAGTCTTCTCCCGAATACAATAATTTACAATATGGATTAGCATGCGCAATGAAATGATATAAAATGTATATAATAGCATAGAGTTAAATATACAAAGAATGACTATGTACAAAAACATAAGTTTAGACAATATACGAACAAAAAAAAAAATAAAGAAAAAAGAAAAGAGAAGAAATACTTTTGGAGATGTGTGTTGGTTCTTTAGATCATTTAGACAATTGTAAATCTTTTGGAGTCTTTAATATATTTAAAAGCATGTTTAAAAATGGTTATATTTTCTTCATATGTTAGGAGATCACTTCCTTTTGTCAGTAGATTTATATCAATATTAATGTTAGAGGGTAGCCAGTTAAGACTATTAAATATTATTTCCCTATTATCTGTATATTTATCACAATCAAAAAAGAAATAGTGAGAATTTTCACATGGTGCGCCACAGTTACAGGAAGCATTTGATAAAATTTTTACTTTACATAAATCGTAATTCAAGAATGATGCATTGCAGCGAAGCTGTGTTAGAATTATATTTAGTTTTCTAGGATCATACGAATAGTGTCTCGGAATTGGCATTGAGATTGAACTGCGGATTGCCTTTTTAAATTTAGATAGTGTGTCAAGATTACGCACTGAAAGATTAAGGTTATTCCATTCCCTTACTGTAGCTGAGACGAAATAATCTCTAGTTAAAGATAGTCTACAGAATGGAACAATAATATCGTTGCCATTTCGAAGGGGATAAATAGTCGTACTTTGGATTGTTGGGGGAATAAGATCGAGTAAATAAGAGGGTGTGCTACCGTTTTGGATATTATATAATAATTGGAGCTTTCTCCTAGTTCTTCTTTCTTCCAATCTCTCCCAGCCAGTTTCTCTATATAGATATTCTGTGTTTCCAAAAGTAGTAGAAGAAGAATAAGTTTGAAACATGTAAGCAATAAGCTTAAACAAGCAAATTATGTGTATGTTAAAGTGACAGTTTTTCATAATTTTTAAGTTTGACAACAACTTGAAAATAAGATAGATGAATCAATAAAAGGACGAAATAACCATCTCAGATAAACAGAAATTTGTTTAATTAGATGTAATTAAACATCGTCTGCTGGTCAAGTTCATGAATTATTCATGACCCATTGACCCAGATTTATCAAAACAAAGACATGCATGATGTCGTAAGCAGTTAATTTAACCTATCCAACGATTTATATAGTAGAAAGTCTACTATGTAAATCCTTGACCTATCTTTAGACTAAAATGTATAATTCATACATGTTTAAGGATAAATTAGTCATACTTACCTGTAAGAACACAATTTATCAATCAAAACTCAAATTATTAGCCATTTTTGTAACAATTTTAATTTGTAAACAACATAAGCTGTTTCAAACCGATTCCGCGCGACCGCAGTTCATCATACAGAGGCGGAGTTATCTTGATTGACTTGAATTAGAGTAGCCCATACACAAATTGCTTGCTAACACATTTCCCCCGAAATATTTCGTGAAAACCACTTTTCGGTGTTTTTGGCTGTTTTAGATGAATTTTTACTCACATCTGTTCAAGTTTGGGAGAAAAAATCAGATTGAAAAAATCTGACAAAATCGTAGACACTGTCACTTTAAAAAACATATCTGAAATGCGAAATATTAATAGTTTTGAATTGTATTTTTATTACCTTTTGATTTTTATCTTTGTGGTGTTATTGTTGTACACCATTTAGAAGATATATAATAAAACAAGGAATAATTAAGTCATTCAAATATATTTATCATGATCTAATTGTGCCAGTGTCACATTTTTTAATTACATTATATTTAAATTTTAACAACTAACTGCTTGTCATGAAATATCTGCTTTAATGTACTCCAAACACAAGAAGATAGAGTAAGTTAGTCGATCGTTGAGTGAGCAATTTTTCAGCTATATTATTCGACAAGTTAATTTGTTATGATAATTGCACATATTTGTATTCAGCTAACATGCTTAGTGGATTTTATAGCCGAAACTGGCCGATACAGCAGCCTGTAAATATTGCACCACTCGAGATTTGCAGATTTTGCTCTTATCACTTAATGATGCTTGCTTAGTGGAAAAGCAGCAACGTTTTCAACCTATCCCGATACGAACCCTTAATCTTGCCCACTACACCCCGAATATTTCCTAAAAATAGAACAAAACATTGGACTGGTTTATTTGAGTGTGTATTAGTGAATTTTCAAGGTAATAAATAACAAAAATATATGACTCATTTGAATTTCTGATTAGATTTTGGGACTATTATATGGTGTGGAATGTTTTGTTGTTCATTTCATTATCAAATGTGATTTTTTCTGATTTCTTTTGTAATTTTCGAGCAAAAACTGATTTATGGAATGTTCTCAAATGGAAGAATAGAAAAACAATTTAACATTAATTATATTTAACCATTGAACAATGCCTTATAAAATTATGAAACAACGAGCTTGAATGGTCTAAGTAATGATACCACGATCATTTGGTTTTGTTTTATTATGTAGGATCTTCACGTGTTGTAAATAAAAGTTAGAGAATACCGAAGGGGGAATCAAAAATGGACAAGAGAAAATGGCAACATAGGGTACACAAGACGAAGGAAAACAAAACAAAAACACAACACAATATGTGTTGGACACCACTATACACAAACAAACACAACTAACATAAATAAGATATGAGCCCTCCTACAAACAACTGGAGGTAAAATCTCCTACAAACAACTGGAGGTAAAATAGTAGGTTATTTCCTTGTCTTTATCCGAGTAGATTTGCTAAAAACTAAAACTTTTTTATTATCAATATCATGGTATCACAATCATTTATATTATTGTTTCTATCATGCGAATGATGATGTTACTTTTATTTTTATCAATTTTAGCGCAGAAATGATTGTCCACTCCCGGCCTTTTTGTAAAAAAAAACTCAAGTTAAATAACCCGTCAGTGCAGCGATAAACAAAAACAATAACAATAATATAACGTCATATAAAGGAATTAATCAGGAAAAGTTCCACATCTTATGTGTATGAAAATTAATTACATGGTAAAGGTATCTGATGTGAAGAACAGCTTAAGGTAACCAAAGGGGGGTAATCCGAATCCGTAATTCGAAGAAGGACAGACAACACAATGGTCAAAATAAAAAGGACAAAGACAAAATAATGGTCAACAAAACAGAGTACACTAAAGACTGAGCAACACGAATTCACTCAAAACTGGGGAAGTACATTCAGGTGATGAGTAGTTCCTGATCCACTAGTGGCTACCTTCGTGTTACTTTTGGTAAAATGGGGTTAAATGTCATGACAAAGGATGAGAATGTAACTACGACAAACGGAACATATCCGTTCTCATCTGCAGCACATATTCTGTACTGGTTAACTAAGCCATAATAGAACACATCAGATGCCTTCTACTGTCTGACGTTAACACTGACTTGATGGCACCAGAGAAATAGGACGTGAATAAAGCAGAGAAATGGCACGGTCTGATGTGAACGCAACACAGACATAACGCTGACTTAAGCACACAATAACAATAAAGGAACAAAACAGAGAAATGACACATTCTGGTGTGAGCATAACACAGACATTGTATTATCTGACGTGAACAAAGTAGAGAAATCGTACTGTCGGATATAAACATTACAGGGAAATAGTACTAGTAGACGTGAATACAGCAAAGAAAATAGTACAGTCTGACATGAACACACAAGTGCCTGTCACAACATGAATATCGTACATTTTGTTGTGTGAACACATCAAGAACATTGTACTGTCTTTAGTGAACATAGCAGATATATCATACTCTCTGACATGAACACAGCAGAGACATTTATCACCCAGTTCTAAGACTGACAAATAGTTACATGCATGCCAAACAGTTTTGTCACTTAACACAATAACTTAATATAAAACGACAGAATATTTTCTCTATTTTATTGAACCAATTAGATTTTCCACTTAAAATGCTGCTGGTATTTCCATAAAGACGTCTTTTGAAGAAACGCTTTACGCCAAAATTTCCGCTAGGATTGAAATCAATTTTCTTTCCGTCAAAAACATTGTTAAACAACGAAGATGAAAAACTATCATGAAAGATTATTAGTGTCTTGTGTATGCCTCGAGGTCCATTGGGTCATCAGAGATACTTTAGCTTTAATAATGTTTGCCTTTGCAGCACGCAAATCGTTATTCATTATACTTTCAAACTTGGGAATATCCTCCGGAGCGTTTTGAGGATTATTGATTCATCAACACAGTTTGTGGGGATGTATGAGCAATTTGACATATTAACTAAAGTCTCGATGTGTTTGGATTGGATTTTTCTCCATCAATATTTACTGGAGAGTTGTTACAATCAAAACTAGTGTCTATCATCTTGTGTTGTTTGATCGATAGCCACTCAGACGAAATATACATTTGTTAAATTAAGCGCATGATTTTAAAAAAGGGATTGAAAATCTAGAAGTAATAAAGTCATAATGTTGCTCTACTTCTATTTCTATAGGAACAAATGTTCAATAAATTTGCACATCGGACACAAATGTAGACATTCATTACCACCAATTTGCACGAACTTCATTTCTTAAAAACAAAAACAAAAAGATAATTGTTTTTGAAATTATCAAAAACGTTCCCCACGTTTGGAGAGTAGCTCATGTGTGATACTAATTCCACAAACCACGTGCCTCAATCAGTATAGCATACTATATTTTCGTTGTTAGGGTAATTGTTTTTATTAACTAGAAAATTGAATGCAATTGTTGCACTTTTAAATAGTATTGTTCATTTTTAAAAGCAAGTGTCGTTCATATGCATAAAACCACACATGTGTCAATCAAATGGTACAAATGCGCAAATGCGCTTAAAGCTACACACGTATGAGTAAGTACCGCAAATTTGTATACAACCAGAAGCGTGAGAGCAAAATCCGAAAATTGACAAAGGGGACAATTCTTATTTTGCACAACAACAAAAACACAAACCTACGTGTTATGTTTGGTGAAAGTATATTTCAACAGACTGTCATCATTGCCATAGATACCAACTAAACTCCTCTTCTCGTCCACTTATTCTTTTATTCGCATGAAGCAGATTTCAGACTTCGAACAGGGATTTTACAAGTAAAACGAAACGAATCTAGCCTTGTCCTTCAATTTCACGCTCTGCTATATAGCTGATTTTCAATTCTCTTAATAAATAGGAATTTGGTGCCTATTTTCGAAAAAGAATTAAAAAAAAATAATACAGAATCCAATCAAGAAGCGAAACCACTTCTATACACACAAAAAAAATATATATATTGATAATACTTAAATATCTACATTTTGTTTTATAAATCTAAAACGGAATCTATTAATTTCTAGAAATAGTTCAAGATAGTACGGAGAGCTACAGCCATACAAGTTGAATAACACTAGTGTATCACCTTCATTTTCTTTGGAGGGTATGCTTAACGAAAAATACATACATGTATATCTAAATACAAATGTTCATTTTGTACTCGATCCTCACATGGTAGTCTAAATTGGATTTAAAATAAAAATATCAATACTAATAGTTGTCTTTATAATCAAACGACAAAACACCAACCAATCCCCTGACAAACCTCCGAAACGGAACAAAAACACCATCCACACTTCTGATAAACCTCCGAAACAGAACAAAAACACCAACCACATTACTGACAAACCTCCGAAACGGAATAAAAACACCAACCACTCTTGTGACAAACCTCTGAAACAGAACAAAAACACCAACCACTCTTCTGGCAAACCTCCGAAACAGAACAAAAACACCAACCACACTTCTGACAAACCTCCGAAACAGAACAAAAACACCAACCACATTACTGACAAACCTCCGAAACGGAATAAAAACACCAACCACTCTTGTGACAAACCTCTGAAACAGAACAAAAACACCAACCACTCTTCTGGCAAACCTCCGAAACAGAACAAAAACACCAACCACTCTTCTGGCAAACCTCCGAAACGGAACAAAAACACCAACCACATTACTGACAAACCTCCGAAACGGAATAAAAACACCAACCACTCTTGTGACAAACCTCTGAAACAGAACAAAAACACCAACCACTCTTGTGACAAACCTCCGAAACGGAACAAAAACACCAACCACTCTTGTGACAAACCTCCGAAACAGAACAAAAACACCAACCACTCTTGTGACAAACCTCCGACATACAACAAATACACCAACCACTCTTGTGACAAACCTCCAAAACGGAACAAAAACACCAACCACTCTTGTGACAAACCTCCGAAACAGAACAAAAACACCAACCACACTTCTGATAGACCTCCGAAACAGAACAATAACACCAACCACTCTTCTGACAAACCTCCGAAACAGAACAAAAACACCAACCACATTACTGACAAACCTCCGAAACGGAATAAAAACACCAACCACTCTTGTGACAAACCTCCAAAACGGAACAAAAACACCAACCACTCTTGTGACAAACCTCCAAAACGGAACAAAAACACCAACCACTCTTCTGACAAACCTCCGAAACAGAACAAAAACACCAACCAGACTTCTGACAAACCTCCGAAACAGAAAAAAAACACCAACCACATTACTGACAAACCTCCGAAACGGAATAAAAACACCAACCACTCTTGTGACAAACCTCCAAAACGGAACAAAAACACCAACCACTCTTGTGACAAACCTCCAAAACAGAACAAAAACACCAACCACTCTTGTGACAAACATCCAAAACAGAAAAAAAACCCACCAACCACACTTTTGATAAACCGCCGAAACGGAACAATAACACCAACCACTCTTCTGGCAAACCTCCGAAACAGAACAAAAACACCAACCACTCTTGTGACAAACCTCCGAAACAGAACAAAAACACCAACCACACTTCTGACAAACCTCCGAAACAGAACAAAAACACCAACCACATTACTGACAAACCTCCGAAACGGAATAAAAACACCAACCACTCTTGTGACAAACCTCTGAAACAGAACAAAAACACCAACCACTCTTCTGGCAAACCTCCGAAACAGAACAAAAACACCAACCACTCTTCTGGCAAACCTCCGAAACAGAACAAAAACACCAACCACATTACTGACAAACCTCCGAAACGGAATAAAAACACCAACCACTCTTGTGACAAACCTCTGAAACAGAACAAAAACACCAACCACTCTTGTGACAAACCTCCGAAACGGAACAAAAACACCAACCACTCTTGTGACAAACCTCCGAAACAGAACAAAAACACCAACCACTCTTGTGACAAACCTCCGACATACAACAAATACACCAACCACTCTTGTGACAAACCTCCAAAACGGAACAAAAACACCAACCACTCTTGTGACAAACCTCCGAAACAGAACAAAAACACCAACCACACTTCTGATAGACCTCCGAAACAGAACAATAACACCAACCACTCTTCTGACAAACCTCCGAAACAGAACAAAAACACCAACCACATTACTGACAAACCTCCGAAACGGAATAAAAACACCAACCACTCTTGTGACAAACCTCCAAAACGGAACAAAAACACCAACCACTCTTGTGACAAACCTCCAAAACGGAACAAAAACACCAACCACTCTTCTGACAAACCTCCGAAACAGAACAAAAACACCAACCAGACTTCTGACAAACCTCCGAAACAGAAAAAAACACCAATCACATTACTGACAAACCTCCGAAACGGAATAAAAACACCAACCACTCTTGTGACAAACCTCCAAAACGGAACAAAAACACCAACCACTCTTGTGACAAACCTCCAAAACAGAACAAAAACACCAACCACTCTTGTGACAAACATCCAAAACAGAAAAAAAACCACCAACCACACTTTTGATAAACCGCCGAAACGGAACAATAACACCAACCACTCTTCTGGCAAACCTCCGAAACAGAACAAAAACACCAACCAGACTTCTGACAAACCTCCGAAACAGAACAAAAACACCAACCACATTACTGACAAACCTCCGAAACGGAATAAAAACACCAACCACTCTTGTGACAAACCTCCGAAACGGAACAAAAACACCAACCACTCTTGTGACAAACCTCCGAAACAGAACAAAAACACCAACCACTCTTGTGACAAACCTCCGACATACAACAAATACACCAACCACTCTTGTGACAAACCTCCAAAACGGAACAAAAACACCAACCACTCTTGTGACAAACCTCCGAAACAGAACAAAAACACCAACCACACTTCTGATAGACCTCCGAAACAGAAGAATAACACCAACCACTCTTCTGACAAACCTCCGAAACAGAACAAAAACACCAACCACATTACTGACAAACCTCCGAAACGGAATAAAAACACCAACCACTCTTGTGACAAACCTCCAAAACGGAACAAAAACACCAACCACTCTTGTGACAAACCTCCAAAACGGAACAAAAACACCAACCACTCTTCTGACAAACCTCCGAAACAGAACAAAAACACCAACCACTCTTGTGACAAACCTCCGAAACAGAACAAAAACACCAACCACTCTTGTGACAAACCTCCAAAACAGAACAAAAACACCAACCACTCTTGTGACAAACATCCAAAACAGAAAAAAAAACCACCAACCACACTTTTGATAAACCGCCGAAACGGAACAATAACACCAACCACTCTTCTGGCAAACCTCCGAAACAGAACAAAAACACCAACCACACTTCTGACAAACCTCCGAAACAGAACAAAAACACCAACCACATTACTGACAAACCTCCGTAACGGAATAAAAACACCAACCACTCTTGTGACAAACCTCCAAAACGGAACAAAAACACCAACCACTCTTGTGACAAACCTCCAAAACGGAACAAAAACACCAACCACTCTTGTGACAAACCTCCGACATACAACAAAAACACCAACCACTCTTGTGACAAACCTCCGAAACAGAACAAAAACACCAACCACTCTTGTGACAAACCTCCGAAACAGAACAAAAACACCAACCACACTTCTGATAGACCTCCGAAACAAAACAAAAACACCAACCACTCTTGTGACAAACATCCAAAACAAAACAAAAAAAACCACCAACCACACTTCTGATAAACCGCCGAAACGGAACAAAAACACCAACCACTCTTCTGGCAAACCTCCGAAACAGAACAAAAACACCAACCAGACTTCTGACAAACCTCCGAAACAGAACAAAAACACCAACCAGACTTCTGACAAACCTCCGAAACAGAACAAAAACACCAACCACTCTTCTGACAAACCTCTGAAACAGAACAAAAACACCAACCACTCTTGTGACAAACCTCCGAAACAGAACAAAAACACCAACCACTCTTGTGACAAACCTCCGAAACGGAACAAAAACACCAACCACTCTTGTGACAAACCTCCGAAACAGAACAAAAACACCAACCACTCTTGTGACAAACCTCCGAAACGGAACAAAAACACCAACCACTCTTGTGACAAACCTCCGAAACGGAACAAAAACACCAACCACTCTTGTGACAAACCTCCGAAACAGAACAAAAACACCAACCACTCTTCTGACAAACCTCTGAAACAGAACAAAAACACCAACCACTCTTGTGACAAACCTCCGAAACGGAACAAAAACACCAACCACTCTTGTGATAAACCTCCGAAACGGAACAAAAACACCAACCACTCTTGTGACAAACCTCCGAAACAGAACAAAAACACCAACCACTCTTGTGACAAACCTCCGAAACAGAACAAAAACACCAACCACTCTTGCGACAAACCTCCAAAACGGAACAAAAACACCAACCACACTTCTGACAAACCTCCGAAACAGAACAAAAACACCAACCACTCTTGTGACAAACCTCCGAAACAGAACAAAAACACCAACCACTCTTGTGACAAACCTCCGAAACAGAACAAAAACACCAACCACTCTTGCGACAAACCTCCAAAACAGAACAAAAACACCAACCACTCTTGTGACAAACATCCAAAACAGAAAAAAAAACCACCAACCACACTTTTGATAAACCGCCGAAACAGAACAATAACACCAACCACTCTTCTGGCAAACCTCCGAAACAGAACAAAAACACCAACCAGACTTCTGACAAACCTCCGAAACAGAACAAAAACACCAACCACATTACTGACAAACCTCCGAAACGGAATAAAAACACCAACCACTCTTGTGACAAACCTCTGAAACAGAACAAAAACACCAACCACTCTTGTGACAAACCTCCGAAACGGAACAAAAACACCAACCACTCTTGTGACAAACCTCCGAAACAGAACAAAAACACCAACCACTCTTGTGACAAACCTCCGACATACATCAAATACACCAACCACTCTTGTGACAAACCTCCAAAACGGAACAAAAACACCAACCACTCTTGTGACAAACCTCCGAAACAGAACAAAAACACCAACCACACTTCTGATAGACCTCCGAAACAGAACAATAACACCAACCACTCTTCTGACAAACCTCCGAAACAGAACAAAAACACCAACCACATTACTGACAAACCTCCGAAACGGAATAAAAACACCAACCACTCTTGTGACAAACCTCCAAAACGGAACAAAAACACCAACCACTCTTGTGACAAACCTCCGAAACAGAACAAAAACACCAACCACTCTTGTGACAAACCTCCGAAACAGAACAAAAACACCAACCACTCTTGTGACTAACCTCCAAAACGGAACAAAAACACCAACCACTCTTGTGACAAACCTCCAAAACAGAACAAAAACACCAACCACTCTTGTGACAAACCTCCAAAACAGAACAAAAACACCAACCACTCTTGTGACAAACATCCAAAACAGAAAAAAAAACCACCAACCACACTTTTGATAAACCGACGAAACGGAACAATAACACCAACCACTCTTCTGGCAAACTTCCGAAACAGAACAAAAACACCAACCAGACTTCTGACAAACCTCCGAAACAGAACAAAAACACCAACCACATTACTGACAAACCTCCGAAACGGAATAAAAACACCAACCACTCTTGTGACAAACCTCCAAAACGGAACAAAAACACCAACCACTCTTGTGACAAACCTCCAAAACGGAACAAAAACACCAACCACTCTTGTGACAAACCTCCGACATACAACAAAAACACCAACCACTCTTGTGACAAACCTCCGAAACAGAAGAAAAACACCAACCACTCTTGTGACAAACCTCCGAAACAGAACAAAAACACCAACCACACTTCTGATAGACCTCCGAAACAAAACAAAAACACCAACCACTCTTGTGACAAACATCCAAAACAAAACAAAAAAAACCACCAACCTCACTTCTGATAAACCGCCGAAACGGAACAAAAACACCAACCACTCTTCTGGCAAACCTCCGAAACAGAACAAAAACACCAACCAGACTTCTGACAAACCTCCGAAACAGAACAAAAACACCAACCAGACTTCTGACAAACCTCCGAAACAGAACAAAAACACCAACCACTCTTCTGACAAACCTCCGAAACAGAACAAAAACACCAACCACTCTTGTGACAAACCTCCGAAACGGAACAAAAACACCAACCACTCTTGTGACAAACCTCCGAAACAGAACAAAAACACCAACCACTCTTGTGACAAACCTCCGAAACGGAACAAAAACACCAACCACTCTTGTGACAAACCTCCGAAACGGAACAAAAACACCAACCACTCTTGTGACAAACCTCCGTAACAGAACAAAAACACCAACCACTCTTCTGACAAACCTCTGAAACAGAACAAAAACACCAACCACTCTTCTGACAAACCTCCGAAACGGAACAAAAACACCAACCACTCTTGTGATAAACCTCCGAAACGGAACAAAAACACCAACCACTCTTGTGACAAACCTCCGAAACAGAACAAAAACACCAACCACTCTTGCGACAAACCTCCAAAACGGAACAAAAACACCAACCACACTTCTGACAAACCTCCGAAACAGAACAAAAACACCAACCAGACTTCTGACAAACCTCCGAAACAGAACAAAAACACCAACCAGACTTCTGACAAACCTCCGAAACAGAACAAAAACACCAACCACTCTTCTGACAAACCTCCGAAACAGAACAAAAACACCAACCACTCTTGTGACAAACCTCCGAAACGGAACAAAAACACCAACCACTCTTGTGACAAACCTCCGAAACAGAACAAAAACACCAACCACTCTTGTGACAAACCTCCGAAACGGAACAAAAACACCAACCACTCTTGTGACAAACCTCCGAAACGGAACAAAAACACCAACCACTCTTGTGACAAACCTCCGTAACAGAACAAAAACACCAACCACTCTTCTGACAAACCTCTGAAACAGAACAAAAACACCAACCACTCTTCTGACAAACCTCCGAAACGGAACAAAAACACCAACCACTCTTGTGATAAACCTCCGAAACGGAACAAAAACACCAACCACTCTTGTGACAAACCTCCGAAACAGAACAAAAACACCAACCACTCTTGCGACAAACCTCCAAAACGGAACAAAAACACCAACCACACTTCTGACAAACCTCCGAAACAGAACAAAAACACCAACCACTCTTGTGACAAACCTCCGAAACAGAACAAAAACACCAACCACTCTTGTGACAAACCTCCAAAACAGAACAAAAACACCAACCACTCTTGTGACAAACCTCCGAAACAGAACAAAAACACCAACCACTCTTGCGACAAACCTCCAAAACGGAACAAAAACACCAACCACTCTTGTGACAAACCTCCAAAACAGAACAAAAACACCAACCACTCTTGTGACAAACATCCAAAACAGAAAAAAAAACCACCAACCACACTTTTGATAAACCGCCGAAACGGAACAATAACACCAACCACTCTTCTGGCAAACCTCCGAAACAGAACAAAAACATCAACCAGACTTCTGACAAACCTCCGAAACAGAACAAAAACACCAACCACATTACTGACAAACCTCCGAAACGGAATAAAAACACCAACCACTCTTGTGACAAACCTCCGAAACGGAATAAAAACACCAACCACTCTTGTGACAAACCTCCGAAACAGAACAAAAACACCAACCACTCTTGTGACAAACCTCCGACATACAACAAATACACCAACCACTCTTGTGACAAACCTCCAAAACGGAACAAAAACACCAACCACTCTTGTGACAAACCTCCGAAACAGAACAAAAACACCAACCACACTACTGATAGACCTCCGAAACAGAACAATAACACCAACCACTCTTCTGACAAACCTCCGAAACAGAACAAAAACACCAACCACATTACTGACAAACCTCCGAAACGGAATAAAAACACCAACCACTCTTGTGACAAACCTCCAAAACGGAACAAAAACACTAACCACTCTTGTGACAAACCTCCAAAACGGAACAAAAACACCAACCACTCTTCTGACAAACCTCCGAAACAGAACAAAAACACCAACCACTCTTGTGACAAACCTCCGAAACAGAACAAAAACACCAACCACTCTTGTGACAAACCTCCAAAACGGAACAAAAACACCAACCACTCTTGTGACAAACCTCCAAAACAGAACAAAAACACCAACCACTCTTGTGACAAACCTCCAAAACAGAACAAAAACACCAACCACTCTTGTGACAAACATCCAAAACAGAAAAAAAAACCACCAACCACACTTTTGATAAACCGCCGAAACGGAACAATAACACCAACCACTCTTCTGGCAAACCTCCGAAACAGAACAAAAACACCAACCAGACTTCTGACAAACCTCCGAAACAGAACAAAAACACCAACCACATTACTGACAAACCTCCGTAACGGAATAAAAACACCAACCACTCTTGTGACAAACCTCCAAAACGGAACAAAAACACCAACCACTCTTGTGACAAACCTCCGAAACAGAACAAAAACACCAACCACTCTTGTGACAAACCTCCGACATACATCAAATACACCAACCACTCTTGTGACAAACCTCCAAAACGGAACAAAAACACCAACCACTCTTGTGACAAACCTCCGAAACAGAACAAAAACACCAACCACACTTCTGATAGACCTCCGAAACAGAACAATAACACCAACCACTCTTCTGACAAACCTCCGAAACAGAACAAAAACACCAACCACATTACTGACAAACCTCCGAAACGGAATAAAAACACCAACCACTCTTGTGACAAACCTCCAAAACGGAACAAAAACACCAACCACTCTTGTGACAAACCTCCGAAACAGAACAAAAACACCAACCACTCTTGTGACAAACCTCCGAAACAGAACAAAAACACCAACCACTCTTGTGACTAACCTCCAAAACGGAACAAAAACACCAACCACTCTTGTGACAAACCTCCAAAACAGAACAAAAACACCAACCACTCTTGTGACAAACCTCCAAAACAGAACAAAAACACCAACCACTCTTGTGACAAACATCCAAAACAGAAAAAAAAACCACCAACCACACTTTTGATAAACCGACGAAACGGAACAATAACACCAACCACTCTTCTGGCAAACTTCCGAAACAGAACAAAAACACCAACCAGACTTCTGACAAACCTCCGAAACAGAACAAAAACACCAACCACATTACTGACAAACCTCCGAAACGGAATAAAAACACCAACCACTCTTGTGACAAACCTCCAAAACGGAACAAAAACACCAACCACTCTTGTGACAAACCTCCAAAACTGAACAAAAACACCAACCACTCTTGTGACAAACCTCCGACATACAACAAAAACACCAACCACTCTTGTGACAAACCTCCGAAACAGAAGAAAAACACCAACCACTCTTGTGACAAACCTCCGAAACAGAACAAAAACACCAACCACACTTCTGATAGACCTCCGAAACAAAACAAAAACACCAACCACTCTTGTGACAAACATCCAAAACAAAACAAAAAAAACCACCAACCTCACTTCTGATAAACCGCCGAAACGGAACAAAAACACCAACCACTCTTCTGGCAAACCTCCGAAACAGAACAAAAACACCAACCAGACTTCTGACAAACCTCCGAAACAGAACAAAAACACCAACCAGACTTCTGACAAACCTCCGAAACAGAACAAAAACACCAACCACTCTTCTGACAAACCTCCGAAACAGAACAAAAACACCAACCACTCTTGTGACAAACCTCCGAAACGGAACAAAAACACCAACCACTCTTGTGACAAACCTCCGAAACAGAACAAAAACACCAACCACTCTTGTGACAAACCTCCGAAACGGAACAAAAACACCAACCACTCTTGTGACAAACCTCCGAAACGGAACAAAAACACCAACCACTCTTGTGACAAACCTCCGTAACAGAACAAAAACACCAACCACTCTTCTGACAAACCTCTGAAACAGAACAAAAACACCAACCACTCTTGTGACAAACCTCCGAAACGGAACAAAAACACCAACCACTCTTGTGATAAACCTCCGAAACGGAACAAAAACACCAACCACTCTTGTGACAAACCTCCGAAACAGAACAAAAACACCAACCACTCTTGTGACAAACCTCCGAAACAGAACAAAAACACCAACCACTCTTGCGACAAACCTCCAAAACGGAACAAAAACACCAACCACACTTCTGACAAACCTCCGAAACAGAACAAAAACACCAACCACTCTTGTGACAAACCTCCGAAACAGAACAAAAACACCAACCACTCTTGTGACAAACCTCCAAAACAGAACAAAAACACCAACCACTCTTGTGACAAACCTCCGAAACAGAACAAAAACACCAACCACTCTTGCGACAAACCTCCAAAACGGAACAAAAACACCAACCACTCTTGTGACAAACCTCCAAAACAGAACAAAAACACCAACCACTCTTGTGACAAACATCCAAAACAGAAAAAAAAACCACCAACCACACTTTTGATAAACCGCCGAAACGGAACAATAACACCAACCACTCTTCTGGCAAACCTCCGAAACAGAACAAAAACATCAACCAGACTTCTGACAAACCTCCGAAACAGAACAAAAACACCAACCACATTACTGACAAACCTCCGAAACGGAATAAAAACACCAACCACTCTTGTGACAAACCTCCGAAACGGAATAAAAACACCAACCACTCTTGTGACAAACCTCCGAAACAGAACAAAAACACCAACCACTCTTGTGACAAACCTCCGACATACAACAAATACACCAACCACTCTTGTGACAAACCTCCAAAACGGAACAAAAACACCAACCACTCTTGTGACAAACCTCCGAAACAGAACAAAAACACCAACCACACTACTGATAGACCTCCGAAACAGAACAATAACACCAACCACTCTTCTGACAAACCTCCGAAACAGAACAAAAACACCAACCACATTACTGACAAACCTCCGAAACGGAATAAAAACACCAACCACTCTTGTGACAAACCTCCAAAACGGAACAAAAACACCAACCACTCTTGTGACAAACCTCCAAAACGGAACAAAAACACCAACCACTCTTCTGACAAACCTCCGAAACAGAACAAAAACACCAACCACTCTTGTGACAAACCTCCGAAACAGAACAAAAACACCAACCACTCTTGTGACAAACCTCCAAAACGGAACAAAAACACCAACCACTCTTGTGACAAACCTCCAAAACAGAACAAAAACACCAACCACTCTTGTGACAAACCTCCAAAACAGAACAAAAACACCAACCACTCTTGTGACAAACATCCAAAACAGAAAAAAAAACCACCAACCACACTTTTGATAAACCGCCGAAACGGAACAATAACACCAACCACTCTTCTGGCAAACCTCCGAAACAGAACAAAAACACCAACCAGACTTCTGACAAACCTCCGAAACAGAACAAAAACACCAACCACATTACTGACAAACCTCCGTAACGGAATAAAAACACCAACCACTCTTGTGACAAACCTCCAAAACGGAACAAAAACACCAACCACTCTTGTGACAAACCTCCAAAACGGAACAAAAACACCAACCACTCTTGTGACAAACCTCCGACATACAACAAAAACACCAACCAATCTTGTGACAAACCTCCGAAACAGAACAAAAACACCAACCACTCTTGTGACAAACCTCCGAAACAGAACAAAAACACCAACCACACTTCTGATAGACCTCCGAAACAAAACAAAAACACCAACCACTCTTGTGACAAACATCCAAAACAAAACAAAAAAAACCACCAACCACACTTCTGATAAACCGCCGAAACGGAACAAAAACACCAACCACTCTTCTGGCAAACCTCCGAAACAGAACAAAAACACCAACCAGACTTCTGACAAACCTCCGAAACAGAACAAAAACACCAACCAGACTTCTGACAAACCTCCGAAACGGAACAAAAACACCAACCACTCTTCTGACAAACCTCTGAAACAGAACAAAAACACCAACCACTCTTGTGACAAACCTCCGAAACAGAACAAAAACACCAACCACTCTTGTGACAAACCTCCGAAACGGAACAAAAACACCAACCACTCTTGTGACAAACCTCCGAAACAGAACAAAAACACCAACCACTCTTGTGACAAACCTCCGAAACGGAACAAAAACACCAACCACTCTTGTGACAAACCTCCGAAACGGAACAAAAACACCAACCACTCTTGTGACAAACCTCCGAAACAGAACAAAAACACCAACCACTCTTCTGACAAACCTCTGAAACAGAACAAAAACACCAACCACTCTTGTGACAAACCTCCGAAACAGAACAAAAACACCAACCACTCTTGTGATAAACCTCCGAAACGGAACAAAAACACCAACCACTCTTGTGACAAACCTCCGAAACAGAACAAAAACACCAACCACTCTTGTGACAAACCTCCGAAACAGAACAAAAACACCAACCACTCTTGCGACAAACCTCCAAAACGGAACAAAAACACCAACCACACTTCTGACAAACCTCCGAAACAGAACAAAAACACCAACCACTCTTGTGACAAACCTCCGAAACAGAACAAAAACACCAACCACTCTTGTGACAAACCTCCGAAACAGAAAAAAAACACCAACCACTCTTGCGACAAACCTCCAAAACAGAACAAAAACACCAACCACTCTTGTGACAAACATCCAAAACAGAAAAAAAAAACACCAACCACACTTTTGATAAACCGCCGAAACGGAACAATAACACCAACCACTCTTCTGGCAAACCTCCGAAACAGAACAAAAACACCAACCAGACTTCTGACAAACCTCCGAAACAGAACAAAAACACCAACCACATTACTGACAAACCTCCGAAACGGAATAAAAACACCAACCACTCTTGTGACAAACCTCTGAAACAGAACAAAAACACCAACCACTCTTGTGACAAACCTCTGAAACAGAACGAAAACACCAACCACTCTTGTGACAAACCTCCGACATACAACAAATTCATCAACCACTCTTGTTACAAATCTCCGAAACAGAACAAAAACACCAACCACACTTCTAATAAACCTCCGAAACGGAACAAAAACACCAACCACTCTTGTGACAAACCTCCGAAACAGAACAAAAACACCAACCACTCTTCTGACAAACCTCCGACATACAACAAATACACCAACCACTCTTCTGACAAACCTCCGAAACAGAACAAAAACACCAACCACTCTTGTGACAAACCTCCGAAACAGAACAAAAACACCAACCACTCTTGCGACAAACCTCCAAAACGGAACAAAAACACCAACCACTCTTGTGACAAACCTCCGAAACAGAACAAAAACACCAACCACTCTTGTGACAAACCTCCGAAACGGAACAAAAACACCAACCACTCTTGTGACAAACCTCCGAAACAGAACAAAAACACCAACCACTCTTGTGACAAACCTCCAAAACGGAACAAAAACACCAACCACTCTTGTGACAAACCTCCGAAACAGAACAAAAACACCAACCACTCTTGTGACAAACCTCCGAAACAGAGCAAAAACACCAACCACACTTCTGATAGACCTCCGAAACAGAACAAAAACACCAACCACTCTTCTGGCAAACATCCAAAGCAAAAAAAAACCACCAATCACACTTTTGATAAACCGCCGAAACGGAACAAAAACACCAACCACTATTGTGACAAACCTCCGAAACAGAACAAAAACACCAACCACTCTTGCGACAAACCTCCAAAACGGAACAAAAACACCAACCACTCTTGTGACAAACCTCCGAAACAGAACAAAAACACCAACCACTCTTGTGACAAACCTCCGAAACAGAACAAAAACACCAACCACACTTCTGATAGACCTCCGAAACAGAACAAAAACACCAACCACTCTTGTGACAAACATCCAAAACAAAAAAAAACCACCAACCACACTTCTGATAAACCGCCGAAACGGAACAAAAACACCAACCACTCTTCTGGCAAACCTCCGAAACAGAACAAAAACACCAACCAGACTTCTGACAAACCTCCGAAACAGAACAAAAACACCAACCACATTACTGACAAACCTCCGAAACAGAACAAAAACACCAACCACACTTCTGACAACCTCTGAAACAGAACAAAAACACCAACCACATTACTGACAAATCTCCGAAACAGAACAAAAACACCAACCACTCTTATGACAAACCTCTGAAACAGAACAAAAACACCAACCACTCTTGTGACAAACCTCTGAAACAGAACAAAAACACCAACCACTCTTCTGACAAACCTCCGAAACAGAACAAAAACACCAACCACTCTTGTGACAAACCTCTGAAACAGAACAAAAACACCAACCACTCTTGTGACAAACCTCCGAAACAGAACAAAAACACCAACCACTCTTGTGACAAACCTCCGAAACAGAACAAAAACACCAACCACTCTTGTGACAAATCTCTGAAACAGAACAAAAACACCAACCACTCTTGTGACAAACCTCTGAAACAGAACAAAAACACCAACCACTCTTGTGACAAACCTCCGAAACAGAACAAAAACACCAACCACTCTTGTGACAAACCTCCAAAACGGAACAAAACACCAACCACTCTTGTGACAAACCTCCGAAACAGAACAAAAACACCAACCACTCTTGTGACAAACCTCCGAAACAGAACAAAAACACCAACCACACTTCTGACAAACCTCCGACATACAACAAATACACCAACCACTCTTGTGACAAATCTCCGAAACAGAACAAAAACACCAACCACTCTTCTGACAAACCTCCGATATCGATCAAAAACACCAACCACTCTTGTGACAAACCTCCGAAACAGAACAAAAACAGCAACCACACTTCTGACAAACCTCCGACATACAACAAATACACCAACCACTCTTCTGACAAACCTCCGAAACAGAACAAAAACACCAACCACTCTTGTGATAAACCTCCAAAACGGAAAAAAACACCAACCACTCTTGTGACAAACCTCCGAAACAGAACAAAAACACCAACCACACTTCTGATAGACCTCCGAAACGGAACAAAAACACCAACCACTCTTGTGACAAACCTCCAAAACGGATAAAAAACACCAACCACTCTTGTGACAAACCTCCGACATACAACAAATACATCAACCACTCTTGTTACAAATCTCCGAAACAGAACAAAAACACCAACCACACTTCTAACAAACCTCCGAAACAGAACAAAAACACCAACCACTCTTGTGACAAACCTCCGAAACAGAAGAAAAACACCAACCACACTTCTGACAAACCTCCGACATACAACAAATACACCAACCACTCTTCTGACAAACCTCCGAAACAGAACAAAAACACCAACCATTCTTGTGACAAACCTCCGAAACAGAACAAAAACACCAACCACTCTTGCGACAAACCTCCAAAACGGAACAAAAACACCAACCACTCTTGTGACAAACCTCTGAAACAGAACAAAAACAGCAACCACACTTCTGACAAACCTCCGACATACAACAAATACACCAACCACTCTTCTGACAAACCTCCGAAACAGAACAAAAACACCAACCACTCTTGTGACAAACCTCCAAAACGGAACAAAAACACCAACCACTCTTGTGACAAACCTCCGAAACAGAACAAAAACACCAACCACACTTCTGATAGACCTCCGAAACGGAACAAAAACACCAACCACTCTTGTGACAAACCTCCAAAACGGAACAAAAACACCAACCACTCTTGTGACAAACCTCCGAAACAGAACAAAAACACCAACCACTCTTCTGACAAACCTCCGACATACAACAAATACATCAACCACTCTTCTGACAAACCTCCGAAACAGAACAAAAACACCAACCACTCTTGTGACAAACCTCCGAAACAGAACAAAAACACCAACCACTCTTGCGACAAACCTCCAAAACGGAACAAAAACACCAACCACTCTTGTGACAAACCTCTGAAACAGAACAAAAACACCAACCACTCTTGTGACAAACCTCTGAAACAGAACAAAAACACCAACCACTCTTGTGACAAACTTCCAAATCAGAACAAAAAAAACCAACCACTCTTGTGACAAACCTCCGAAACGGAACAAAAGCACCAACCACTCTTGTGACAAACCTCCGAAACAGAACAAAAACACCAACCATTCTTGTGACAAACTTCCGAAATCGATCAAAAACACCAACCACTCTTCTGACAAACCTCCGAAACAGAACAAAAACACCAACCACTCTTCTGATAGACCTCCGAAACAGAACAAAAACAGCAACCACACTTCTGACAAACCTCCGACATACAACAAATACACCAACCACTCTTCTGACAAACCTCCGAAACAGAACAAAAACACCAACCACTCTTGTGACAAACCTCCAAAACGGAACAAAAACACCAACCACTCTTGTGACAAACCTCCGAAACAGAACAAAAACACCAACCACACTTCTGATAGACCTCCGAAACGGAACAAAAACACCAACCACTCTTGTGACAAACCTCCAAAACGGAACAAAAACACCAACCACTCTTGCGACAAACCTCCAAAACGGAACAAAAACACCAACCACTCTTGTGAGAAACCTCCGAAACAGAACAAAAACACCAACCACTCTTGTGACAAACCTCCGAAACGGAACAAAAACACCAACCACTCTTGTGACAAACCTCCGAAACAGAACAAAAACACCAACCACTCTTGTGACAAACCTCCAAAACGGAACAAAAACACCAACCACTCTTGTGACAAACCTCCTAAACAGAACAAAAACAGCAACCACACTTCTGACAAACCTCCGACATACAACAAATACACCAACCACTCTTCTGACAAACCTTCGAAACAGAACAAAAACACCAACCACTCTTGTGACAAACCTCCAAAACGGAATAAAAACACCAACCACTCTTGTGACAAACCTCCGAAACAGAACAAAAACACCAACCACACTTCTGATAGACCTCCGAAACGGAACAAAAACACCAACCACTCTTGTGACAAACCTCCAAAACGGAACAAAAACACCAACCACTCTTGCGACAAACCTCCAAAACGGAACAAAAACACCAACCACTCTTGTGACAAACCTCCGAAACAGAACAAAAACACCAACCACTCTTGTGACAAACCTCTGAAACGGAACAAAAACACCAACCACTCTTGTGACAAACCTCCGAAACAGAACAAAAACACCAACCACTCTTGTGACAAACCTCCAAAACGGAACAAAAACACCAACCACTCTTGTGACAAACCTCCGAAACAGAACAAAAACACCAACCACACTTCTGACAAACCTCCGACATACAACAAATACACCAACCACTCTTCTGACAAACCTCCGAAACAGAACAAAAACACCAACCACTCTTCTGACAAACCTCCGAAACAGAACAAAAACACCAACCACTCTTGTGACAAACCTCCGAAACAGAACAAAAACACCAACCACTCTTGCGACAAACCTCCAAAACGGAACAAAAACACCAACCACTCTTGTGACAAACCTCTGAAACAGAACAAAAACAGCAACCACACTTCTGACAAACCTCCGACATACAACAAATACACCAACCACTCTTCTGACAAACCTCCGACACAGAACAAAAACACCAACCACTCTTGTGACAAACCTCCAAAACGGAACAAAAACACCAACCACTCTGTGACAAACCTCCGAAACAGAACAAAAACACCAACCACACTTCTGATAGACCTCCGAAACGGAACAAAAACACCAACCACTCTTGTGACAAACCTCCGAAACGGAACAAAAACACCAACCACTCTTGTGACAAACCTCCGAAACAGAACAAAAACACCAACCACTCTTCTGACAAACCTCCAAAACGGAACAAAAACACCAACCACTCTTGTGACAAACCTCCGAAACAGAACAAAAACACCAACCACACTTCTGATAGACCTCCGAAACGGAACAAAAACACCAACCACTCTTGTGACAAACCTCCAAAACGGAACAAAAACACCAACCACTCTTGTGACAAACCTCCGAAACAGAACAAAAACACCAACCACTCTTCTGACAAACCTCCGACATACAACAAATACATCAACCACTCTTCTGACAAACCTCCGAAACAGAACAAAAACACCAACCACTCTTGTGACAAACCTCCGAAACAGAACAAAAACACCAACCACTCTTGCGACAAACCTCCAAAACGGAACAAAAACACCAACCACTCTTGTGACAAACCTCTGAAACAGAACAAAAACACCAACCACTCTTGTGACAAACCTCTGAAACAGAACAAAAACACCAACCACTCTTGTGACAAACCTCCAAATCAGAACAAAAAAAATCAACCACTCTTGTGACAAACCTCCGAAACGGAACAAAAGCACCAACCACTCTTGTGACAAACCTCCGAAACGGAACAAATACACCAACCACTCTTGTGACAAACCTTCGAAACAGAACAAAAACACCAACCACTCTTGTGACAAACCTCTGAAACAGAACAAAAACACCAACCACTCTTGTGACAAACCTCCAAAACAGAACAAAAACACCAACCACTCTTGTGACAAACCTCCGAAACAGAACAAAAACACCAACCACACTTCTGACAAACCTCCGACATACAACAAATACACCAACCACTCTTGTCACAAATCTCCGAAACAGAACAAAAACACCAACCACTCTTCTGACAAACTTCCGAAATCGATCAAAAACACCAACCACTCTTGTGACAAACCTCCGAAACAGAACAAAAACAGCAACCACACTTCTGACAAACCTCCGACATACAACAAATACACCAACCACTCTTCTGACAAACCTCCGAAACAGAACAAAAACACCAACCACTCTTCTGATAGACCTCCGAAACAGAACAAAAACAGCAACCACACTTCTGACAAACCTCC
Organism: Bathymodiolus brooksi; assembly: GCA_963680875.1. Lineage (NCBI taxonomy): Eukaryota > Metazoa > Mollusca > Bivalvia > Mytilida > Modiolidae > Bathymodiolus > Bathymodiolus brooksi. The sequence goes on from OY804575.1 coordinate 124,969,423, forward strand.
GACATACAACAAATACACCAACCACTCTTCTGACAAACCTCCGAAACAGAACAAAAACACCAACCACTCTTGCGACAAACCTCCAAAACGGAACAAAAACACCAACCACTCTTGTGACAAACCTCCGAAACAGAACAAAAACACCAACCACACTTCTGATAGACCTCCGAAACGGAACAAAAACACCAACCACTCTTGTGACAAACCTCCAAAACGGAACAAAAACACCAACCACTCTTGCGACAAACCTCCAAAACGGAACAAAAACACCAACCACTCTTGTGACAAACCTCCGAAACAGAACAAAAACACCAACCACTCTTGTGACAAACCTCCGAAACGGAACAAAAACACCAACCACTCTTGTGACAAACCTCCGAAACAGAACAAAAACACCAACCACTCTTGTGACAAACCTCCAAAACTGAACAAAAACACCAACCACTCTTGTGACAAACCTCCGAAACAGAACAAAAACAGCAACCACACTTCTGAGAAACCTCCGACATACAACAAATACACCAACCACTCTTCTGACAAACCTCCGAAACAGAACAAAAACACCAACCACTCTTCTGATAGACCTCCGAAACAGAACAAAAACAGCAACCACACTTCTGACAAACCTCCGACATACAACAAATACACCAACCACTCTTCTGACAAACCTCCGAAACAGAACAAAAACACCAACCACTCTTGTGACAAACCTCCAAAACGGAACAAAAACACCAACCACTCTTGTGACAAACCTCCGAAACAGAACAAAAACACCAACCACACTTCTGATAGACCTCCGAAACGGAACAAAAACACCAACCACTCTTGTGACAAACCTCCAAAACGGAACAAAAACACCAACCACTCTTGCGACAAACCTCCAAAACGGAACAAAAACACCAACCACTCTTGTGACAAACCTCCGAAACAGAACAAAAACACCAACCACTCTTGTGACAAACCTCCGAAACGGAACAAAAACACCAACCACTCTTGTGACAAACCTCCGAAACAGAACAAAAACACCAACCACTCTTGTGACAAACCTCCAAAACGGAACAAAAACACCAACCACTCTTGTGACAAACCTCCGAAACAGAACAAAAACAGCAACCACACTTCTGACAAACCTCCGACATACAACAAATACACCAACCACTCTTCTGACAAACCTCCGAAACAGAACAAAAACACCAACCACTCTTCTGACAAACCTCCGAAACAGAACAAAAACACCAACCACTCTTGTGACAAACCTCCGAAACAGAACAAAAACACCAACCACTCTTGTGATAAACCTCCGAAACAGAACAAAAACACCAACCACTCTTCTGACAAACCTCCGACATACAACAAATACACCAACCACTCTTGTGACAAACCTCCGAAACAGAACAAAAACAGCAACCACACTTCTGACAAACCTCCGACATACAACAAATACACCAACCACTCTTCTGACAAACCTCCGAAACAGAACAAAAACACCAACCACTCTTGTGACAAACCTCCGAAACGGAACAAAAACACCAACCACTCTTGTGACAAACCTCTGAAACAGAACAAAAACACCAACCACTCTTGTGACAAACCTCTAAAACGGAACAAAAACACCAACCAATATTGTGACAAACCTCCAAAACGGAACAAAAACACCAACCACTCTTCTGATAAACCTCCGACATACAACAAAAACACCAACCAATCTTCTGACAAACCTCCGACATACAACAAAAACACCAACCAATCTTCTGACAAACCTCCGACATACAACAAAAACACCAACCACTCTTCTGACAAACTTCCGACATACAACAAAAACACTAACCACTCTTCTGACAAACCTTCGACATACAACAAAAACACCAACCACTCTTCTGACAAACCTTCGACATACAACAAAAACACTAACCACTCTTCTGACAAACCTCCGACATACAACAAAAACACCAACCACACCTCTGACAAACCTCCGACATACAACAAAAACACCAACCACTCTTCTGACAAACCTTCGACATACAACAAAAACACCAACCACTCTTCTGACAAACCTTCGACATACAACAAAAACACCAACCACTCTTCTGACAAACCTTCGACATACAACAAAAACACCAACCACTCTTCTGACAAACCTCCGACATACAACAAAAACACTAACCACTCTTCTGACGAACCTCCGACATACAACAAAAACACCAACCACTCTTCTGACAAACCTCCGACATACAACAAAAACACCAACCACACTTCTGACAAACCTCCGACATACAACAAAAACACCAACCACTCTTCTGACAAACCTCCGACATACAACAAAAACACCAACCACTCTTCTGACAAACCTCCGACATACAACAAAAACACCAACCACACTTCTGACAAACCTCCGACATACAACAAAAACACCAACCACACTTCTGACAAACCTCCGACATACAACAAAAACACCAACCACACTTCTGACAAACCTCCGACACATAGCAAAAACACCAACCACTCTTCTGACAAACCTCCGACACCTACCAAAAACACCAACCACTCTTCTGACAAACCTCCGACACATAGCAAAAACACCAACCACTCTTCTGACAAACCTCCGACACATAGCAAAAACACCAACCACTCTTCTGACAAACCTCCGACACATAGCAAAAACACCAACCACTCTTCTGACAAACCTCCGACACATAGCAAAAACACCAACCACTCTTCTGACAAACCTCCGACACATAGCAAAAACACCAACCACTCTTCTGACAAACCTCCGACACATAGAAAAAACACCAACCACTCTTCTGACAAACCTCCGACACATAGCAAAAACACCAACCACTCTTCTGACAAACCTCCGACACATAGCAAAAACACCAACCACTCTTCTGACAAACCTCCGACACATAGCAAAAACACCAACCACTCTTCTGACAAACCTCCGACACACAGCAAAAACATCAACCACTCTTCTGACAAACCTCCGACACATAGCAAAAATACCAATGGCATAAACCAATAGAAAGCTAAGTTTTATAATCAGAGATAACACCAAATAAATGTGATGGGGAAAAACCGGTTAAAGTGATCCAACTCTCAAAGAAAGTAACAGAAAACTACAAAGAATATAATTATGCCTTTCTGTCTAAATATTCCATGCACTGCATGACTTTCACTTTACTAACATTGAGACAAAGAGAAAAACTGTTCAGATATTTTACTGGAAATTACAAAATATGTATGACATTTCTGAAATATATCAAATGAAATATCTATAAAGAACTTGTCTGTTTACTAAGTTCATTATTATTTACAACGATCAATACACAATTTATATGAGTGACAAATTAGTTTGTATGTATTTATCAGATGATGCTATGGTCATGATAAGATCTGACAGTCACTTGTAGAAATTGATGCCTTTCCTTAACGAAGATAAATTGGCATTTTATCCTCACTAAGGGTGTGAAACAAGCCAGAAATCGTGTGATTCAGAGCTAAGTGGCAGTTGATACGGAACAGTCGCCATAGAAAAGACTTTCTAGAAAATTGCTGATAGTTTTATTAGACAGCAATGACATTAATTGTATATTACGACCAATAATTTGTTATTTGCTGGGGCTTATATTCCAATGTTGACTTTCGAGTATATACTTGGTAATTAATTTAGGACGTAAATATAATATAAACAAATATTCGTTGTGGCAAAATTAGTTTAACATGAAATATTGTTTAAAAGATTTGATTGATTGATTGATTGATTGATTGAGTGGTGTTTGACGCCAACTTTAGCAATATTTCAGCTCTATCGTTGCGTGAACATATTTTAGTATTAACTTAGACACTTAAAAGATTTGATGTAATACTGATATATATATTATTATAATTAAACGCGTGTAACATTCTGTCTATATCTAACACATATTATCTTATTCGTCTGTTCAAAATTTGGGTAGACGTACAGTATGCAGCATAAACAAATATTATAACATCATAACTTCTTTTAGATTTGCATAAAATTTAATAGAAATAATAATGTAAATTGTATCACGTTTCTGCTTCATTAACATTTCTGCGTCATCGCTTGTTTATGTGAAAAGTAAATTTTAGCAAAAAATAATTAATAAACGTGGCTGAGTTGTTGACCTATGTTAAAATCGCACTTCGTTAATAGAAAAAATGTCGCTGGTTATAATCTCACTGTTCTAGCGCGTGACTTGCACGCGATTTTGCTAATTTGTTTTCAATAACTTGTAACAACAACGCTTAAAGTGCTATAGCAATAGGCTACCGTAGCGTATAATTAAATTTTACGGCATGTGTCTCTGAATTGTCATTTTGTATTGGTTGTGGTGTACTGTCTGAATACCGTAGCTTAATTTAAAACCGAACGAAATGACACACAGTTATAAAGATTTCATTTTGACAAAATATTTGAAATTAGGATTAAATTTCCTGCATGCCATCTGGATACATTATATTTAAATCAAATTCTATTCACTTAAACATCTGGAAACTTATTGCTTTTTAAGCACCCTCAAATAATCCACGGTCCATTGTTGTCATAAAATCGCTTCCCAGTGGACCATATATTTCAACTGACAGGCATAAATTTGTTTGACCCTTGTCTTTGAAATAAACCAGACAAATCGTGACAAATATAGACATCATTCTATCTTTAATGTCAGATGGGTTACTCATGCTGGCCTTTAATAAATAAAGAAAATATCGATATTTCAAAATAGTTTTCTTTCAGGCAAAATATTAACAATGCTAGTATATTAAATAAATGTTATAAATTTTTTCAAAATTGTTTAATTATAAGACCAGAACCAGAACAATATAAGTAATGAAATATCATTACCACTTGAACGCACGAAATTGTTAATTTATCATTTGCAAGCATAGACATATTGAAAGTTTCAAGTAAAAAACTAAGTACTCGTCAGAATCAGTGCGTTAACTTCAACTTTGAACTAAATATTTACAGAATATTTCTAAATGATATAGGTCATTGTTTAGAGTAATTAGTATTAGTTCTACATTTTAACATGACCTCACTCTTTCCCTTTGTTAAAAAACCCCAGAATTATTTCTTCGTATTATCTCATGCGCCGATGAATGTGACTGACGTTTCCATTGGCAGCATAAATTGTGACCCGAATAATGCCGATAGCATCTTCGCTAGCCAAGGGTTACGATCCGCTCTAGAGGGTGCAGTATTATTCGAGTTACATAAATTGCGTGCGACATTTTCCGCAAGCGTATGTATAAATTACCGTCTTCCATTCAAAGTATACTACCGTATTTGTACTCTTTGACATATCATAATCGAAATAAATCATGGAAGTCAGAATGTGCTTTGAGATTTAACATGGATTGGCGGATATTAGTAAATGTTATCCCTCGCTTCTGGCTCGGGATAAAATACTTATATCTGCCAATCCATGTTAAAACTCCCAACACATTCTGGCTTCCATGATTTATTTCTTAAATAGTCAATACCGAGAATTGTGAATTGTTTAAGCAATGATGGTCGACAATGCCACCAATATCAACTGGAATGAAGTGGGCTGTTGATGAAGCAATCACCATCTTTATAGCTTGATATAAATAAAGATTGATGTTAAAAACTTGTCCGAATTCTTCAGATGGATCTGTTGTTTTTAAAGGTGCAATCAAACTGGTATAATAGCATGACCCAAAGGTTGTAATGAAAATGAGGTCACATAATCATATCTTCAAGCATTATGCACAACCTACTACAATTTGATGGCTAAAATGCTCGTCAGACATGGATATTTAAAATATTATAAGAGAACTGAAACCTGTTCAGTTGTTATACGGTTGCAAACGAAATTTCTGAAGGTTTTTTTGTGATAAAAATAAGGCTAAAAGCTAGACTTTTTGTATTGATAAAGGCTTTACGTCACAAGCAATGTAATTTCAAATGTATATACTTTGGAAAAAAAGGTTTAATATATGAAATATGTGAATGTATGGGATTTTAATCAGAAAAAAACAGGAAAATGCAGGAGTCTTCAAAATCAATTTAAGTCTTTCAAACAATTACAGTACTTATATTTGCCAAACGTATAATCATCTGATGCATACAGTAACTGACATCTATATTTCTTGAAAAAAATTGTGGTTCCAGTTATTGGTGGAGGAAACCGGAATACCCGGAGAAAACCATCGACTGGTGACTTGCAACAGGTCGGTGGTTTTCTCCAGGTACTCCATTTTCCTCCATTAATAAAACTGACCGCCACGATATAACTGAAATATTGTTGAAAGTGGCGTTAAACACCATACACCAAACCAGTTGATATGTTGTGGTTCCCTGAATTTCCATGAGATATCATCTTTCGGAGATTCTTATGATTATCAGGTTGCATGTCCATATGGGTTATAGTTTCAGCGGGAAAATGTGAACAATCACAGTATAATGGGATTTTGAAAGAAAGTCCTCGAATGCCTTAATTAGTATATTGCAAGATACAATTTGGCACGGTTGTGGTATTCTGAAAATATTCAGAAACATGGGAAGTCCCTTCTTTATGAATCAAGACTGCTAATATTTACAGCATCAATGCCCTGCAACAATCATAAATTATATGAACAATAAAAATACGTCTGCTGCCATTTCTTATACTTATTAAAGAGACAGATAGAATATAAAACAAACCTGTAAAAAGTACAAACGGAGACAACTCTTACACAAACTTACGAGACCATACAAATAACTACACAACACCACTACGTTGTAATTACTTTGCGTGTTTTATTTGAGGACGATGATTTCTGCTACCATGGCTACGAATACTACGTTGGATTATATTGAATTAATTCACTACTCTCACATCTGACTACTTCAATGGGTATAAACGTTGCCAACTCCTTTAATATCAACATTATATAACGTCAAGACATTGCAGTCCCAAGAACATTCTCTAATCCAGTATTCTTCGCTATCTCTCCAGAAAGGTTTACGCATAGCTCAGTCTTGGCCATTTAAAATTCAGTGATATATTTTCTCAATTATAGGTACTTTCATAGACAAGATTCATTTTGCATACCAGATGTCATGCCTGTATACTGAAAGCTGTCTGGTGTTACAAAACGGATGGTACTCTATCAGTTACCTCTGTAGTTACCCATTTGTAAAAATCAAATGTACTCACATATTTAGCATGCCCAATCTGTTCAATGCAATCTTTAGAATAGAGAATTCATCTGATTTTGAAACAGAATTAACTCTCCTAAATCAGTAACGATAATTATCTTCTTTAGATACGAGGTGATAGTTAGAGTTCCATCCTTTCAAGTCCCTTCATAACTGTTCAAAGAATTTTAGTAAAGCTCTGATATAAGTTTGGTTGATTGAGTGTTATTGAAGAACTCGGCAGTTCCTAGGGCTGAGTACTTGGAACTGTCACCAGTTTACAACAGAATTTGTGGTGAGAACTTAGAACGAAACTATGATATTATGAAGCATAATTGCGTCCTCATCTTCGTTTAAAGAATGCTATACAAGGATTTGAGAACAGACAATTTTATCAATTTATCTTGCATACGACAAATAACCATTGCCCACTCCCTTGGTGATAAGTAACTTTCAAAAAGGTTAATAGTATCCACACAACCATAATAAAGAATGTGATTTGTCTGGAGTTTTTGTACCTACACTAGATACCATTGATAGAATAATGCTTATTTCATGTTATGGCGTAGAAAGACAAATATTTAAGAAAAGTTTGACGATACCAAAGGGGGTGATGGAGTAATCAGAAGATACCAAAGGGGTAATCAGAAGCCGCACATTGAAGAAGTATAGACAGTACATTGGTCAAATGAAAAAGGACAAAAGGACAAACAGAACATTACACAGAAAACTAAAGATCGAGCAACGTGTATAATTGATTTGGAGCACAAATCATATTTCCTTCGTCTGTGGTGAAAGGGAAATAATTCTCATTTGAAAATAACTGTAATCCCTCCGCCGCAATGTGATTTCTATAGTGGCCTCTTGTAAGATAATTAAGTCGGATGCAATAAAGGACAATGGTGTATCATATATGCATAGGGGCACTATCTTCAATGTCAGAGGTGAGACGTCGAGATAATATGTAAAACTGACATTCTATTTATTCCAGTTCAGTTAGATTGAAAAAGTCTTTTTTATTCTATCGTATATGACTGACTATTATCAATTAAGTGGAGGACCAATATCACATCTTTTATTATCTTCTGTATATAAAATGTTGCTTTCACGGATGTGATAAAACGGGCAAATTTGATCACATTCCTTATTTCGATCAAGAGACTAATTCTAATACAAATTCATGTTTGTTTTATTACAGACATGGTTGATCTGATCCAAGAAACCCTACCAACTATAATAAAAAAAAAAAACCCAAGCACTTAAGGAATAGATAGGTCCGAGGATTTTCATTCCATTAGGAATTTAAATATTTTGAAATCAAATTGTTCCATGTCCCAGTTGTTGAACTATTAGATTGATATGTGCAAAAGAGACCTGGTGCCTTAACCATTATGTACATGTTAGATAGTATACAAGGTCTTTGGAAAAAAAAAAGGGAATAAATGATCAACTTTGAACCAAAATCTAATTATCAATACAATCTATCTTTATATGTTCGAAAGTGACAAAGTGATAGTGTTGATACCTGGTATACCCTGTATGGGGCTACATCCACCTTTACTGATGTCATCTTGAGGTTCCCACAAGTTAACAGTGATGGACTCTTTAATGTTTAAATGTACATACATATTCACAATAAGGAAGATGGAGCAGCACTAAAGGATTTAACATCGAGGATACTTGGCAAATGCAATTCCATCCTCACAAATCCATCATACATAGCTACAAATTACATATACACATCATTGGAGCAATAAAGAACTTCACATATCTAGGAGTTACTATCAGCAACATATATCCAAAATCAATTCAAGACCAATAAGATCTTTGGCTTTTTATAGGAACTTCTGTGGATGTTAACCTACTGTCAAGGCAACCATGTATAGCATAGTGCAATGAATGTTGAAACACGACTGCAGTTTACTAGAACCGATACCGTCAACACACCACAACACTTCAGAATGTCCAACAAAGAGCCACTGGATTTATAAGTGGTTACTTCTATGATAATCAGAAAAATCTGAATCTTTAAAGTGTGGTAAATTCTGTTCTGTCTGCACACGACTTTTCCTAGGGAAATAGTCATCGGAACTATTAACTAAGATTAAGAATATGATTTTCATCTGATAACATAGTCATCTTAACAGTATTTAATGCTATATAGAAAATATATAATGTTGCATAACATGAACTATTGTATATGTTCCTATGTGACTTGAAGTTCCAATATATACAAAAGACACAAACATCATACAGAATGTCTTCATAATATAGTCACTTCTGATCAGATTTACATACAACCACACTCAACATCCTATAATGTCATAAACAAATAGTTCTAGTAATCTCGGAAATTTCCGTCTCAAATTAGCCATGTTTTGAATTTCCAATCAGGCTCAGAAATTTGTAGAAGACTGAGGGCATACCAAAATCATTCCTCTTAATTTTGTTGCATTTGGACTAGTGGTGTTAGATACCAAAACATTAATTGTGAAAAACTCTCAAACAATAACAGAGCAAAAGTGAGATCAAAATCTCACCTTGTCAATGTTAAGAGAAAAGGACTTTTGGTTTCATAGAAGAAGCTATGAATATTTGTATTAATCTTTGTTTCCTTGAAATTTTGTTGATACCTTGTATATAAAAAAAAATATATATATAATTTTTATGATTTCAGTTTTTATTAAAGAAAATTAAAACATTGAACAAAACATACAATTACAAAATTATTTTGGTCCAATCCACTAAAAATCATAATACAACAATGTACCTAAAATGAAAGACTTCTATGATTGAGAAAAAAAATATCTGAAAGACAAACAACTAAAAATCAAGTACAAGATTCAACCCAAAAATAGGCTATGTTTTATGGTGCATTTCCTCTACCATTTAACGAATGTATTTACCAATTGCTCAATAAATATTGACCAACTGGTATTTAAACTCCTAGAAGTCACATTGGTGTTGGTCAGAAAAAGTTTAAAGTTCCTATTGTTGAGAAATCAAGTTCCTATTGTTCATTGATTGCCCAACAATTGGAACTTGATTTCTCAACAATAGGAACTTTAAACTTTTTCTGATTAACACCAATATGACTTCTATGAGTTTAAATACATTCGTTAAATGGTACAGGAAATGCACCGTAATAATCACAATAATTACCTCACATATCAAAATCTCATTTTTATATTCTCATAAAAAGTTAATAATGAAGATATCCAATATTGGATGTTGTCTTAAAGTTTAATGGCGTCTACAAGAGACACCAAACATGACATGTGCAAACTTTCTTTTACGTTTTTCTTTCAGAATGAAATGCATGTAAGATTTAAAATCATATACAAGAACAACTTTCAATATTCAATAAAACAATAAAATACTTGAATTTGTAAAATATAGTGACAAGTGTTAATTAATTTACTTTGGCAAGTTTTAGTTGGAGCATCCCAGCTGTTTGACACCCCTTTTAGTTTGCAATCAAAATGAATGTTCCTTATTCTTTTATTTCCATGTGCTGTCATTGAATAAATGAAATTAAAAAATCAGTAACGCACCGAAGGTGCGAAAGCCGAGTTGCGAACATATGGATGGACAATGCCTGTGTACCAAGATTCATTTAGATCCGACATTTCGTTCTTAAGATATCGTGCAGAAACAAAACAAGTATCTAATTTTTGGTCTATTTTTAGAACTTGTGAACTTGACCTTTGTCCTACAAACCTCAATATCAATAGGCTTCTTCCTCTCACCATCAGGCATGTGTGTACTAAGATTCATTTAGATCTGACATTTCGTTCTTAAGATATTGTGCGGAAACAAAACAAGTATCTAATTTTTTTTCTATTTTAGAAGTTGTGACCTTGACCTTTGTCCTACAAACTTCAATATCGACAGGCTTCCCCCTTTCACCATCAGGCATGTGTGTACCAAGTTTTATTTAGATCTGACATTTCGTTCTTAAGATATCGTGCGGAAACAAAAAAAGTATAAAATTTATGTTCTATTTTTAGAAGTTGTGACCTTGACCTTTGTCCTACAAACTTCATTATCAATAGGCTTCCTCCTCCTACCATCAGGCATATGTGTACTAAGTTTCATTTACATCCTACATTTTGTTCTTAAGATATTATGCGGAAACGAAAAAAGTATCAAATTTTTGTTCTATTTTTAGAAGTTGTGACCTTGACCTTTGACCTACAAATCTCAATATCAATAAGCTTCCTTCTCTCACCATCAAGCATGTGTGTACCAAGATTCATTTAGATCAGACATTTCATTCTTAAGATATTGTGCAGAAATGATTGTGCCGCTCGGACGCCATTCATCATATTATAAGCCGAGTTTGACTTCGTCGCAACTTGGCTAAAAATCTTATATTTATATATAGTAACATCTGATCAGACAACTGGTCAGTGATTGGATAAAAAAAGTTTAAGTTTTTAATGGGAGCATTGAAGCAAATTGGATGTTCAACCAAGACAATTGAGTTAAACTGATCTTCAACAGTACTGATTTGAAGAGTTCCGTTGTGTAATTTATATTTAATAATTCTGCGACATTCAATTGTTTATGCATTGTCAATGATTTGGGAACGTTTCGTTGTCTATGTAGAAAATTATTTGGGAACGTTTCGTTGTCTATGTAGAAAATTATTTGGAAATGTTTTATTGTCTATGTATAGTCAATGATTTGGGGACCTTTCATTGTCTATGTGCAGACAATGATTCGGAGAACTTTCGTTGTGTATATAGTCAATGATATTGAGACGTTTAATTGTCAATAATTTGGGGACGTTTCGTTGTCTATGTAGAAAATTATTAAATATTTCATTGTCTATGTGTAGTCAATGAATTGGAGAACTTTCCTTGTGTATATATTATCAGGAGATGTTTAATTTTCAATGATTTGGGGAAGATTTGTTGTCTATGTAGAAATTATTTGAAGATGTCTACCGTATGCAATTATCCAGTCAACATACTCTATATAAAGCTCATTTAGAATTAAGTGTCTTTTAAATAATCAATGTAATACATGCATAACGAAATCCAAGCACCGTTTTCACTGGTTTCTTGAAGAAAAATACTTAGTTTCTAATTGCACAATTATACATGTATAAAAATCAAGTTATCATTTTTTTATAACTGATCATGGCAAGCATATTTCATATGTTAAAAACAATATAATATGGCAATACATTTATAAACTTGCAAGGTGTCCTATGAATATCTCAATGTAATATAGGGAAATTCACAACAACATTTCCACCGGTTTCTTGAATAAAATCAATAGTATCTGATTATATAAATATACATATACAAATTAAATTATCATTTTTGGGTCGGCTGATTTATCAGCCAGATCCATTGCAGTCACATTCGTAGATGAACATATCGCAAGCTCATTAAAAATGTGGATTTGTCGAATTACCGTGATTGTCGATATGGGCAACAAAATATAGTTTCATATGGTTATTGCTAATCATAATAATCTATACGTCGCATGCAGGCAATTAATGAGTTATTAAAAATATTACGACGTTGCGACATATAATTGATTGTTTTTTCTATTGAAATAAATTAATTTGAATATTGGTTATGAATTAATAGTTGGAGGTGGCATTGTATAAAATGTGGAATATACGTAAAATTTCTTTTTAAATGCTCCGATGTTTTAATAACTGTTATAAATGAATAAGAAGCTAAAATATATGGCTTTTTGATTAATAACCTTTAAAAGAAATCTGTTTATATAATGTTTTACTCATTTTCGTCTCCTAATCGACAAACTGACATCAATTTCTTGTAGATTGTAATACCGCATCCACATTTTAGCGACAGCCGTACTACTTGCGTGTATATACACAACGCACGTGGTAATCCGATAACAACAAAGGAAGACACACACGCACGTTTGCACACCAGTGAAATTTCCAGTCTGTCTGATTAATTGGTTATGAGAATATTAATATGGATATAACTTTTGCACAATCCAGCCGACTCTTAAAGACCTTGAGGTCTTTGATTATAACTGACTTTATATTATATATATCAATAATCTATTAAAAAAAAAAAAACAACAATATTACAAATACACATTTTGAAATATAAAACAATAATTTTACAGTTAACTCACAAAAAACATGGAGTTCTCCCATTAAGTACTGTGGGTCAATGTTTGGTGGTTTGGTTTATGGTGTTTAAAGCCACTTTCAACAATATTTCAGTTATATTGTGGCGGTCAGTTTTATTGGTGGAGGAAACCAGAGAACTCGGAGAAAATCACCGATCTGTTGCGAGTCACTGACAAACTTTAGGACATAATGTTGTACACCTCGCAATTCACAAAGTAAATTGTGACAATTTTATGGAAATAAATTATGAAAAATAAAAAATAGTCAATAATCTCATTTGAAAATATTATATTTTTTCACATTTTTTTTCAATATAAAAAAGAAAAGAAAATCCCAGCCCACTATGAATAATTTATTTATCTTGAAAATGAAAGTACAATTTGTTCCAGATTATCTATTCCATACATCTATTTATAGCATGCTTCTGATTTAAAATTGATTGATATCGATATCTGTTATTTTGCCTTAAAATAAAAGAGTAAATCACAAGAAAAGCACCAGTATTACTATCATATAAAAATAGTATTTAACACACATAAAAACAAAAACAACACAAAAATATGAGTAATTATGAGATCAGAACTGGGATGCACAAACCTTGATTATATTTAAGTATTTATTAAAACTTAATTGACACTTGAAATGTACCTAAAATTATATTACAATTAAGGATTTATTAATTGAGACTTAAAACTTTGTGCAGCCTCGGTCAGATTTTCATTTAAATTTCAAGTAAAATACCCTTTTCCATAATCTCTACAATTCCTTAACTTCAGAAATTATCTAATGTAAAAATTAGTTAGATATGAAGAACCGCATCAGTGGTGTAATGGTTAGCATGCTCTGCACGAGTGCAATAGATCGTGGGTTCGAGACCTGATCGGGTCAAACCATAGACTATTAAATTGGTATTTGTTGTTTCTCCACTAAAAACGCAGCATTAAGGAGAAAGAACAAAGACGGGTTGGCTTGGAATCAGGATAATGTGTCGGAGTGGGGCGACATGTCTATCCCAGGACTGTTGTTTCAGTAAGCTAGCACTATAAAAAATCCAACTAAGCGTGTTAGTCCAGTACAAAGCGGACCTCATCATCATTTCATTGAAAATTAACTTGTTCTTGCCATTATATAGCTGAAAAATTGCTAAGTTGGCGCTAAACAACAATCACTCTCTCACTAGATATGTAGATTTATTGTTTCTTGGAAAATGAGAAATATGCTCTTATGTTTTAATATCGGATCTACTTTACAAAAAATATCTTTAATTCATATAACTGGTTTTTTCATCTAGCAAAAAAAATCATCGTTCATGACATCTTGACAATATGTTTAACAACTAAATAATACTATAGTTGAAGATTTTTTTATGCTTTTCACTAAAAAATTAATTGAACACAACTTTTATTAAGTTGTATCAATGATATCACATCCTTGTAAATTAGTGTCTCCTCTTTTATCATCATTCCAGGTTTACACTCGATTAAATTTTATCATTTATATATATGACTCTTGGACTGTACCACCACGAGACGACTTAATGTACTCCATAATGGACTGAATGACTAGTTTAGTTTTCTGACCTTTATATAGCCTATAGAAAGTAATAATTAAGATCTGTTTAATCTAGTAAAAAGACAAAAGAAAAAGGCTCATGTTTGTACTAATTGTCTCAAAAGCATGAACCTTATTTTATGTTCATTGATATCAGCTTATGTTGTTAGAGAAGCCACTTTGTTCTAATAATTTTGGCCAAACTGTAAGATCAAAAATAAAAAAACATTCTATTGAAAGTATCAAAATTGTTAATCACTGTAAAAACAGAGGAATATGTCACTTTTTAATAATCATTCCCATTGTTTATGTTACAAGCTCATTATTAAATATAATTATTTTTTGTATCACAAAGCTTAAATGTATTTCATACACAACTTGTTTTGTACAATAAATAAATATTTTATATAAAATTCAAAAATAGCTATGTCTTAAAAATAGTTCTACCCTTTAATTAAGAAAGTATATGACATTGAATTTTTTTTAAAATGTGAATAAATACATATCATAAAATGTTTAAATTGAAACTTTGAAACTTTCTCTTAAACTTTTCCCATAATAGAGTGAAATTGTTTTTTATATGTTGTTTTTGTATATATAATTCATAGAGTAGACCAAATGTAACACTATCATTTTTCTAGAGTAGAACCAGTGGGAATGGACCAAATGGGAGTAGACCAAGTGGGAATAAACCCTTTCAACAATATTTCAGTTATATTGTGGCGGTCAGTTTTATTGGTGGATGAAACTAAGAGTACCCAGAGTAAACCACCGACGTGCAGCAAGTCACTGACAAACTTTATCACATAATGTTGTATCGAGTACACCTCGACATGAGTGGGATTCGATATCACAACATTAGTAGTGATAGGCACTGAGTGCATAGGTAGTTGTAAATCCAACTACCAAGTGATCACGACCATGATGACCCCTCAACACGTATATAAGATTCATTTTTTATTTAATTATGCGAAACTGTATCCATATTGTCATTATTTTGTCGTATACAAACATAGCAAATTATGTACTCAAATTGATCAGTAAAATTTAAAACAAGTGTATTCTAATTAATGAAAACAAAATGTTTGATAATTCAAAATTAAAGACAGTATGTAAAGTTTATCATTGTCATGGCAACATATACAAAAATATCTACACAAGATGACAAAATAGAAAGATCTGGAAAAAAATGTTTTATACTTGTGAGAAAATGATATATTTAAAAAAAAGCAAACTAAAATATATGGCACTTATAATTAAACCAATATATACATATCAAAAATTGTATAAAAACAATACCACAAAATATTTATAAAGAGTAAACATGTTGAACGTTCAATTATATCATCATAACATATTTACAAAAAGTAAACATGTTGAACATTCAATTATATCATTATAACATATTTACAAAAAGTAAACATGTTGAAGTTCAATTATATCATCATAACATATTTACAAAAAGTAAACATGTTGAAGTTCAATTATATCATCATAACATATTTACAAAAAGTAAACATGTTGAACATTTAAACATATCATCATAACATATTTACAAAAAGTAAACATGTTGAACGTTCAAAAATATCATTATAACATCATTACAAAAAGTAAACATGTTGAACCTTTAAACATATCATTATAACATATTTTCAAAAAGTAAACATGTTGAACGTTTAAACATATCATCATGGACTTTCCATTCTTGATTGCCCCTTCCGTTTTCTCTAATGTTTATTTTATAAATTAACTTACACTGTAGTCAATTTGTTGTGCACATTAGTAGTTCAAATTCAAAATAAATGGTTAGTTCATGAATTTCTTCCCCATATCACAGAATAAAATAAAGTACTATATTTCAGCAATTGATCAGTTATTTTTCACTAAATAATTTGTAAATGTATTTCATAGTATAACAATCAAATTTCATTAAAATTGGTTTGTGAGAGGTCTATAGTATAAAACTACATTTAAATGATTACACATTCAGTGTGTCCCTGAATACTTATACAATTCTTCTTGGAACTAAATCAATAGGTTGGTTTATGGTGTTTAACACCACTTTCAACAATATTTCAGTACAGTTACAATTTTACTACTTTTTTAAGTATTATTTTTGGTTACCATATTTATAGTTACCATGACAACAGTCTATATAAACATTTTTCAAAAGGATTTATTACATTTTATGAAAATAACAAAGCATTTAGATTGCATGAAACAATATTATGACTGTACATATCATGAAAACTAAATGCGGCTGGGTCCAGTTATCCCAGCTTGACTGTATAATCTTCAATTGTATGACAATTACAGTCAAACCTGATCATGTGGTCACCTCTAGTAAGTCAAACCTGCTCATGTGGTCACCTCTATTAAGCAGTCTCTTGTATTAGGAGTTTGCCATTTTCTTGCCCTGTCATAATTTTTTTTCATATGAACTAAAACTCTTTCAAGGGGTCAACTGTCATAAAAGACCACTTTTTCTTTGTCACAAAGGTGTCCTCTTAATACAGGTTTGACTGTATCTTTCAGTCTAAGACTGTAGACATGAATCAAAAGGCCCCAAGAAATAATTATTACAAATGATAAAATAAACAGTAATTTTTTGTTCATTTCCAATTGGATGGATATAGTAAAATTTCACTTTCTAAAATAATTTGGAAAAATACAACATCATATAAATTTTGCATATTCAAATATCATATAACTCGTTAAAACAAAGCCAAGTACATTTTAACATTATCTTTGAGGGAGACACTTTTTGTTGTTTTTGCACAATTATGAATTTTAATATTCTACAAAAGTTGAAAAAAAAACATTTTATCAATGAGAAAACCCACAGAAATGCCACAAGTCACTGACAAACTTTATTACACAAGGTTGTATTGAGTATACTTTAGCAAAAGCTGTAATCTAGCTCATAACTTTAGTAGTGAAGGGCACACATAGGTAGATGTAGATGTAAATCATACTATATTAGAAAAATAGAGTGAAAACAAAGCATCAAAATAATTCAAATTTAATTATATAAGATAATCTTGACATGCCTACCAATGACTATGACAAATATAACAAGTCAATCAATTTTTGACAGAAATTCACGACTTAATTTTAAAAAATATTTCTCTTTATGAAAAAAATATAAGGCAAGCCTGATATTGTATATCATTGTTTATATTAAATATATAATACAGCACTGAATAAAAGGATATTACATTTATAATAGTAATTTTCTTCACTCATATATGAATTTCAAACAAACATATGCATGTCACATTTATACATTCATCAAAGAAGGAAGGATTTTTATTGAAAATAGTTACACATCTTTTTTTGGTGCTGTTTATGATTTTGTTTTCCAAATAAATACACATTATATACACTTTGTGTATGTACAGCTGTTTGTATCATGTCGAGTCAGTTGGAAAAGCTGTATCACTTCGTGTCTCGTAGAGATATGGCTTTTCCAACTGACGAGACATGATACAAACAGTTGTACATACATTTTGTGTATATAATACGTTTATCTAACATTTTTATGATAAAACACCAAAAAAAATCATGTATAAGTTTCATTGAATTTATTATTTGAAGAAAAGTAAACAAAGAGGGACTATAGTTTACGTCACAAATATTGTTACGTCACGTCATTCAAACAATAGCAAAATACGAGTACGTTAAGATTTTCCCAATGGATATTCCACAATGTTTACGAAGACGTCACTGGGGTTTTCCCACATTCCTAACCTATGACATCACGAAAGTAGTTCCGACTAAAGTACATCTTGTATCACATATGTATTTGATACAACGTTTTGTATCACATAGGTTGTATCTATTAGCAAAATAGATGTATTTCTATAGAATACATACTTAATGTTGGATAATATGTCATATCAATATCTGTATAACTGAATAAACCATTACAATAACAATACTCATTTACATTGAACATAATAACATAATAAATGTAAGATTTTTTTTCTATTTTCTATTTCATCAATAGAAATTTTGTTGTTACTTTATTTTAGATCATGTCAAAGCAATAATAACATGATTTTTACAATAGAACATACACATTTACTGTTGAACTATTTACAACAGAAATTTAACATTAAGCACATCTTTACATTAAGCACATCTTTTTTTTTCTTTTTTTTTTCTGAGACTTTTAACTTACTAATATTATTAAGCAGAAAACATTTAAAATTATTCTGGTCGGTCATCAGGATTCTGATCAGTATCTCTGTAAAACTCCTTATCCATTTCTAGGACTCGTCGTGACTTTTTCTTTTCTTTTTTTGCTTTAACACGCTGGGACAGTGGAGGATACTTCTCACAATCTACTACACAACCTCTTCTGCCGTAATGGTCTAGGAAATTTGCCCAGACTTCATTACATTTTAATAACTTCTGATTACCTAGGATCAATAAACAATTTTTGCTCAAATATTTCTTTATACACGGAATTCATTTAAAAAAATTTCTGTGGATAAGTTTTATTTCTAAGGATCTTGCAGGTGTCTAAGTTTAATAATAAAATTTGTCCACACCACGATATAGCTGAAATATTGCTAAAGTTGGCGTTAAACAGCAACCAATCAATCAATCTGTGGATAAGTAAATACATGGATCCTCACATATAGAACAAAGCAATTAACCGAAAAATGATTTTTAACAATGTCTAGAATTATCTTTATTTTCAGATCCATGTAAATTACTTCGTACCCCAATTCTGTCTTCGATATACTACTCAGTGTATATGTACAGTGAAATTTTGATACCACCCACAAAATCAACGATAATTGGTATCCCATGAATAATAATGAATTCACAGTATTATGAAATGATTGGTATACATGTAAACATTAATATTTAAGATTATGTTTTCCTTCTTATCTTCCTTAACAAAGTGGGGTCGTCTTGGCCGTGATCGTATGGTAATTGAATTTACAACTACCTATGCAATCAGTGCCTATCACCACTAATGTTGTGAGTTCGAATCTTGATCAGGGAGAGGTGTACAACATTGTACGATAAAGTTTGTCAGTGACTTGCAACAGGTCTGTGGTTTTCTCCGAGTCCTCCGGTTTCCTCCATCAATAAAACTGACCACCACGATGTAACTGAAATATTGTTGAAAGTAGTGTTAAACACAATAAAACCGAACTGAACTGAACCTAACCTGGTAAAGGGAGATCAATCACTTCTAATTGTAATTGTGTGTTATTCACTGTTAACCATGATTAAGGTATTAAAAAGCTTGTGTCATTTGTATCAAATGACAGTACTTACCTGAAAAGTCAATTACAAATCTTTTTAATTAGGTCTTGTTTAACACCATGTTTATTCACTTGTAGCAGTTTATAAGACTGGCATTATTACTCCTTGGCGACTCATTTATTATAAGGAAACGTCGTGGTCATGATCGTACGGTAGTTGGATTTACAACTAGTTCTGTGCAATAAGTGCCTATCACCACTAAAGTTGTGAGTTTGAACACCGTTCATGGTGAAGTGTACTCGATACAACATTTTGTGATCAAGTTTGTCAGTGACTTGCGACAGGTCGGTGGTTTTCTCCGGTTACCCCGGTTTGCTCCACCAATAATACTGACCACCAAGATATAACTGACATATTGTTGAAAGTGGCATTAAACACCATAAACCAAACCATTTATTACATTCATTTAAAACTCACCAACAACAATGAGTCCTTTGCGAGCTCTAGTTAATGCCACATTAGTTTGGTGTTCATCGGTAATAAAACCAAGGTTCTGTTTACACCAACCAAGTGTCGGCTTGGGTTCTATTCTGTAGTCTGGTAGGGATCTGACAAGACTCAATACAACATAGTCCCATTCTCCTCCTATTAAAAATAGTTAAATCTGACATTTAATTCACAGAAATAACCTGTGTATGACTTGTGTATCATTCAGGGTTTTCACCACTTTCAAAACAAATGATTTAAGTCAGAAAGTAACCAATTCATCTGCTAAAAATACTGATATTATATTTTTTTAGAAATAACAACAACAGCCAATAATAAAATGAAAATAGCCAATCTTCTTCCTTTGCAATTGGTTCTTTATGAAAACGTTCATCATTAATACAATGTTGTATTCCTTAACTATAAGTTGAATTGGAAGAATTTTATTTTTAAAGTAAAACATTTGAAATTTGTCCTTTTTGGGTCCCTTTTACGTCAATGATTACATGATAACTCTATGCATTTTCCTGAATGTGTTTTCCTAAGGATTTCATTTTTGTAAATTTCTCATTAAAATCAAACTCTTGTGCAAATAACAGAAACATACATTTTTGTACCTTAGGGCCTCTTGTTTGGTTACAATACACTAAATCAATACCAACCTTTATTCAGTGTAAAGGGATCATTGTTTTCAAAATTCAGAAGGATCTGTCAACAACAACTTAAGTTATCGCAGGGAAGCCATAACATAATATGATAGCAATGTTTTTTGTGGTAGTATGAAAACGTAAATTTCTATTATATATACCTTGACTGGCAACAACTGTGTTGACATTGAACTGTATAAATTTGTCCTTCTTTAATTCTTCTCTGATAAAGTGACACTGTGAGTTATACTGACTCATGATGTTGATATAATGTGGATCAATTAACTCATCTTCTACTAAATGTTTAAATATTTTTACCTGAAAGATAAGAAATAAACGTTAAGAGAAAACCGAAGGGGCAATCAAAAATGGACACTCCAAAGATGTCCAGTGGCAATATTGGGTACACAAGACACAGTACGAAGACAAACAAAACAAAAAAACACATCACAGAAATCATTCTGGTAAAAAGACAAGCAAATGTTGTTGCAATATTAATTTGTTTCTGTTTTTTTTTTATATTACATCTATTCATAGTTACTCAGTGTGTGTTACAGTGTTTATGAAGTGTTCTTACTGTAATCAAACAACTGTTCAAGAAAGTCAAAGAAAACAGTGGATTTCCTTATTTTTGGAGTATTCTCTTCGTTATCAGTAGTACTATTCAATGAAGTATTTATTTCTATGGTATTTCAGATATCTAATTATGAAAGGTATTTTAGCATCTTTGTTTCTATGGAGATGTCATTCAAAAAGACATTGAGTTAATCTGACACTTATTAGCTTATAACATCTCTGAAATAAACCATAACGGATTACCCTTCTGAAGCACCCGAGTTCACCCACTATTTAGTAGAGTTTGTGTTGTTCATGTCATCCAATCACATGTCTTCACATGATTCCTCACCTTCTGTAACTTAATTTATGGAGTGGAGTGGAGTGAGTGAGTGATTGTTGTTTAATGCCAATGCAGCAATTTTTTAGCTATATCATGGCAAGAACAAGATAATTTTCAATGAGATGACTTTATTGAGTGGAAACCAAGTGATAAATTACAGATGAACACACAACATGGGTAGAGCTTAATAGGCATAAAAATCAACAACTTCTATAGTTCTAAACCTACCACTTGATCTACTTCTTGTTTATTGGAGCATGAAAACCAACAACTTCTATAGTTCTAAACCTACCACTTGATCTACTTCTTGTTTATTGGAGCATGAAAACCAACAACTTCTATAGTTCTAAACCTACCACTTGATCTACTTCTTGTTTATTGGAGCATGAAAACCAACAACTTCTATAGTTCTAAACCTACCACTTGATCTACTTCTTGTTTATTGGAGCATGAAAACCAACAACTTCTATAGTTCTAAACCTACCACTTGATCTACTTCTTGTTTATTGGAGCATGAAAACCAACAACTTCTATAGTTCTAAACCTACCATTTGATCTACTTCTTGTTTATTGGAGCATGAAAACCAATAACTTCTATAGTTCTAAACCTACCATTTGATCTACTTCTTGTTTATTGGAGCATAAAACCAACAACATCTATATAACACCTACCACTTGATCTACTTCTTGTTTATTGGAGCATGACTGTTGATTTCCCTCATCTGTGTTGAAGGGGAGATAATCCTCAGTACCTTCAACATGACAGAATACAACAGGAATACCAGGATGGACCCAGGAACTCAGAGGATGATCAGTTAGCCATGTATGAGAAGGCATTGTCTCCAGCTTGTTCTTATAAAACTGTTTTGACGGGAATTCACAAATCTCTGGGTTCTGTAAATTACAATTTGAAACAAAACAGTCACATGATAAACAAGATATGATTATAATCTAACGATTATGAAGTCTCCCAAACCGGCCACTGACACTATCTACCCACATATCAAATTTTGATGATATCGGACAATGTTGAATTTTTACCGCCCATTTTTATGCCCTGTTTTGGCAGCCATTTTGAAAATGGCAGACATCTTGAAAATTTTGAAAACGCAGAATTGCTCCTCTAATGGTGACCTATCACTATGTCAAAATTTATGTCTCTATCATTATCCAGTTAGAAGTTATCAACATTAATGTACGAAATTTCAAGTTTCCCATAGGATTCTATAATAACCCCCAACCCTTTTGAACCCCCAAAAATATGGTTTTGACCCCCTTTACCACAAATCTGAAAACTTTAGGATCAACTAGAAACATATATCTATAACTCCACCAAGTTTCATGAAATTCTGTCCTGTAGTTCCTGAGATCTGCCGTGGACAAGTTCATGGTGCACGGAAAGAAAGGAGAATAACAAGAAGAATAATAATAATAATAAGAAACGGAGCAAAAACAATAAGTCTCCAAACGTTGTTTGGGAGACTTAATAAAGCAGTAAAGACATGAGGCTATATTTACCCTTTTTGGTTTGGTTAATGGTGTTTAATGCCACTTTGAACAATATTTCAGTTATATTGTGGTGGTCAGTTTTATTGGTGGAGGAAACTGGCGTGACCAGAAGAAAACCACCGAACTGTCGCAAGTCACTGACAAACTTTATCACATAATGTTGTATCGAGTACACCTCGCCATGAACGGGGTTCAAACTAACAACTTTAGTGGTGATAGGCACTGATTGCACAGGTAGTTGTAAATCCAACTACCATACGATCACGACCATGATGGCCCCTATTTACCCTTTTTTGTGTCATGATTACATTTTTTAAACACACAAAACATGTATTCATTTTTGATACTTAGTAAAGCATGCAGAATTATTTCTACCATATTTACAATGGTGGTTCAACAGGAAGATAATGAAATGTTATTAGTAAAGGACAGGCCTATAAAGATAACTGGATAAAAAAATGGACTAGTGTTTATAATATTATTAGTAATAATATATCTCAGGTGTGTCAAATTGTCAACCTAGCATAAAATAAAAAAAAATAAAAATGGGCATTACTAAAACAAAATCACAATGAGCATCTCCATAATATGCATGCCAAGTTTAAAGCAAATTAATATATACTACAGAATGTATCTGACCAGATAATTATGCAGAGATTAACATAGTTGATAAGAAAACCTACCATTCTGTACTGAGAAGTTAACATTGTAGCTTTGTTAGCATATCTCTCAAACAGCGATTTCTCTAAACCAAGTTCAGCAGCTTCACTACACATCACGATTGGTCTTAGTTGTTTGTGATCACCAATCAGTACCACCTGTTTTGACCCCGTTGCTATGATGGCAGACATACTGTCAGGTTCTGTAGACATTCCACATTCATCAATGATGATTTGAAAAATACGGCCATTTGTTCCTTTCATTATTTTCAGATTGGTCGCCATGGCAGTCGTACAGAAAATGACATCATAATATTTAACCTCTTCAATGACAGCCTTTCTGATAATTTTTCTGTATTTCTTAACATCTTTGTAGTCGACACCATCTGCATGCTGTTGAAACTGCCTGTCAAATGCTGCAATTTCCTCCTGGTAAGGTTTCCCTAACTGACGTATCAAGATGTGCATTGAAACTACTCGTAATTCTTCATCTGCTACAGCTCTTTCACCACGACCAAGTGATGACATTTTTCCTGGGATTGGAAATTCCTGGTCCTCAATAGAACTTCCATACCATCTTACCATTTTTGGACAATGTTCTCCTAACTTTTTCTTCATCCATTCTATATTTAATTAAATAAACAGAAAATTTGTAATCCCTGTACTTTCATTGGTTAAGAAGAAGTCAGTGTTTCAGTTTATTACCCAATGTGGTCAGTCAATTTGTGGAATTCATATTGTCATACATTGTCTTACAAACAAGTTCCAACATATAAAATGTCATGTTTGAGACAGATATCTATCAAGAAGTATTGTTTTTTCTAATTGTTGTTCAATGTCAAGAAGAAATTGTTCAACTATGACATGGCAAAAACAAGTTAGATGATGATATGTCCGTTTTGTGCCAGACCAACATGAGGAATAGGATTTTTTATAGTGATACCTCACTGAAACAACAGTCCACAGGTAGACATGTTGCTTTCTTCTGAAAAAATTTCCAGACTCAGCCTCAACCTGTTTTTCTTTTACTCCTCCTCAACGCTGTGTGTTTAGCAGATAAGTATCAAATACCAACTTAATATTCTTTGGTTTGATCCCACCAGTGTTCAAATCCATGATCTACCACAGTAGAAAGGGAGCATGCTATCCATTACACTACAATCAAGGTTTTATGAGAGTATATTAGATCCACATTAAATACATTTTTCAGCAACATATCAGTTAACAATGCATTTCTCAGTCAGGATATACATGCTTCATGCTGGCACTTAATAAGCTGCATAAGCTTAAATGTCATATGATATGAAATTTTGACCTTAGAATTTAGAAGAAAGTTATACATATCACAAGAGTGGAGGGTGGAGGGTTGACATTCACATTATTTATCAGTTGAATCTTTTCACAATCTTGTGCTATTTCACATCCAGGAGATAATTAAACAGTCATCAGAATTTTGCTTCTCAGTATTTGAAGATAGGAGTGGCTTAATGCTTTTATTTTGGTTTTAGGTTATATTTTATACTTTTTGGTTCTTGGGTATATTTTAAAAATGTTTGGTTATTGGTTGTATTTTAGACTATCATTCTTGTCTTTGCAATTTAATTTCAAGACTTGCAAATGTATGCAACATATGTCCCATACAAATTATATTCTATAAAATAAAAATGTAACCATTAAAAAGACAAACTTACTTGCAACAAGATCAACAGACTTGTTTGATGGACCACAGAAAATTATCTGTTTTTTCTCATTTCCCAATTCTTGCCACTGAAGATTAATCTTATTAAACAGGTATACAAGTTTGATTCCTGTGTATGTCTTACCAGTACCTATAATGATAGACAATACAATGTTACATAAAATCTACCAGTTCATATCTAAATTTTACTGAGTCTTAATCTTATAAACTAAAGGAAAATATTACTTATTTTTTATTAAAACTGTCTTGTCCACTGAATGTACATTTGGATTTACAACTACCTGTGCAATCAGTGCCCATCACCACTAAAGTTGTGATTTTGAACCCCATTCATGGTGAGGTGTACTTAATACAACATTATGTGATAAAGCTTGTCAGTGAATTGCGACAGGACAGTGGTTTTCTGTGGTTTCCTCCACCAATAAAACTGCATTAATATTGTTGAAAGTGGCATTAAACACCATAAACCTAAACTGAATGTACATTTATTCAAATTTTATTGAAGCTTTCTTGTCCATTGAATAAACATTTTACTCAATTCTATTAAAACTACAGGTGCATCATCAACTGAAGGAATATACCATTTTAATGTTCTTGAAGTTACTTTATTCAGTGAAGGAACAGACTATTCAAATTGTCCTTTCTTAAAATAAGAACTTGGAAAATAATGTAAAATTTAAAATAAAGACGTAGATATCTAATTTAGTGCACACAATGAGTTTCTGGAATAGCCTTCATCAAGAACGCTCAAAGTCAAGATTGGAAGGCCAAATAATTCAAATGTCTTTGGGAGAAAGAAAACCAAAGGGTCCAAATAAGATAGCAAAATTCAGTTATGGTCACCTATGGCCAAGGGAGGAGAACCTTACATGGGCACTAAAAACTAGGAGCTCGCTTGTATATTTATGCATAGTTTGGGTTGCATCAAGTTTGCAGCTTCTGAAATTTGTATTTGTATTTCATAGGGTTCTATGTTAAATAATATCCAAGATGCTTGCACTTATAATGCCTGATTGACACAGAAAATAAATGAAAACTTTGTAAGAGACCATTAGTCATGTACAGTTTGCATTCAATCAAATTTTTAATGTCTGAAATTCTTTTTTAATTAATTTTCTCATTCGGTCCTATGTTAAAACTGTGCCTGGCTACATCTTAAGATTCTTATTGATAAATAAAAACAAACTTTGTACAGGTTAATTAAAGGAACATTTCTACCATGTAACAATGCCATTACATTCTTTCTGACAAGAAGAGATTTGAAATTTCAGCCAATCAGAAAATCTTGAGGGCTATTTTAACAAGCATTGTAGCCTGGTATGGTTCAATTTGTTCTAGTGGTTTGTGAGAAAAAGATTAAATTGTGAAAACTTTATGGACAGATAGATGATGGATGCAAAGTGGTAATATTTCAATTGGCACTACAGACCATTTGAGTAAATAATCAGGAATTTTTTTTATGAATTATTTTAATAGAATTATATCACTAATTTCTCTATATTTATACCATATACATATACATTTGTAACTTTATCAGAATTTTGGTCTTACGAAGCTGGTTGTAACAAGCATTTGAATAAAAAAATACATTGGGACTTGTGCAATCCGACACCAGAGTTTTCCAACATCCTGACAAAAATTTATGGTCCCAAAGTATTTCTGTTAACTAAAATAAAACCTGAGTATTCCGACATCCTGTACAATGCGACATATTTCCCTGTTTTCTTGGTGTGTCGGATTAGACAGGTTCCATTGTAGCTAAAACAAATGAGGATATTTATACCTGGTGGTCCCTGTATCAAATGAAACGATGAGATCAGAGCTTTCTGTATAGCATTGTACTGTTTAGGATTGTTTTTAACAATTCCTCTTATATTTAAGATATCAGGTTCTAGTTTTCTTCCAATTTCCAAGTGTCCTTTATCTGAAAAAAATATTACCCGCTATTATCATCTCTAACATATTAGACATATTGTATAAAACAAAGCTCCAGTGAGCCTATAACATTCAAAACTAGCCTGCAACTGACACACAAGGTTCAGTGGATAAATATAGTTATAATTTGATTCCATACTGACTAAACAGAAGCATCTTGTCCAAACAGACTTGCTGTTATTGCTATAATTCAGCCCATTCTGGTTTAAAATATAGATTTTTCTACATTAGTTCAATAACCTGTAATTTTGGGAAAAATTGACAAAAAATAAAAATCCTGGTATAATGCACCCCTTTGGTATATTTACAAATATCCTGTAAAACAAAAAGCTTCTAGCTTGATAACTGTAAGAGAAATTAGTCAGACAAAGCATATGGATATATGCAAAATTTCACAAAAATGGACTAATGTCAACAACCTGTAATTTTGTGAAAAACTGAAGAAAATTAAAATCCTAATAATATGCAGATTTTTAGTATATGTACAAATATACTGTAAAAGCTTCTAGCTTGAAGACTGTAAAAGGATTTATATACTGTAAAAGCTTCTAGCTTGAAGACTAAGAGGATTTATATACTGTAAAAGCTTCTAGCTTGAAGACTGTAAGAGGATTTATATACTGTAAAAGCTTCTAGCTTGAAGACTGTAAGAGGATTTAGATGGACAAAACATGCATCCTATATGCAGAACGATGAATATTCAGATGGAAGGACAGAGGTAAAATATCCCCCCCACACACACTTTAGGTCACTGGGGCATACAAATTGCTGAGTACTGATGATTGTTCCCTTGGACTCTTTCCACAGAGCAACCCAGTGTGTCCTGAGGTCGCTGATATGGAATGCCTTCTTGATAGGTGGTTGTCAGATTATAATACAGAACACTTGATTGTAAACCACCATGAGTGTAACTGTACTTAGAGATAACCCCCTTTTGTAAATATTTGAAAAAAAAGAGTAGGTACATTATAGAGGCTACATAAGGCAATGTAGCCTATTAACTTACTCAACCATATCCTGTAAACTTACTCAATATATAGACCAATATGTTTTCTTTAAACTCACCCAATTTAGGTATCTTGCTACCTAATGCTATAGCCTTTGCTAAAGGATTAGCTTTGTCTAGACATTGTAGTAGTGCATCAATACGACTGAAAAAATGACAGAAAATGTATTTTATAACCTCTATTACAAATACATGTTATAAAATACAGTAATTACCCTCTTATGAGGTCACCCCTTCTACAATAAAAAGTGGCCTCTCTTGAGGATGATAATTCTGTAAAAATTCAATACCTCAGTGCATCTGAAATTCAGCCTGATAAGAGTGGTGGTCTCTTTTGAGGGGGGCAATTCAGCAAAAATTTACTACCTCAGTGCATCTGAAATCTGACATGATAAGAGTGGTGGTCTCTCTTGAGGGGGGCAATTCAGTAAAAATTTACTATCTCAGTGCATTTGAAATCTGGCATGATAAGAGTGGTGGTCTCTCTTGAGGGGGGCAATTCAGCAAAACTTTACCACCTCAGTGCATCTGACATCTGGCATGATAAGAATGGTGGTCTCTCTTGATGGGGGCAATTCAGCAAAACTTTACTACCTCAGTGCATCTGACATCTGGCATGATAAGAATGGTGGTCTCTCTTGAGGGGGGCAAATACAGTAAAACTTTACTACCTCAGTGCATCTGACATCTGGCATGATAAGAATGGTGGTCTCTCTTGAGGGGGGCAATTCAGCAAAACTTTACTACCTCAGTGCATCTGACATCTGGCATGATAAGAATGGTGGTCTCTCTTGAGGGGGGCAATACAGTAAAACTTTACTACCTCAGTGCATCTGACATCTGGCATGATAAGAATGGTGGTCTCTCTTGAGGGGGGCAATTCAGCAAAACTTTACTACCTCAGTGCATCTGACATCTGGCATGATAAGAATGGTGGTCTCTCTTGAGGGGGGCAATTCAGCAAAACTTTACTACCTCAGTGCATCTGACATCTGGCATGATAAGAATGGTGGTCTCTCTTGAGGGGGGCAATTCAGCAAAACTTTACTACCTCAGTGCATCTGAAATCTGGCATGATAAGAATGGTGGTCTCTCTTGAGGGGGGCAATTCAGTAAAAATTTACTATCTCAGTGCATTTGAAATCTGGCATGATAAGAATGGTGGTCTCTCTTGAGGGGGGCAATTCAGTAAAAATTTACTACTTCAGTGCATCTGAAATCTGGCATGATAAGAATGATGGTCTCTCTTGAGGGGGGCAATTCAGTAAAAATTTACTACCTCAGTGCATCTGAAATCTGGCATGATAAGAGTGGTGGTCTCTCTTGAGGGGGGCAATTCAGCAAAAATTTATTACCTCAGTGCATCTGACATCTGGCATGATAAGAATGGTGGTATCTCTTGAGGGGGGCAATTCAGTAAAAATTTACTACCTCAGTGCATCTGAAATCTGGCATGATAAGAATGGTGGTCTCTCTTGAGGGGGGCAATTCAGTAAAAATTTACTATCTCAGTGCATTTGAAATCTGGTCAAATAAAAGAGGTGGCTTTTAGTGAGAGGAGCCTTATAATAGAGGAATTACTGTATTTCAAAACAGACATGTTAAATTGACTCTCATTTAACATAAAAAAAACATAATTTTTCTTTGAAATGTTTCTTTTCATAAGACATTTGTGCCTTACATTTTCAGTACAATAAAATAAACATAATTCTAAAAAAAAGTTTGATCCGAGCACCATTATAGGATAATGATTGTAAAGAATGTTCCTAATAACCTCAAGATGATGCAATCTGATTAAAATTAGATCTCCCACTTGTTCTCCTTTACTGATATTAGAAATATGAGAAAACCCCATTACAGGTCACATGTGAATGACCTTATGAATATATACTGATATGATATATACACATATGACCTTTTTTTGGCCAATTGGATTGCTCATTTTATGGAAAGTAGCTTAGTAACACCTTCATAATCTCATAATCATCACTTTCATTGGATGGTACATGGAGTCACTTGCATGTGACTCGTAATGGGGCTTCCTAACAATTTATTAAACTTCACAATCATGAAGAAGTTCAAAATATAATATACTGTTTTGAAATTTGTAGTAAAACAAAATCTGTCTCACCCATCAGCACTGGACTTGAAAATAATTTCCACACAACACCTAGGTTTGGTATTCTCCCTAAAGAAGTCCTGAGGCACAGGTTGGCTGTTCTTGTTCAATTTGAAGATAAAATCAATCTCTGCCTTTTCTTTCTTGTTTTTCACTCTGTCAATCTTTGCATGACCAAGCCATATCTTGTAATCTTGAGGAGCACATATATACCCCATTTGATTTCCAGTGTTCTCTACTTCTGGTTTGTAAACAGGACATTTAATACATAGGTAGTCTGGACTTGCTATTTCTCTTATCCGTGGCGCTTCGTCTTCCTCGTCATTGTGATCGACTGTTGGCGACAAAAAAACTTCCAGTGGAACTTTGTTGATTTCTAAATTTCGCTGATCACAGAAGGCCGTTCTTAATGAAAATTTCCCCTCTCTTTGTGAGAGGAACTTGACAGGGACATCATTTATTGTTGCTGTATCTCCAGCAACAGCATTGGTAGCTCCCTCCATTTCTACTAATGGTTTCCATGTTCTGATATAATCGACTGCTCTAAAATAAGAATCTTTGGTAGAACTAGTAGAATATTTCTCTAGACATTTGATAGGATCTTTGGCATGTAGGAGGCAATATTTGATGTTATTTGTCATGTCAAATATCTCTATCTGTGGAATAAGGACACCTTTGACAGACTCTGCTGACATTTGAAGTGACAGAATCTGACCATGATTAAAGGTCATGCTGTATTCACAACTCTGTAAGGTAATGGTGCCCTTTCTTACCTCTGAACTGACATCCCTCTCTGTTTTACAACATTCTGGGACATAATCATCTAAATTAGCCTCTGGATGACCGAGGTCTGTACTATACATGATCTTCTCAACTCTTTTAATTTTGCCTTCATGAGTTTTCTCGTCTATAATCACCTCCATCATTTTCTTCCATTTGTGTTGTTGTTGAAAGAATCCTCTGTTGTGTGGATTTACTCTGTAACATTTAGAACCTTCTCTATGAGTTTTAATTGGTGAATATCCTTTATAAGAATAGAGCCTCTTTTTCCAACGCAACTCCAAAATATCACGGCCAGTGCTTGTATCTTTTTTAAAGACAGGTCTTTTTGTAGATCCTAAACAATTTAACTGCAATGTTTTCGACTCTTTTGGCAGATTTCTGTGACCTGGAATAATAACCATAACTTCTTTCTCAGAAACCGTCTTAACAAATGCATGGAATACCATAGACTCACTTCTAAGTCTGTAACCCCAAGTTAACGTCAGGCACTTCTTTTGATATACTTTGGCACGTCTAGTTACTTCATTGATATAGTGACACATTTCTGAAACTTCTTCTGAAGTGTAGCATGGCTTTTTTCCATCTAAGGCACAATGTAACTGTCTATGACTGATTATATCTACATATCTTCGTATTGGAGATGTAAAGTGAATATATGGAAACATTCCCAAACTAAAATGAGATCCATCTTTTCTGGATTTAACTTCCCCTGAACATTTGTATTCTGCCATTTCTTGAAATTCATACCATTCCTCAAGACCTAAGCATGAAAAGGGATGATTTTCATCACATCCAAGTATCTGCATGACCGCTGCAGATTCTTTTCTCTTAACAGCTTCCAGTAGGTTTTTCCACACATACTGCTGAAACATTAAAACTTTGGTGTATCTGCCTGTTACTGAATTGTTGACAGACAGCTTTCTTTCGCTCTCAATCCATGGAAGAGGTCGAATTTCTTGCAGCTTAAGTATCAAGTCAGCAAAGAAACGATTAGAATGCAACCATTGTTGGACACAATCTGGTTCCGGTGGTTGTTGTATTCTGAGAGGGATACAGTCTTTAAAAGTGCGAAACAGATAGGTACCAACTGTATGGTTTGCTAAAATCATAAATTCTTCTACCAGGTAATGAGCCTCTTTTGTTTTCTGGAAGTCTTCATTGTCACCATCATTATCAACAGGATAGTAGTACAGAGCTCCACCCAATCTATAACTCCTTCTATTTTTAGCAATTCTGAACAAAGATTTAATTTGTTTACATATAGATTTTGGAATGTTCCTTTCTATTTCAAGTATCACATCTTGAGCTTCACTGTAAGTCAACTGTTGTCTAGACTTGATTGTGGATCTCTTAATTTCAGGTTTTTCTAATGACTTTCCATCTTCAGCAAAAGTATAAAGTATTGATATGGCGGGTCGAAGTTCACCTGCTATAAGACTACACAGGTTGGTACTCATTGGTTCAGGTAACATGTGGTAGGGGTTACGACCTTGACCTGGGTAAAATGTTGTGGCTCTCTCATATGCTTCAACATCAACATAATCACCCTTCTTGATGAAGGACGTTACATCTGCAATGTGTACACCAACTCTAAAGTTACCATCAGGCGTCTTTTCAATGCTCAGTGCATCATCTAAATCTCTAGAATTAGGTGGATCTATGGTAAACACCTCAAGATTGGTTAGATCTAATCTTCCTTCTTTATTCAATACTGGCTTTCCATATTCTAACAGTCCTCTCACATCTTCCACGGTTTCACGTTTGTATCCAGAAGGCACTTGGTGATGAAGACGTAAAATCTCCATTCCAGAATTGAAACCATCTTTGGCATTAATTACTTTGAGTACTGCACCGAGAGGATACAAATTCTCCCAACAAATCATAGCAACTAAGAAAATATAATTCTTGATTTCGCCAGGTTTTATGTCAAAAAGAGTTTTGTGCTGAAGTTCTCCTTTGTCCTCCACATACTTGTACACATCAACTTGATATTTATTAGTACAATTATTGTTCAGGATATGCAGTTTTGGAAGTGTTTTTGAAATAGGTAGCATCAGGTGGAATGATAACTCATCCAAAACACAAACAAACACAGGATGATCTACATCTTGGTGATGATGACGTCGAATTATTCCCCTAATCTGACCATAAACTTTCAAACTCATTTTAGATAAATCTAATGTTTTCTGCAAACGTGGGATAAAATTTTTGTCTTTGTATATCTCTCGTTCATCTTGTAGGACTTCCACAAAAACCTCATCTTCATTGAAAACTTTCCCAATTTTGGATCGTCCAGCAATTTCAATTTCATGCACATCATCAGAATGATCTAAGTTGGTACATACAGCTCCATGAGAAGACTCTATTTTCACTGTACATTTTTTGTACTTTAATGGGTTTCTTTTATAAAGTTCTGTATTCTTCTCTTTGCTATAAAATGGTGGATATGTGAAGTGATTTTTGGTACGACTTGGCTTTTTATGTCTGTCAATAAAACTATCAGATAAATCTATTCCGTTCTGTAAAAGTTCATATTCATCAATCTCATCATCTGATCCTTCCTCAAAGAAGCGAAGACTTTTCTCGTACTGATCCACATTAGCGTAATCCTCCAAATCTATATCATCGTTACTTGATGAATCCTCTCCACCAAACCAATCTGACCGTGACATGGTGTCAAATTCATGGTCAGATTCAATATCAGAATTGTCATATCCTTCAGGGGGAGGTAACTCTTCTGTTTCTGTCGATATTTGGCTACAATTCGACGATGCTGTACGGTGTCGTTTCCTGGCTTTTCTTTTCTCTGCTACATCTGTCCATGTTTTCTCCATGAAAAAGTCCTGTGATTCAGATAGCCTCTTAGCTGCAATTACAAATGAAATATGGTATTTTAACAAAATAACAATATATGTAATGGCAGCCACACTGTATATTACTTTCATTGAAGGGTAGTGAATTCAGAATAAATTGAAAATTACAAATGTACAAATGCTGCTTCTTTGTAGTTTTAAAAAATCTGTACCTGTCTATTTCTGGAATACAAGATACAATATAAACAGGAAACTACATACTCAAAATGGCCTCTACCAATCACATTGTAAGGAAGATTTATTTTATTGCCTATTATAACATAATTATGTTAACTTTTTATCCTCCAGGCCTTGAACTCTAAGGACCTAACATAACCTGATCCCTTAATTGTACCGGGTTTAATCTTCATTTCACAGTGATACTTGTCAAACTGTGAAATGGATATTGCAAATTGCTTAAGTTGACCCAATAGTTATATTTTAACATTACATAAATACATACTGAAATGAACATCTTCACAATTGAATTGGAAAGTAGTAAAGATTAGTAAGGAAGGTTATAGATGTAAATGAACATGAGAGACTATCCAACTTTACACTTGGACACAAATTCAAGAAAAGGAACAGCTGGTAGTAAGAAAGGATATGGATGTAAATGAACGTGAGAGACCATCCAACATTACACTTGGACACAAATTCAAGTAAAGGAACAGCTTGTAGTCAGAAAGGATATGGATGTAAATGAACATGAGAGACTATCCAACATTACACTTGGACACACATTCAAGTAAAGGAACAGCTTGTAGTCAGAAAGGATATGGATGTAAATGAACATGAGAGAATATCCAACATTACACTTGGACACAAATTCAAGTAAAGGAACAGCGCTTGTAGTAAGAAAAGGATATGGATGTAAATGAACACGAGAGACTATCCAACATTACAATTGGGACACAAATTCAAGTAAATGAACAGCTTGTAGTAAGAAAGGATATAGATGTAAATGAACATGAGAGACTATCCAACATTACAATTGGACACAAATTCAAGTAAAGGAACAGCTTGTAGTAAGAAAGGATATGGATGTAAATGAACATGAGAGACCATCCAACATTACACTTGGACACAAATTCAAGTAAAGGAACAGCTTGTAGTCAGAAAGGATATGGATGTAAATAAACATGAGAGACTATCCAACATTACACTTGGACACAAATTCAAGTAAAGGAACAGCTTGTAGTAAGAAAGGATATGGATGTAAATGAACATGAGAGACTATCCAACATTACAATTGGACACAAATTCAAGTAAAGGAACAGCTTGTAGTCAGAAAGGATATGGATGTAAATGAACATGAGAGACTATCCAACATTACACTTGGACACACATTCAAGTAAAGGAACAGCTTGTAGTCAGAAAGGATATGGGTGTAAATGAACATGAGAGAATATCTAATATTACACTTGGACACAAATTCAAGAAAAGGAACAGCTGGTAGTAAGAAAGGATATGGATGTAAATGAACGTGAGAGACCATCCAACATTACACTTGGACACAAATTCAAGTAAAGGAACAGCTTGTAGTCAGAAAGGATATGGATGTAAATGAACATGAGAGACTATCCAACATTACACTTGGACACACATTCAAGTAAAGGAACAGCTTGTAGTCAGAAAGGATATGGATGTAAATGAACATGAGAGAATATCCAACATTACACTTGGACACAAATTCAAGTAAAGGAACAGCGCTTGTAGTAAGAAAAGGATATGGATGTAAATGAACACGAGAGACTATCCAACATTACAATTGGGACACAAATTCAAGTAAATGAACAGCTTGTAGTAAGAAAGGATATAGATGTAAATGAACATGAGAGACTATCCAACATTACAATTGGACACAAATTCAAGTAAAGGAACAGCTTGTAGTAAGAAAGGATATGGATGTAAATGAACATGAGAGACCATCCAACATTACACTTGGACACAAATTCAAGTAAAGGAACAGCTTGTAGTCAGAAAGGATATGGATGTAAATAAACATGAGAGACTATCCAACATTACACTTGGACACAAATTCAAGTAAAGGAACAGCTTGTAGTAAGAAAGGATATGGATGTAAATGAACATGAGAGACTATCCAACATTACAATTGGACACAAATTCAAGTAAAGGAACAGCTTGTAGTCAGAAAGGATATGGATGTAAATGAACATGAGAGACTATCCAACATTACACTTGGACACACATTCAAGTAAAGGAACAGCTTGTAGTCAGAAAGGATATGGGTGTAAATGAACATGAGAGAATATCTAATATTACACTTGGACACAAATTCAAGTAAAGGAACAGCTTGTAGTAAGAAAAGGATATGGATGTAAATGAACATGAGAGACTATCCAACATTACACTAGGACACAAATTCAAGTAAAGGAACAGCTTGTAGTAAGAAAGGATATGGATGTAAATGAACATGAGAGATTATCCAACATTACACTTGGACACAAATGCAAGTAAAGGAACAGCTTGTAGTAAGAAAAGATATGGATGTAAATGAACATGAGAGACTATCCAACATTACAATTGGACACAAATTCAAGTAAAGGAACACCTTGTAGTAAGAAAGGATATGGATGTAAATGAACATGAGAGACCATCCAACATTACACTTGGACACAAATTCAAGTAAAGGAACAGTTTGTAGTAAGAAAGGATATGGATGTAAATGAACATGAGAGACTATTCAACATTACACTAGGACACAAATTCAATTAAAGGAACAGCTAGTAGTAAGAAAGAATATGGATGTAAATGAACATGAGAGACTATCCAACATTACACTAGGACACAAATTCAAGTAAAGGAACAGCTTGTAATAAGAAACGATATGGATGTAAATGAACATGCGAGACTATCCAACAGTACACTATGACACAAATTCAAGTAAAGGAACAGCTTGTAGTCAGAAAGGATATGGGTGTATATGAACATGAGAGAATATCTAACATTACACTTGGACACAAATTCAAGTAAAGGAACAGCTTGTAGTAAGAAAAGGATATGGATGTAAATGAACATGAGAGACTATCCAACATTACACTAGGACACAAATTCAAGTAAAGGAACAGCTTGTAATAAGAAACGATATGGATGTAAATGAACATGCGAGACTATCCAACAGTACACTATGACACAAATTCAAGTAAAGGAACAGCTTGTAGTCAGAAAGGATATGGGTGTATATGAACATGAGAGAATATCTAACATTACACTAGGACACAAATTCAAGTAAAGGAAAAGCTTGTAGTAAGAAAAGATATGGATGTAAATGAACATGAGAGACTATCCAACATTACAATTGGACACAAATTCAAGTAAAGGAACAGCTTGTAGTAAGAAAGAATATGGATGTAAATGAACATGAGAGACTATCCAACATTATTCTAGGACACAAATTCAAGTAAAGGAACAGCTTGTAGTAAGAAAGAATATGGATGTAAATGAACATGAGAGACTATCCAACATTATACTAGGAAACAATTCAAGTAAAGGAACAGCTTGTAGTAAGAAAGGATATGGATGTAAATGAACATGAGAGACTATCCAACATTATGCTAGGACACAAATTCAAGTAAAGGAACAGCTTGTAGTAAGAAAGAATATGGATGTAAATGAACATGAGAGACTATCCAACATTATACTTGGACACAAATTCAAGTAAAGGAACAGCTTGTAGTAAGAAAGGATATGGATGTAAATGAACATGAGAGACTATCCAACATTATACTAGGAAACAATTCAAGTAAAGGAACAGCTTGTAGTAAGAAAGGATATGGATGTAAATGAACATGAGAGACTATCCAACATTACACTAGGACACAAATTCAAGTAAAGGAACAGCTTGTAGTAAGAAAGAATATGGATGTAAATGAACATGAGAGACTATCCAACATTATACTAGGACACAAATTCAAGTAAAGGAACAGCTTGTAGTAAGAATGAATATGGATGTAAATGAACATGAGAGACTATCCAACATTATACTAGGACACAAATTCAAGCAAAGGAACAGTTTGTAGTAAGAAAGAATATGGATGTAAATGAACATGAGAGACTATCCAACATTATACTAGGACACAAATTCAAGTAAAGGAACAGTTTGTAGTAAGAAAGAATATGGATGTAAATGAACATGAGAGACTATCCAACATTACACTAGGACACAAATTCAAGTAAAGGAACAGTTTGTAGTAAGAAAGAATATGGATGTAAATGAACATGCAAGACTATCCAACATTACACTAGGACACAAATTCAAGAAAAGGAACAGCTTGTAGTAAGAAAGAATATGGATGTAAATGAACATGAGAGACTATCCAACATTATACTAGGACACAAATTCAAGTAAAGGAACAGTTTGTAGTAAGAAAGGATATGGATGTAAATGAACATGAGAGACTATCCAACATTATACTAGGACACAAATTCAAGTAAAGGAACAGTTGGTAGTAAGAAAGGATATGGATGTAAATGAACATGAGAGACTATCCAACAGTACACTAGGACACAAATTCAAGTAAAGGAACAGCTTGTAGTAAGAAAGTATATGGATGTAAATGAACATGAGAGACTATCCAACATTATACTAGGACACAAATTGAAGTAAAGGAACAGCTTGTAGTAAGAAAGGATATGGATGTAAATGAACATGAGAGACTATCCAACAGTACACTAGGACATAAATTCAAGTAAAGGAACAGCTTGTAGTAAGAAAGAATATGGATGTAAATGAACATGAGAGACTATCCAACATTATACTAGGACACAAATTCAAGTAAAGGAACAGTTTGTAGTAAGAAAGGATATGGATGTAAATGAACATGAGAGACTATCCAACAGTACACTAGGACACAAATTCAAGTAAAGGAACAGCTTGTAGTAAGAAAGTATATGGATGTAAATGAACATGAGAGACTATCCAACATTATACTAGGACACAAATTGAAGTAAAGGAACAGCTTGTAGTAAGAAAGGATATGGATGTAAATGAACATGAGAGACTATCCAACAGTACACTAGGACACAAATTCAAGTAAAGGAACAGCATTTCGATTGCTTTGTATCTTTGGTACAGTGAAAATATATAGGAGGATTAGCCTACTAATGTGGCTGGTTAAATTAGAGTGCCACTTTCATACTAATGTGGCTGGTTAAGTTAGAGTGCCACTTTCATACTAATGTGGCTGGTTAAATTAGAGTGCCACTTTCATACTAATGTGGCTG
This sequence comes from Bathymodiolus brooksi, assembly GCA_963680875.1. Lineage (NCBI taxonomy): Eukaryota > Metazoa > Mollusca > Bivalvia > Mytilida > Modiolidae > Bathymodiolus > Bathymodiolus brooksi. Next base: position 125,009,332 of record OY804575.1, read on the forward strand.
GTTAAATTAGAGTGCCACTTTCATACTAATGTGGCTGGTTAAATTAGAGTGCCACTTTCATACTAATGTGGCTGGTTAAATTAGAGTGCCACTTTCATACTAATGTGGCTGGTAAATTAGAGTGCCACTTTCATACTAATGTGGCTGGTAAATTAGAGTGCCACTTTCATACTAATGTGGCTGGTAAATTAGAGTGCCACTTTCATACTAATGTAGCTGCTTAAATTAGAGTGCCACTTTCATACTAATGTGGCTGGTTAAATTAGAGTGCCACTTTCATACTAATGTGGCTGGTTAAATTAGAGTGCCACTTTCATACTAATGTGGCTGGTAAATTAGAGTGCCTTTTTCATACTAATGTGGCTGGTAAATTAGAGTGCCACTTTCATACTAATGTGGCTGGTAAATTAGAGTGCCACTTTCATACTAATGTGGCTGGTAAATTAGAGTGCCACTTTCATACTAATGTGGCTGGTAAATTAGAGTGCCACTTTCATACTAATGTGGCTGGTAAATTAGAGTGCCACTTTCATACTAATGTGGCTGGTAAATTAGAGTGCCACTTTCATACTAATGTGGCTGGTTAAATTAGAGTGCCACTTTCATACTAATGTGGCTGGTAAATTAGAGTGCCACTTTCATACTAATGTGGCTGGTAAATTACAGTGCCACTTTCATACTAATGTGGCTGGTAAATTAGAGAGCCACTTTCATACTAATGTGGCTGGTAAATTAGAGTGCCACTTTCATACTAATGTGGCTGGTAAATTAGAGTGCCACTTTCATACTAATGTGGCTGGTAAATTAGAGTGCCACTTTCATACTAATGTGGCTGGTAAATTAGAGTGCCACTTTCATACTAATGTGGCTGGTAAATTAGAGTGCCACTTTCACTCAGTTGTATATACATTATACATTGTATAAGCTCAAAATAACCATTAGTGATTTATCTTCCTTTACAAAGTTAGTCAGGCCACCCTTATTAAAAGGTAGTTTGGCCAAACCCAACTTATTTGTGTTGGCCATAGGTAAGTAGGTAGGAATGGAAAGGTTTTTTTCTTTTAAAATGTGTAAACATTTGGAATAAGATTACTGCTATGGAACTTAGATTTGTCCAGAAATAAAAAATATATTGTTCTTGAAAAAATAATTAGGGTAGACACCTTCTCTTCTGGTATGTCTTGTCGGAGCAAACAATTGTTTTTTTTATTAATCATGGCCTAATAGGAAGAGAAAAAAACACTTTCTACAACACTAAAAATACAACTGGAGTAAATATAATTTAACTATAACTTACGACGACTTCTTGTTTTCTTTTGGTGGTTTTCTCTTGCTGCTTCAGCTTTTTGTTTTTGCTAAAAATAAAATATATTGTATAAATGTACAACTCACTTCAGGCTTGACAATCTTACAATCTCTCATTTGCTTTAAAATATTGTTGTTAATAAGGATTAATAATGGTGACAGTTGTTGTTTGTTTTTATCAATTATTATCTAAAAGTTATCAGCAAGCTAGGTTTTTTTTGTGTGCATAATTGTTTATTTAAAAAAAAAGAAGAGTGTTATACAAATGAAGTTCAATACATACAGTACATTCAGAGACATAGCGTTATAAATCACTGTGATAGACGTATCACTCATCTTGGTGATTTGGATATATCTTTTGTTCTATTAAATATATCTGCAAAATTTCTTTTACATTTAGAGTGTTACTTACTATGACCAAAAAGACATTTCAAAATACATAAAAAGATTAAACAGACCAAAAGATACATCTATCACAGTGATTTATCACGCTATGTCTCTGACTGTACTGTTACTGTCGAATGTACACTATAGATGAAAAATACACAAAATAATAAACATAAAGATATTTTGTTTTCATACAAACAATTTAAAATACAAGAACTAAGATAATATAATAGTTATCAAAATATAATCAGCCATTCGTTGCCACCTCAACAGGTTTTCATGTTGACAATGCAATAAAATGTAGATTTTGGTAGCCCTATTTTTGCTAGGTATTGCAGTTCGCATTTGATTATGAAAGAAAGAAAATAATAAATTCCATATTTTGTGATAAGGGGTGGGGGGTCTAGAATCAATTTTTGAGGAAAACCTGTTGATTATTTCTACAAAATTTGTGTTGACTTCCTAACTTGATAATTCTGAAAGGGATTGTCTATAGAATATCCCTGTCGAGTTTGGTTCAGTTGGTGCAGTAGTTCAGAGATTAAAATGCTTCAGCTAATTCGAGGTTTTGCAAGCGATCTTAGTTAATGGTCATAACCACCTACATTCACAGTTTGGGTTCAATCATATTTGTAGTTTCTAAAACTAGAGGCTCAGTGGGCTGAGCCTGTGTCGCTCACCTTTCATTCTGCTTTGAGGAAACTTAATACAGAACCTTCCATAGGTGCTTCCCACCAAGTTTCGGTTCAATTGGCTAAGCAGTTTCAGGGAAGAAGATTTTTAGAAATCGACCAATCAGAAATAAGAATTGACTGTGGTGGCCATGTTTGTAAACAGATCGGGACGAAATGAGCAATCTTTATAGAAGACCTTCCATAGATGCGTGGAGTTTCAGTTCAATTGGCTAAGCAGTTTCAGGGAAGAAGATATTTTAGAAATCGACCAATCAGAAGCAAGAATTGCCTGTGTGGCCATATTTGTTAATGAATCAGGACGAAATGAGCAATATGTATAGAGGAACTTCCATAGATGCTTCCTACCAAATTTCAGTTCATTTGGGATAGCGGTTTCAGAGGAAAAGATTTTTTAGAAATCAACCAATCAGAAACAAGAATGGCCTGTGGCGGCCATGTTTGTTAACTTATCGGAACTAAATGAGCAATCTTTATAGAAGACCTTCCATAAATGCTTCCTACCAAGTTTTGATTCATTTGGCCAAGAGGTTTCAGAGGACAAGATTTGTTTAGAAATCAACCAATCAGAAACAAGAATGGCCTGTGGCGGCCATGTTTGTTAACGGATCGGGACGAAATGAGCATTCTTTATAGAGGACCTTTCATAGATGCTTCCTACCAAGTTTCGGTTCATTTGGCCAAGTGGTTGCAGATGAGGAGATTTTTAAAAATCGGCCAATCAGAAACAGGAATGGCCTGTGGTGGCCATGTTTGTTAATGGGTCAGGGATACATTTTATTTGCAAAATCATGCTTCAGATTTTTAGGAAAATCAGAAACATGTTTTATGCGAAATAAAAACGTTGTGATTCACTTTAAATGATTTCAAAGATGGCTTCTATAGAGAATAAATGTTTCAAATTGGATCATGCTCGATCTTCGATTCGCTTGATTCAAGATCATGATTTTGACATTAATTACAAAACGCGGAATCGGAATCCGGATTCTGAAACACGATTCGGATTTCGAATTAAAAAATGCGCTCTTTGACAAAATGAGCACTCTTTATAGAGTACCTTCCATAGATGCTTCCTACCAAGTTTCAGTTCATTTGGCTGAGGGGTTTCAGAGGAGAAGATTAAAATGTGAAAAGTTAACAGACGACAGACGACAGACACCAAGTGATGGCAAAAGCTCACATTGCCTTTGGCAAAGTGAGCTAATAAAAAAGCTTTTTTTCATTTCCTCTATTAAAAATAAGTTCTGCAAATATATTCAAAAATGAAAAATTTGTAAAGGACCATCCAATGATCATTCATGTACATTATGGGTGCAATGATGTTTGTTGTTTCTAAGAAAAAGCTTTTATTTTCCCATAGGATACTAGTCCTGCGGTGACATCCATCTTGGATCCCGATCCACATAAAAAATATCTACTTTATCTGGCACCATCCAATGATGTATACACTTTGGATACAATAATATTTGCAATTTCTGAAAAGAAGATATTTACCATTTTTTCCTATGCATCACTATTATAAACTTAATAATGCAGTGGCTTCCATCTTGGGACTTCGGATTAATATAAAAAACATAAACTTTGTAAAGAACCATCTGATCATCTATGTAAAGTTTGGATTTAATCAGGTCAGTAGAAGATCAGGAGAAGATCTTTGCAATTTCAGCCAACCAGCAGGGGCACATTTCTTTTAGGTGAATCTGGAACATGATTCTGAATCACATAATTGCTTTGTTGCTTTTTTCATCTAAAAACAGAAACGGGTTTTCGAAACATGCGAAACATAGGTGACCCATGTTTCAAATCGAAACATGAATCGGAACCGGTCCGAAAATTAGTTTGTTTTTGATAGAAAACTCATTGAAGTTGTAGTTAGGGACTACCAATTCTACATACTGCTACAGTACACTCCAAGTGTATCAATGTTCATACTCTCAGGTCCGACATATTCCTCCCAAAATGTCCGACAAATTTGAGAGTCAACACTCTCTATGTCCGACTATTTGGTCAGACATTTTGGTCGGACGTGAGAGTGGATATTAAAAGATTTTTTTTTACATTTCTCGAGGTGAATATGTCAAACATTTTGTGATCGATGCGTATTTGTAAGCGTACTTTCTTTCTGGTGTGTAGAATGTGCGGGTACGTAAATACCCTAGTGTATTTTTACCTTGCACCATATTCGCGCCAGGAAAGGTAGCTCCAAGGTCAATATTTGTCACGCTCGGGCACAACAGTCGTTCGATGCATAGGAGCACCTCATAATCAAAGAATTGTACAATAATTTCGAGTTACACCGTTTGTGTTTCTTTAATCTGTTTAATTTTAATAGATCTTTCTAGTACATTTAAATTTTACGATTACAATCGGAATGCTAGAAATATCGTAACTTTTCTGAAATCTAAACTTTAAAATTATATACGCCGAGTCCAGCCTGGCTTGGATTTCTCGAAAAAAGTTTTCTTAACAAACCAAATTAAATTTGAGTAAAAACTCGACTTAAGTTTGCGTTTTGACTTTGTTTGTTTGGAGAAATCACTGACGATTTAAAAAAAATTAATCTGTTGTCACTTAAAACAGTCAGTGAGGCCGGTACGGCTGTGTACATGAATGAATAAGAAATAATTCTTTCGGAGTGTGATATCCATATAAAGGTGAAATAACGGATGCAAAAATCACCGGCTAAAGTAACACAATATTCCGTTTACAAATATTTCAAGTCCCTATACTTGTTCATCTGTGACGGCAGTATGTGTATTGGACTAGGTATTACAGCCAGCTTGATATGAATTAATTAGCTCAGGTTACAGGTGTCAATAATGGAAGGAACATCTTGTTGACCCAAATTTCCAGGTGCCAGTGGGAGAACAATTATAATTAATTCTATTTAATGTTGTTGTTTTTTATTACTATTTGTTTGTAGGTACATTTGCAATCATTGAAGTAAATTTAATTTGAGAGTCAACACTCTCTAAGTCCGACTATTTGGTCGGACGTGAGAGTGGATATTTAAAGATTTTTTTTACATTTCTCGAGGTGAACATGTCAAACATTTTGTGATCGATGCATATTTGTAAGCGTACTTTCTTTCCGGTATGTAGAATGTCCGGTTACGTAAATACCCTAGTGTATTTCTACCTTGCACCATATTCCCGCCAGGAAAGGTAGCTCAAAGGTCAATATATAACTGAAATATTGTTGAAAAGTGACGTTTAAACACCCATAGCCTCATATAAATTATTGCAATAAAATATCGATTAAGTAACGAAATTGATATAAATTATTTTCCAGTATATTTAGTATAAAAAGCTTGTTCTACACGTTCACTGTGAGATGTATTGCAACCGCCATTTTTAACTACAATCACGTGCACATGCTCGTGTTTGATGGAAAGCTATAGCTATATTTAGATATTTTGTGATAATAATTTTATATTGTAAATCGATCCACCCTGTGATTTTTTTCAACAAGATACTTTTTTATGGTATATATTTTATTATAAAATACAATATTGAACTGATTTTCGATAACACTTCAATCATTGAATATTGATTTTTTCGAATGTTGAATATTTTATCCCCAGAATTGCACCCCCTGTTAGTATACTTTTATTGCTTTATTTAAAAAAAAAATAACACCAAGAACATCGATGATACGAGTCTTCTTATTCAGAAATAAACCTACAGCAAAATAAAAGTATACATTTTTTGTACTGTGAACAAAATCGTCATTTTTATCTAGATTTATCATCCGAAAAATACGGTACTCCTCTACTATACTAATTTGGATTAGGTGATGGGAATTAGGTGTCATCATCAAAATAAAGATTAAAAAATGTATTTCATGATAATGATGGCTGATTAAAATTGTTTGTCATGCATTAGCAGTCAGTTGTAATATACAGGATGTAACCAATATACAGGAAGAGCCCCTACTGTGAAGTCATTCAATGAAAATAATAACCTGACCATATTGTTAAATAAGAATAAGAATTAGATAAGAAATTAAAATTTATAGAAGGCAAGGATTTATATAATTAACACATTAAGTCACATTTCATTTATTTAGCTTGGGTCAGTTATCAATTAAAAAGACAAAAATGGTTTTAAAAAAAATCTGTCTAATAAGTATTTACAAATGTACCTAAATAACGATATCATGACGTATAATAATTTCTCACCGTAAATGTATTTATTTTATTAAGATATTTATACACATATATAAGAAAAAAGATATAAATTTATTTTTTAAGTACAAATAAATTGGAAGACGGCTTGAAAATCGAAAACGCAGAATAGTTATCTATGTTTACAAGTCTTAGTAAAAAGAGTCTTGAGCAACGTTTTTTTCACACCTGTGATAGGTGTATTTGTATATCATGAATGCATGATGCGACAACATGCTGAGATGGGTGATGTTTTGACAGGTAAACTGTAAAAAAAAAACGTAGAATACACTAATAAAATATTATTTCACCTATATCAGGACTCCGCAGACTGCCAATTTTCAAGAAAAAAAACCCCGGGATTTACGGATTTATGACCCATTCGCTATGAACAAAATAAAACTTAAATTTTACTAAATAATTTTAATCCAAATTTGCCTTTAAAGAAATAAATGTATAAATTAGAATTATTTACCCGGGTTCATTCGCCCTACATTTGACAAACATGTAAAAGAGCAAACGCACCCGATATCGTAAACCGGCAACTGTCTGCAGCAAGTGAAAGGGCCTTGGCATCGATTGTCACGAGTACATAGGGACATATTAATATTCACTTCTAGTGCACTTAAAACATGGGTACTGCATGTTAATACATTTTATTCATGGATATTATTGTATATATCGCCCGTGACAGCCGTTAACATATCTATACTCTCCGTACCACTGTATATCACTCATTTACTTCAGCTTTACTAAGATACGCATGTTTCTTTATGCACAAATTTATTGGTTAGCAGAATTTGGGGACGTTTCCTGTTTACAGTTTAACTATCTGAGAGTGGAGACTCTCACTCCGACCTGGGAGGATTTGGTCGAACAATTTGGTCGGACAATTTTAAGAGTGAAGTCCGACAAAACTCTGTGTCCGACCTGAGTGTTTGATCGTTGATACACTTGGAGGGATCTGTACATCTATTTGCATCTTCACGTTTTTGAATATCAATGGTGTCATGCAGAATCATATCGCACAGTTTAGTCTGAAAGGTTGATGAGCTATCAGCATGGCAAACTAATCTTGCAGAGTACATGTTCTGTAATTCTAAGAATGTATAAGCTGCTGCAGCCACAACATGCTTTTTGGAGGCCATCTTTTAATGTTTCATGAAACATTGTGTTATTCATTTGGTGGAAACATGTTTCTGATTTCCTGAAACATAATTTTGAAACATACCGTTTTATAAAGCAACAAATCATGATTTTGTTTTCTGGAACAATGAAGTGAAACATGTTCCAGATTCACCTAAAAGAAATGCACCCATTGGACTCTTGCAGCCATCTTGGGTATTCAAATGAAACAAAAAACATTATTTGTAGAAGATCATCCCAGCAACATTCCATCCAAGTTTGCTTCAAAATCATTCTGTGGAAAGCTAATGGATGATGACGATGCAGATGATCCAGACGACAACACACACAAAGGCGACAATATCTCACATGACCATTTGGGTTAGATGGATGAGCTAAAAATATATATGGTAACCACTTGTAAGACCATAATTTTACAACCTGATAAAATTTAACATTATGTAGTATTTTCTGTAAATATATTTGGTGTCAAACCTGTTTGAGTGTGCTATAATTAGACTCTTTCACATATTCATCATCACTGTCTACAGAATCATCTATTGGTTGTTTACTGTCTTCCTCCATCTTGTTTATTTTTAAAATAAAACATCTGGCAGAATCCTTGTCATCCTGTAATCATAATATATAAATATATGGGTTTGGGTGAGGGGTTATGATGTTTAACGCCACTTTCAACAATATTTCAGTTATATCGCGGTGGTCAGTTTTATTTGGTGGAGGAAACCGCAGTACCCGGAGAAAACCACCAACTTGCCACAAGTCACTTACAAACTTTATCACATGTTTATAAATATATGATGTAATGTTGATCGTGCTCACGTTGAGAGTGACAGATCTTGTGTTCCATCTCTGATCAGGTTAAACTAAAGACTATAAAATTTTAATTTTCTGTTTTTACACTATGCACATAGCATGAATGAGTAAGAGCAGAGACTGGATGGCTTAGAGTCATGATTATGTGTCCAAGAGGAGCGAAATCTGTATACCACAGACACTAGAAGTGAGACCAGGCCCTCCAAAGCATTGACCATTGTGTATAAAAGGCATGCACAAAATTTGTCATGAAAATACCATTACTATTTCAGGCAAGGTTTAATTAGTTCTGGCAAGCAGTATCTGAATCAATCATGATAAGCTATGGCGTTGACACTTAGTAAAAAAGTCCAAACATTTTCACTGGAAAATAAATGAACTGGTGATTCTAACGAATTTAAAATATAAAAAGGTGAAGATGACAAAGATGGTTGCCAGGTAATGGTTATGCATGAAATTCACATGATATTTCAGAAACATGTTGTTCACATTAAATTAGAAATCTAAGTTTTTATTTCAAGTACCGGTAATGTGGGTTAACTATCTGAAAATTTAGACAACTAGACATCATACCTTTGTCTTTGCCATCTCAAAGTACTGCTCTATTTTTTTTCTTGCTACGTCAAATTTCCGTAGTGAAAGGAGGGCTGAAGCCCATATGTGAAAGTAATCCCCAATTATTTTACTGCCTAATGTGGTTGGAAAACAGTTGTCAACTGTGAAAAAATAAGACAATGGTTACTTTTAAGTCTATAGCATTAAATCCTTTACTTTTTGAGTTTCAACAGTTTAATGTGAATTAATTTGAATTTTTTATTCCAAATAATTTTCATACATTTTTTATACATGTTATTATCGGTCATTTTGGACATTTCCCCGCTGATTTCTCCCAATGATATTTTCAGAATCAACAAACTGACTCTGATACTGAAAATTATCGGTCAGTGTGATGTCACACCAATTATGACGTCATCGATAACATCCGTTTTGAAGGTCTTGACATATATATTATCATTAGCATCACAGCTCGTCCTATCAGAATCGTTGTGATGCTAGCGTTAATGCCTGTATATCTACTAATGATAAATTTTTGTAAAAACATTAAAAAACAATTTGAATATGCAATTTGGTTGTGATCGTATGGTAGTTGTAAATTCAAAATACAGACGCCACGATATAACTGAACCTACTTGATCCCTATGAATCCATTTACATACAATATAAACACCATATTTAGTATTACTTTGTTCCTTGTAGGGGCCATCATGGTCATGATCATATGGTAGTTGGATTTATAACTACCTATGCAATCAGTGGCTATCACCACTGACGTTGAGAGTTTGAATCCCACTCAGGCGAGGTGTACTTGATACAACATTATGTGATAAAGTTTGTCAGTGACTTGCGACAGGTCGGTGGTTTTCTCCAGGTACTCCGGTTTCCTCCACCAATAAAACTAACCACCATGATATAACTGACATATTGTTGAAAGTGGCGTTAAACACCATAACCCTAACCTAACCATATTTCATGGGAGAAATTGAGCATGCTAAATGAGAAAGTTTGATTACTGATATAGGGCAGTAATTAGCACTGTAGTGTTGTTACAATATTTAGGCCATACAGATGGTGACTGAGAAACAAACTATATATTTGGAATGAGATACGAATAATACAAAACAAATGTACTTATTCATTTTTCCCCCTTGAAAATCATGAAAATTAACATAATATAATACATACTTTTTTTACATATATTGCACACTTCTACATAGTGTTTCTGCAAAGATATTAAAAAAAAATATTAAATAAATAATATTGCCATTATATTGCATGAAATACAATACAATTTTTTTTTAAAGCAAAACTCAATTTTCAAAATCAAATAGAAGAAAGATTAGTATCTATCACCTATGCAAATATTTTGGGTCATTTATTTCAAAATCAAAGGATTGAAGAATGTGTCCTTAGGACACAAATGCTCCTGCTTCCAGCTAAAGTAAATAGGAGCATAACTCCAGAAAGAAAAAGTGGCAAACTCTGAAATCTAACTAGGCCTTCCCTTCATAGTGTCTGACCTTGTGTATAAATTTCAAATGTTGTGCTTCAGAGGAACTTAAGCTATTGAGTAGAAACCAAATGCAGGACATATATAAAGACATGGGTAAAAATTATTGTACACCCCAGAAACTCCCACCCGTTCCCCTCTCTGCCACCCACCTGCTAACTCCTAGAAGTGGAAACATAAAAATTGAATCAAACTTGTATTTTGGGAATTTTCATATAGGTAGGTTATAATCTCATATAAACTAAAGTAGAATCCTTGAACAACATCAACTTTATTCTATGTAAACACAGGATTAAATCTTACCATTAACAGAAAACATCCAGCTATTCTTATACTGACATTTGTAAGATCTTCAAAGTCGACCGGAACATTCTGTAAATTATCGGGAATACTACGCAAAGATAAATTAATGTCTAGATATATATGTAGAGCTTTCCTACAATTTTCTTCTGGATTGGCTACTAAATATTTCTGAGCCTCTATCATCACCTTTCTTATAAAGAAAATTAATTTCTAAAAAAAAATAGAAAAAACAAGATTAAACAAGATATGATTATAATCTAACGATTATGAAGTCTCCCAAACCGGCCACTGACAACCGGCTTAAAAAATAAATTAAAAACTACCTTTGAAATCGAACAATGTTGAATTTTTGCGGTATTGTGGCGACCTTTTTGAAAATGGAGACCGGTAGAAATTTTTCGATGTCGGGAATCAATTCAGGACGTTGAAATCGAACAATGTTGAATTTGTGCGGTATTGTGGTGGCCATTTTGAAAATGGCGACCGGTAGAAATTTTTCGATGTCAGGAATCAATTCGGGACATCATAATCTACCCACATATGAAATGTCGTTGAAATCGGACAATGTTGAATTTGTGTGGTATTGTGGTGGCCATTTTGAAAATGGCGACCGGTTGAAATTTTTCGATGTCAGGAATCAATTCGGGACATCATAATCTACCCAGATATGAAATGGCGTTGAAATCGGACAATGCTGAATTTGTGCGGTCATTTTGAAAATGGCGACCGGTAGAAATTTTTCAATGTCGGGACATCATTTTCTACCCACATATCAAATTTTGATGATATCGGACAATGTTGAATTCTTGCGGTATTGTGGCGACCATTTTGAAAATGGCGACCGGTTGAAATTTTTCAATGTCGGGACATCATAATCTACCCACATATTAAATTTTGATGATATCGGACAATGCGGAATTTTTGCGGCGGCCATTTTGAAAATGGCGACCGGTAGAAATTTTGCAATGTCAGGAATCAATTCAGGTCATCATTATCTACCCACATAAAATTTTGATAATATCGGACAATGTTGAATTTCTGCGGCCATTTTGAAAATGGCGACCGCTAGAAATTTGTCAATGTCGAGAATAAATTCGGAACATCATAATCTACCCACATATCAAATTTAGATGATATCGGACAATGTTGAATTTTTGCGGTATTGTGGCGGCCATTTTGAAAATGGCGTCCACTAGAAATTTTTCAATGTCAAGACATCATAATCTACCCACATATGAAATGTCGTTGAAATCAGACAATGTTGAATTTGTGCGGTAATATGGTGGCCATTTTGAAAATGGCAACCGCTAGAAATTTTTCAATGTCGGGAATCAATTCAGGACATCATAATCTACCTACATATGAAATTTCGTTGAAATCGAACAATGTTGAATTTGTGAGGTAAATTGGCGACTATTTTCAATAATGGTGACCGATAGAAATTTTTCAATGTCGGGACATTATGTACCCACATATCAAATTTTGATGATATCGGACAATGTTTAATTTTTGCGGCGTTGTGGCAGCCATTTTGAAAATGGCGACCGGTAGAATTTTTTCAATGTCGGGAATCTATTCTGGACATCATTATCTACCCACTTATCAAATTTTGATGATATCGAACAATGTTGAATTTTTACCGCCCATTTTTTATGCCATGTTTTGGCAGCCATTTTGAAAATGGCAGACATCTTGAAAATTTTGAAACGCAGAATTGCTCCTCTAATGGTGACCTATCACTATGTCAAATTTTATGTCTCTATCATTATCCATTTAGAAGTTATCTCACAATGTTGAATTTTTGCCTTATTGTGGTGGCCATTTTGAAAATGGCGACCGGAAGAAATTTTTCAATGTCGGGACATTATTATCTACCCACATATCAAATTTTGATGATATCGGACAATGTTGAATTTTTACGCCCATTTTTATGCCATGTTTTGGCAGCCATTTTGAAAATGGCAGACATCTCGAAAATTTTGACAATGCAGAATTGCTCCTCTAATGGTGACCTATCACTAGGTAAAATTTTATGTCTCTATCATTATCCATTTAGAAGTTATCAACATTAATGTACGAAATTTCAAGTTTCCCATAGGATTCTATAGTAACCCCCACCTCCTTTGAACCCCTCAAAATATGGCTTTGACCCCCTTTACCACAAAAACTTTAGGATCAACTAGAAACATATATCTATAACTCCACCAAGTTCCATGAAATTCTGTCCAGTAGTTTCTGAGATCTGCCGTGGACACGTTCATGTTGTGCGGAAAGAAAGAAGAATAATAATAATAATAATAAAAAAAATAATAATAATAAGAAACGGAGCAAAAACAATAAGTCTCCAAACGTTGTTTGGGAGACTTAATAATAATAATAAGAAACGGAGCAAAAACAATAAGTCTCCAAACGTTGTTTTGGAGACTTAATAAAATGTATTCTGTAACATCATATACCGTATAACCGGTAATTTCTGCGGTGTGAAATATCTGCGGTTTTGGTCTAAAAAGAAGACATTTAATTTTTGCGGATTTTTTTTCCTGCGGATTGAAAATCTCGGTACTGAAAAAAAAATTGTTTGTATTACAGGAAGCAACAACTGAAGCGATGTTACAATAAACAACTGGTGCACATTACAGTGATCCTTAGATGTAAAAACATATTTAGTTCTTTAGAAAGTTTTCAAACGTTACAACTTCTGAATACGCATTTGGTTAACTTCAAATTTGTCTTAAGAAACCATTTTTTCACTGTTTTCGCAATCTATTTTGTTGACAGGAAATACTAAGTCGACAGTTGGATCGATATCGGTATAGACTTTGATATATTTCGGCTATATATTTTTAATGTCGAATTTTCATACTTTATCATATAACAATTTTTTTTAAAAAGAATTATAATTAGAAGCAATTGTATTAAATTCTTTTAGTATAATGTAGACATAAAAACTCGGGTTAACCGGAATTCTACTACCAGTAGATTTTTATTTGTTTGGTTTTTAGATGAATCTTGAGATCACACAGTTTGATATTATTCAATCGAAGCTACTACAATAATTTAAAAAAAAAAACCAAAAAAACCAAACTAATGTAATTTCTGAAATAACTATTTTAAATATTGCTTTAATAAACTTTATTATGATTGTAAACATTTAATCAGGTGATTGTTTCAATTATTGTCGGTGTCAGCTTGGTACAATCATATTTCTTGATCTGGAGTAATTGTAATTAACAGGTAAAAATCATCATGCCACATTTAAATAACCTTTAATTGTTGTGTAAACATTTATATAGTATCAGGTTTTGTTTATCTGGATATAGTAATTACGATTAATTATTATATTTGACACATACGACAGAATCGGAGTTAGAGTTTGAATACGTATTTTGTATGGGACGTTAAACATTTATTTTACATAATATTCGGCGGTCCGTAGTTGACCGCAGAATTTACTGGTTATACGGTATATACATTATATAGCAAATAGTTCATGGCACTGAGGATCATATGGCAGTATATGGACTGGTCCATATACTGCCATATGACCCGAAGTGATATGAACTATTTGCTATATTATACTTTTTATCTAAATTATTGCAGGTACCTGGCCGGTCCATATACAAAAATAGTGACCGGCTGCACTAACAAAGACAAATAGGGAAAATAAAAACGTAAAGTGTAATATATGCAACTATCAATTTTTGCAAAGATCCAAGTCAGTCTATTATATTATAAAACTTTGAACAGGATCAAATAATATAATCATATCTGCTGAGTGGTATCTGAGAAAAAAAAATATGTTAGCCAATCAGAATGCATTATTGGCCCTAACAGCCATGTTGAATTTCAAATCAGCACTATGTACTCAAACTTTGTACAACCTTAAAAAAAACCCATGCCTTTCAAGTTTGGTTCAAATTGGCCAAATCAATTCAAATAAGATTTTCGGATAATCTCTAATTTAATGAAGAAACATATATTTTTAATATTTCTGACAGTTTTCCTGAAAAGTCATGGAAAGCCAAAACCTGAGGCTCACATGAGAATTGTATTGCTTACCTGCTTATCACTCTAATAAAATGGCAAATTATTTGATAAACACATACAAAGGTTTCCTCCTACATCAGTTTGACTGAAAATTATTATTGTCCAGCTAAAGTTGTCACTAGGCAGAATCTGATTGAAAAGTGTTGGAAGGAATTTCAAAAATGTTAAGTCATATCTCAGAAACATCAAGAGCTATGCAAAATCAGTTTTGTGCTTCCTGGGAATATCTTTTTTTACATTTCTCCATTAGGTCACTTAAATTTTTTCTGCAGTGGTTGCTATTCTCTAATTTATGATCTAAAAAAAACCTATTAATGAAAGACTTGTAACAAGAGACGGACAGACGGACGGACGGGATTACGAAATCACTTCATGTCTAATTAATTACTAGTATAATTTACGCAGAGATATAGATGAAACAAACATTTAAGTGGATAATACGGCCACAGTTAAAATAACAAAGACTGGATCTGACAAGACGAACAGACCGCCAGTAATCGTTTGGGCAAGCCTGGGCCTCACTGGTACCAATGAATGCTAAAAACCTCCACGTCACCTTAGTAGAGAGTTAGAGAAGGTCATAAACCCCGATACGAAGCACACATTTACAACCTACTCCCTGGTTTTTTCAAAGGAGTCCAACCTGAGTTCCAAACTGGTACCAGTTCAGGAACTGGCCTCTCCGGTAAACGTGAGAATGCCAATTGACTAAATTATATATACACCTTACCTACTTGTGGTACCACAAGAAAGTATACCAAAATATGAGCTCACGTACAATTGTAGGA
Organism: Bathymodiolus brooksi; assembly: GCA_963680875.1. NCBI lineage: Eukaryota > Metazoa > Mollusca > Bivalvia > Mytilida > Modiolidae > Bathymodiolus > Bathymodiolus brooksi. Next base: position 125,025,046 of record OY804575.1, read on the forward strand.
TTATGACCAACAGTCGTCTTGTCAGATCCCGCCCCTATTGAACTGTGACAAATTTTATTAAAGTAAGTACATTTATAAAATACAGATACATATTAAAACAAATCAAACATTATAAGTAATTAAACAGTGCTTAGTTACAGTTTCTGAATCTCCCACATCAACTCGCAATTGTTTTTTGTTTTTTTTATAAATTCTTAAATCACGGAAACTATTCACAAAAATACTGTACACTGTCCGGAAGAGCTGCACATGTATACTCCCTTCCTATGGTACAGCAGATTCTATGATACCGCGGTATTTATTTTGTCTGTTCCTATGCACTGCAGCGCCACCTACCGGTTTTTCTATTTATATATTCATAAACACAACAGTCACATTTATCGAATCGTCTGGTCATTCTGTCCAAATGTCTTGAATTTTTGTAAGTACACATATTTTTATCTTTTCCTTAGAAATAGCGGACATTTTTATTTTACCCTGATACCATGCTTTGTAAAATGTCCAATAATTAAACCATAGTTGTCATAATTCGTCTGCTATTTTTTTTAGAAATGTCGTCCGTTTGTTTACGTTTCATTTCAACCCGATTTGGGATTTTTGGTGCTATTTTTAGTTACTTTCTAGACCGACAAAGTTGATGGAAAAATTAAGCTATGAAAACATATTAACCAACGTAACGTTACATCAAATTGACTCAACTTCGTTACATTTGTTATTTCAAAGAAACTTTACTTTAAAAAATGTGATAAATTATCAAGATTTTCTTTATGGTATAAGTTTGCCAGATATTCACCTTGATTTAGTATTTATAAACGATGTCATGATTTGTCAAACATTGTGTCCCATAACATTAATTTTGCAATTACCGCGATATCATAGGAAACCATTTCTGGGAGGTACATCGGCGTTGTCATAGGGAAAAGTGGCGACGTATTTTTAAACAAATTCAAAGAATAAATTGAATTGTGGGGGAAAATTGGTTTCTACACCGGGGAATAAAATATAACATTTTTGGATTAATTCCGAAAACTAGTTACGTTACACAGACGTTAAACATTAAGTACCGCGGTACCATAGAACCCCGGGCTACTACGGGTAAAGTCCGGATGTATATCAAGTCTGTACACTTCACATCTGATATCTCAATTGCAGCTCCAGGCAAGTAATAGTACAAATCCTGAAAAATATAACAAAGAGCAGCAGAATCTTTCTATCTAGCAATTTAGGGAGAGGGTGGGTGGGTTCAAAAACGTGTGATGTCTGACGGCTAGCATAAAACTGATACAACGGAAGTTGTGACGTACACACATAAAAAGGTTACAGTGCGACGGAACTGCTCGGACTTTTTTCCGGGTTATGTCGCTTTCATTAAACCTGTTTATCCTAAGTGATAAACATTATTAATGAAAGACTTGTAACAAGAGACGGACAGACGGACGGACGGGATTACGAAATCACTTCATGTCTAATTAATTACTAGTATAATTTACGCAGAGATATAGATGAAACACACATTTAAGTGGATAATACGGCCACAGTTAAAATAACAAAGACTGGATCTGACAAGACGAACAGACCGCCAGTAATCGTTTGGGCAAGCCTGTGCCTCACTGGTACCAATGAATGCTAAAAACCTCCACGTCACCTTAGTAGAGAGTTAAAGAAGGTCATAAACCCCGATACGAAGCACACATTTACAACCTACTCCCTGGTTTTTTCAAAGGAGTCCAACCTGAGTTCCAAACTGGTACCAGTTCAGGTAAACGTGAGAATGCCAATTGACTAAATTATATTATACACCTTACCTACTTGTGGTACCACAAGAAAGTATACCAAAATATGAGCTCACGTACAATTGTAGGATTATGACCAACAGTCGTCTTGTCAGATCCCGCCAGATGAGTGGGTCTAAACCCGCTCACCGCCAAAAGACCCCCCCCCCCCCACAAATACTTCTGAAATGGACAAGGAAAAAAAAAAAAAAAAAACCCAAAAAGGGTCTAAGTTCTGATACTGAAGTGGGAAAATTCTTGGACCGTTGGAGGATAAGAAACTTTCTAGAGCCCCTTGTATTGTGTTCAAGTACACATTGATTCCAATATCAGATAGGTGCATATCCCATCATTTCTAAAAAGATTAATATCCCTGGCTCTCATATTATTATGCTTTATGACGTATCCTCCAACGCCCAAGACGAATATTTTTTGACTGCAAGGTTTACTCGTTTTCGAGCTTTTTCCATTGCTTTATTTTAACATGATATTATATTGTAAGGACAGTAAAACAAGATTTGACAAGGGTCATAACTCTGTTGGATTTTGAAGGCTTTTTGTTAATAATAGCTACCACGGCTTGATTATCAACATTAAAAATAATTTGTTTATTTTTTAAATGTATTCCCCAAATGTGCACCGAAATGACAACTGGAAATAATTCTAAAACGTAATATCAGCAAGGATCCCATTGTCCGCCCATTCTTTTGGCCAACAACCTTGGGCCCATCTACCCTGAAAATAAATGCCGAACCCTTTATCTCTCCCGCTGGCGCTATCCGTAAACAAACAAATTGTCTCATTTGAAGTCCACACATTATCTAGCATTAGCGATGGGAATCGGTCACATTCCCAAGATCGATGATCGTTATACCAACACCGACCGATGATCGATCATCAGTAACAATTACCTACTAAATGTATTTACCGACTATAATTACTCAGATAGTCTTTATTTCAAGAGTATGCTGGACAAAAGAAATGATTTGAACAAAACCGTATCGTATTTTTATAAACTATAATTTTTAATTAACAAAACAAAAGATCGTTTTCCACACGTGTAACACCTGACATCCAATGGACTATTCTGGGCAGTAGAAAAAAAATAAAATAAAAATATACTAGTCCAAATATGTGTTTGACAAAAGCAAAGGCCTGAATAAAATCGTATGGTATATTTACAAACTACAATTTTTCCATTTGTAAACATTAACTTGGAACAAAACAAAACATTGGTTTCCATATGTGTAACACCCGATATAAAATGGACCATTCCGGGCAGTAGATAAATAATAGACTAGACCAAATATGTGTATTGACTGGGTGTCAAAAGTACGCTGGGACAAAACTGCAAGATGTTTGTCAGTATGAGGAAAAAAAAAAACAAACAAAAAAAACAAAAACAAAAAACCCCAGAATAAAGTGTAGCCTATATATTTTAGGCACTAGGAATCAGAATAGACCACAAGGTATAACAATCGATCATCGAGCATGATGACGTCCAACTGACCAGTCGATGTTTCCGACGATCGGTGCACCACTATCTAGCATAACTGTACTTCCATTGTAATCCGATAAAAAGGATAACCAAACTTTCAGATCTTCTCGCATCTCTTGCGATACCCTAATTCTGTGGTGAGGTTTAGTTACCTTACATGTAGCATTTATAAGGCGCCGACTAAATGCCCTACCCAGGGCAACAACTTTACATGCAAAAATAAATAGACAGAGAAACACGTAAAGTTGGAAAAGGGGGGACTGAAAATGCCCCGGCAATTCTTCCCATTGTTAATTCTTTTGAATTTTTTGTTTGGTAAGCTCTGGCATGTCAGCAACACTTTTCAAATTCTTTGAGGTTATCGGCGATCTCGGTCCTGAATAATTTAACGGAAAGCCAAATTTTAAACCTTTTTTTCAATTCACAAGCAATGTCTTTATATGGATAATTTTCCAGCGATTTTTCCACTTCATTAACACAAATGGGCGAATGACTCAACGTATATAACTGAAAATTGCAAGAAAGTGAATTATGATTTACTACAAGCCGAGAGTGGGTGGTTTCCGTAGCACTCGGAGCATTTGTGAATGAACCTGCAATTATTCCCATAAGTACAACGCCCTTTGTTATAGCCCCAGCAAGTACGGATGCCCTTTTTGGACATGACCGAGCTGAAATTCCTGTGCTCGTATTTGTCCCACTCCGTTACGAAAGGGCTGTCTGGGGCAGATACATATAGTAGCCACAGTTCTACATCAACATCGGCCCACGATGACTGTGGAACCCTGGCCTTCCGTAGACGAAATTGTTCGTCATACGAAACCCATCCCAAGTTTGACACCCTCGAAGCCGCCAATCTAATAACATGCATATATTTAAGATATACTTGTGCCTTGTCTGGCCATTTCTCGAGCATAATACTCATGAAATTGATGAAAGCTGAGGTCCAGGTGTGAATATTTTTTATTTGGTTATGCTTCTGTTGAAGAACAGTTAGTTGACCCCCCTTAACTGCTAGCTCACCATTCAACTGCGAATCATACACCAAATCTTTACCAGATTTTAGCATAAGACTCATGTCTATGTACTCCCCGGCCCACACCTTTTCTTTGATATTTAAAGGTATGTGAGCGCTTACGGAATCAAACATACTGGGCTGACTAGCAGGACTTTCACACACCAGAGGCAGAACCCCACCTATTGACCCCAGATTTCCCATAAAATTATCGCTTGATCTATCTGAACTGTAAAACATACCCGGGTTCACATTCTGTTGATAATTGGATCCATGATTTATAGGTGGTGGTCTCTTATCTGTTGCCGGGATAACCGGGTGGGTCACTGTGCCACGTGGTCCTATCTGTACCTCCATAATCGGGCCCAATTGTTGATTGTTCCCTCCACTGGAACCATTACTCTGGTGGGGATTACCCGTTTGTAAAGTTCTATGGGTTGATGGTTCATCCTCTACCCGCTGGAAGGTATTCCTTGGGACGACATCATGCTGCGGCACGGCATGGCCTGTCTCACTTGGTTTTTCTGGCCTTTTTGACGATTTCGCCTTCTTTGGTGTGCTTGCTGTAGATATTGAAGCTTTGCTTGAAGGATTTCGACGTCGTTTTTGTGGTCTCATGACTATAGATGACCAGGTGGCAATGGATTTTCAATTTTTTTTTTCAAAAACGTGTGATGTCTGACGGCTAGCATAAAACTGATACAACGGAAGTTGTGACGTACACACATAAAAAGGTTACAGTGCGACGGAACTGCTCGGACTTTTTTCCGGGTTATGTCGCTTTCATTAAACCTGTTTATCCTAAGTGATAAACATTATTATTCATTTTCCCAGTGTCCTATATAAAAAATCAATCCTGGTGTTGCTGCCATCTTGCATTTCTGATCCACATAAAAATTGACAACTTTGTAAGGGATCATCCAATGATCATTCATGTACAGTTTGGGCTCAATGATATTTGTAATTAAAAACATTAAAAATGGCTATGGACACCATCTTGGTTTTTCAATCAGAACCAAAACTCAAAATTAGTACAGGACCATTTAATGAATTTCCTTACACTATCACAATCCAATCTGCCCAGTGGTTTCTGAGAAAAGTTGTTTTTAAAATATTAGCCAATCAGATTGCAGGCCTGGTAGCCATGTTGAATTTCCAATCTGTACCAAACATTTCCACCTCTGTAAAGTAGTAACTAATGAACATTCCTGTGAAGTTCGGTTCAAATTGACCAATTACTGATGGAGAAGAAGATACAAAAGGGGAAAATTATTAGATGAGGATTGATGCAAAGTGATGAGGATGGCTCTCCTGACCTTTCTGGTGAAAGGACCTAAAAACTAATGTATGCTATATTCAAATAAGTTTTAAATTAATACAGAAAATCTTACTTTATGAGCAAGTCCTTCTAGGAGTGGAATCCAATATACCATTACTTCTTTTGCATGAATAGGGTATGGTTCAAGTGGTCTTAATAGATAGGCTAAAAATATATCATTACTTTCATAATATGTGGAAAATATCAGTAGAAAATATTACAGTATGCTCCCCTGACCCTATATCTTGAACTGGAATTATATAAAGGCTAAAAGTAAAAGACTTAAATATCTAAATATATTTTCGTCAAAATACCCACCTGGAAGTAGAAGAGCTACAGGGGAGACATAATTATTTGATTCATTTTCACAAAGGTAAAAACAAATGGACATTTGTCCCTTTTGGTTTAGGTTTATGGTGTTTAACATCACTTTCAACAATATTTTAGCTATATCATGGCGATGAGTTTTATTGGTGGAGGAAACCGGAGTACCGGGAGTAAACCACCGACCTGTCGCAGGGACACTTATATCTCTGAAATGGTAAAAGCTAAAATAAATACACTTCAGATAGAATTTATTCCGAGGAATTCAGTGGAAAAACATGCATACAAGTCAGACTAATAAACTAAAAAAAGATTAATACAATGTATACGAATACTTTGTTAGGGTAAAATCATTTTTCAAATAGGTTATTATGAATTTATCAACTGATACATGTGCTTCCATGCAAAAATTGTATTCCCACATAGTGATAACTTTATTTCAAATTTTGCCAATGCTGGATTAAACTGTTGGAAGAATAATTGATTGATTGATTGATTGGTTGATTGTTGTTTAACATTATTCAACTATCCAGTTTTTCTGATATATTCATGATGAAGACAAGTATACACACAATACAATCATGTAGGTATACTGTGACACTGGGATAGGCTTCTGGTTGTAAGCTTAAATTGAAGTATACAAACAATAGAATCATGTAGGTATACTGTGACACTGGGATAGGCTTCTGGTTGTAAGCTTAAATTGGTATAGGAAAACAAGGATATAATAATGAATAGGGTCTGACCATTTCGTTTTGCAACAGGTCGCCGTCGCCAACGACCATGTATAACAATCTATTTTCAAATTTTCCTGTGTTTTGGGGAAACAGATTTATATAAGCATGATGCTTGTTTCTGAATCCTATGTTCAATTGTATAGAATGTGATATTCATGAATATTTATGACAATAAAATATGCTTAAATTAAATTAAAATTGTATCTTGTTATTAAAGGACTGCTGTGAGGAGAGTTTTATACGCAAGGATCATGGCATACACAAGCACAAATTCACTTCCAATTGCAAGGGTATAAAGATGCAGGTCTGGTGTGTTCTACACATTTAAGAAACCCCCCTTTGGTAGGGTTGTACCCGACAGTGTGACTAGTTAATAGAGGTGACCGGCCACATTGGCAGGTTTGACTGTATATTTTTAATAATACTGAATGGAAATATAAAGAAACACTATACCTTTGTAGTATGATTCCAAAGCAGATTCATGATCTTCACACTAAAAATAGATAAAAAATATATAGTATAGGTAATTACAAAAATTCAAGATATCAGAGTAATTCAAGTACACTTATAATACTGTGCACCTTTGAGGGTTAGGGGTCAGGTTTATGGTGTTTAACGCGACTGTCAACAATATTATATTGTGACGGTCAGTCTTATTGGTGGAAGAAACCAGAGTACCAGGAGTAAACCACAGACCTGCGGCAAGTCACTGAAAAACTTTATCACATAATGTTGTATCGAGTACACCTTGCCTGAGCGAGAATCGATTGCACCTTTGAGAGATGTGTAAGATCAAGAAGAATAATAATCAACTCTACAATGATATAACATTGGAATATAAAAGAATAATACATCTTAGGAGTCTTCAAGGAAATTTACCAAAGTTGAAATTCAATTATTTTAAAATTCATTTATTCCATGCCACAATAACTGTATTGTTGATCTGGCTACAGAAATGGACAGTTACTAGCCCTAACTAGGTACAGGTATATAAACAAAAATAATTCGGAGAGTCTTCAAGGATATTTATCAAATATGGAAATCAAATATTTATAAATTCAAGTTCTGTGACAAGCCAGGAATATTAAGTACTCATGTATAAATGTGTTAGTGGTATATTTGTCTGTTTCTATGATTTAAGTACTCATGTATAAATGTGTTAGGGGTATACATTTTGTCTCTCTGTTTCTATGATTTAAGTACTCATGTATAAATGTGTTAGTGGTATACATTTGGTCTCTGTTTCTATGATTTAAGTACTCATGTATAAATGTGTTAGGGGTATACATTTTGTCTCTGTTTCTATGATCTAAGTACTCATGTATAAATGTGTTAGGGGTATACATTTTGTCTCTGTTTCTATGATCTAAGTACTCATGTATAAATGTGTTAGGGGTATACATTTTGTCTCTGTTTCTATGATTTAAGTACTCATGTATAAATGTGTTAGGGGTATACATTTTGTCTCTGTTTCTATGATTTAAGTATTCATGTATAAATGTGTTAGTGGTATACATTTTGTCTGTTTCTATGATTTAAGTACTCATGTATAAATGTGTTAGGAGTATACATTTTGTCTCTGTTTCTATGATTTAAGTACTCATGTATAAATGTGTTAGTGGTATACATTTTGTCTCTCTGTTTCTATGATTTAAGTACTCATGTATAAATGTGTTAGGGGTATACATTTTGTCTCTCTGTTTCTATGATTTAAGTACTCATGTATAAATGTGTTAGGGGTATACATTTGGTCTCTGTTTCTATGATTTAAGTACTCATGTATAAATGTGTTAGGGGTATACATTTTGTCTCTGTTTCTATGATCTAAGTACTCATGTATAAATGTGTTAGGGGTATACATTTTGTCTCTGTTTCTATGATTTAAGTACTCATGTATAAATGTGTTAGGGGTATACATTTTGTCTGTTTCTATGATTTAAGTACTCATGTATAAATGTGTTAGGAGTATACATTTTGTCTCTGTTTCTATGATTTAAGTACTCATGTATAAATGTGTTAGTGGTATACATTTTGTCTCTGTTTCTATGATTTAAGTACTCATGTATAAATATGTTAGGGGTATACATTTTGTCTCTCTGTTTCTATGATTTAAGTACTCATGTATAAATGTGTTAGTGGTATACATTTTGTCTCTGTTTCTATGATTTAAGTACTCATGTATAAATGTGTTAGTGGTATACATTTTGTCTCTGTTTCTATGATTTAAGTATTCATGTATAAATGTGTTAGTGGTATACATTTTGTCTGTTTCTATGATTTAAGTACTCATGTATAAATGTGTTAGTGGTATACATTTGGTCTCTGTTTCTATGATTTAAGTACTCATGTATAAATGTGTTAGGGGTATACATTTTGTCTCTCTGTTTCTATGATTTAAGTACTCATGTATAAATGTGTTAGTGGTATACATTTTGTTTCTGTTTCTATGATTTAAGTACTCATGTATAAATGTGTTCGGGGTATACATTTTGTCTCTGTTTCTATGATTTAAGTACTCATGTATAAATGTGTTAGGGGTATACATTTTGTCTCTGTTTCTATGATTTAAGTACTCATGTATAAATGTGTTAGGGGTATACATTTTGTCTCTGTTTCTATGATTTAAGTACTCATGTATAAATGTGTTAGGGGTATACATTTTGTCTCTGTTTCTATGATTTAAGTACTCATGTATAAATGTGTTAGGGGTATACATTTTGTCTCTGTTTCTATGATTTAAGTACTCATGTATAAATGTGTTAGTGGTATACATTTTGTCTCTGTTTCTATGATTTAAGTACTCATGTATAAATTTGGATGTTGAAATTGTTCTGAGTGTGATTCTTTTTGTTTTTCATTTCATTGTTCCATTAACAGCTGTTTTTCTTCAGAATTCAGAAATATACGGTTGCAATGTATTTTTAAAAGGTTCGAGAATCGCAAGGAAATTTACCAAAATAGAAATTTCAATCCTTCCCATGGCAGAACTCATCAAAGATATTCATATTAGCGGCCTTCATTGAAAAATAATTTTTAAATCAAACCATATTACAGATACTCAAATCATATATAACATGAACAAGACTAAATTCTCAAAATCCCTTTTTTTAACAAAATCAAAATCAAAATCATTTGTTCAATTTCTTCCATTTAAGAACTAGCTAGTCCATGATATTTATATTTGCAGCATTTGTGCAAAAAAAAATATTGAAATCACATCATTTTTATCCTGTAAGCTAGAAAGTGTGATGGACAGAACACTTTGCCAATGTTGTGACAGGGGATAAACAAATACTTGTTAGTATGGTAACTAAGGATATATAAAAGAAGTGAGACCTTTCGAAAAAAGGAACAACAATCCTGGTATCCCATCATTTTTTCAGAATCAGCTATATCATCATCTACATGTATATCTTTCAGGATATCAAAAGCCTTTAAACAGTGACTTCTTGCCAGGCCGAAATCATTTTCGTCAATAAACCTCTTTGCTTCTTCTCTACAGATTGTAGCAGCTTCCAGGTATGATCTGGATTTTGATATCTTTTTGTCTATACCATTTTCCATTACATTTGGAATTCTCTGATAAAGTATGGAGAGATTGTCACTAGAGTTATCATTCACTGCTGTCAAGCTACTGTCATCCCTAGACATTTCTAATGTGTCATTGGCATTGCATGAATCTATGTTCTCTTTATCTATACTTTCACAATTGTTACACTCTGTCCCTGGGGTGGTAGATTCATTATTACTGTCATCTACATCATCTTTGAAATGATATATTTTGAAAAGCTGTAAAAAAAAAAAGAAGAAGAAAAGTTTAACTTTCAAAAGAATAATCAGATTAACACAAGATGGTAACATATCCCACCTCCCTTCAGTTTCCAAGTTTGGAAATTGAGGTCATTCCAAAACCATTTCAAAATGCAATGAAACCTGTTTAAACCGAACCCTGAATATAACAGAATCATGTTTAAATCGAACTACAAATATAAAGTCCCAATGTAGAAAATCTGTGTTAATTTAACCTGTTTAAACCGAACAACTGTCTATTTTGAACACAAAAGTTGGTTCCAGGGAGGTTCAGGTTACTGGTTAGACAGGTTTCACTGTATCATTACATTTTTGCTTGAAATCACATAATAAAGACTTGTGTTAAGAAAATACATACAAGACATAAAAGTTTGAATTTGTAAGTTTATCTTGGAGACTAGAAGATAGAGGAAATCTGTAGAAATACTACTGAAAATATTCAGCACAATCATCTCAAAGAAAAAAAACCCATCAAAATTGGACGCAAAATAAATCAAATCTGTATTCCTTCCAATTATGTAAAATTTCTGAATTTGTGTCATTTTCGGTCCCTTTGTCAATATCAAAATCGCTAGTTTTCTTTATTGACTGGTTATGAGTATTTTGCAAAACACCACAATGAAATTGGATGAATTTTTGTTCTTCAAATTTTGGAAATTGGCATATTTTGGCCATTCTCATTCAGGTTAAGAACAGAAACTGCACAAGATAGAAGAATTCTTTTCACAAACTACCAGAAGCTTTCAATACAATCAACTCAATGAAAAAAACCATGAAAATGACTTTTGGCACCTTGGGGTTAATTGGAAACGGCTAGCACTTACAATCCCCCAAATCAAATAAAAAAAAATTATTCACAAAAATGTGGTTATATAAATAATCAATCTCTAATATTGGCTGAAAAAAATCTGCAAATTTTTGTCCCTTGCACATGATCGGTGATGTGATCACCATAACTTCTATGATGTTCAAGATTGAGATCAACATTTGAATGACATGGTCTAGATCTCCGAGGTATTCTAGATAGTAGATAGCCTTATTAATATTTAAAAAAATTATTTCTCATTCAAACCATGGCCATATATAGATTGTAGAGCTCTCTGATAATAATAAACATAGCAAATAAACTGAAAGCTGATAAACAAATCATTCTGGGATCTTCAACTTTGTCCATCTTTTCCCGCGGAAATTCGTCTGGTTTTTTATGATCTATTATTAGTAATATAGTCCGAGATTCCTCTGTCGTTTAACGGCTTTTATGGAGTTGCTGTAGCCGTTGTTGCGGCTACAGCAACTCCATAAAAGCCGTTAAACGACAGAGGAATCTCGGACGGCTACAGCAACTCCATAAAAGCCGTTAAACGACAGAGGAATCTCGGACTGTTAGTAATAGTACATGTATACAACAAATGACGTCATATGAAAACAAAACTAGTTTACCCAACTTGCTCTCTGTCAATATGTTGTCTAGATCTAAAATTTCAAAATCATAAATCACTAATATTATAAATTTAAGATTTCATAAGATTATTTCATAATGACTGAAGATATATAATGAAGCAAATTCTGATGTAAAATCTCCACCATCTTAATTAATGTCCATACGTCATCATTATTTGATGAATTTAATCGTTCGACAATAACAGTGACACTAATACCCTAACACCTGACACAAAATATTTCACAAGCAAAACTCTCAAATGACCAAATAAACTAACTTACTGCTTCCATGATATTATGTTGTTTCTCTTGTTTCTTCCTAGTTATGTTGATCGGGGAATTCCGAATGTGCGATTTTCTGCAAAATCCTAATTATAGAACTTACGTTGACATTTTTCTTCTTTCACTTTCGATTCAATGAAACGTAAAAGGAAGAGAAACTGTACTGCTAACACATGATTTGAAGACGGACTGACCTATATAAATAAGAAAACATTATTGGATGACAAGGCGCACTAGACACTTTCATTGAATAGCAATAAACATTCCGTAATTTCAATGGAAAGAATTACTCATTGACATTTGTTCACATGATTGCCAATGACTACCTTATGATATCCCCTGCCATTGATATACTGTCTCGTGCGCGTGTTCTAATATGGGAGTCACCCTTAATTGCCAGATCTAATTGTCCACATTTCCTAAAGAACCAGCAATAAGACTTCATTAGAGGATCTTTTAACAGTTTGCAACGTAGAGCCAAACGAAAAAGTTAAATGAAATATGAAACAACTGGTCACTGATTAACTAAATCGGGAATTAGATACTCTTCAATTTAATCTAATTAAAATGAGCGAAGTGAAAGCACCAAAGAATTGAAGAAAATATATATATAACAAAAATATAATTTTAATTAGATTTTCTTCAATCAGATAATATAACTCCAAAGAATATTGGTTACTAACTAGTCAACTCTCTGCCTGACGATGGGAGAAAAACCATAGAGAATAAGAATTGACAGCAGCATTTTATTTAGTATCTTCTGAAAGTTCTTCTTTTTTAGTTACAGATAATAAGAGCTAAAGTTACTACACATTATTTATCTGGTGAGTGTACTTATGTTCTGCTGGTTTTTGTGAAATTTTAATCAATATTGAAGTGTTTGTAAGATTTAATATCAGATTATATTACATATGGTGTGGTTTTCGTACAATTTCATTGGCTGATTTAGTCACGTGATATACAGAATATGTAATGCATTTTTTTCACTGTGGAGAAACCAGACCTCGTTTCTATTTTACGTATATTGACGCTATGTTACTAAATTTAGAAGTGCCAGTTCCTCAGCAGACGAAATGTTAATTTATCAGTATTCAAAAATTTCATAAAATTTCAAATTTTTCAAAAAAATTCAAAATTCTAAAATCAAAAAAAAAAAAAAAATAAGTTCAAAATTTCTCATTACTCCGACAGCTATTTTAATGTCTTGTTCAAAATATGATAAAACTAGGCAAGACCTTTTTAGTATAGTTGGGATGACATGTATCAACTTCCAAAACTTAAGTATAGAAGAGATATTCTTGTGGTTAATGACATGCGAAAATGACTTAGTCTTGAAAGAAATGTTTTGATAGTTTTTGGACCATTTACGAATTTCAAAATGACCACTTGTGAAGGTCAAAATTTTATTGAAACTCTATGGGAAACATATTTTCATCATCTTCTCGAGAAACACCCAACAGAATACAATCAAACTTGGCACATTTGTTAATTTTATGTGTGTTTACAAGTGTTCTGTGCGGAGTCAATAAAGTAGTGAAGGAAAATAACAACAACAACAAAAAAACAAATCCAATCTTTTTTTTTAATTTTTTTAATAACAATACTTTATTGTTTGACTTGCCTGTTAAGCAAAAATAATCTAAGGTTCCCTGTTTTACAATAGATCTCTTTTTGGGGTTAATAAGAGATTAATTAGAGTCCACATGATCCCATTTCAAAAATACAACTAAATTTATCAATAATAAAGGACGAAGTCCTTCTAACGGTACAGTCGGGAAGCTAGTGACGCAGGAGAGTTCCATCTAAAAACAAAGTCACGTGACTCCAACGTCAGCTTCCGTAACTCCTCCCATAAGGCTAAAAACGTTTACGCAAGGGCAGATAATAATAACCCACCAGGTGTCGCCCATAATCGTAATAGGTATTGACGTTTGTTTACCATGACGATTACAGAATAAACCTTATATGAGAGATAAATATAAATAAATACATTCCCAAAAAACGTGAATTATCATGGTTAAATATATAAGTTGCAGAAAAAACCCCAAGAAAGTGTTTATTAGACATAATATCGGTATAAAACAAGGTATTTCCCGAGGTATTTGTTTTTGTTGTAGCTAAGAATATATGGCGGGAAATTCTCGAGGCTAAGAATAACTGACACAAACGCATCCCATTGGTTGTCAGTAAAAACTATGGTCAAAAATAGGTTTACCCATCATTCAAATGTGTAACGAAATATAAAAATAGCCATCATTCCGCCTTTAATTTGCAAAACGAGGTTTGTAACTTAGGACGCTGTCAGCCGCCATTTTTGATAAAGAAGACGCTGAATAAATAAATAAATAAGTCTTATCTAAAGTCGGCATGGTTAAAAACAACAAGCATACAAATATAAGCTCTAATGAGCCTTTGACCGACATACAACATAAAAACAATAATTAAGGCATGCAAAATTAAAAACAAAGAAAAACAAAGCTAGCACTACAAGAAAAGCACAGACATGTATTGATGTAAGTTGGTAAGAAATCTGAAATAACTAAAACATGAAATTAAAAGCAATTCAAAAGCAGATATTATAGCTGAACAGAATTAAAAATAATAAGCTTACATGAAAGCTAAGCATAACTAAAACTAAAACTACACAATATTCAATAATAAAACTAAGTACAACATATAAAGTATAAATGTTTGGATAAATGACAAATTTTTAGACAAGGATCAGAGTTTTCAAGACACCTTGTGTTATAAACATTATAATATATTTAGTCATTCAGAAAAGAACTTTTTGATTGTGTAATTTGTGAAACTTCATCTGAAACTGAAAGTCAAAAGGTTTATTTCAATTTCAATTGAAAACCAGGATTTGTTAAAGTTGTTCTTAAATATTTCAAGAATGAATTAAATTTCTGTAAAGAATTTGGCTCAGAAGATAAATTATATTGTGGTACATATTGTTATAACAGTTGTAACACATTTTCTAGGTCAGAAAGTGGAGCTGAAACAATTTAGATCTCAAACTTTTCAATTTCTTTTAGATATTTTGAACCAGAACCAAGTTGTTGAACAAGTTTCTACAGACATTTAGACCTGTATACACTCCAACATGTTGTTGAATTTGTTATTCATGCTTTTTTTTAGATGAAAAGGTACTTCTGTTGCCTGTTGTTTATGAGAAATATAATTATCTTTTATTATCTATGAATTTTAATGCTGAATTTTATAAATTTTATTTTACAGAAAAGAATTTTTCAAAATTTGCCCTTTTATTAACTTTTTCCAGTCATTTGATCAAATAAAATAGTTTTTTAACTTCAATTTTAAACAATATTTACCAATACTTGCTTATTTTGCCAACAGAAAACATATTCATTCTAGTCATTTTATTTACTTAGTGGAATTTGGAAATCTGGTTTGTCATTTCATGTGAATGCAAGTCCTTCTGTATGTGTCTTAAAATTATGTGAATGGTAGTCATTCAATATGTGTCTTATGTGAATGCTAGTCAGTTTGTGTGTGTCTTTTATGTGAATGCTAGTCAGTTTGTGTGTGTCTTTTATGTGAATGTCATGGGGAAAAAAATATTGCAACCTATAAGTACAGGTCTATATTTGTAAATGCTGGTAATTTTGTGAATGTCCTGGAGAAAGAATTATTGCAAACTAAGTATCCATATTTGTAAATGCTGGTCATTTTGTGAATATCCTTCCTGGAGAAAGAATTATTGCAACCTATGTACTCAGTCATATTTGTAAATGCTGGTCATTTCATCTTGTGAAGTCATGGGGAAATAATTATTGCAACCTAAGTACCCATATTTGTAAATGCTGGTCATTTTGTGAATGTCAAGGGGAAAGAATTATTACAAATTAACCACCCCTATATGTTACAGAAGATAGTTTGTAGTTGTGTCAAACACATGAATATTCCAAATACATTGATATTTACATTGTCAGATAAACATGAAACTTGGTAGCTTTCATTCAGATAATAAAATTTCCTAATTTCAAGAAAAAAATTTGCTTACACTGATTTTTTTTTTAATTTGCCTTGATATAATATGAAGGGTTAAGATATCTGAATACAATTTTGTATGCCCCTTTTTGTCTCAAGGTTTCATTTTTTTTAGATTTTTAAAAATTTATTAATTGTTTTACTGGCATGTTTTTTTTTATAATATTTTCATATTTTTTCAATTCACTTAATTTTTGTTTACATGCTTTTATTTTTTCCACACATTTGTTTCTTTCTATTTATCTTGTACCTGTTGTATTGAAATTAAATTAAATTGAAATTATTAATTGTTGTACATTCCCTGTGCAAATCTAGTATCATAGATGATTTTTTTTTATTTAAAGTGATGATAAATAGTAATTCCCCAGTCTAAATTACAAAATGCACAATGTCTAAAACAATATTGCAATAAAAATAAACTGAAAAATACGGTATTAATACAAGAAAATTAAAAAAAAGACATAAAAATAGACACACCTTTCCCAAATGAAATAGCCTCTTTCGGATGTACGCTTAGGTGTCGTTTATTGTTGATGTTAAGAAACACCACCGATGTGTTCCGAAAGACAATGAATTTCGATGTTTGGCAAATGGTTGATCGATCAAGGTGGGTGTAGAACTAAGTGACACAATTGCATCCCACAAGACATTGACACTAGTTGTCGGTATGACAATGATCCTAGATGATTTCCTCAGGCAATGGATGTTACAGAAAGCCATCATATTGTTTTAATTAAATTTTCTGACTTAAATAGAACCACATCGACATTTGTTTTGAAATTGAGTCCACTTCAAGCACAGGGTCTTGTCACTATCCAGGTAAATATACTATCAATGTATAAACATATACAAGGGCGAACATCTTTTTTTATCCCCGCTCACAGGGCCTTGTCACTATCCAGGTAAATATACTATCGATGTATAAACATATACAAGGGCGGACATCATTTTTTACCCCCGCTCGCTTCAAGTCGTGTTTGTTTTTTAAATTCCTTCTAATATATTCAAAACCCTAATTGGTTCAACTCGCAAGACCTTATTCTTTTCAAAAAATATCATGACCCCCCCCCCCCCCCCCCCTCGACTACCTCTTGTGAAGGCGCAGCGGTCGTTTTTGTCAGGAATTCGCCTGAGTAGAGAACAACATGGACCCAAAGTGAAAGTAACAGCGCCACCTATAAAAAAACGGAAGTTCAGAACTCTCGAGGTTTTACCATTCGATATTTGGTTTTCTCGCTAGTTATCGTGTTTCTAAGTATAAGATACCGCGGGAAATAACAGACGAAATAATAAATTAAAGAAAATGGACAGCAATCAAGAAAAAGCCTTGAAAATGGCATTTATCATTCATTGTATGTACAAGTCAAAAATGTTCAGTTTTCACTTCAAATCGTCCCGCTCGTTTAATGATGTTTGAATCTTAACGGTATTTTCCTTACCTCAAAGCTAAAACCCCGAGAGTTCCGAACTTCCGGTTTTTTTTTAGGTGGCGCTGTTACTTTCACTTTGGGTCCATGTTGTTCTCTACTCGGGCGAATTCCTGACAAAAACGACCGCTGCGCCTTCACAAGAGGTAGTCGAGGGGAGGTCATGATATTTTAAAAAAAAAATAAGGTCTTGGGAGTTGAACCAAACAGGGTTTTGAATATATTAGAAGGAATTTAAAAAACAAACACGACTTGAAGCGAGCGGGGGTAAAAAAAGATGTCCGCCCTTGTATATGTTTATACATTGATAGTATATTTACCTGGATGGTGACAAGGCCCTGTGCCCCGCTCGCTTCAAGTCGTGTTTGTTTTTTAAATTCCTTCTAATATATTCAAAACCCTGTATGGTTCAACTCCCAAGACCTTATTCTTTTAAAAAAATATCATGACCTCCCCTCGACTACCTCTTGTGAAGGCGCAGCGGTCGTTTTTGTCAGGAATTCGCCCGAGTAGAGAACAACATGGACCCAAAGTGAAAGTAACAGCGCCACCTAAAAAAAAACCCGGAAGTTCGGAACTCTCGGGTTTTAGCTTTGAGGTAAGGAAAATACCGTTAAGATTCAAACATCATTAACCCTCTTGCTGCCAGATTCAAATTTCAAACGACGTTGCGTACGCCACAATATATTGACGTCGTAAATTGTTGACGTTTTGGAGCAAGAAAAAGCACTGTTCGTTTTGGCAACGACGTTGGTAAATGCCAACAATTTGAACGTTCCCGTTTTTCTGTATTCTGATAGTTGATTGATTGGTGGTTGAAACCCTCTTGCTGCTGCCAGTGCTATCTATATGCAATACATTTGCCACGAAATACAATGAATATTACCAAAAATAGACAACTTTATTTCTACCAACACATTTTGCTTCATACATCAAATAATATTTACGATACATATAATACAATCAAACATAATATTTCTAAATATTAATCTACAATACTTTGTGTTTTGTTAACGTAGTATTTTGTTATTTATCGTATGTAATTTAGTTTTTGTGTTGTCTTTCATGTGCATTTCTTCTCTCTGGGGTGACTCGAAAAGCCGAAATACACTGTCATTAGCCGAAATACACTTGTAAAAGCCGAAATACACCTAGAAAATGTCGACATACACCTCAAAATTGTTCAAACGAACTTGCAATGGATAGAAAATAGTGAAATAACTCATATATAGTTGAAATAAAACATTAATGTGTTACGCAAAAGATCACATAAAAAATAAATTAATAAGAATTTTATTTTATTTATATATTGCATTCATTTAATTGTGATGCTTAGATAAGAAATGTATAAAATCTAATAAAATCATATAATAATTTAATAAAATAATATCAATGAATGTGATTTAAAGAATAAAATCGTGAAGATTTTTTTATAAATTGAAAGTAAAACTTTGTTTGTCCATTATTTTGTACGTAGCTGTTCCATTTAATACATTCTGCACTTCTGTACCAAATTGAGCAGAAAAAGAAGCCTGAATTCATTGAAAGTTTGAAATCAGTTCACTCGAAAGTAACCACACAAAAATAACGGTAATGTATTTCATCATAAAAAAAAGCTTTACACATTAGTTCCATATCGTATATGAACCTCAGAACTACGTATATAGATACATGTAATTGCAAATTAAAGAAAACAAGAAACAGGCTGCCAGGGGCGGACCCAGAGACTCTGTTGACGGGGGGGGGGCTCAGTTATGGAGCAATATTTTCAATAATTGATGGAGCCAACTGTAGTCCCTTAGCGGTTCTGGCGTGTAGGTCGGTAAACCTTGTATTCATTTCTTTTAGCGCATAGTCGAGAAAAGGTACAGTTATTGACTTCCTAAAGTAGTCTTCCGGACACTGCTTCAACATTATCTCTCATTATTTGTCTCCCGCATATTCTAGGTTTTTTAGCCTCTATGTCTAGCGGTTCACATATTTTAGCACTCCCCTCAAAACACTGGTGGTTGAATTGTTCAACATTTGCTCTGCAGTCTAGTGAGCTCTGAATTAAATTTACGCTTTTTAAGGCTTTGCCTTATGTCAAGTGATCTCTCTTGTAGTGATCTTGTAGAGGACCTTTGTAAGTTGGAATAACTTGTGTCCGATCCAAATGTTATATAGTTAACAATAAAATAAGTTTAATCTAAATCTAGTGATCTGCTGAGCCCTTTCTTAAAAGCCAGGCATATTTGAACAATAACAATGGTTACGACAAAATCAAAATTGCAAATGGAATTCAACAAAGAAGTTACATCAGCATCTTCTGGTCTGGTGTATGTGTGTTTTGGCAGTTTTGTAAAGTGCTCAAGGGTTTGAGCAATAGCAGGGAAAAATTATAATTTAAGTCTATTTTATTTCTAATTAATTTTAATTATTTTATATGTATTTATATTTTCATTTAGAGTTTAAAATATGCTGTATTCATATATTTTCAAAACTGAAGCCACTGGGCTCATGGGGTAGAGCGTAAAAAATAAATGAAATTGAAAAAAATATCTTTATAATTTATTATGCGTATTTTTATCAAGGATATGCTATATATTAATATTGGAAATAATTGTTGTACACAATATTTCTATTATTTTACTTATTGTGTTGACACTTAGGACATAGTTAAGACATCCTAAGTTAGGATAGTCTTAAGACAGCTTCGAGATCACTCCTAGGACATGTCCTAAGATGGTCCTAAGACCATCCTAAAAATCGTCCTAAGGCATATCTTAGGATATATTCGAGAACACGGCCCCAGGAAGACACACATTGTTATGAATAAATCTAATGCAAAAGTCTATAACAATTTGAAGATAATTTAGTGTCTTTCACTGAAATTAATCTACCCCAAATAAGATATCATTCGTAATTTGATGTCATTTTCGACTGGATATGAATGAACACGTCCGTTTTCAGTATGTAAAATAAATAATATTAAAAACATTAAATTTCATTTAATTTAAACATATTTTAAACAAAAATGCATAAAATTTGTTGCAAATTCACAATTTTGGGGAGGTCGGTGGTCTACTGTGTCCGGTGTCCATTTTATTGTTTTTGACATTAATTGACATTACACTTCTTATTTTACATTTGAAACCATTATATTTTAGATTTTATTTTAAGAAACAAAATTTTGGTTAAGATTTTTTAGGTTTTTAAACATAAAATAATCAAATAAAAAAAGATTCTAATTACAAATAGATTTTAGTCGAGTTGTATTATTGTTTTGTGAAAAGTGCATTCGAGAATGCACAAGTCTGTTTTTCATGTCAAGGGCATCAACTATTTTTTAAAACGATTAATTTCAAATATCGTTTCAACTATATTAAAATAAGGAGATATGCATTTCAACCTTTATTCAAGCGGCCGGCAGTGGTCGGCAGTAAATTGTTAAATTAAGAAAAGCGCATTCGTGAATGAACACGTCAGTTTTCAGTATATGTAAAAGATATCAAATAATATCAAAAACATTAAATTTCATTTAATTTAAACAAATTTTAAACAAAAATGCATTTTTAATAATTTTTCCAATGGTCGGCGGTAAAGAGACCTACCGTAAAAGGAGATGTGCAATATCAACCTTTTTTTTAAGAAAAGCGCATTCGTGAATGAACAATTCAGTTTTTGCTATGTAAAAGGTACATTGTATCAAAGTCATGAAATAATGCATTTTAAATAATTTTTCAATTGACCGACAGTGATTTAAGAAAAACGCATTCGTGAATGATAGTTCGTTTTCAAATAACTATTAAACAATATTTATTTTCGTATAAGTTCGTTTTCTGTGTGTAAAAGGTATCAAATAACTATTAAAAATATTTATTTTCGTATATTTTTTCAAAAATGTATCTTGGTGTTCAAGTAAACTGTTGATGAAGAAATTTTATGTGAACGTGATCTTTTTAAATTAGTGAGCGACTTGTCTTGGAAGAAGGGGGCGACTTGTCTTGGAAGAAGGGGGCGACTTGACGGGCATTCAAGCAAGCGGCATGGAGTCCCCTCGTACAACGAGCACATGAGGTTCGCGATCTTCTTCTTATATTCCGCTTTCTGTCTGAGCAGATTACACAATCCCGTTCCTTTCGGCCGTCAAGTTTTTTCACTCTTACTTGTGGATTCACGTTATTACCGGCGTTTCTTTTTGTCAAATAAGTAGACGCTAAGCTTTCTATTACTGATTGTGTGAACTGAAGTCGTGACATAATCGGTTGTGATGTGTTCTGACAATACAGAATATAAGAGTTCAACATGATATGGTGAAATATGTGATATATTATCTTCTTCCATACTTTGCTGCATTTCCTGTGATCATTATATGCTACGATCATTTGGTCGCTAAGATCGACCCCACCCATGAATGTATTGTATGCGCATATGATCCTAGGTTTCCCGTTCAATGTATTAGTAGGTTATAGAAAGTAGATACCATTGTTACTGGTTTCTGTCTCTTGTGGTCGCGGAAACAACAAGGCATAGTCTGTCCTTGACGTGCGTAAACAGCATCCCCCGCTTGTGGACGTGCATTCTTTATCATTTGTGGCATAGGTCTATTTTTCCTTAAGATGCCGGTTAAATATATACGCTCCCACAATAGTTTATTGGCTAAATTTAACGAGGAAAAGAAGCTGTCGGCGAAAACATGAAACCCTTTTCCGAGAAGTCGCGAATCCTTCATCAGATTCATAACTACGTTCGTTCCTTGTAGTGTTCCAACAGGGGTAGGATCAACACGTTTCCCTTGATAAACAGTCATCTGTAAAACGTAGCCTGTGACGGACTCGACCAACATCCAGAATTTTACTCCAAATCGTGAGCGTTTGCTTGGAATGTATTGCAGCATACTAGTCTTTCCTTTCGTTCCGACAAGAGATTCGTCAACTGACAATTCACGGCGAGCGTTGTAATAATGGAGAAATTTTCTATTCACAAAATCGATTAACGGTTTAAATCTTAAAGATGGCTTGTAAGACAAGTCATTACGTTTTGGAATTTTCTTCTTGTCTACAAGGTGTAAAAATTTCAAAATGTTTTGATATCTGTTCCGCGAAAACATACAACGGAAATGGAAACTTTACCAATTAAGCCCATGTTGTAAAATACGGCAAGGAATCCTTTGAACTCCGCTATAGATAATTTGCCCTCCTTCTTCCACTGCAGTTTCCGTGAAAAACGTCTGGTCTGTCGAATTGTTTCATGACAAAGATCCTTTGCATACCTACACACCCAATTTCAAACGCATTTAAAACGGACTATAAAAGATATGTTTTTTATTTAGGTGCGTGCAAAATTTTGTAATATTAAAATCAAAAGGGGTACAAATTTTAAAATCCACTAACATGAGTTATTCATTATTTGGGGCCCGGGTGGCTCAATGAGTTGGATTACCTAACAACTCATACAAGCCTATCACCAATACGGCGTGAATTATTGCTTGGGCCATTGCCGCAAAATACTTGTGACGTCGAAATGGGCAAAATTACGTTATTATTGCCCGTGACGTCACGTAATGACGTAAGGGTATGACGTCGACATCTACCTGGTCTTTAAGGATACCACAAAGTCAAATATGATATATTTTATTAGCTAAACTAAATGTTGTCAAATCAATTGATTTTGGACATATGTGTCCCTCCAGCAGAGTCGATATGGACACATGTGTCCCTCCGGCAGCAAGAGGGTTAAACGAGCGGGACGATTTGAAGTGAAAACTGAACATTTTTGACTTGTACATACAATGAATGATAAATGCCATTTTCAAGGCTTTTTCTTGATTGCTGTCCATTTTCTTTAATTTATTATTTCGTCTGTTATTTCCCGCGGTATCTTATACTTAGAAACACGATAACTAGCGAATGATAAAACCCCGAGAGTTCTGAACTTCCGTTTTTTTATAGGTGGCGCTGTTACTTTCACTTCGGGTCCATGTTGTTCTCTACTCAGGCGAATTCCTGACAAAAACGACCGCTGCGCCTTCACAAGAGGTAGTCGAGGGGAGGTCATGATATTTTTTTAAAAGAATAAGGTCTTGGGAGTTGAACCAAACAGGGTTTTGAATATATTAGAAGGAATTTAAAAAACAAATACGACTTGAAGCGAGCGGGGGTAAAAAAAGATGTCCGCCTTTGTATATGTTTATACATTGATAGTATATTTACCTGGATAGTGACAAGGCCCTGTGCTTCAAGTAGCAACATTCGATGTTTGTGCACTATATAAATAAAAACTGAAGTGATGCAATACATTTCTATTTATCCATAGGCATAGACATATTCCGTATATTTTAATTGATTTCAAGCGTACGTATTTATTGTAAACCGACGTATTTTAACCGAAGGGTTGAACGTCATTTTTCAACAAAAATGACGCGAAAGTCACGTGACTTTGTTTTTAGATGGAACTCTCCTGCGTCACTAAAAATCGAATGAATCTTACGTAACCTCGTGCGTACATAGTAGAAATTCTTCTTAAATTGTTTGCCGGAAGTTAAGTTAAGCTAAGCCGCACAAAAATATAGTCCACGAAAATCCAATATGGAAAACATACTAAGAATATCTAATCATGCAAAACTAATTAAAACTTTAATTGAAATATATATATTTTTTTTAAATATAACTTTATCAAACTTTCATGTAACTGACATGTGAAAAGTAGTGCGATTTATACGCCTAATGTATACGAGGTTATTTGCAGGGTAGCGAGAATGGCCGAGTAGTTACGATTGTCTTACGGGAGTGTCAACAGTCATGGGCTTTGGGCATGCGCCAACATTTTAACACCCAAAACCGGCACGGACCAAACCCGGAATACAATTGCGTTATTCTGGTATTCGTGACTCCTCGGATGAGTACCAGACTAGTAAAAAGTATGAAATAGCGGCAAAAATAAATTTCTGAATTAAAAAATGATACTGAAAATAAAATTTGATGTTTAAAATGAGCCCATTCCAGTAAAAATAAACAATCATATTACTGTCTTATTTATTTAAAAATGCTATAAAATGACCTTTGATGACGTGTCTACCAGCAATGGCCAGAATGAATGTTCCAGTGCTTCAAATTATCCTCGTAAGACTCGTTCTATAGACATATATGAGTGTGACTTCTCTGAGTTTGGTACACAATATAGTTGCAATGTATTTCCTTCACAATCACGAAACTGAAATCTAAATAATATGTTGAAAAACACCAAAAATACGCCATTCAACAGGGTACAACACTTTATCCGCAACAAAATCATGTAATCGTTTGTCTTTACCAATACATATTTACTCTTAGAAAGGTCTTGTGATGGGTCATTTTTTGCAAAAGAAGTCTTGGTCTTTTGCTTTATTGGCAACATCGTAAAGGAGGGGGGGGGGGGGCTGTACTTTGTTAATTTTCAAATGACAGGGGTGTGATGTGCATTTGTGATTCCAAAAAGACAAAAACTGTCCCTGAATCTATGAGGGGGAGGACATGGGGTAGTCTTCTCCCACTCTTCTCCTTTCTTTCTCCCTTCTCCCCCTTTTTTCCTTTATCTCCTGTCTCCCTCATTTTCTCCCACCTCTCTCCATTCTTCCACCCTCTCCTTTCTCCCACCCCCTGTCTCCCTTCACCTTTTCCCCCTCATCTATGTGGTCATGATTGTTGTGAATACCATACACACATTTGTGTTGCTCAGGGATGGAAATTTAACATTTTGGTGGCCCAGTGTTATACATGTATGATCAAGCAAGAATGTTGAAAAAATAGTAACCCCGCTTAAGTTTTAGGGGTTACTGACTGGGCTCCTGTGAATTTCCATCACTGAATAGCACAGGCACTTGTTTCAATATCAAACATTTTATTCACTATTAAGTCTCCTTTAAATTTTTGATATTGAAACAAGTGCCTGTGCTGAATAGTGTAAAATTATTAATAGGAACCTGGGCTATTGTTTTATTGAATTTATGTGAACTAAAATGCATCAATTGATTGAACAACTTACATAATTAGTTGCAAAATATTTTTTGTTATACATGTATATATATTTATTTTTTATTTTAGGTCTACTCATTGAACCTGTTCTTAACAGGCTCTTGTATGTATTCAAGGATATATGATCACAGCTATTTTTCTTTTTCAGTAAGTGTATTGCAATAGTATTACAAAACAACCAAACAGAACAGGAAATATATGTTATATTTGGCATTATATTGTACAAATACAATAATATTATTGATAAATATCTTCTTGGAAAAAATGCCTGAAAAGTGGATAACCAAAGATTAATGTTTGTTTTGAAAATTTGAGTGTACAGACATGATCTAAATAAATACCTTAGTTGTGATGAAAATATTATAATTAATTTGATTCCATTATTTTTTCTGGCACAAAACTTTTGGAACCAATTTTTTCTGGAATATTCAAGGGTCCAGTCAAAATTATATCAAAACATCAAAATTAAGACATGGGGGAACAAAGAATAATATACTTTAGGCATGTAAATAATTGATGATCTATACTTTATCAGTGAATGCCCTTGACATTTTAATAACCATTATTTCGGGCCGAAAATAAAATTCTATTGGGATATACACCCTATGGAAATTGACCAGCCTATAGCCCATTTGGTTGATGAATCCCAACCTACTCCTAACAACATGACCAATGAATTGATGAAAGACACACAACAGTTACCTGTACAGGTATGTTAAAAAAAGATTGAATTTACACATTTTATAACAATATCCCCTCAATACAAAAAATGTAAGAGGGATCATATTAATATGAAAGGATCGTCTGTTAATGCAGTGTGAAAAACCGAAAATTCCATTCTCAATTTAAAGACTTTGGGTCTATGAAAATATTGTTGAACGAAAACTTAAGTAAAAGGCAGTCGGGGTCATTAAGTTTTACCAATGTCCATCCAAAAAATTTTTGTCAAAAATTTCACAGCTTCTACTGAGCAGAATGATTTTATATAATTACTTTCTAACAAGAAAGACAACTCTTGTAAAAAAGGAGATAACTCTGTAATTTGAAACGAGGGAATAACACACTAAAAAGACAACCAGTCTGTTGTATTCAGAAATTGCCAAGTAATTTTGCAGTTCAATGGTGCTGTTAGTAAGTAAATCATTGAAGATTTATATGACTTGACCACAAATACGGATTAGTAAAACTTGAAAATTTAATGAGAAGGAAAAAAACATACACTTGCCCGCTAAGTAAATTTCTTAAAAATAGCTCATCATGATCAATAGTACCAGTACTTAATAAATATAATTTTATTTCCAGCTTGAAAATGTTGTTTTGGAGGAGATTGTATTGGATGTCAAAGAAGTAAAGACTATTGGATCATGAAAGAATTTGATCTTGCAATCACACCTTTTTGCAACCTCATAAAGGGGGTAGAATAACATTGAGACATATAAAGTCATTGACCTAATGAAGTTTCTGGTACCTTTTGATGTTTTGAGAAGAAAGGGAATGTAGTTGTGTATCAGTTCGTATCACAAAATTTCCTGCTTTTTTACATTTTTACTGATAGGCTGGGTAGGCGTGTATGGAAAATAAATGTAACTTTTTAACCAATCAGAATTAAGTATTTCTCCTACATTTATATATACCCCTCTCAAGAAAGAATCTATTGCTTGACATGACTGTCCATCTGTCAAACCACTTACAAATACCAATAGCACTTCTGAATCTGATTCTGAGGATGAAAATCGAATAAGAGATGATGAAAAGTGCTGTGTATGCAAATTATTCACCCCAAAAGAAATCAGAGAGAGCCCATGTTTAATATTCACGAAATGGCTACAATGTGACCAATACAAACACTGGGTTCATTTGGTCTACTCAACTGAAAAACGTGTGATCAGGAAAAGAGATGTATTTTTATGCCCCTATTGCAAGAGTGATTAGTATTGAAATCATGCTATCTATATTAATATTTAATAAAATGATTAACTTCCAGTTTGTTTAAAAAAAAAACAATTTAAAAACAAGGACAAAATTAAAACACAAACATAGCAAAGATTAAAAACAAAGAAATGGTGCCATCACAAGATTATGTTTTACAAGATAACAAGAGGTGCTACGACAAAATTTTGAGTGACTGGAATTTCAGACCCCGTTCAAATGTATTCTGATAGGCTTGATGAACATGATTGATGGCTGAAATGTTCCTAACAAATTCATGACAAAATGTTGTAGTTACTATGGCGTCAATGAATCAGTACATTTCAATAATGTTTGAGAGATGTCAGTTCAAATCTCTCTGGAAACTAATGATCTGAGTACATATTAGGTTTGTCAACTACTAACAATTACAATACATATAGATTCTATAGTACAAGGTAGTACATTTCAGTAATGTTGAAAAGATGTCAGTTCAAATCTGACTGGAAGCTAATCTATGGGTTTATTTTAATATATGCTTGATCATGTTGACTGCATTAACTAACTTGGACACAAGTCCCTAGCTTAATGAAAGTTTTGAAGAACTACTCCTTTTTCAGTGTCATTTTTACACAACCACAAAAATATTGTGTAATGGTTAGCATGCTCATCTTGAATGTGGTAGATCCATGGGTTCTAGCCCCTGTCTAGTCAAACCAAAGATTATAAAATTGGTAAGAATGCAGCATTAAGGAGTAAGAACAAAGAATGGTCGGGTCAGAATCAGAATAATGTTTCAGAGTGGAACGACATATCTACCCACAGACTGTTGTTTCAATGAACTAGCACTCTAAAAATCCAACTAAGGGTGTTGGTCTTTTCATTTTTTGTATCTAAATGTGTTTCCTGTTGCTCATGCTTGAATAGTTTACACATCACATGTTATAGTTTATATTACTTGTTGTTTATTGTTTAAAAATTCTATGAAAAGAATGTTTTTATCCCCCATATGAGTGTTGTTTTTTATGTAAAATTATTGAATATTTTGGGCTTTGTTCATTTACCTGAAAAGTCTTAGACAAATATTTTGAAATTAAAGGAGTTTTTTTTAACCTTATTACATGTAGTATGTTTTTTGGGGGGGGGGGGGGGGGGGGGGGGGGGGGGGGGGGGTGGAACTTGTGTCAGATTTTTAACTTCTCAATTCAATAACTAAACATATTGTATAGTGTCCCCTAATATTAACTTTTTGATGTTAAAAGCAATATAATTTTTATTCAATCATTAACTTAAGACTTCACCAGGATGATGGGGAATGTGTTTTATTACCCATTCTTCAATGTTCCAGTTCATAGTTTTGTTATTTTACAACATTGTTATTATACATGTATAGCTGACCTTTTAATAATGTTTTGTTTTTGCAATAAATATTTTCTTGTTAATGAATACATGTAGTTCTCTTAAGTCAAATCTGCCCATGCGTCACCTTTTTGTTTAATTTTTGTGCTCTATAATTTACAAAAGTTATCAGCTGAATCATTTACAAAGTACATGTGCATGTACATATCTTGCCCAACCAAGACTGACTTGTTCCTGAATTTAGCATTTTTCCCATACTAATCCTTATATGTTATTATTGGTCTCCTGACATTGGCATAAACAAGAAAGGATAGAGTGCCTCATGAACAGAAACCACACCATAATAATGTGCTTGACATACATGTAAGAATGGAACATGACTGTTAATGTATAGCCCTGTATCAGGGCATACTATTTAACCCCTGTCTGTCCCTCCCTTTTTGTAATATTTTGTAGTGTGTTTAATGTACAAATACTAAAGGTGTGCATTCCTACAGGATTTTGACTTCTAAAAAATCACAAAATGATATTTAGTTGAACTAAGTAATTTTTAAGTTAGAACATCAAAAGTGTCTTACACACACAGACTTTATACATTCTCTAACAAAAGGGGCATACCAGTTTTAAGTTGGGCCTTTTAAAAAGTTTTATTTGATGTTCCATAATATGATAATTTACAAATTGCATGTTTAATGTGATATAAATATGATAAACTATAAAGCCATGCAGAAGTCTAACATAATGCCAACTTTAAAGCATTAACATTACAAAGCTGGTTTTTGTACGAATACCTGCCAGTCGCTTAGGGGGAAAATACTTATCTTGATTTCCCTTTCTTATAAGGACCACCCCCCCCTTTTTTTTATAGGATAGTCAGACAACAAAATATACGATATTTAGATTAATTTTCTTCAAGTTAATCGATAAGTACTCGCTAGGATGATATATTTTATTTATTCTTGCAGGTCTAGGATGTTTTGTAAACAGTACTATTTTATTTGCGAGGTTGTGTCACAATATCCTTGGAAGTTGGAACTACTATAGATGAATATTCACACGATCTCTCATTATTTTCAAGATCTACGGGATACATGCAGTCATAAATTATTTTCCTAACCAACAAATTCACGAAAACTTCCTTACGACCGTGACGATATGTGCATAACTGCCACGATGAATAAACTGCGTCACCGTGTTTACAAATGCAATGACGTCTTGTTTACGTTTTTTTTTACTCCGATTGATTTATAATATTGTTTGATCATAAATTTTGTCCACGCGGAAAGCACTCCAAAAAATAGGAATAACGTTATCCTTTCTAAGGGTATTTTGGGTAAGTGTGTTTCTGGTGTTGTAAAAACCTGCCACTCGTCTTGAAGCAAATTCCCAAATGCATGCATTTTTTCCATAAACATTTCTGCCATACACCGGACGGTGGCATTTTAACTTGTGAAGTTCAACATACCATCGAAAATAGTCTCAACTTCGGTAAAGTTTGCACCTTTTAGTGCAACAAAAATAAGGGCATGGCCGTTTTTCGCCATTTTAATACTTATAATACTGGTCTATTTGGAGAAACGTTTTCCATAAAATGCGATGTATTGACATGTGTGAAAATTCAAAATTGTCTTCTTATTTGTCATCTTAAGAATTAAATATAATAATTATTCTAGCCAAATACAAATACAAATAACTGTATTGCCAATCAAGGCGCTCTTTCGAGCTGCATAATCAATTGCAATGATTGAAATTATTATTTAACAGAAATCATTAATAATTGACATGAATACTCAATAATAATGACAAGAATAATAACATTAGAGTTACGCCCACAAGGAAACCTAGACTCAAGCAGGGGAGACAATCAAGGTAGCCATATCCCAGCATAAGTACCGTCAAGGTGATTCACACAAGTTGGTTAGTGAATTTACGATCAGCTTTGAACAATTACATTTATGATATTGTTTGATCATAAATTTTGCCAATTTAATTCAACTAAATTTTACAAATATAAACAATTTGTCAGAAATGTACATGTAAATAGCAATTAAAACGGGTATATGTATTGTAACACACATTTTTTACTGCATGAAGACATAAAATTATTAAACCAATTAACCCTGTTCCGGAATCCCCCTTTTTAACCTCCTGGAAATCCCCCTCTTAAGTAAGAACTTTTGAATCCGCACAAATTTTTTTTTGCCGCTCATTTTAAACATCAGATTTTATTTTCAGTATCTTTTTTTAATTCAGAAATTTATTTTTGCCGCTATTTCATACTTTTTACTAGTCTGGTACTCATCCGAGGAGTCACGAATACCAGAATAACGCAATTGTATTCCGGGTTTGGTCCGTGCCGGTTTTGGGTGTTAAAATGTTGGCGCATGCCCAAAGCCCATGACTGTTGACACTCCCGTAAGATTCATTCCTAAAAATCTGCTCACCGGAAGTTTAAAAAATAGATCAATTAATAATTTAGAAACGCAAAAGAAATCTATTTCAATGAAAAATTCCCAATTCTTTGATTATTTACTCTATGCAAAATCGAAATAAACTTTTAATAAAATTCTAATAAAAAAATCTCATTCTACGAAACTCCCGACAGGAAGAGCGGCGTAGGTAAAATGAACCCCCATAACAAATTGGCTACACAATTCATTCAAAATAAAAGATAATAGCCTCACCGGACGCAATTACGAACGAAATAAAAAGTATGTCCCCTAATTGTTCCTTCAAAACATGAATTAAAAAAATGCTTTTAATATGAAACAGGCACTGCCTGGAAAGCTCGCAAAGCTAATCACTAATTAGATATCCTTGGTCTTGGATGAGCAAACATATGCAAAACTTTATGCTTATGTACATATAATTATTTACCAACTTTGCCTGAAAATAGAAATTTGGTTTACAAGTGACCACCAGTAGACATAATAGAGTATGTAAATGTTGCACATAGCATAGGGTCTGAGACACTCTTCAAGATCACAGGTACTTGTGGACAGGACCCTATGGTGCCTCTGATTGCCCATCCCTCCTTTTTTTTAACATCAATTTGTGTTCATGTACACAACATTTTGCAACTTTCTATGTATCTCTGTATGTCATATATACAAAAAAAAAACATTCAAACAGCAGTTTCTATCCATACTGGGTTTCTGACATATGCATAAGGTTTTGAAAGTGTTTTTCTTTGAGACATTTTGGGCAATTGTGTATTTTATCAATACCTGATGCAATTAAGCGAATATAAATATAAGCTTGAGTTCTCTTTAGGAAAAATCCAGAGCAGACGATCAGGTTGCGCAATCGTGTTATTTTTAGCGACTCGTTACTTTCCGTGTAGGATTCGATAATTATCGGTTACCAATTTCACGTTACCGCCGCCATTATGGTTCAAAGGTCAATCGGAGTAAAAAAAACATAAACAAGACGTCATTGCATTTGTAAACACGGTGACGCAGTTTATTCATCGTGGCAGTTATGCACATATCGTCACGGTTGTAAGGAAGTTTTCGTGAATTTGTTGGTTAGAAAAATAATTTATGACTACATGTATCACGTAGATCTTGAAAATAATGAGAGATTGTGTGAATATTCAGCTATACTATAGTAGAATACATGTAGTTGTTCCAACTTCCAAGGATATTGTGACACAACCTCGCAAATAGTACTGTTTACAAAACATCCTAGACCTGCAAGAATAAATAAAATATATCATCCTAGCGGGTACTTATCGATTAACTTGAAGAAAATTAATCTAAATCTTGTATATTTTGTTGTCCGACTATCCTTATAAATAAGGGAAATCAAAAGAAGTCTTTTCCCCCCTAAGCGACTGGCAGGTATTCGTACAAAAACCAGCTTTGTAATGTTAATGCTTTAAAGTTGGCATTTTGTTAGACTTCTGCATGGTTTTATAGTTTATCATATTTATATCACATTAAACATGCAATTTGTAAATTATCATATTATGGAGCATCAAATAAAACTTTTTTAAAGGCCCAACTTAAAACTGGTATGCCCCTTTTGTTAGAGAATGTATAAAGTATGTGTGTGTAAGACACTTTAGATGTACTAACTTAAAAATGACTTAGTTCAATTATATATCATTTTGTGATTTTTTAGAAGTCTAAATCCTGTAAGAATGCACACCTTTAGTATTTGTGCATTAAACACACTACAAAATATTACAAAAACTCTAGCTCAAAATTATAGGGAGGGACAGACAGGGGTTAAATAGTATGCCCTGATACAGGGCTATACATTAACAGTCATGTTCCATTCTTACATGTATGTCAAGCACATTATTATGGTGTGGTTTCTGTTTGTGAGGCACTCCATCCTTTCTTGTTTATGCCAATGTCAGGAGACCAATAATAACATATAAGGATTAGTATCGAAAAAGTGCTAAATTCAGGAACAAATCTGTCTTGGTTGGGCAAAATATGTACATGCACATGTACTTTGTAAATGATTCAACTCGATAACTTTTGTAAATTATAGAGCACAAATATTCATTAACAAGAAAATATTTATTGCAAAAACAAAACATTATTAAAAGGTCAGCTACATGTATAATAACAATGTTGTAAAATAACAAAACTATGAACTGGAACATTGAAGAATGGGTAATAAAACACATTCCCCTCATCCTGATTAAGTCTTAAGTTAATGATTGAATGAACATTATATTGCTTTTAACATCAAAAAGTTAATATTGGGGGACACTATGCAATTTTCTCTATCCTTTAGTTATTGAATTGAGAAGTTAAAAAATCTGACAAAAGTTCCACCCCCCCCTCCCAAAAAAACCCCATACATGTAATAAGGTTCAAAACTCCTTTAATTTCAAAATATTTGTCTAAGACTTTCTCAGGTAAATGAACAAAGCCCAAAATATTCAATAATGTTACATGAAAAACAACACTCGTGACATATGGGGGATAAAAACATTCTATTCATAGAATTTTTAAACAAGAAACATAAACTATAACATGTGATGTGTAAACTATTTAAGCATGAGCAACAGGAAACATTTAGATACAAAAAATGAAAAGACCAACACCCTTAGTTGGATTTTTAGAGTGCTACAAAATGTAGTTCATTGAAACAACAGTCTGTGGGTAGATACCTGTATGTCGTTCCACTCTGAAACATTATTCTGACTCGACCAGTTTTTGTTCTTACTGCTTAATGCTGCATTGTTACCAATATTATAATCTTTGGTTTGACTAGACAGGGGCTAGAACTCATGGATCTACCACATTCTAGGTGAGCATGCTAACTATTACACAACATTTTTGCGGTCGCATTGAAAAAGGAGTAGTTCTTCAAAACTTTCATTAAGCTAGGGACTTGTGTCCAAGTTAGTTAATGCAGTCAACATGATCAAGCATATATTAAAATAAACCCATAGATTAGCTTCCAGTCAGATTTGAACTGACATCTTTTCAACATTATTGAAACGTACTACCTTGTACTATAGAAGCTACAATGTATATACATATATTGTAATTGTTAGTAGTTGTACATGTATGCAGATCATTAGCTTCCAGAGAGATTTGAACTGACATCTCTCAAACATTATTGAAATGTACTGATTCATTGACACCATAGTAACTACAACATTTTGTCATGAATTTGTTAGGAACATTTCAGCCAAGATTAGTTGCAATCCCTTCTGTTATTATCTAATGGTCCTGAATTGGCACTGCATAGACACGATATAGAGAATAAAAAAAACATGCATAAATTTCATACCCTGTAGTGCAAGAACAATAAGCCCCCTCTCTATCAAACCATCATCTTCTTTGGTGCAATATCTATACATTGTGGTGGTTGTCATCCAGTGTCTGTGATGGTGAACACTTTGTTCTTAAAATACATAAGTTGTTGTTGTTCGACTTCGTCTTTAGGAAATATGCCTCCTGCAACCACCCACTTAAAAATATTCAGACTATGGGCTAACAAGAACTGTTTTATGTCTGTAAAAAAAAATTGGTGTCCAAAATTGAATACCATCAATCATGTTCATTCAAGACTACCAGAATACATTTGAAGCCCAATGAAGGGAGTCTGAAATTCCAGTCACTCAAAATTTTGTCGTAGCACCTCTTGTTATCTTGTAAAACATAATCTTGTGATGGCACCAAAGGCAAGTTTAACTTACCTGCCGACAACACAAGCCTGAAGGCCGTTGGCGTCGTTTCGCCCCGTGAGTCGTTATTCCCCTATTCCCGTTCGCCCCGGGTCGTTTTTCCCTCATTGATTAATAGTGCTTTAAAAAATGAAATATGGAAAATACCATTGTAATAGTGCTTTAAAAAATGAAATATGGAAAATACCATTGCAAATATTCGTATTTTGGATGTTGTAAGGCTTGTTCATGGGTACTTTATTTTTGTCTTCCTCATAATTAACATGCTTTCTTGACGTGTTTAATATTATGTATAGCTTCACTTTCATTGTTTGACAATTCAGGCTGTCCAAATTCTGGTGGCTTCATTTTACAATATTGGCAATAGGAAAACTAACATAATACATACTAAGCTAAGACATACAATGTAGATGTAGTGGCCTTAATGCAGAGTAAATTTGAAGAATGATCCACGTTGTGTATGTGGTCATTTATTTGAGGATTCTATTCATTTTTTTCTTGATTGTCCACTTTATCAACACGATAGAACTTCTCTGTTTAACTATTTTAATAACATTGTTCCCATCTCTATAGAATATATACTCTTTGGATGTAATGAAATTAGTGAAGAATTGAATACTTTATTGTTCAAATCAGTGCAAAAATTTATTCGACAAACTTGTAGATTTAATAATTAATTATCCCCAACCCTGATATTATCTCAACACAATTTATTAGTTTTACCACCCCCCTCCATTTTTTCTGTTAAATATTAAAACAATATTTAATATGTATGCTTAATTTGACATGATTTTGCTTACTGCAGTAATTTACTAATTATTGATATAGCCTGTGGCTGTACATTTGCTGTCATTTGATTTGTTTTGTTTATGCTATTACTGTATTTGTATGGAGAGGGACTAGTAATAAATCCAATTGTATATATTATATATAATGACAATAAAATCATTATAAAGTAAATTGTTTGACACCTGCTTAAATTTGTAAAATGTCTTTGAACAATACGATACAGTAATAAATTTATATGTATCCTATGTATTGTTTGTTCTGCATGGCTTCAAATTAGTTGTTATTATTTTTTTTTGTATACAACTAATAAATAAATAATTACCAAAAAATTGTCGAAAAAGACTTCATCTATTATTATATAATAGCGATTACATACATGCCAACTCTACCGATTTACGCGGTAGTCTACCGATTTTTTAAGTCTTCTACCGCCTACCGATTTTAGATGTTTTCCTACCGATTTTAAAAAAAAATGTAAATTTTTTTTTATCGTGAATTGTTCACATGTTGATTATTCTTGTAGATTTCTAAGACGTATAAATGTGTACAAATCCAAATTATTTAGGCCCTTTCCGTAATCGTTTCCCTCTTAAATTTGTACCGGAAACTTCCATTGGTCAATTCTTTATCATTAAACCAATCAGAAACTGTATTTAAAATAAAGTTTTGAAGCACTACATTTTGAACTTATGACTCCTAAACATATATATACAGTAAAACTTCGCTCGCTCGAACTCGAAGGTACTGTCAAAATATGTTCGAGCTATCGGAAGTTCGAGCCACCGAGGTCCCGTAATATTAGACAGAAAAAAATCTTGTTCTGACCCGGGACAGTTTCATTACCTATATATGATAACTGATGCACAGTAAAACTGACCTTTCTCGTAAAAAATATTTAATCATTTAAGTTCAAGTTCAAGTTCTTTATTCACTCGGACACATATATATACAAGTGTAACAAGAGGAATATTATACAAAATATTTTACATAATGACAGATATAACTAACCTAAAATAATACAGCCTCAGAATATAATTACAAAACATTTTGCAATTTGATCCATCAATTTATCTCTTGCCTTCACAAAAGAGCCGTTATAATTAAATATAACACCTAGATATGAATAAGAGTCTTCAATTTGTAAATTCTCTCCACATAGCTTAAAAATAGGTTGATTTTTGTATTTTCTTTTACAAAATATTATTACTTTAGTCTTTTGCAAGTTAACCTTCAATTTCCAATGATGACAATACTTTTCAAATATAGCCAAAGCAGACTTACACATTTCTAAAAGTTTTCGTCCAAAATTATTTGGTCTGCATTCACACTGAGTATATCTTTTTAAGGAAATATTATTATCAAGTAAAACTTGGTAGTCAGCAATATGATATCTAAATAGGCCATCTTCTACATTTACATCCATAACATTCAAAAAAGTTTCATCTGGTTCTGAAAAAATCTTTAAAAAAAACCAGTTTTAGCATTAAAATCTCCAACAAGTGCACATTTCATGTCTTTTTCTATAAAATTTACTAATTCATTTTCAATATCTAAAAATGCATTTATTGACGAATATAGAGAGTTTTCAGGTAGGGTGTATACACATCCCAATAAAAGGTAATTATTAAATACTTAAATTTAAATTTAATATTAATAAATTTAATAAGATTTTTTATATACAACAACAATACCTCCAGATTTATGCTAAAATATTTTTCTATTTTTTGCAACATAGCTAAAACCATCTGGGATATTTAAAATGTCATATTTGTCGGTTTTTGTCTCTATAAAAATACATACTGTATATCATGTGTTGTAACATATATATATAGTAAAACTTCGCTCGCTCGAACTCGAAGGTACTGTCAAAATATGTTCGAGCTATCGGAAGTTCGAGCCACCGAGGTCCCGTAATTTTAGACAGAAAAAAATCTTGTTCTGTCCCGGGACAGTATCATTACCTATATATGATAACTGATGCACAGTAAAACTGACCTTTCTCGTAAAAAATATTTAATCATTTAAGTTCAAGTTCAAGTTCTTTATTCACTCGGACACATATATATACAAGTGTAACAAGAGGAATATTATACAAAATATTTTACATAATGACAGATATAACTAACCTAAAATAATACAGCCTCAGAATATAATTACAAAACATTTTGCAATTTAGATATAAATAAGACAATTTTTTCAGAACCTTAACATTACACAAAGATAACAGGCCTTTCATTTTGTACATGTTTGCATATCTAGTATAATAAATTGGAATAAATTTACATCTAAGCCTTTGTACATCAGCAGAGGTACATTCAAATAAAAAATGAAATTCAGTACCTAAACCAACATTACACAGATGACAAATACGTTCTTCTCTGGGAGTATTCGGCCATCTTCCAGTTTCTATTGGAAGCTTAGTGTTATTGCATCTAAGCTTTGTTATCATGTTTCTCTCATGTGGTAATAATTTTAATAAGTATTTATCTAAATTAAATTCATTTTTAAATATGCCATAACATTCTCCCCTAGAAGAGTTCTCAATTTGGTTAAACCAGTTTTGAATATATTGATCAGTCAGATTTTGCTTAACAATAAATTTTAGTTGCACTGAATGAACTGGCTGTTGTTGGTTCCATAGATAATTAAGCCCAGTTTTCTCAAAAATTGATTTGATAAAATTTAGCCACTTAAATTGAACATTATCAATAATACTCAAATTAAACATAATCTTATATAAAAGACAACTAAGTTTCTTCTTGTTTGAAATAAGTCTATTCCAAAAATTTACAATCCTTAATTTTATACATAATATATCTATAGGTGTTCTACCAAGTTCTCTGTATGTCATAAAGTTTGGAGTAGTGGTTCTAACACCTAAAATATTTCTACAGAACTGAAGATGAAGTTTTTCTAGTTGCTTAGTGTTCTCATAACCCCATATTTCAGAGCCATAAGTAAGTATTGGAAGCATAAGTGTATCAAACAATTTAAATTGTAAATCTATTGGAATCGATATATTTCTCAATTTTCTATACAAACAATATAAAGCTTTGCGAGCTTGATCCATCAATTTATCTCTTGCCTTCACAAAAGAGCCGTTATAATTAAATATAACACCTAGATATGAATAAGAGTCTTCAATTTGTAAATTCTCTCCACATAGCTTAAAAATAGGTTGATTTTTGTATTTTCTTTTACAAAATATTATTACTTTAGTCTTTTGCAAGTTAACCTTCAATTTCCAATGATGACAATACTTTTCAAATATAGCCAAAGCAGGGTTACACATTTCTAAGTTTTCGTCCAAAATTATTTGGTCTGCATTCACACTGAGTATATCTTTTTAAGGAAATATTATTATCAAGTAAAACTTGGTAGTCAGCAATATGATATCTAAATAGGCCATCTTCTACATTTACATCCATAACATTCAAAAAAGTTTCATCTGGTTCTGAAAAAATCTTAAAAAAAAAACAGTTTTAGCATTAAAATCTCCAACAAGTGCACATTTCATGTCTTTTTCTATAAAATTTACTAATTCATTTTCAATATCTAAAAATGCATTTATTGACGAATATAGAGAGTTTTCAGGTAGGGTGTATACACATCCCAATAAAAGGTAATTATTAAATACTTAAATTTAAATTTAATATTAATAAATTTAATAAGATTTTTTATATACAACAACAATACCTCCAGATTTATGCTCAAATATTTTTCTATTTTTTGCAACATAGTTAAAACCATCTGGGATATTTAAAATGTCATATTTGTCGGTTTTTGTCTCTATAAAAATACATACTGTATATCATGTGTTGTAATTAACTGTATAAATTTAAGTAATAAAAGTTTTGACTTGATACCACAAACATTTTATTTCTGAAAAATTAAGTTTCTGTTTTTTAGACCTTGGGGCATTTTCATCAGTCGCTTCTCTTGCTTGCTTGTCCTATTGATAGTGGTTGTGCGGGTTTCTAGGAGGGGGAAAGCGCATATGAGGTTCTCCGTTTCCAGGTTGAAGCGCATCTTTACAAATTCATATGTGAATATTAGCATGTTTTTTTTATCAACTTAGCTGTGAATGTGAAAAAATTGTGAAAAGTAAGTGATTTAAGTCTCAAATATATTAGTAAATCTTCCTTGTTTTTAACAATAAACCAGGAAATGTTTTTTTCCGCTTTAATAGTAAAACATACTCGACAATAGGCACTCATAATTGATGATATCTTATTGTGTTTTGGGAGAAAATTATTCATGCGCAGTTGTTGAATGTTGCAGACGACGGGTTTTCATAGGAACTTTCATAGACAAGATTTATTTTGCATACCAGATGTCATGCCTGTATACTGAAAGCTGTCTGGTGTTACAAAACGGATGGTACTCTATCAGTTACCTCTGTAGTTACCCATTTGTAAAAATCAAATGTACTCACATATTTAGCATGCCCAATCTGTTCAATGCAATCTTTAGAATAGAGAATTAATCTGATTTTGAAACAGAATTAACTCTCCTAAATCAGTAACGATAATTTCTTCTTTAGACACGAGGTGATAGTTAGAGTTCCATCCTTTCAAGTCCCTTCATAACTGTTCAAAGAATGTTAGTAAAGCTCTGATATAAGTTTGGTTGATTGAGTGTTATTGAAGAACTCGGCAGTTCCTAGGGCTGAGTACTTGGAACTGTCACCAGTTTACAACAGAATTTGTGGTGAGAGCTTAGAATGAAACTATGATATTATGAAGCATAATTACGTCCTCATCTTCGATTTAAAGAATGCTATACAACAAGGATTTGAGAACAGACAATTTTATCAATTTATCTTGCATACGACAAATAACCATTGCCCACTCCCTTGGTGATAAGTCACTTTCAAAAAGGTTAATAGTATCCACACAACCATAATAAAGAATGTGATTTGTCTGGAGTTTTTGTACCTACACTAGATACCATTGATAGAATAATGCTTATTTCATGTTATGGCGTAGAAAGACAAATATTTAAGAAAGGTTTGACGATACCAAAGGGGGTGGTGGAGTAATCAGAAGATACCAAAGGGGTAATCAGAAGCCGTACATTGAAGAAGTATAGACAGTACATTGGCCAAATGAAAAAGGACAAAAGGACAAACAGAACATTACACAGAAAACTAAAGATCGAGCAACGTGTATAATTGATTTGGAGCACAAATCATATTTCCTTCGTCTGTGGTGAAAGGGAAATAATTCTCATTTGAAAATAACTGTAATCCCTCCGCTGCAATGTGATTTCTATAGTGGCCTCTTGTAAGATAATTAAGTCGGATACAATAAAGGACAATGGTGTATCATATATGCATAGGGGCACTATCTTCAATGTCAGAGGTGAGACGTCGAGATAATATGTTAAACTGACATTCTATTTAGTCCAGTTCAATTAGATTGAAGAAGTCTTTTTTATTCTATCGTATATGACTGACTATTATCAATTAAGTGGAGGACCAATATCACATCTTTTATTATATTCTGTATAATATGTGATAAAAGGGGCAAATTTGATCACATTCCTTATTTCGATAAAGAGAATAATTCTAATACAAATTCATGTTTGTTTTATTACAGACATGGTTGATCTGATCCAAGAAACCCTACCAACTATAATAAAAAAAAAAAAACCAAGCACTTAAGGAATAGATAGGTCCGAGGATTTTCATTCCATTAGGAATTTCAATATTTTGAAATCAAATTGTTCCATGTCCCAGTTATTGTTTTGCCAGTTGTTGAACTATAAGATTGATATGTGCAAAAGAGACCTGGTGCCTTAACCATTATGTACATGTTAGATAGTACACAAGGTCTTTCGAAAAAAAGAAAAGAATAAATGATCAACTTTCAACCAAAATCTAATTATCAATACAATCTATCTTTATATGTTCAAAAGTGACAAAGTGATAGTGTTGATACCTGGTATACCCTGTATGGGGCTACATCCACCTTTGCTGATGTCATCTTGAGGTTCCCACAAGTTAACAGTGATGGACTCTTTAATGTTTAAATGTACATACATATTCACAATAAGGAAGATGGAGCAGCACTAAAGGATTTAACATCGAGGATACTTGGCAAATGCAATTCCATCCTCACAAATACAAATTACATATACACATCATTGGAGCAATACAGAACTTCACATATCTAGGAGTTACTATCAGCAACATATATCCAAAATCAATTCAAGACCAATAAGATCTTTGGCTTTTTATAGGAACTTCTGTGGATATTAACCTACTGTCAAGGCAACCATGTATAGCATAGTGCAATGAATGTTGAAACACGACTGCAGTTTACTAGAACCGATACCGTCAACACACCACAACACTTCAGAATGTCCAACAAAGAGCCACTGGATTTATAAGTGGTTACTTCTATGATAACCAGAAAAATCTGAATCTTTAAAAGTGTGGTAAATTCTGTTCTGTCTGCACACGACTTTTCCTAGGGAAATAGTCATCGGAACTATTAACTAAGATTAAGAATATGATTTTCATCTGATAACATAGTCATCTTAACAGTTTTTAATGCTATATAGAAAATATATAATGTTGCATAACATGAACTATTGTATATGTTCCTATGTGACTTGAAGTTCCAATATATACAAAAGACACAAACATCATACAGAATGTCTTCATAATATAGTCCCTTCTGATCAGATTTACATACAACCACACTCAACATCCTATAATGTCATAAACAAATAGTTCTAGTAATCTCGGAAATTTCCGTCTCAAATTAGCCATGTTTTGAATTTCCAATCAGGCTCAGAAATTTGTAGAAGACTAAGGGCATACCAAAATCATTCCTCTTAATTTTGTTGCATTTGGACTAGTGGTGTCAGATATCAAAACATTAATTGTGAAAAACTCTCAAACAATAACAGAGCAAAAGTGAGATCAAAATCTCACCTTGTCAATGTTAAGAGAAAAGGACTTTTGGTTTCATAGAAGAAGCTATGAATATTTGTATTAATCTTTGTTTCCTTGAAATTTTGTTGATACCTTGTATATAAAAAAATATATATATATAATTTTTATGATTTCAGTTTTTATTAAAGAAAATTAAAACATTGAACAAAACATACAATTACAAAATTACTCATAATACAACAATGTACCTAAAATGAAAGACTTCTATGATTGATAAAAAAATATCTGAAAGACAAACCAACTAAAACAACTAAATATCAAGTACAAGATTCAACCCAAAAATAGGCTATGTTTTATGGTGCATTTCCTGTACCA
The DNA here is from genome assembly GCA_963680875.1 of Bathymodiolus brooksi. Classification (NCBI taxonomy): domain Eukaryota; kingdom Metazoa; phylum Mollusca; class Bivalvia; order Mytilida; family Modiolidae; genus Bathymodiolus; species Bathymodiolus brooksi. The sequence goes on from OY804575.1 coordinate 125,068,169, forward strand.
TTTAACGAATGTATTTACCAATTGCTCAATAAATATTGACCAACTGGTATTTAAACTCCTAGAAGTCACATTGGTGTTGGTCAGAAAAAGTTTAAAGTTCCTATTGTTGAGAAATCAAGTTCCTATTGTTCATTGATTGCCCAACAATTGGAACTTGATTTCTCAACAATAGGAACTTTAAACTTTTTCTGATTAACACCAATATGACTTCTAGGAGTTTAAAAACATTCGTTAAATGGTACAGGAAATGCACCATAATAATCACAATAATTACCTCACATATCAAAATCTCATTTTTATATTCTCATAAAAAGTTAATAATGAAGATATCTAATATTGGATGTTGTCTTAACGTTTAATGGTGTCTACAAGAGACACCAAACATGACATGTGCAAACTTTCTTTTACGTTTTTCTTTAAAATCATATACAAGAACAACTTTCAATATTCAATAAAACACTTGAATTTGTAGAATATAGTTACAAGTGTTAATTAATTTACTTTGGCAAGTTTTAGTCGGAGCATCCCAGCTGTTTGACACCCCTTTTAGTTTGCAATCAAAATGAATGTTCCTTATTCTTTTATTTCCATGTGCTGTCATTGAATAAATGAAATTAAAAAATCAGTAACGCACCTAAAGTCGAGTTGCGAACAAATGGAATGGACAATGCCTGTGTACCAAGATTCATTTAGATCCGACATTTCGTTCTTAAGATATCGTGCGGAAACAAAAAAAGTATCTAATTTTTGTTATATTTTTAGAAGTTGTGACCTTGACCTTTGTCCTACAAACCTCAATATCAATAGGCTTCCTCCTCTCAACATCAGGCATGTGTGTACCAAGTTTAATTTAGATCCAACATTTCGTTCTTAAGATATTATGTGGAAACGAAGAAAGTATCAAATTTTTGTTCTATTTTTAGAAGTTGTGACCTTGACCTTTGACTTACAAACCTCAATATCAACAGGCTTCCTCCTCTCACCATCAGGCATGTGTGTACCAAGATTCATTTAGATCTGACATTTCGTTCTTAAGATATCGTGCAGAAACAAAACAAGTATCTAATTTTTGTTCTATTTTAGAAGTTGTGACATTGACCTTTGTCCTACAAACTTCAATATCGACAGGCTTCCTCCTTTCACCATCAGGCATGTGTGTACCAAGTTTTATTTAGATCTGACATTTCGTTCTTAAGATATTGTGTGGAAACGAAAAAAATATACAATGTTTGTGACCTTGACCTTTGTCCTACAAACTTCATTATTAATAGGCTTCCTCCTCCCACCATCAGGCATATGTGTACCAAGTTTCATTTACATCCTACATTTTGTTCTTAAGATATTATGCAGAAACGAAAAAAGGATCAAATTTTGGTTCTATTTTTAGAAGTTGTGACCTTGACCTTTGACCTACAAATCTCAATATCAATAAGCTTCCTTCTCTCACCATCAGGCATGTGTGTACCAAGATTCATTTAGATCAGACATTTCATTCTTAAGATATTGTGCGGAAATGATTGCGCCGCCCGGACGCCATTCATCATATTATAAGCCGAGTTTGACTTCGTCGCAACTTGGCTAAAAATCTTATATTTATATATAGTAACATCTGATCAGACAACTGGTCAGTGATTGGATAAAAAAAGTTTAAATTTTTAATGGGAGCATTGAAGCAAATTGGATGTTCAACCAAGACAATTGAGTTAAACTGATCTTCAACAGTACTATTGTCAATGATTTGGGAATGTTTCGTTGTCTATGTAGAAAATTATTTGGAAATGTTTTATTGTCTATGTATAGTCAATGATTTGGGGACCTTTCATGGTCTATGTGCAGACAATGATTTGGAGAACTTTCGTTGTGTATATAGTCAATGATCTTGAGACGTTTAATTGTCAATAATTTGGGGACGTTTCGTTGTCTATGTAGAAAATTATCAAATATTTCATTGTCTAGTGTAATCAATGATTTGGAGATCTTTCTTTGTCTATGTAGTCAATGGTTTTATTTTTGTGTGAAGTCAATGATTTGTAGACGTTTCGTTGTCTTTGTAGAAAATTATTAAATATTTCATTGTCTATGTGTAGTCAATGAATTGGAGAACTTTCCTTGTGTATACATTATCAGGAGATGTTTAATTTTCAATGATTTGGGGAAGATTCGTTGTCTATGTAGAAATTATTTGAAGATATCTACCCTATGCAATTATCCAGTCAACATACTCTATATAGAGCTCATTTAGAATTAAGTGTCTTTTAAATAATCAATGTAATACATGCATAATGAAATCCAAGCACCATTTTCACCGGTTTCTTGAAGAAAAATACTTAGTTTCTAATTGCACAATTATACATGTATAAAAATCAAGTTATCATTTTTTTATAACTGATCATGGCAAGCATATTTCATATGTTAAAAACAATATAATATGGCAATACATTTATAAACTTGCAAGGTGTCCTATGAATATCTCAATGTAATATAGGGAAATTCACGACAACATTTCCACCGGTTTCTTGAATAAAATCAATAGTATCTGATTATATAAATATACATATACAAATTAAATTATCATTTTTGGGTCGGCTGATTTATCAGCCAGATCCATTGCAGTCACATTCGTAGATGAACATTCGCAAGCTCATTAAATATGTGGATTTGTCGAATTACCGTGATTGTCGATATGGGCAACAAAATATAGTTTCATATGGTTTTTGTTAATCATAATAATCTATACGTCGCATGCAGGCAATTAATGAGTTATTAAAAATATTACGACGTTGCGACATATAATTGATTGTTTTTTCTATTGAAATAAATTAATTTGAATATTGGTTATGAATTAATAGTTGGAGGTGGCATTGTATAAAATGTGGAATATACGTAAAATTTCTTTCTAAATGCTCCGATGTTTTAATAACTGTTATAAATGAATAAGAAGCTAAAATATATGGCTTTTTGATTAATAACCTTTAAAAGAAATCTGTTTATATAATGTTTTACTCATTTTCGTCTCCTAATCGACAAACTGACATCAATTTCTTGTCGATTGTAATACCGCATCCACATTTTAGCGACAGCCGTACTACTTGCGTGTATATACACAACGCACGTGGTAATCCGATACCAACAAAGGAAGACACACACGCACGTTTGCACACCAGTGAAATTTCCAGTCTGTCTGATTAATTGGTTATGAGAATATTAATATGGATATAACTTTTGCACAATCCAGCCGACTCTTAAAGATAACTGACTTTATATTATATATATCAATAATCTATAAAAAAAAAAAAAAAAACAACAATATTACAAATACACATTTTGAAATATAAAACAATAATTTTACAGTTAACTCACAAAAAACATGGAGTTCTCCCATTAAGTACTGTGGGTCAATGTTTGGTGGTTTGGTTTATGGTGTTTAAAGCCACTTTCAACAATATTTCAGTTATATTGTGGCGGTCAGTTTTATTGGTGGAGGAAACCAGAGAACTCTGAGAAAATCACCGATCTGTTGCGAGTCACTGACAAACTTTAGGACATAATGTTGTACACCTCGCAATTCACAAAGTAAATTGTGACAATTTTATGGAAATAAATTATGAAAAATAAAAAATAGTCAATAATCTCATTTGAAAATATTATATTTTTTCACATTTTTTTTCAATATAAAAAAGAAAAGAAAATCCCAGCCCACTATGAATAATTTATTTATCTTGAAAATGAAAGCACAATTTGTTCCAGATTATCTATTCCATACATCTATTTATAGAATGCTTCTGATTTAAAATTGATTGATATCGATATCTGTTATTTTGCCTTAAAATAAAAGAGTAAATCACAAGAAAACCACCAGTATTACTATCATATAAAAATAGTATTTAACACACATAAAAACAAAAACAACACAAAAATATGAGTAATTATGAGATCAGAACTGGGATGCACAAACCTTGATTATATTTAAGTATTTATTAAAACTTAATTGACACTTGAAATGTACATACAATTATATTACAATTAAGGATTTATTAATTGAGACTTAAAACTTTGTGCAGCCTCGGTCAGATTTTCATTTAAATTTCAAGTAAAATACCCTTTTCCATAATCTCTACAATTCCTTAACTTCAGAAATTATCTAATGTAAAAATTAGTTAGATATGAAGAACCGCATCAGTGGTGTAATGGTTAGTATGCTCTGCACGAGTGCAATAGATCGTGGGTTCGAGACCTGATCGGGTCAAACCATAGACTATTAAATTGGTATTTGTTGTTTCTCCACTAAAAACGCAGCATTAAGGAGAAAGAGCAAAGACGGGTTGGCTTGGAATCAGGATAAGGTGTCGGAGTGGGGCGACATGTCTATCCCAGGACTGTTGTTTCAGTAAGCTAGCACTATAAAAAATCCAACTAGGTGTGTTAGTCTAGTACAAAGCAGACCTCATCATCATTTCATTGAAAATTAACTTGTTCTCGCCATGATATAGCTGAAACATTGCTAAGTTGGCACTAAACAACAATCACTCTCTCACTAGATATGTAGATTTATTGTTTCTTGGAAAATGAGAAATATGCTCTTATGTTTTAATATCGGACCTACTTTACAAAAAATATCTTTAATTCATATAACTGTTTTTTTCATCTAGCAAAAAAAATCATCGTTCATGACATCTTGACAATATGTTTAACAACTAAATAATACTATAGTTGAAGATTTTTTTATGCTTTTCACTAAAAAATTAATTGAACACAACTTTTATTAAGTTGTATCAATGATATCACATCCTTGTAAATTAGTGTCTCCTCTTTTATCATCATTCCAGGTTTACACTCGATTAAATTTTATCATTTATATATATGACTCTTGGACTGTACCACCACGAGACGACTTAATGTACTCCATAATGGACTGAATGACTAGTTTAGTTTTCTGACCTTTATATAGCCTATAGAAAGTAATAATTAAGATCTGTTTGATCTGGTAAAAAGACAAAAGAAAAAGGCTCATGTTTGTACTAATTGTCTCAAAAGCATGAACCTTATTTTATGTTCATTGATATCAGCTTATGTTGTTAGAGAAGCCACTTTGTTCTAATAATTTTGGCCAAACTGTAAGATCAAAAATAAAAAAAACATTCTATTGAAAGTATCAAAACTGTTAATCACTATAAAAACAGAGGAATATATCACTTTTTAATAATCATTCCCATTGTTTATGTTACAAGCTCATTATTAAATATAATTATTTTTTGTATCACAAAGCTTAAATGTATTTCATACACAACTTGTTTTGTACAATAAATAAATATTTTATATAAAATTCAAAAATAGCTATGTCTTAAAAATAGTTCTACCCTTTAATTAAGAAAGTATATGACATTGAATTTTTTTTTAAATGTGTATAGATACATATCATAAAATGTTTAAATTGAAACTTTTAAACTTTCTCTTAAACTTTACCCATAATAGAGTGAAATTGTTTTTTATATGTTGTTTTTGTATATAAAATTCACAGTAGACCAAATGCAACACTATCATTTTTCTAGAGTAGACCAAATGGGAGTAGACCAAGTGGGAATAAACCCTTTCAACAATATTTCAGTTATATCGTGGCGGTCAGTTTTATTGGTGGATGAAACTAAGAGTACCCAGAGTAAACCACCGACGTGCAGCAAGTCACTGACAAACTTTATCACATAATGTTGTATCGAGTATACCTCGACATGAGTGGGATTCGATATCACAACATTAGTAGTGATAGGCACTGAGTGCATATGTAGTTGTAAATCCAACTACTAAGTTATCACGACCACGATGGCCCCTCAACACGTATATAAGATTCATTTTTTTTTTAATTATACGAAACTGTATCCATATTGTCATTATTTTGTTGTATACAAACATAGCAAATTATGTACTCAAATTGATTGGTAAAATTTAAAACAAGTGTATTCTAATTAATCAAAACAAAATGTTCGATAATTCAAAATTAAAGACAGTATGTAAAGTTTATCATTGTCATGGCAACATATACAAAAATATCTACACAAGATGACAAAATAGAAAGATCTGGAAAAAAAATGTTTTATACTTGTGAGAAAATGATATATTTAAAAAAAAAGCAAACTAAAATATATGGCACTTATAATTAAACCAATATATACATATCAAAGATTGTATAAAAACAATACCACAAAATATTTATAAAGAGTAAACATGTTGAATGTTTAAACATATCATCATAAAATATTTACAAAAATTAAACATGTTGAGCACTTCAATATATCATCATAAAATATTTACAAAGAGTAAACATGTTGAATGTTTAAACATATCATCATTACAAAAAGTAAACATGTTGAATGTTAAACATATCATCATAACATCATTACAAAAAGTAAACATGTTGAATGCTTAAACATATCATTATAACATATTTACAAAAAGTAAACATGTTGAACCTCAGAAGCTTCAGTCCATATAATATTTTTTTGGTGACGGACCCTCAGTGCCATGAACTATTTGCTATGTATGACAATTACAGTCAAACCTGCTCATGTGGTCACCTCTATTAAGTAAAACCTGCCCATGTGGTCACCTCTATTAAGTCAAACCTGCTCATGTGGTCACCTCTATTAAGTCAAACCTGCTCCTGTGGTCACCTCTATTAAGTCAAACCTGCTCCTGTGGTCACCTCTATTAAGTCAAACCTGCTCATGTGGTCACCTCTATTAAGTCAAACCTGCTCCTGTGGTCACCTCTATTAAGTCAAACCTGCTCCTGTGGTCACCTCTATTAAGTCAAACCTGCTCCTGTGGTCACTTCTATTAAGTCAAACCTGCTCCCGTGGTCACCTCTATTAAGTCAAACCTGCTCATGTGGTCACCTCTATTAAGTCAAACCTGCTTCTGTTGTCACCTCTATTAAGTCAAACCTGCTCATGTGGTCACCTCTATTTAGTCAAACCTGCTCCTGTGGTCACCTCTATTAAGTCAAACCTGCTCATGTGGTCACCTCTATTAAGTAAAACCTGCTCATGTGGTCACCTCTATTAAGTCAAACCTGCTCATGTGGTCACCTCTATTAAGTAAAACCTGCTCATGTGGTCACCTCTATTAAGCAGTTTCTTGTATTAGAAGTTTGCCATTTTCTTGTCCTGTCATAATTTTTTTTCATATGAACTAAAACTGTCATAAAAGACCACTTTTTCATTGTCACAAAGGTGTCCTCTTAATACAGGTTTGACTGTATCTTTCAGTCTAAGACTAGACATGAATCAAAAGGCCCCAAGAAATAATTATTATAAATGATAAATTAAACAGTAATTTTTTGTTCATTTCCAATTGGATGGATATAGTAAAATTTCACTTTCTAAAATAATTTGGAAAAATACAACATCATATAAATTTTGCATATTCAAATATCATATAACTCGTTAAAACAAAGCCAAGTACATTTTAATATTATCTTTGAGGGAGACACTTTTTGTTGTTTTTGCACAATTGTGAATTTTAATATTCTACAAAGGTAGATAAAAACATTTTATCAATGAGAAAACCCACAGAAATGCCACAAGTCACTGACAAACTTTATTACACAAGGTTGTATTGAGTACACTTTAGCAAAAGCTGTAATCTAGCTCATAACTTTAGTAGTGAAGGGCACACATATGTAGATGTAGATGTAAATCATACTGTATTAGAAAAATAGAGTGAAAACAAAACATCAACATAATTCAAATTCAGTTATATAAGATAATCTTGACATGCCTACCAATGACTATGACAAATATAACAAGTCAATCAATCTTTGACAGAAATTCACGACTTAATTTTAAAAAATATTTCTCATTATGAAAAAAATATAAGGCAAGCCTGATATTGTATATCATTGTTTATATTAAATAAATAATACAGCACTGAATAAAAGGATATTACATTTATAATAGTAATTTTTTTCACTCATATATGAATTTCAAACAAACATATGCATGTCACATTTATACATTCATCAAAGAAGGAAGGATTTTTATTGAAAATAGTTACACATCTTTTTTTGGTGCTGTTTATGATTTTGTTTTCCAAATAAATACACATTATATACACTTTGTGTATGTACAGCTGTTTGTATCATGTCGAGTCAGTTGGAAAAGCTGTATCACTTCGTGTCTCGTAGAGATATGGCTTTTCCAACTGACGAGACATGATACAAACAGTTGTACATACATTTTGTGTATATAATACGTTTATCTAACATTTTTATGATAAAACACCAAAAAAAATCATGTATTAGTTTCATTGAATTTATTATTTGAAGAAAAGTAAACAAAGAGGGACTATAGTTTATGTCACGTCATTCAAACAATAGCAAAATACGAGTACGTTAAGATTTTCCCAACGGATATTCCACAATGTTTACAAAGACGTCACTGGGGTTTTCCCACATTCCTAATCTATGACATCACGAAAGTAGTTCCGACTAAAGTACATCTTGTATCACATATGTATTTGATACAACGTTTTGTATCACATAGTTTGTATCTATTAGCAAAATAGATGTATTTCTATAGAATACATACTTAATGTTGGATAATATGTCATATCAATATCTGTATAACTGAATAAACCATTACAATAACAATACTCATTTACATTGAACATAATAACATAATAAATGTAAGATTTTTTTTCTATTTTCTATTTCATCAATAGAAATTTTGTTGTTACTTTATTTTAGATCATGTCAAAGCAATAATAACATGATTTTTACAATAGAACATACACATTTACTGTTGAACTATTTACAACACAAATTTAACATTAAGCACATAATTTTGTTTTCTTTTTTTTCTGAGACTTTTAACTTACTAATATTATTAAGCAGAACACATTTCAAATTATTCTGGTCGGTCATCAGGATTCTGATCAGTATCTCTGTAAAACTCCTTATCCATTTCTAGGACTCGTCGTGACTTTTTCTTTTTTTTTTTTGCTTTAACACGCTGGGACAGTGGAGGATACTTCTCACAATCTACTACACAACCTCTTCTGCCGTAATGGTCTAGGAAATTTGCCCAGACTTCATTACATTTTAATAACTTCTGATTACCTAGGATCGATAAATAATTTTTGCTCAAATATTTCTTTATACACGGAATTCATTTAAAAAATTTTCTGTGGATAAGTTTTATTTCTAAGGATCTTGCAGGTGTCTAAGTTTAATAATAAAATTTGTCCACACCACGATATAGCTGAAATATTGCTAAAGTTGGCGTTAAACAGCAACCAATCAATCAATCTGTGGATAAGTAAATACATGGATCCTCACATATAGAACAAAGCAATTAACCGAAAAATGATTTTTAACAATGTCTAGAATTATCTTTATTTTCAGATCCATGTAAATTACTTCGTACCCCAATTCTGTCTTCGATATACTACTCAGTGTATATGTACAGTGAAATTTTGATACCACCCACAAAATCAACGATAATTGGTATCCCATGAATAATAATGAATTCACAGTATTATGAAATGATTGGTATACATGTAAACATTAATATTTAAGATTATGTTTTCCTTCTTATCTTCCTTAACAAAGTGGGGTCGTCTTGGCCGTGATCGTATGGTAATTGAATTTACAACTACCTATGCAATCAGTGCCTATCACCACTAATGTTGTGAGTTCGAATCTTGATCAGGGAGAGGTGTACAACATTGTACGATAAAGTTTGTCAGTGACTTGCAACAGGTCTGTGGTTTTCTCCGAGTCCTCCGGTTTCCTCCATCAATAAAACTGACCACCACGATGTAACTGAAATATTGTTGAAAGTAGTGTTAAACACAATAAAACCGAACTGAACTGAACCTAACCTGGTAAAGGGAGATCAATCACTTCTAATTGTAATTGTGTGTTATTCACTGTTAACCATGATTAAGGTATTAAAAAGCTTGTATCAAATGACAGTACTTACCTGAAAAGTCAATTACAAATCTTTTTAATTAGGTCTTGTTTAACACCATGTTTATTCACTTGTAGCAGTTTATAAGACTGGCATTATTACTCCTTGGCGACTCATTTATTATAAGGAAACGTCGTGGTCATGATCGTACGGTAGTTGGATTTACAACTAGTTCTGTGCAATAAGTGCCTATCACCACTAAAGTTGTGAGTTTGAACACCGTTCATGGTGAAGTGTACTCGATACAACATTTTGTGATAAAGTTTGTCAGTGACTTGCGACAAGTCGGTGGTTTTCTCCGGTTACCCCGGTTTGCTCCACCAATAATACTGACCACCAAGATATAACTGAAATATTGTTGAAAGTGGCGTTAAACACCATAAACCAAACCATTTATTACATTCATTTAAAACTCACCAACAACAATGAGTCCTTTGCGAGCTCTAGTTAATGCCACATTAGTTTGGTGTTCATCGGTAATAAAACCAAGGTTCTGTTTACACCAACCAAGTGTCGGCTTGGGTTCTATTCTGTAGTCTGGTAGGGATCTGACAAGACTCAATATGACATAGTCCCATTCTCCTCCTATTAAAAATAGTTAAATCTGACATTTAATTCACAGAAATAACCTGTGTATGACTTGTGTATCATTCAGGGTTTTCACCACTTTCAAAACAAATGATTTAAGTCAGAAAGTAACCAATTCATCTGCTAAAAATACTGATATTATATTTTTTTAGAAATAACAACAATAGCCAATAATAAAATAAAAATAACCAATCTTCTTCCTTTGCAATTGGTTCTTTATGAAAACGTTCATCATTAATACAATGTTGTATTTCTTGAGGGCCTCTTGTTTAGTTACAATACACTAAATCAATACCAACCTTTATTCAGTGTAAAGGGATCATTGTTTTCAAAATTCAGAAGGATCTGTCAACAACAACTTAAGTTATCGCAGGGAAGCCATTCAGTCTACAGACGGACAATGACGACACCGCTATAACATAATATGATAGCAATGTTTTTTGTGGTAGTATGAAAACGTAAATTTCTATTATATATACCTTGACTGGCAACAACTGTGTTGACATTGAACTGTATAAATTTGTCCTTCTTTAATTCTTCTCTGATAAAGTGACACTGTGAGTTATACTGACTCATGATGTTGATATAATGTGGATCAATTAACTCATCTTCTACTAAATGTTTAAATATTTTTACCTGAAAGATAAGAAATAAACGTTAAGAGAAAACCGAAGGGGCAATCAAAAATGGACACTCCAAAGATGTCCAGTGGCAATATTGGGTACACAAGACACAGTACGAAGACAAACAAAACAAAAAAACACATCACAGAAATCATTCTGGTAAAAAGACAAGCAAATGTTGTTGCAATATTAATTTGTTTCTGTTTTTTTTTTATATTACATCTATTCATAGTTACTCAGTGTGTGTTACAGTGTTTATGAAGTGTTCTTACTGTAATCAAACAACTGTTCAAGAAAGTCAAAGAAAACAGTGGATTTCCTTATTTTTGGAGTATTCTCTTCGTTATCAGTAGTACTATTCAATGAAGTATTTATTTCTATGGTATTTCAGATATCTTATTATGAAAGGTATTTTAGCATCTTTGTTTCTATGGAGATGTCATTCAAAAAGACATTGAGTTAATCTGACACTTATTAGCTTATAACATCTCTGAAATAAACCATAACGGATTACCCTTCTGAAGCACCCGAGTTCACCCACTATTTAGTAGAGTTTGTGTTGTTCATGTCATCCAATCACATGTCTTCACATGATTCCTCACCTTCTGTAACTTAATTTATGGAGTGGAGTGAGTGAGTGATTGTTGTTTAATGCCAATGCAACAATTTTTCAGCTATATCATGGCAAGAACAAGTTAATTTTCAATGAGATGACTTTATTGAGTGGAAACCAAGTGATACAATTACAGATGAACACACAACATGGGTAGAGCTTAATAGGCATAAAAATCCACAACGTTTATAGTTCTAAGCCTACCACTTGTTTATTGGAGCATGAAAACCAACAATTTCTATAGTTCTAAGCCTACCACTTGTTTATTGGAGCATGAAAATCAACAATTTCTATAGTTCTAAACCTACCACTTGATCTACTTCTTGTTTATTGGAGCATGAAAACCAACAATTTCTATAGTTCTAAACCTACCACTTGATCTACTTCTTGTTTATTGGAGCATGAAAACCAACAATTTCTATAGTTCTAAACCTACCATTTGATCTACTTCTTGTTTATTGGAGCATGAAAACCAACAACTTCTATAGTTCTAAGCCTACCACTTAATCTACTTCTTGTTTATTGGAGCATGAAAACCAACAATTTCTATAGTTCTAAGCCTACCACTTGATCTACTTCTTGTTTATTGGAGCATGAAAACCAACAACTTCTATAGTTCTAAGCCTACCACTTAATCTACTTCTTGTTTATTGGAGCATGAAAACCAACAACTTCTATAGTTCTAAGCCTACCACTTAATCTACTTCTTGTTTATTGGAGCATGAAAACCAACAATTTCTATAGTTCTAAGCCTACCACTTAATCTACTTCTTGTTTATTGGAGCATGAAAACCAACAATTTCTATAGTTCTAAGCCTACCACTTGATCTACTTCTTGTTTATTGGAGCATGAAAACCAACAATTTCTATAGTTCTAAGCCTACCACTTAATCTACTTCTTGTTTATTGGAGCATGAAAACCAACAATTTCTATAGTTCTAAGCCTACCACTTAATCTACTTCTTGTTTATTGGAGCATGAAAACCAACAACTTCTATAGTTCTAAGCCTACCACTTAATCTACTTCTTGTTTATTGGAGCATGAAAACCAACAATTTCTATAGTTCTAAGCCTACCACTTAATCTACTTCTTGTTTATTGGAGCATGAAAACCAACAACTTCTATAGTTCTAAGCCTACCACTTAATCTACTTCTTGTTTATTGGAGCATGAAAACCAACAATTTCTATAGTTCTAAGCCTACCACTTGATCTACTTCTTGTTTATTGGAGCATGAAAACCAACAATTTCTATAGTTCTAAGCCTACCACTTAATCTACTTCTTGTTTATTGGAGCATGAAAACCAACAATTTCTATAGTTCTAAGCCTACCACTTGATCTACTTCTTGTTTATTGGAGCATGAAAACCAACAATTTCTATAGTTCTAAGCCTACCACTTAATCTACTTCTTGTTTATTGGAGCATGAAAACCAACAATTTCTATAGTTCTAAGCCTACCACTTAATCTACTTCTTGTTTATTGGAGCATGAAAACCAACAACTTCTATAGTTCTAAATCTACCACTTAATCTACTTCTTGTTTATTGGAGCATGAAAACCAAAAACTTCTATAGTTCTAAGCCTACCACTTAATCTACTTCTTGTTTATTGGAGCATGAAAACCAACAATTTCTATAGTTCTAAGCCTACCACTTGATCTACTTCTTGTTTATTGGAGCATGAAAACCAACAATTTCTATAGTTCTAAGCCTACCACTTAATCTACTTCTTGTTTATTGGAGCATGAAAACCAACAATTTCTATAGTTCTAAGCCTACCACTTAATCTACTTCTTGTTTATTGGAGCATGAAAACCAACAACTTCTATAGTTCTAAATCTACCACTTAATCTACTTCTTGTTTATTGGAGCATGAAAACCAACAACTTCTATAGTTCTAAGCCTACCACTTAATCTACTTCTTGTTTATTGGAGCATGAAAACCAACAATTTCTATAGTTCTAAGCCTACCACTTGATCTACTTCTTGTTTATTGGAGCATGAAAACCAACAATTTCTATAGTTCTAAGCCTACCACTTAATCTACTTCTTGTTTATTGGAGCATGAAAACCAACAATTTCTATAGTTCTAAGCCTACCACTTAATCTACATCTTGTTTATTGGAGCATGAAAACCAACAACTTCTATAGTTCTAAATCTACCACTTAATCTACTTCTTGTTTATTGGAGCATGAAAACCAACAACTTCTATAGTTCTAAGCCTACCACTTAATCTACTTCTTGTTTATTGGAGCATGAAAACCAACAATTTCTATAGTTCTAAGCCTACCACTTAATCTACTTCTTGTTTATTGGAGCATGAAAACCAACAACTTCTATAGTTCTAAGCCTACCACTTAATCTACTTCTTGTTTATTGGAGCATGAAAACCAACAATTTCTATAGTTCTAAGCCTACCACTTGATCTACTTCTTGTTTATTGGAGCATGAAAACCAACAATTTCTATAGTTCTAAGCCTACCACTTAATCTACTTCTTGTTTATTGGAGCATGAAATCCAACAACTTCTATAGTTCTAAATCTACCACTTGATCTACCACTTGTTTATTGGAGCATGAAAACCAACAATTTCTATAGTTCTAAGCCTACCACTTAATCTACTTCTTGTTTAATGGAGCATGAAAATCAACAACTTCTATAGTTCTGAATCTACCACTTGATCTACCACTTGTTTATTGGAGCATGAAAACCAACAACTTCTATAGTTCTAAATCTACCACTTAATCTACTTCTTGTTTATTGGAGCATGAAAACCAACAATTTCTATAGTTCTAAATCTACCACTTAATCTACTTCTTGTTTATTGGAGCATGAAAACCAACAACTTCTATAGTTCTAAATCTACCACTTAATCTACTTCTTGTTTATTGGAGCATGAAAACCAACAACTTCTATAGTTCTAAATCTACCACTTAATCTACTTCTTGTTTATTGGAGCATGAAAACCAATAACTTCTATAGTTCTAAGCCTACCACTTAATCTACTTCTTGTTTATTGGAGCATGAAAACCAACAATTTCTATAGTTCTAAGCCTACCACTTAATCTACTTCTTGTTTATTGGAGCATGAAAACCAACAACTTCTATAGTTCTAAATCTACCACTTGATCTACCACTTGTTTATTGGAGCATGAAAACCAACAATTTCTATAGTTCTAAGCCTACCACTTAATCTACTTCTTGTTTATTGGAGCATGAAAATCAACAACTTCTATAGTTCTAAATCTACCACTTGATCTACCACTTGTTTATTGGAGCATGAAAACCAACAACTTCTATAGTTCTAAATCTACCACTTAATCTACTTCTTGTTTATTGGAGCATGAAAACCAACAATTTCTATAGTTCTAAATCTACCACTTAATCTACTTCTTGTTTATTGGAGCATGAAAACCAACAACTTCTATAGTTCTAAATCTACCACTTAATCTACTTCTTGTTTATTGGAGCATGAAAACCAACAACTTCTATAGTTCTAAATCTACCACTTAATCTACTTCTTGTTTATTGGAGCATGAAAACCAACAACTTCTATAGTTCTAAATCTACCACTTAATCTACTTCTTATTTATTGGAGCATGAAAACCAACAACTTCTATAGTTCTAAGCCTACCACTTAATCTACTTCTTGTTTATTGGAGCATGAAAACCAACAACTTCTATAGTTCTAAATCTACCACTTGATCTACCACTTGTTTATTGGAGCATGAAAACCAACAACTTCTATAGTTCTAAATCTACCACTTGATCTACCACTTGTTTATTGGAGCATGAAAACCAACAATTTCTATAGTTCTAAGCCTACCACTTAATCTACTTCTTGTTTATTGGAGCATGAAAATCAACAACTTCTATAGTTCTAAATCTACCACTTGATCTACCACTTGTTTATTGGAGCATGAAAACCAACAACTTCTATAGTTCTAAATCTACCACTTAATCTACTTCTTGTTTATTGGAGCATGAAAACCAACAATTTCTATAGTTCTAAATCTACCACTTAATCTACTTCTTGTTTATTGGAGCATGAAAACCAACAACTTCTATAGTTCTAAATCTACCACTTAATCTACTTCTTGTTTATTGGAGCATGAAAACCAACAACTTCTATAGTTCTAAGCCTACCACTTAATCTACTTCTTGTTTATTGGAGCATGAAAACCAACAACTTCTATAGTTCTAAATCTACCACTTGATCTACCACTTGTTTATTGGAGCATGAAAACCAACAACTTCTATAGTTCTAAATCTACCACTTGATCTACTTCTTGTTTATTGGAGCATGAAAACCAACAATTTCTATAGTTCTAAGCCTACCACTTAATCTACTTCTTGTTTATTGGAGCATGAAAACCAACAATTTCTATAGTTCTAAGCCTACCACTTGATCTACTTCTTGTTTATTGGAGCATGAAAACCAACAATTTCTATAGTTCTAAGCCTACCACTTAATCTACTTCTTGTTTATTGGAGCATGAAAACCAACAACTTCTATAGTTCTAAACCTACCACTTGATCTACTTCTTGTTTATTGGAGCATGAAAACCAACAACTTCTATAGTTCTAAACCTACCACTTAATCTACTTCTTGTTTATTGGAGCATGAAAACCAACAACTTCTATAGTTCTAAATCTACCACTTGATCTACCACTTGTTTATTGGAGCATGAAAACCAACAATTTCTATAGTTCTAAGCCTACCACTTAATCTACTTCTTGTTTATTGGAGCATGAAAATCAACAACTTCTATAGTTCTAAATCTACCACTTGATCTACCACTTGTTTATTGGAGCATGAAAACCAACAACTTCTATAGTTCTAAATCTACCACTTAATCTACTTCTTGTTTATTGGAGCATGAAAACCAACAATTTCTATAGTTCTAAATCTACCACTTAATCTACTTCTTGTTTATTGGAGCATGAAAACCAACAACTTCTATAGTTCTAAATCTACCACTTAATCTACTTCTTGTTTATTGGAGCATGAAAACCAACAACTTCTATAGTTCTAAATCTACCACTTAATCTACTTCTTGTTTATTGGAGCATGAAAACCAACAACTTCTATAGTTCTAAATCTACCACTTAATCTACTTCTTGTTTATTGGAGCATGAAAACCAACAACTTCTATAGTTCTAAATCTACCACTTAATCTACTTCTTGTTTATTGGAGCATGAAAACCAACAACTTCTATAGTTCTAAATCTACCACTTAATCTACTTCTTGTTTATTGGAGCATGAAAACCAACAATTTCTATAGTTCTAAGCCTACCACTTAATCTACTTCTTGTTTATTGGAGCATGAAAACCAACAACTTCTATAGTTCTAAATCTACCACTTGATCTACCACTTGTTTATTGGAGCATGAAAACCAACAACTTCTATAGTTCTAAATCTACCACTTGATCTACTTCTTGTTTATTGGAGCATGAAAACCAACAATTTCTATAGTTCTAAGCCTACCACTTAATCTACTTCTTGTTTATTGGAGCATGAAAACCAACAATTTCTATAGTTCTAAGCCTACCACTTGATCTACTTCTTGTTTATTGGAGCATGAAAACCAACAATTTCTATAGTTCTAAGCCTACCACTTAATCTACTTCTTGTTTATTGGAGCATGAAAACCAACAACTTCTATAGTTCTAAACCTACCACTTGATCTACTTCTTGTTTATTGGAGCATGAAAACCAACAACTTCTATAGTTCTAAACCTACCACTTAATCTACTTCTTGTTTATTGGAGCATGAAAACCAACAACTTCTATAGTTCTAAATCTACCACTTGATCTACCACTTGTTTATTGGAGCATGAAAACCAACAATTTCTATAGTTCTAAGCCTACCACTTAATCTACTTCTTGTTTATTGGAGCATGAAAATCAACAACTTCTATAGTTCTAAATCTACCACTTGATCTACCACTTGTTTATTGGAGCATGAAAACAAACAACTTCTATAGTTCTAAATCTACCACTTAATCTACTTCTTGTTTATTGGAGCATGAAAACCAACAATTTCTATAGTTCTAAATCTACCACTTAATCTACTTCTTGTTTATTGGAGCATGAAAACCAACAACTTCTATAGTTCTAAATCTACCACTTGATCTACCACTTGTTTATTGGAGCATGAAAACCAACAATTTCTATAGTTCTAAGCCTACCACTTAATCTACTTCTTGTTTATTGGAGCATGAAAATCAACAACTTCTATAGTTCTAAATCTACCACTTGATCTACCACTTGTTTATTGGAGCATGAAAACCAACAACTTCTATAGTTCTAAATCTACCACTTAATCTACTTCTTGTTTATTGGAGCATGAAAACCAACAATTTCTATAGTTCTAAATCTACCACTTAATCTACTTCTTGTTTATTGGAGCATGAAAACCAACAACTTCTATAGTTCTAAATCTACCACTTAATCTACTTCTTGTTTATTGGAGCATGAAAACCAACAATTTCTATAGTTCTAAGCCTACCACTTAATCTACTTCTTGTTTATTGGAGCATGAAAACCAACAACTTCTATAGTTCTAAATCTACCACTTGATCTACCACTTGTTTATTGGAGCATGAAAACCAACAACTTCTATAGTTCTAAATCTACCACTTGATCTACTTCTTGTTTATTGGAGCATGAAAACCAACAATTTCTATAGTTCTAAGCCTACCACTTAATCTACTTCTTGTTTATTGGAGCATGAAAACCAACAATTTCTATAGTTCTAAGCCTACCACTTGATCTACTTCTTGTTTATTGGAGCATGAAAACCAACAATTTCTATAGTTCTAAGCCTACCACTTAATCTACTTCTTGTTTATTGGAGCATGAAAACCAACAACTTCTATAGTTCTAAACCTACCACTTGATCTACTTCTTGTTTATTGGAGCATGAAAACCAACAACTTCTATAGTTCTAAACCTACCACTTAATCTACTTCTTGTTTATTGGAGCATGAAAACCAACAACTTCTATAGTTCTAAATCTACCACTTGATCTACCACTTGTTTATTGGAGCATGAAAACCAACAATTTCTATAGTTCTAAGCCTACCACTTAATCTACTTCTTGTTTATTGGAGCATGAAAATCAACAACTTCTATAGTTCTAAATCTACCACTTGATCTACCACTTGTTTATTGGAGCATGAAAACCAACAACTTCTATAGTTCTAAATCTACCACTTAATCTACTTCTTGTTTATTGGAGCATGAAAACCAACAATTTCTATAGTTCTAAATCTACCACTTAATCTACTTCTTGTTTATTGGAGCATGAAAACCAACAACTTCTATAGTTCTAAATCTACCACTTAATCTACTTCTTGTTTATTGGAGCATGAAAACCAACAACTTCTATAGTTCTAAATCTACCACTTAATCTACTTCTTGTTTATTGGAGCATGAAAACCAACAACTTCTATAGTTCTAAATCTACCACTTAATCTACTTCTTGTTTATTGGAGCATGAAAACCAACAACTTCTATAGTTCTAAATCTACCACTTAATCTACTTCTTGTTTATTGGAGCATGAAAACCAACAACTTCTATAGTTCTAAATCTACCACTTAATCTACTTCTTGTTTATTGGAGCATGAAAACCAACAATTTCTATAGTTCTAAGCCTACCACTTAATCTACTTCTTGTTTATTGGAGCATGAAAACCAACAACTTCTATAGTTCTAAATCTACCACTTGATCTACCACTTGTTTATTGGAGCATGAAAACCAACAACTTCTATAGTTCTAAATCTACCACTTGATCTACTTCTTGTTTATTGGAGCATGAAAACCAACAATTTCTATAGTTCTAAGCCTACCACTTAATCTACTTCTTGTTTATTGGAGCATGAAAACCAACAATTTCTATAGTTCTAAGCCTACCACTTGATCTACTTCTTGTTTATTGGAGCATGAAAACCAACAATTTCTATAGTTCTAAGCCTACCACTTAATCTACTTCTTGTTTATTGGAGCATGAAAACCAACAACTTCTATAGTTCTAAACCTACCACTTGATCTACTTCTTGTTTATTGGAGCATGAAAACCAACAACTTCTATAGTTCTAAGCCTACCACTTAATCTACTTCTTGTTTATTGGAGCATGAAAACCAACAACTTCTATAGTTCTAAATCTACCACTTGATCTACCACTTGTTTATTGGAGCATGAAAACCAACAATTTCTATAGTTCTAAGCCTACCACTTAATCTACTTCTTGTTTATTGGAGCATGAAAATCAACAACTTCTATAGTTCTAAATCTACCACTTGATCTACCACTTGTTTATTGGAGCATGAAAACCAACAACTTCTATAGTTCTAAATCTACCACTTAATCTACTTCTTGTTTATTGGAGCATGAAAACCAACAATTTCTATAGTTCTAAATCTACCACTTAATCTACTTCTTGTTTATTGGAGCATGAAAACCAACAACTTCTATAGTTCTAAATCTACCACTTAATCTACTTCTTGTTTATTGGAGCATGAAAACCAACAACTTCTATAGTTCTAAATCTACCACTTAATCTACTTCTTGTTTATTGGAGCATGAAAACCAACAACTTCTATAGTTCTAAATCTACCACTTAATCTACTTCTTATTTATTGGAGCATGAAAACCAACAACTTCTATAGTTCTAAGCCTACCACTTAATCTACTTCTTGTTTATTGGAGCATGAAAACCAACAACTTCTATAGTTCTAAATCTACCACTTGATCTACCACTTGTTTATTGGAGCATGAAAACCAACAACTTCTATAGTTCTAAATCTACCACTTGATCTACCACTTGTTTATTGGAGCATGAAAACCAACAATTTCTATAGTTCTAAGCCTACCACTTAATCTACTTCTTGTTTATTGGAGCATGAAAATCAACAACTTCTATATTTCTAAATCTACCACTTGATCTACCACTTTTTTATTGGAGCATGAAAACCAACAACTTCTATAGTTCTAAATCTACCACTTAATCTACTTCTTGTTTATTGGAGCATGAAAACCAACAATTTCTATAGTTCTAAATCTACCACTTAATCTACTTCTTGTTTATTGGAGCATGAAAACCAACAACTTCTATAGTTCTAAATCTACCACTTAATCTACTTCTTGTTTATTGGAGCATGAAAACCAACAACTTCTATAGTTCTAAATCTACCACTTAATCTACTTCTTGTTTATTGGAGCATGAAAACCAACAACTTCTATAGTTCAAAATCTACCACTTAATCTACTTCTTGTTTATTGGAGCATGAAAACCAACAACTTCTATAGTTCTAAATCTACCACTTAATCTACTTCTTGTTTATTGGAGCATGAAAACCAACAACTTCTATAGTTCTAAATCTACCACTTAATCTACTTCTTGTTTATTGGAGCATGAAAACCAACAACTTCTATAGTTCTAAATCTACCACTTAATCTACTTCTTGTTTATTGGAGCATGAAAACCAACAACTTCTATAGTTCTAAATCTACCACTTAATCTACTTCTTGTTTATTGGAGCATGAAAACCAACAATTTCTATAGTTCTAAGCCTACCACTTAATCTACTTCTTGTTTATTGGAGCATGAAAACCAACAACTTCTATAGTTCTAAATCTACCACTTGATCTACCACTTGTTTATTGGAGCATGAAAACCAACAACTTCTATAGTTCTAAATCTACCACTTGATCTACTTCTTGTTTATTGGAGCATGAAAACCAACAATTTCTATAGTTCTAAGCCTACCACTTAATCTACTTTTTGTTTATTGGAGCATGAAAACCAACAACTTCTATAGTTCTAAATCTACCACTTAATCTACTTCTTGTTTATTGGAGCATGAAAACCAACAATTTCTATAGTTCTAAGCCTACCACTTAATCTACTTCTTGTTTATTGGAGCATGAAAACCAACAATTTCTATAGTTCTAAGCCTACCACTTAATCTACTTCTTGTTTATTGGAGCATGAAAACCAACAATTTCTATAGTTCTAAGCCTACCACTTAATCTACTTCTTGTTTATTGGAGCATGAAAACCAACAACTTCTATAGTTCTAAACCTACCACTTAATCTACTTCTTGTTTATTGGAGCATGAAAACCAACAACTTCTATAGTTCTAAGCCTACCACTTAATCTACTTCTTGTTTATTGGAGCATGAAAACCAACAATTTCTATAGTTCTAAGCCTACCACTTAATCTACTTCTTGTTTATTGGAGCATGAAAACCAACAATTTCTATAGTTCTAAGCCTACCACTTAATCTACTTCTTGTTTATTGGAGCATGAAAACCAACAACTTCTATAGTTCTAAACCTACCACTTGATCTACTTCTTGTTTATTGGAGCATGAAAACCAACAACTTCTATAGTTCTAAACCTACCACTTAATCTACTTCTTGTTTATTGGAGCATGAAAACCAACAATTTCTATAGTTCTAAGCCTACCACTTGATCTACTTCTTGTTTATTGGAGCATGAAAACCAACAATTTCTATAGTTCTAAGCCTACCACTTAATCTACTTCTTGTTTATTGGAGCATGAAAACCAACAACTTCTATAGTTCTAAACCTACCACTTGATCTACTTCTTGTTTATTGGAGCATGAAAACCAACAACTTCTATAGTTCTAAACCTACCACTTAATCTACTTCTTGTTTATTGGAGCATGAAAACCAACAATTTCTATAGTTCTAAGCCTACCACTTAATCTACTTCTTGTTTATTGGAGCATGAAAACCAACAATTTCTATAGTTCTAAGCCTACCACTTGATCTACTTCTTGTTTATTGGAGCATGAAAACCAACAATTTCTATAGTTCTAAGCCTACCACTTAATCTACTTCTTGTTTATTGGAGCATGAAAACCAACAATTTCTATAGTTCTAAGCCTACCACTTAATCTACTTCTTGTTTATTGGAGCATGAAAACCAACAACTTCTATAGTTCTAAGCCTACCACTTAATCTACTTCTTGTTTATTGGAGCATGAAAACCAACAATTTCTATAGTTCTAAGCCTACCACTTAATCTACTTCTTGTTTATTGGAGCATGAAAACCAACAACTTCTATAGTTCTAAGCCTACCACTTAATCTACTTCTTGTTTATTGGAGCATGAAAACCAACAATTTCTATAGTTCTAAGCCTACCACTTGATCTACTTCTTGTTTATTGGAGCATGAAAACCAACAATTTCTATAGTTCTAAGCCTACCACTTAATCTACTTCTTGTTTATTGGAGCATGAAAACCAACAATTTCTATAGTTCTAAGCCTACCACTTGATCTACTTCTTGTTTATTGGAGCATGAAAACCAACAACTTCTATAGTTCTAAATCTACCACTTAATCTACTTCTTGTTTATTGGAGCATGAAAACCAACAACTTCTATAGTTCTAAGCCTACCACTTAATCTACTTCTTGTTTATTGGAGCATGAAAACCAACAATTTCTATAGTTCTAAGCCTACCACTTAATCTACTTCTTGTTTATTGGAGCATGAAAACCAACAACTTCTATAGTTCTAAGCCTACCACTTAATCTACTTCTTGTTTATTGGAGCATGAAAACCAACAATTTCTATAGTTCTAAGCCTACCACTTGATCTACTTCTTGTTTATTGGAGCATGAAAACCAACAATTTCTATAGTTCTAAGCCTACCACTTAATCTACTTCTTGTTTATTGGAGCATGAAATCCAACAACTTCTATAGTTCTAAATCTACCACTTGATCTACCACTTGTTTATTGGAGCATGAAAACCAACAATTTCTATAGTTCTAAGCCTACCACTTAATCTACTTCTTGTTTAATGGAGCATGAAAATCAACAACTTCTATAGTTCTGAATCTACCACTTGATCTACCACTTGTTTACTGGAGCATGAAAACCAACAACTTCTATAGTTCTAAATCTACCACTTAATCTACTTCTTGTTTATTGGAGCATGAAAACCAACAATTTCTATAGTTCTAAATCTACCACTTAATCTACTTCTTGTTTATTGGAGCATGAAAACCAACAACTTCTATAGTTCTAAATCTACCACTTAATCTACTTCTTGTTTATTGGAGCATGAAAACCAACAACTTCTATAGTTCTAAATCTACCACTTAATCTACTTCTTGTTTATTGGAGCATGAAAACCAATAACTTCTATAGTTCTAAGCCTACCACTTAATCTACTTCTTGTTTATTGGAGCATGAAAACCAACAATTTCTATAGTTCTAAGCCTACCACTTAATCTACTTCTTGTTTATTGGAGCATGAAAACCAACAACTTCTATAGTTCTAAATCTACCACTTGATCTACCACTTGTTTATTGGAGCATGAAAACCAACAATTTCTATAGTTCTAAGCCTACCACTTAATCTACTTCTTGTTTATTGGAGCATGAAAATCAACAACTTCTATAGTTCTAAATCTACCACTTGATCTACCACTTGTTTATTGGAGCATGAAAACCAACAACTTCTATAGTTCTAAATCTACCACTTAATCTACTTCTTGTTTATTGGAGCATGAAAACCAACAATTTCTATAGTTCTAAATCTACCACTTAATCTACTTCTTGTTTATTGGAGCATGAAAACCAACAACTTCTATAGTTCTAAATCTACCACTTAATCTACTTCTTGTTTATTGGAGCATGAAAACCAACAACTTCTATAGTTCTAAATCTACCACTTAATCTACTTCTTGTTTATTGGAGCATGAAAACCAACAACTTCTATAGTTCTAAATCTACCACTTAATCTACTTCTTATTTATTGGAGCATGAAAACCAACAACTTCTATAGTTCTAAGCCTACCACTTAATCTACTTCTTGTTTATTGGAGCATGAAAACCAACAACTTCTATAGTTCTAAATCTACCACTTGATCTACCACTTGTTTATTGGAGCATGAAAACCAACAACTTCTATAGTTCTAAATCTACCACTTGATCTACCACTTGTTTATTGGAGCATGAAAACCAACAATTTCTATAGTTCTAAGCCTACCACTTAATCTACTTCTTGTTTATTGGAGCATGAAAATCAACAACTTCTATAGTTCTAAATCTACCACTTGATCTACCACTTTTTTATTGGAGCATGAAAACCAACAACTTCTATAGTTCTAAATCTACCACTTAATCTACTTCTTGTTTATTGGAGCATGAAAACCAACAATTTCTATAGTTCTAAATCTACCACTTAATCTACTTCTTGTTTATTGGAGCATGAAAACCAACAACTTCTATAGTTCTAAATCTACCACTTAATCTACTTCTTGTTTATTGGAGCATGAAAACCAACAACTTCTATAGTTCTAAATCTACCACTTAATCTACTTCTTGTTTATTGGAGCATGAAAACCAACAACTTCTATAGTTCAAAATCTACCACTTAATCTACTTCTTGTTTATTGGAGCATGAAAACCAACAACTTCTATAGTTCTAAATCTACCACTTAATCTACTTCTTGTTTATTGGAGCATGAAAACCAACAACTTCTATAGTTCTAAATCTACCACTTAATCTACTTCTTGTTTATTGGAGCATGAAAACCAACAACTTCTATAGTTCTAAATCTACCACTTAATCTACTTCTTGTTTATTGGAGCATGAAAACCAACAATTTCTATAGTTCTAAGCCTACCACTTAATCTACTTCTTGTTTATTGGAGCATGAAAACCAACAACTTCTATAGTTCTAAATCTACCACTTGATCTACCACTTGTTTATTGGAGCATGAAAACCAACAACTTCTATAGTTCTAAATCTACCACTTGATCTACTTCTTGTTTATTGGAGCATGAAAACCAACAATTTCTATAGTTCTAAGCCTACCACTTAATCTACTTTTTGTTTATTGGAGCATGAAAACCAACAACTTCTATAGTTCTAAACCTACCACTTAATCTACTTCTTGTTTATTGGAGCATGAAAACCAACAATTTCTATAGTTCTAAGCCTACCACTTAATCTACTTCTTGTTTATTGGAGCATGAAAACCAACAATTTCTATAGTTCTAAGCCTACCACTTAATCTACTTCTTGTTTATTGGAGCATGAAAACCAACAATTTCTATAGTTCTAAGCCTACCACTTAATCTACTTCTTGTTTATTGGAGCATGAAAACCAACAACTTCTATAGTTCTAAACCTACCACTTAATCTACTTCTTGTTTATTGGAGCATGAAAACCAACAACTTCTATAGTTCTAAGCCTACCACTTAATCTACTTCTTGTTTATTGGAGCATGAAAACCAACAATTTCTATAGTTCTAAGCCTACCACTTAATCTACTTCTTGTTTATTGGAGCATGAAAACCAACAATTTCTATAGTTCTAAGCCTACCACTTAATCTACTTCTTGTTTATTGGAGCATGAAAACCAACAACTTCTATAGTTCTAAACCTACCACTTGATCTACTTCTTGTTTATTGGAGCATGAAAACCAACAACTTCTATAGTTCTAAACCTACCACTTAATCTACTTCTTGTTTATTGGAGCATGAAAACCAACAATTTCTATAGTTCTAAGCCTACCACTTGATCTACTTCTTGTTTATTGGAGCATGAAAACCAACAATTTCTATAGTTCTAAGCCTACCACTTAATCTACTTCTTGTTTATTGGAGCATGAAAACCAACAACTTCTATAGTTCTAAACCTACCACTTGATCTACTTCTTGTTTATTGGAGCATGAAAACCAACAACTTCTATAGTTCTAAACCTACCACTTAATCTACTTCTTGTTTATTGGAGCATGAAAACCAACAATTTCTATAGTTCTAAGCCTACCACTTGATCTACTTCTTGTTTATTGGAGCATGAAAACCAACAATTTCTATAGTTCTAAGCCTACCACTTAATCTACTTCTTGTTTATTGGAGGAGCATGAAAACCAACAACTTCTATAGTTCTAAACCTACCACTTGATCTACTTCTTGTTTATTGGAGCATGAAAACCAACAACTTCTATAGTTCTAAACCTA
The DNA here is from genome assembly GCA_963680875.1 of Bathymodiolus brooksi. Classification (NCBI taxonomy): domain Eukaryota; kingdom Metazoa; phylum Mollusca; class Bivalvia; order Mytilida; family Modiolidae; genus Bathymodiolus; species Bathymodiolus brooksi. Next base: position 125,094,987 of record OY804575.1, read on the forward strand.
CCACTTAATCTACTTCTTGTTTATTGGAGCATGAAAACCAACAATTTCTATAGTTCTAAGCCTACCACTTGATCTACTTCTTGTTTATTGGAGCATGAAAACCAACAATTTCTATAGTTCTAAGCCTACCACTTAATCTACTTCTTGTTTATTGGAGCATGAAAACCAACAACTTCTATAGTTCTCAACCTACCACTTGATCTACTTCTTGTTTATTGGAGCATGAAAACCAACAACTTCTATAGTTCTAAACCTACCACTTGATCTACTTCTTGTTTATTGGAGCATGAAAACCAACAACTTCTATAGTTCTAAACCTACCACTTAATCTACTTCTTGTTTATTGGAGCATGAAAACCAACAATTTCTATAGTTCTAAGCCTACCACTTGATCTACTTCTTGTTTATTGGAGCATGAAAACCAACAATTTCTATAGTTCTAAGCCTACCACTTAATCTACTTCTTGTTTATTGGAGCATGAAAACCAACAACTTCTATAGTTCTAAACCTACCACTTGATCTACTTCTTGTTTATTGGAGCATGAAAACCAACAACTTCTATAGTTCTAAGCCTACCACTTGATCTACTTCTTGTTTATTGGAGCATGAAAACCAACAATTTCTATAGTTCTAAGCCTACCACTTGATCTACTTCTTGTTTATTGGAGCATGAAAACCAACAATTTCTATAGTTCTAAACCTACCACTTGATCTACTTCTTGTTTATTGGAGCATGAAAACCAACAATTTCTATAGTTCTAAGCCTACCATTTGATCTACTTCTTGTTTATTGGAGCATGAAAACCAACAATTTCTATAGTTCTAAGCCTACCACTTGATCTACTTCTTGTTTATTGGAGCATGAAAACCAACAATTTCTATAGTTCTAAGCCTACCATTTGATCTACTTCTTGTTTATTGGAGCATGAAAACCAACAATTTCTATAGTTCTAAGCCTACCACTTGATCTACTTCTTGTTTATTGGAGCATGAAAACCAACAATTTCTATAGTGCTAAACCTACCATTTGATCTACTTCTTGTTTATTGGAGCATGAAAACCAACAATTTCTATAGTTCTAAGCCTACCACTTGATCTACTTCTTGTTTATTGGAGCATGAAAACCAACAATTTCTATAGTTCTAAGCCTACCATTTGATCTACTTCTTGTTTATTGGAGCATGAAAACCAACAATTTCTATAGTTCTAAGCCTACCACTTGATCTACTTCTTGTTTATTGGAGCATGAAAACCAACAATTTCTATAGTTCTAAGCCTACCACTTGATCTACTTCTTGTTTATTGGAGCATGAAAACAAACAATTTCTATAGTTCTAAACCTACCACTTGATCTACTTCTTGTTTATTGGAGCATGAAAACCAACAACTTCTATAGTTCTAAACCTACCACTTGATCTACTTCTTGTTTATTGGAGCATGAAAACCAACAACTTCTATAGTTCTAAACCTACCACTTAATCTACTTCTTGTTTATTGGAGCATGAAAACCAACAATTTCTATAGTTCTAAGCCTACCACTTGATCTACTTCTTGTTTATTGGAGCATGAAAACCAACAATTTCTATAGTTCTAAGCCTACCACTTAATCTACTTCTTGTTTATTGGAGCATGAAAACCAACAACTTCTATAGTTCTAAACCTACCACTTGATCTACTTCTTGTTTATTGGAGCATGAAAACCAACAACTTCTATAGTTCTAAACCTACCACTTGATCTACTTCTTGTTTATTGGAGCATGAAAACCAACAATTTCTATAGTTCTAAGCCTACCACTTGATCTACTTCTTGTTTATTGGAGCATGAAAACCAACAATTTCTATAGTTCTAAACCTACCACTTGATCTACTTCTTGTTTATTGGAGCATGAAAACCAACAATTTCTATAGTTCTAAGCCTACCATTTGATCTACTTCTTGTTTATTGGAGCATGAAAACCAACAATTTCTATAGTTCTAAGCCTACCACTTGATCTACTTCTTGTTTATTGGAGCATGAAAACCAACAATTTCTATAGTTCTAAGCCTACCATTTGATCTACTTCTTGTTTATTGGAGCATGAAAACCAACAATTTCTATAGTTCTAAGCCTACCACTTGATCTACTTCTTGTTTATTGGAGCATGAAAACCAACAATTTCTATAGTGCTAAACCTACCATTTGATCTACTTCTTGTTTATTGGAGCATGAAAACCAACAATTTCTATAGTTCTAAGCCTACCACTTGATCTACTTCTTGTTTATTGGAGCATGAAAACCAACAATTTCTATAGTTCTAAGCCTACCATTTGATCTACTTCTTGTTTATTGGAGCATGAAAACCAACAATTTCTATAGTTCTAAGCCTACCACTTGATCTACTTCTTGTTTATTGGAGCATGAAAACCAACAATTTCTATAGTGCTAAACCTACCATTTGATCTACTTCTTGTTTATTGGAGCATGAAAACCAACAATTTCTATAGTTCTAAGCCTACCACTTGATCTACTTCTTGTTTATTGGAGCATGAAAACAAACAATTTCTATAGTTCTAAACCTACCAATTGATCTACTTCTTGTTTATTGGAGCATGAAAACCAACAATTTCTATAGTTCTAAGCCTACCACTTGATCTACTTCTTGTTTATTGGAGCATGAAAACAAACAATTTCTATAGTTCTAAACCTACCACTTGATCTACTTCTTGTTTATTGGAGCATGAAAACCAACAATTTCTATAGTTCTAAGCCTACCACTTGATCTACTTCTTGTTTATTGGAGCATGAAAACCAACAATTTCTATAGTTCTAAGCCTACCACTTGATCTACTTCTTGTTTATTGGAGCATGAAAACCAACAATTTCTATAGTTCTAAACCTACCACTTGATCTACTTCTTGTTTATTGGAGCATGAAAACCAACAATTTCTATAGTTCTAAACCTACCACTTGATCTACTTCTTGTTTATTGGAGCATGAAAACCAACAATTTCTATAGTTCTAAGCCTACCACTTGATCTACTTCTTGTTTATTGGAGCATGAAAACCAACAATTTCTATAGTTCTAAGCCTACCACTTGATCTACTTCTTGTTTATTGGAGCATGAAAACCAACAATTTCTATAGTGCTAAACCTACCATTTGATCTACTTCTTGTTTATTGGAGCATGAAAACCAACAATTTCTATAGTTCTAAACCTACCACTTGATCTACTTCTTGTTTATTGGAGCATGAAAACCAACAATTTCTATAGTGCTAAACCTACCACTTGATCTACTTCTTGTTTATTGGAGCATGAAAACCAATAACTTCTATAGTTCTAAACCTACCATTTGATCTACTTCTTGTTTATTGGAGCATAAAACCAACAACATCTATATAACACCTACCACTTGATCTACTTCTTGTTTATTGGAGCATGACTGTTGATTTCCCTCATCTGTGTTGAAGGGGAGATAATCCTCAGTACCTTCAACATGACAGAATACAACAGGAATACCAGGACGGACCCAGGAACTCAGAGGATGATCAGTTAGCCATGTAAGAGAAGGCATTGTCTCCAGCTTGTTCTTATAAAATTGTTTTGACGGGAATTCACAAATCTCTGGGTTCTGTAAATTACAATTTGAAACAAAACAGTCACATGATAAATAAAGCAGTAAAGACATGATCAAGGCTATATTTACCCTTTTTGGTTTGGTTTGGTTTATGGTTTGGTTAATGGTGTTTAGTGCCACTTTGAACAATATTTCAGTTATATTGTGGTGGAAACTGGCGTGACCAGAAGAAAACCACCGAACTGTTGCAAGTCACTGACAAACTTTATCACATAATGTTGTATCGAGTACACCTCGCCATGAACGGGGTTCAAACTAACAACTTTAGTGGTGATAGGCACTGATTGCACAGGTAGTTGTAAATCCAACTACCATACGATCACGACCATGATGGCCCCTATTTACCCTTTTTTGTGTCATGATTACATTTTTTAAACACACAAAACATGTATTCATTTTTGATACTTAGTAAAGCATGCAGAATTATTTCTACCATATTTACAATGGTGGTTCAACAGGAAGATAATGAAATGTTATTAGTATAGGACAGGCCTATAAAGATAACTGGATAAAAAGATGGACTAGTGTTTACAATATTATTAGTAATAATATATCTCAGGTGTGTCAAATTGTCAACCTAGCATAAAATAAAAAAAATAAAAATGGGCATTACTAAAACAAAATCACAATGAGCATCTCCATAATATGCATGCCAAGTTTAAAGCAAATTAATATATACTACAGAATGTATCTGACCAGATAATTATGCAGAGATTAACATAGTTGATAAGAAAACCTACCATTCTGTACTGAGAAGTTAACATTGTAGCTTTGTTAGCATATCTCTCAAACAGCGATTTCTCTAAACCAAGTTCAGCAGCTTCACTACACATCACGATTGGTCTTAGTTGTTTGTGATCACCAATCAGTACGACCTGTTTTGACCCCGTTGCTATGATGGCAGACATACTGTCAGGTTCTGTAGACATTCCACATTCATCAATGATGATTTGAAAAATACGGCCATTTGTTCCTTTCATTATTTTCAGATTGGTCGCCATGGCAGTCGTACAGAAAATGACATCATAATATTTAACCTCTTCAATGACAGCCTTTCTGATCATTTTTCTGTATTTCTTAACATCTTTGTAGTCGACACCATCTGCATGCTGTTGAAACTGCCTGTCAAATGCTGCAATTTCCTCCTGGTAAGGTTTCCCTAACTGACGTATCAAGATGTGCATTGAAACTACTCGTAATTCTTCATCTGCTACAGCTCTTTCACCACGACCAAGTGATGACATTTTTCCTGGGATTGGAAATTCCTGGTCCTCAATAGAACTTCCATACCATCTTACCATTTTTGGACAATGTTCTCCTAACTTTTTCTTCATCCATTCTATATTTAATTAAATAAACAGAAAATTTGTAATCCCTGTACTTTCATTGGTTAAGAAGAAGTCAGTGTTTCAGTTTATTACCCAATGTGGTCAGTCAATTTGTGGAATTCATATTGTCATACATTGTCTTACAAACAAGTTCCAACATATAAAATGTCATGTTTGAGACAGATATCTATCAAGAAGTATTGTTTTTTCTAATTGTTGTTCAATGTCAAGAAGAAATTGTTCAACTATGACATGGCAAAAACAAGTTAGATGATGATATGTTCGTTTTGTGTCAGACCAACATGAGGAATAGGATTTTTTATAGTGTTACCTCACTGAAACAACAGTCCACAGGTAGACATGTTGCTTTCTTCTGAAAAAATTTCCAGACTCAGCCCCAACCTGTTTTTCTTTTACTCCTCCTCAACGCTGTGTGTTTAGCAGATAAGTATCAAATACCAACTTAATATTCTTTGGTTTGATCCCACCAGTGTTCAAATCCATGATCTACCACAGTAGAAAGGGAGCATGCTATCCATTACACTACAATCAAGGTTTTATGAGAGTATATTAGATCCACATTAAATACATTTTTCAGCAACATATCAGTTAACAATGCATTTCTCAGTCAGGATATACATGCTTCATGCTGGCACTTAATAAGCTGCATAAGCTTAAATGTCATATGATATGAAATTTTGACCTTAGAATTTAGAAGAAAGTTATACATATCACAAGAGTGGAGGGTGGAGGGTTGACATTCACATTATTTATCAGTTGAATCTTTTCACAATCTTGTGCTATTTCACATCCAGGAGATAATTAAACAGTCATCAGAATTTTGCTTCTCAGTATTTGAAGATAGGAGTGGCTTAATGCTTTTATTTTGGTTTTAGGTTATATTTTATACTTTTTGGTTCTTGGGTATATTTTAAAAATGTTTGGTTATTGGTTGTATTTTAGACTATCATTCTTGTCTTTGCAATTTAATTTCAAGACTTGCAAATGTATGCAACATATGTCCCATACAAATTATATTCTATAAAATAAAAATGTAACCATTAAAAAGACAAACTTACTTGCAACAAGATCAACAGACTTGTTTGATGGACCACAGAAAATTATCTGTTTTTTCTCATTTCCCAATTCTTGCCACTGAAGATTAATCTTATTAAACAGGTATACAAGTTTGATTCCTGTGTATGTCTTACCAGTACCTATAATGATAGACAATACAATGTTACATAAAATCTACCAGTTCATATCTAAATTTTACTGAGTCTTAATCTTATAAACTGAAGGAAAATATTACTTATTTTTTATTAAAACTGTCTTGTACACTGAATGTACATTTGGATTTACAACTACCTGTGCAATCAGTGCCCATCACCACTAAAGTTGTGATTTTGAACCCCATTCATGGCGAGGTGTACTTAATACAACATTATGTGATAAAGCTTGTCAGTGAATTGCGACAGGACAGTGGTTTTCTGCGGTTTCCTCCACCAATAAAACTGCATGAAATATTGTTGAAGTGGCATTAAACACCATAAACCTAAACTGAATGTATATTTATTCAAATTTTATTGAAGCTTTCTTGTCCATTGAATAAACATTTTACTCAATTCTATTAAAACTACAGGGGCATCATCAACTGAAGGAATATACCGTTTTAATGTTCTTGAAGTTACTTTATTCAGTGAAGGAACAGACTATTCAAATTGTCCTTTCTTAAAATAAGAACTTGGAAAATAATGTAAAATTTAAAATAAAGACGTAGATATCTAATTTAGTGCACACAATGAGATTCTGGAATAGCCTTCATCAAGAACGCTCAAAGTCAAGATTGGAAGGCCAAATAATTCAAATGTCTTTGGGAGAAAGAAAACCAAAGGGTCCAAACAAGATAGCAAAATTCAGTTATGGTCACCTATGGCCAAGGGAGGAGAACCTTACATGGGCACTAAAAACTAGGAGTTCGCTTGTATATTTATGCATAGTTTGGGTTGCATCAAGTTTGTAGCTTCTGAAATTTGTATTCATATTTCATAGGGTTCTATGTTAAATAATATCCAAGATGCTTGCACTTATGATGCCTGATTGACACAGGAAATAAATGAAAACTTTGTAAGAGATCATTAGTCATGTACAGTTTGCATTCAATCAAATTTTTAATGTCTGAAACTCTTTTTTAATTAATTTTCTCATTCGGTCCTATGTTAAAACTGTGCCTGGTTACATCTTAGATTCTTATTGATAAATAAAAACAAACTTTGCACAGGTTAATGAAAGTAACATTTCTACCATGTAACAACGCCATTACATTCTTTCTGACAAGAAGAGATTTGAAATTTTAGCCAATCAGAAAATCTTGAGGGCTATTTTAACAAACATTGTAGCCTGGTATGGTTCAATTTGTTTTAGTGGTTTGTGAGAAAAAGATTAAATTGTGAAAACTTTATGGACAGATAGATGATGGATGCAAAGTGGTAATATTTCAATTGGCACTACAGACCATTTGAGTAAATAATCAGATTTTTGTTATGAATTATTTTAATAGAATTATATCACTAATTTCTCTATATTTATACCATATACATATACATTTGTAACTTTATCAGAATTTTGGTCTTACGAAGCTGGTTGTAACAAGCATTTGAATAAAATAATACATTGGGACTTGTGCAATCCGACACCAGAGTTTTCCAACATCCTGTGACATCTGACAAAAATTTATGGCCCCAAAGTATTTCTGTTAACTAAAATAAAACCTGAGTATTCCGACATCCTGTACGATGCGACATATTTCCCTGTTCTCTTGGTGTGTCGGATTAGACAGGTTCCACTGTATTACATTGTAGTTAAAACAAATGAGGATATTTATACCTGGTGGTCCCTGTATCAAATGAAACGATGAGATCAGAGCTTTCTGTATAGCTTTGTACTGTTCAGGATTGTTTTTAACAATTCCTCTTATATTAAAGATATCAGGTTCTAGTTTTCTTCCAATTTTCAAGTGCCCTTTATCTGAAAAAAATATTACCCGTTATTATCATCTCTAACATATTAGACATATTGTATAAAACAAAGCTCCAGTGAGCCTATAACATTCAAAACTAGCCTGCAACTGACACACATGGTTCAGTGGATAAATATAGTTATAATTTGATTCCATTCTGACTAAACAGAAGCATCTTGTCCAAACAGACTTGCTGTTTTTGCTATAGTTCAGCCCATTCTGGTTTAAAATATAGATTTTTCTACTTTAGTTCAATAACCTGTAATTTTGGGAAAAATTGACAAAAAATAAAAATCCTGGTATAATGCACCCCTTTGGTATATTTACAAATATCCTGTAAAACAAAAACCTTCTAGCTTGATAACTGTAAGAGAAATTAGTCAGACAAAGCATTTGCATATATGCAAAATTTCACAAAAATGGACTAATGTCAACAACCTGTAATTTTGTGAAAAATTGAAGAAAATTAAAATCCTAATAATATGCAGATTTTTAGTATATGTACAAATATACTGTAAAAGCTTCTAGCTTGAAGACTGTAAGAGAATTTAGACAAAACATGCATCCTATATGCAGAACGATGAATATTCAGATGGAAGGACAGAGGTAAAATATCCACCCCCCCCCCCCACACACACACTTTAGGTCACTGGGGCATACAAATTGCTGAGTACGGATGATTGTTCCCTTGGACCCTTTCCACAGAGCAACCCAGTATGTCCTGAGGTCGCAGATATGGAATGCCTTCTTGATAGGTGGTTGTCAGGTTATAATACAGAACACTTGATTGTAAACCACCATGAGTGTAACTGTACTTAGAGATAACCCCCTTTTGTAAATATTTGAAAAAAAGAGTAGGTACATTATAGAGGCTACATAAGGCAATGTAGCCTATTAACTTACTCAACCATATCCTGTAAACGTACTCAATATATAGACCAATTTATTTTCTTTAAACTCACCCAATCTAGGTATCTTGCTACCTAATGCTATAGCCTTTGCTAAAGGATTAGATTTGTCTAGACATTGTAGTAGTGCATCAATACGACTGAAAAAATGAGAAAATGTATTTTATAACCTCTATTACAAATACATGTAATAAAATACAGTAATTCCCCTCTTATGAGGTCACCCCTTCTACAATAAAAAGTGGCCTCTCTTGAGGATGATAATTCTGTAAAAATTTAATACCTCAGTGCATCTGAAATCCGGCCTGATAAGAGTGGTGGTCTCTTTTGAGGGGGACAATTCAGCAAAAATTTACTACCTCAGTGCATCTGACATCTGGCATGATAAGAATGGTGGTCTCTCTTGAGGGGGTCAATTCAGCAAAAATTTATTACCTCAGTGCATCTGACATCTGGCATGATAAGAATGGTGGTCTCTCTTGAGGGGGGCAATTCAGTAAAAAATTACTATCTCAGTGCATTTGAAATCTGGCATGATAAGAATGGTGGTCTCTCTTGAGGTGGGCAATTCAGCAAAACTTTACCACCTCAGTGCATCTGACATCTGGCATGATAAGAATGGTGGTCTCTCTTGAGGGGGGCAATTCAGCAAAAATTTACTATCTCAGTGCATTTGAAATCTGGTCAGATAAAAGAGGTGGCTTTTAGTGAGAGGAGCCTTATAATAGAGGAATTACTGTATTTCAAAACAGACATATTAAATTGACTCTCATTTAACATAAAAAAACATAATTTTTCTTGGAAATGTTTCTTTTCACAAGACATTTGTGCCTTACATTTTCAGTACAATAAAATAAACATAATTCTAAAAAAAGTTTGATCTGAGCACCATTATAGGATAATGATTGTAAAGAATGTTCCTAATAACCTCAAGATGATGCAATCTGATTAAAATTAGATCTCCCACTTGTTCTCCTTTACTGATATGGGAAATATGAGAAAACCCCATTACAGGTCACATGTGAATGACCTTATGAATATATACTGATATGATATATACAGATATGACCTTTTTTTGGCCAATTGGATTGCTCATTTAATGGAAAGTAGCTTAGTAACACCTTCATAATCTCATAATCATCACTTTCATTGGATGGTACATGGAGTCACTTGCATGTGACTCGTAATGGGGCTTCCTAACAATTTATTAAACTTCACAATCATGAAGAAGTTCAAAATATAATATACTGTTTTGAAATTTGTAGTAAAACAAAATTTAGAATCAGTCTCACCCATCAGCACTGGACTTGAAAATAATTTCCACACAACACCTAGGTTTGGTATTCTCCCTAAAGAAGTCCTGAGGCACAGGTTGGCTGTTCTTGTTCAATTTGAAGATAAAATCAATCTCTGCCTTTTCTTTCTTGTTTTTCACTCTGTCAATCTTTGCATGACCAAGCCATATCTTGTAATCTTGAGGAGCACATATATAACCCATTTGATTTCCAGTGTTCTCTACTTCTGGTTTGTAAACAGGACATTTAATACATAGGTAGTCTGGACTTGCTATTTCTCTTATCCGTGGCCCTTCGTCTTCCTCGTCATTGTAATCGACTGTTGGCGACAAAAAAACTTCCAGTGGAACTTTGTTGATTTCTAAATTTCGCTGATCACAGAAGGCCGTTCTTAATGAAAATTTTCCCTCTCTTTGTGAGAGGAACTTGACAGGGACATCATTTATTGTTGCTGTATCTCCAGCAACAGCATTGGTAGCTGCCTCCATTTCTACTAATGGTTTCCATGTTCTGATATAATCGACTGCTCTAAAATAAGAATCTTTGGTAGAACTAGTAGAATATTTCTCTAGACATTTGATAGGATCTTTGGCATGTAGGAGGCAATATTTGATGTTATTTGTCATGTCAAATATCTCTATCTGTGGAATAAGGACACCTTTGACAGACTCTGCTGACATTTGAAGTGACAGAATCTGACCATGATTAAAGGTCATGCTGTATTCACAACTCTGTAAGGTAATGGTGCCCTTTCTGACCTCTGAACTGACATCCCTCTCTGTTTTAGTACATTCTGGGACATAATCATCCAAATTAGTCTCTGGATGACCGAGGTCTGTGTTATACATGATCTTCTCAACTCTTTTAATTTTGCCTTGAGGAGTTTTCTCGTCTATAATCACCTCCATCATTTTCTTCCATTTGTGTTGTTGTTGAAAGAATCCTCTGTTGTGTGGATTTACTCTGTAACATTTAGAACCTTCTCTATGAGTTTTAATTGGTGAATATCCTTTATAAGAATAGAGCCTCTTTTTCCAACGCAACTCCAAAATATCACGGCCAGTGCTTGTATCTTTTTTAAAGACAGGTCTTTTTGTAGATCCTAAACAATTTAACTGCAATGTTTTCGACTCTTTTGGCAGATTTCTGTGACCTGGAATAATAACCATAACTTCTTTCTCAGAAACCGTCTTAACAAATGCATGGAATACCATAGACTCACTTCTAAGTCTGTAACCCCAAGTTAACGTCAGGCACTTCTTTTGATATACTTTGGCACGTCTAGTCACTTCATTGATATAGTGACACATTTCTGAAACTTCTTCTGAAGTGTAGCATGGCTTTTTTCCATCTAAGGCACAATGTAACTGTCTATGACTGATTATATCTACATATCTTCGTATTGGAGATGTAAAGTGAATATATGGAAACATTCCCAAACTAAAATGAGATCCATCTTTTCTGGATTTAACTTCCCCTGAACATTTGTATTCTGCCATTTCTTGAAATTCATACCATTCCTCAAGACCTAAGCATGAAAAGGGATGATTTTCATCACATCCAAGTATCTGCATGACCGCTGCAGATTCTTTTCTCTTAACAGCTTCCAGTAGGTTTTTCCACACATACTGCTGAAACATTAAAACTTTGGTGTATCTGCCCGTTACTGAATTGTTGACAGACAGCTTTCTTTCGCTCTCAATCCATGGAAGAGGTCGAATTTCTTGCAGCTTAAGTATCAAGTCAGCAAAGAAACGATTAGAATGCAACCATTGTTGGACACAATCTGGTTCCGGTGGTTGTTGTATTCTGAGAGGGATACAGTCTTTAAAAGTGCGAAACAGATAGGTACCAACTGTATGGTTTGCTAAAATCATAAATTCTTCTACCAGGTAATGAGCCTCTTTTGTTTTCTGGAAGTCTTCATTGTCACCATCATTATCAACAGGATAGTAGTACAGAGCTCCACCCAATCTATAACTCCTTCTATTTTTAGCAATTCTGAACAAAGTTTTAATTTGTTTACATATAGATTCTGGAATGTTCCTTTCTATTTCAAGTATCACATCTTGAGCTTCACTGTAAGTCAACTGTTGTCTAGACTTGATTGTGGATCTCTTAATTTCAGGTTTTTCTAATGACCTTCCATCTTCAGCAAAAGTATAAAGTATTGATATGGCGGGTCGAAGTTCACCTGCTATAAGACTACACAGGTTGGTACTCATTGGTTCAGGTAACATGTGGTAGGGGTTACGACCTTGACCTGGGTAAAATGTTGTGGCTCTCTCATATGCTTCAACATCAACATAATCACCCTTCTTGATGAAGGACGTTACATCTGCAATGTGTACACCAACTCTAAAGTTACCATCAGGCGTCTTTTCAATGCTCAGTGCATCATCTAAATCTCTAGAATTAGGTGGATCTATGGTAAACACCTCAAGATTGGTTAGATCTAATCTTCCTTCTTTATTCAATACTGGCTTTCCATATTCTAACAGTCCTCTCACATTTTCCACGGTTTCACGTTTGTATCCAGAAGGCACTTGGTGATGAAGACGTAAAATCTCCATTCCAGAATTGAAACCATCTTTGGCATTAATTACTTTGAGTACTGCACCGAGAGGATACAAATTCTCCCAACAAATCATAGCAACTAAGAAAATATAATTCTTGATTTCGCCAGGTTTTATGTCAAAAAGAGTTTTGTGCTGAAGTTCTCCTTTGTCCTCCACATACTTGTACACATCAACTTGATATTTATTAGTACAATTATTGTTCAGGATATGCAGTTTTGGAAGTGTTTTTGAAATAGGTAGCATCAGGTGGAATGATAACTCATCCAAAACACAAACAAACACAGGATGATCTACATCTTGGTGATGATGACGTCGAATTATTCCCCTAATCTGACCATAAACTTTCAAACTCATTTTAGATAAATCTAATGTTTTCTGCAAACGTGGGATAAAATTTTTGTCTTTGTATATCTCTCGTTCATCTTGTAGGACTTCCACAAAAACCTCATCTTCATTGAAAACTTTCCCAATTTTGGATCGTCCAGCAATTTCAATTTCATGCACATCATCAGAATGATCTAAGTTGGTACATACAGCTCCATGAGAAAACTCTATTTTCACTGTACATTTTTTGTACTTTAATGGGTTTCTTTTATAAAGTTCTGTATTCTTCTCTTTGCTATAAAATGGTGGATATGTGAAGTGATTTTCGGTACGACTTGGCTTTTTATGTCTGTCAATAAAACTATCAGATAAATCTATTCCGTTCTGTAAAAGTTCATATTCATCAATCTCATCGTCTGATCCTTCCTCAAAGAAGCGAAGACTTTTCTCGTACTGATCCACATTAGCGTAATCCTCCAAATCTATATCATCGTTACTTGATGAATCCTCTCCACCAAACCAATCTGACCGTGACATGGTGTCAAATGCATGGTCAGATTCAATATCAGAATTGTCATATCCTTCAGGGGGAGGAAACTCTTCTGTTTCTGTCGATATTTGGCTACAATTCGACGATGCTGTACGGTGTCGTTTCCTGGCTTTTTGTTTCTCTGCTACATCTGTCCATGTTTTCTCCATGAAAAAGTCCTGTGATTCAGATAGCCTCTTAGCTGCAATTACAAATGAAATATGGTATTTTAACACAATAACAATATATGTAATGGCAGCCACACTGTATATTACTTTCATTGAAGGGTAGTGAATTCAGAATAAATTGAAAATTACATATGTACAAATGCTGCTTCTTTGTAGTTTTAAAAAATCTGTACCTGTCTATTTCTGGAATACAAGATACAATATAAAAAGGAAACTACATACTCAAAATGGCCTCTACCAATCACATTGTAAGGAAGATTTATTTGATTGCCTATTATAACATAATTATGTTAACTTTTTATCCTCCAGGCCTTGAACTCTAAGGACCTAACATAACCTGATCCCTTAATTGTACCGGGTTTAATCTTCATTTCACAGTGATACTTGTCAAACTGTGAAATGGATATTGCAAATTGCTTAAGTTAACCCAATAGTTATATTTTAACATTACATAAATACATACTGAAATGAACATCTTCACAATTGAATTGGAAAGTAGTAAAGATTAGTAAGGAAGGTTATAAAGGTAAATGAACATGAGAGACTATCCAACTTTACACTTGGACACAAATTCAAGAAAAGGAACAGCTGGTAGTAAGAAAGGATATGGATGTAAATGAACATGAGAGACTATCCAACATTATACTTGGACACAAATTCAAGTAAAGGAATGGCTTGTAGTAAGAAAAGATATGGATGTAAATGAACATGAGAGACTATCCAACATTACACTTGGACACTAATTCAACTAAAGGAACAGCTTGTAGTAAGAAAAGATATGGATGTAAATGAACATGAGAGACTATCCAACATTACACTTGGACACTAATTCAAGTAAAGGAATGGCTTGTAGTAAGAAAGGATATGGATGTAAATGAACATGAGAGTCTATCCAACATTACACTAGGACACAAATTCAAGAAAAGGAACAGCTTGTAGTAAGAAAGAATATGGATGTAAATAAAGATGAGAGACTATCCAACATTACACTTGGACACAAATTCAAGTAAAGGAACAGCTTGTATTAAGAAAAGATATGGATGTAAATGAACATGAGAGACTATCCAACAGTACACTAGGACACACATTCAAGCAAAGGAACAGCTTGTAGTAAGAAAGGATATGGATGTAAATGAACATGAGAGACTATCCAACATTATACTAGGACACAAATTCAAGTAAAGGAACAGCTTGTAGTAAGAAAGAATATGGATGTAAATGAACATGAGAGACTATCCAACATTATACTAGGACACAAATTCAAGTAAAGGAACAGCTTGTAGTAAGAAAGAGTATGGATATAAATGAACATGAGAGACTATCCAACATTATACTAGGACACAAATTCAAGTAAAGGAACAGCTTGTAGTAAGAAAGAATATGGATGTAAATGAACATGTGAGACTATCCAACATTATACTAGGACACAATTTGAAGTAAAAGAACAGCTTGTAGTAAGAAAAGATATGGATGTAAATGAACATAAGAGACTATCCAACATTATACTAGGACACAAATTCAAGAAAAGGAACAGTTTGTAGTAAGAAAGAATATGGATGTAAATGAACATGAGAAACTATCCAACATTACACTTGGATACAAATTCAAGTAAAGGAACAGCTTGTAGTAAGAAAGGATATGGATGTAAATGAACATGAGAGACTATCCAACATTACACTAGGATACAAATTCAAGTAAAGGAACAGCTTGTAGTAAGAAAGAATATGGATGTAAATGAACATGAGAGACTATCCAATATTATACTAGGACACAAATTCAAGTAAAGGAACAGCTTGTAGTAAGAAAGAATATGGATGTAAATGAACATGAGAGACTATCCAACATTACACTTGGACACAGATTCAAGTAAAGGAACAGCTTGTAGTAAGAAAAGGATATAGATGTAAATGAACATGAGAGACTATCCAACATTACACTTGGACACTAATTCAACTAAAGGAACAGCTTGTAGTAAGAAAAGATATGGATGTAAATGAACATGAGAGACTATCCAACATTACACTTGGACACAAATTCAAGTAAAGGAACAGCTTGTATTAAGAAAAGATATGGATGTAAATGAACATGAGAGACTATCCAACAGTACACTAGGACACAAATTCAAGAAAAGGAACAGCTTGTAGTAAGAAAGAATATGGATGTAAATGAACATGAGAGACTATCCAACAGTACATTAGGACACAAATTCAAGAAAAGGAACAGCTTGTAGTAAGAAAGAATATGGATGTAAATGAACATGAGAGACTATCCAACAGTACACTAGGACACACATTCAAGAAAAGGAACAGCTTGTAGTAAGAAAGAATATGGATGTAAATGAACATGAGAGACTATCCAACATTATACTAGGACACAAATTCAAAAAAAGGAACAGCTTGTAGTAAGAAAGAATATGGATGTAAATGAACATGAGAGACTATCCAACATTATACTAGGACACAAATTCAAGTAAAGGAACAGCTTGTAGTAAGAAAGAATATGGATGTAAATGAACATGAGAGACTATCCAACATTATACTAGGACACAAATTCAAGTAAAGGAACAGCTTGTAGTAAGAAAGAGTATGGATATAAATGAACATGAGAGACTATCCAACATTATACTAGGACACAAATTCAAGTAAAGGAACAGCTTGTAGTAAGAAAGAATATGGATGTAAATGAACATGTGAGACTATCCAACATTATACTAGGACACAATTTGAAGTAAAAGAACAGCTTGTAGTAAGAAAAGATATGGATGTAAATGAACATGAGAGACTATCCAACATTATACTAGGACACAAATTCAAGTAAAGGAACAGTTTGTAGTAAGAAAGAATATGGATGTAAATGAACATGAGAAACTATCCAACATTACACTTGGATACAAATTCAAGTAAAGGAACAGCTTGTAGTAAGAAAGGATATGGATGTAAATGAACATGAGAGACTATCCAACATTACACTAGGATACAAATTCAAGTAAAGGAACAGCTTGTAGTAAGAAAGAATATGGATGTAATTGAACATGAGAGACTATCCAATATTATACTAGGACACAAATTCAAGTAAAGGAACAGCTTGTAGTAAGAAAGAATATGGATGTAAATGAACATGAGAGACTATCCAACATTACACTTGGACACAGATTCAAGTAAAGGAACAGCTTGTAGTAAGAAAAGGATATAGATGTAAATGAACATGAGAGACTATCCAACATTACACTTGGACACTAATTCAACTAAAGGAACAGCTTGTAGTAAGAAAAGATATGGATGTAAATGAACATGAGAGACTATCCAACATTACACTTGGACACAAATTCAAGTAAAGGAACAGCTTGTATTAAGAAAAGATATGGATGTAAATGAACATGAGAGACTATCCAACAGTACACTAGGACACAAATTCAAGTAAAGGAACAGCTTGTAGTAAGAAAGAATATGGATGTAAATGAACATGAGAGACTATCCAACAGTACATTAGGACACAAATTCAAGAAAAGGAACAGCTTGTAGTAAGAAAGAATATGGATGTAAATGAACATGAGAGACTATCCAACAGTACACTAGGACACACATTCAAGAAAAGGAACAGCTTGTAGTAAGAAAAGGATATAGATGTAAATGAACATGAGAGACTATCCAACATTACACTTGGACACTAATTCAACTAAAGGAACAGCTTGTAGTAAGAAAAGATATGGATGTAAATGAACATGAGAGACTATCCAACATTACACTTGGACACAAATTCAAGTAAAGGAACAGCTTGTATTAAGAAAAGATATGGATGTAAATGAACATGAGAGACTATCCAACAGTACACTAGGACACAAATTCAAGAAAAGGAACAGCTTGTAGTAAGAAAGAATATGGATGTAAATGAACATGAGAGACTATCCAACAGTACATTAGGACACAAATTCAAGAAAAGGAACAGCTTGTAGTAAGAAAGAATATGGATGTAAATGAACATGAGAGACTATCCAACAGTACACTAGGACACACATTCAAGAAAAGGAACAGCTTGTAGTAAGAAAGAATATGGATGTAAATGAACATGAGAGACTATCCAACATTACACTTGGACACTAATTCAACTAAAGGAACAGCTTGTAGTAAGAAAAGATATGGATGTAAATGAACATGAGAGACTATCCAACATTACACTTGGACACAAATTCAAGTAAAGGAACAGCTTGTATTAAGAAAAGATATGGATGTAAATGAACATGAGAGACTATCCAACAGTACACTAGGACACAAATTCAAGAAAAGGAACAGCTTGTAGTAAGAAAGAATATGGATGTAAATGAACATGAGAGACTATCCAACAGTACATTAGGACACAAATTCAAGAAAAGGAACAGCTTGTAGTAAGAAAGAATATGGATGTAAATGAACATGAGAGACTATCCAACAGTACACTAGGACACACATTCAAGAAAAGGAACAGCTTGTAGTAAGAAAGAATATGGATGTAAATGAACATGAGAGACTATCCAACATTATACTAGGACACAAATTCAAAAAAAGGAACAGCTTGTAGTAAGAAAGAATATGGATGTAAATGAACATGAGAGACTATCCAACATTACACTAGGATACAAATTCAAGTAAAGGAACAGCTTGTAGTAAGAAAAGATATGGATGTAAATGAACATGAGAGACTATCCAACAGTACACTAGGACACACATTCAAGCAAAGGAACAGCTTGTAGTAAGAAAGGATATGGATGTAAATGAACATGAGAGACTATCCAACATTATACTAGGACACAAATTCAAGTAAAGGAACAGCTTGTAGTAAGAAAGAATATGGATGTAAATGAACATGAGAGACTATCCAACATTATACTAGGACACAAATTCAAGTAAAGGAACAGCTTGTAGTAAGAAAGAGTATGGATATAAATGAACATGAGAGACTATCCAACATTATACTAGGACACAAATTCAAGTAAAGGAACAGCTTGTAGTAAGAAAGAATATGGATGTAAATGAACATGTGAGACTATCCAACATTATACTAGGACACAATTTGAAGTAAAAGAACAGCTTGTAGTAAGAAAAGATATGGATGTAAATGAACATGAGAGACTATCCAACATTATACTAGGACACAAATTCAAGAAAAGGAACAGTTTGTAGTAAGAAAGAATATGGATGTAAATGAACATGAGAAACTATCCAACATTACACTTGGATACAAATTCAAGTAAAGGAACAGCTTGTAGTAAGAAAGGATATGGATGTAAATGAACATGAGAGACTATCCAACATTACACTAGGATACAAATTCAAGTAAAGGAACAGCTTGTAGTAAGAAAGAATATGGATGTAAATGAACATGAGAGACTATCCAATATTATACTAGGACACAAATTCAAGTAAAGGAACAGCTTGTAGTAAGAAAGAATATGGATGTAAATGAACATGAGAGACTATCCAACATTACACTTGGACACAGATTCAAGTAAAGGAACAGCTTGTAGTAAGAAAAGGATATAGATGTAAATGAACATGAGAGACTATCCAACATTACACTTGGACACTAATTCAACTAAAGGAACAGCTTGTAGTAAGAAAAGATATGGATGTAAATGAACATGAGAGACTATCCAACATTACACTTGGACACAAATTCAAGTAAAGGAACAGCTTGTAGTAAGAAAGAATATGGATGTAAATGAACATGAGAGACTATCCAACAGTACACTAGGACACACATTCAAGAAAAGGAACAGCTTGTAGTAAGAAAGAATATGGATGTAAATGAACATGAGAGACTATCCAACATTATACTAGGACACAAATTCAAAAAAAGGAACAGCTTGTAGTAAGAAAGAATATGGATGTAAATGAACATGAGAGACTATCCAACATTACACTAGGATACAAATTCAAGTAAAGGAACAGCTTGTAGTAAGAAAGAATATGGATGTAAATGAACATGAGAGACTATCCAATATTATACTAGGACACAAATTCAAGTAAAGGAACAGCTTGTAGTAAGAAAGAATATGGATGTAAATGAACATGAGAGACTATCCAACATTACACTTGGACACAGATTCAAGTAAAGGAACAGCTTGTAGTAAGAAAAGGATATAGATGTAAATGTACATGAGAGACTATCCAACATTACACTTGGACACTAATTCAACTAAAGGAACAGCTTGTAGTAAGAAAAGATATGGATGTATATGAACATGAGAGACTATCCAACATTACACTTGGACACAAATTCAAGTAAAGGAACAGCTTGTATTAAGAAAAGATATGGATGTAAATGAACATGAGAGACTATCCAACAGTACACTAGGACACAAATTCAAGAAAAGGAACAGCTTGTAGTAAGAAAGAATATGGATGTAAATGAACATGAGAGACTATCCAACAGTACATTAGGACACAAATTCAAGAAAAGGAACAGCTTGTAGTAAGAAAGAATATGGATGTAAATGAACATGAGAGACTATCCAACAGTACACTAGGACACACATTCAAGAAAAGGAACAGCTTGTAGTAAGAAAGAATATGGATGTAAATGAACATGAGAGACTATCCAACATTATACTAGGACACAAATTCAAAAAAAGGAACAGCTTGTAGTAAGAAAGAATATGGATGTAAATGAACATGAGAGACTATTCAACATTACACTAGGATACAAATTCAAGTAAAGGAACAGCTTGTAGTAAGAAAGAATATGGATGTAAATGAACATGAGAGACTATCCAATATTATACTAGGACACAAATTCAAGTAAAGGAACAGCTTGTAGTAAGAAAGAATATGGATGTAAATGAACATGAGAGACTATCCAACATTACACTTGGACACAGATTCAAGTAAAGGAACAGCTTGTAGTAAGAAAAGGATATAGATGTAAATGAACATGAGAGACTATCCAACATTACACTTGGACACTAATTCAACTAAAGGAACAGCTTGTAGTAAGAAAAGATATGGATGTAAATGAACATGAGAGACTATCCAACATTACACTTGGACACAAATTCAAGTAAAGGAACAGCTTGTATTAAGAAAAGATATGGATGTAAATGAACATGAGAGACTATCCAACAGTACACTAGGACACAAATTCAAGAAAAGGAACAGCTTGTAGTAAGAAAGAATATGGATGTAAATGAACATGAGAGACTATCCAACAGTACATTAGGACACAAATTCAAGAAAAGGAACAGCTTGTAGTAAGAAAGAATATGGATGTAAATGAACATGAGAGACTATCCAACAGTACACTAGGACACACATTCAAGAAAAGGAACAGCTTGTAGTAAGAAAGAATATGGATGTAAATGAACATGAGAGACTATCCAACATTACACTTGGACACTAATTCAACTAAAGGAACAGCTTGTAGTAAGAAAAGATATGGATGTAAATGAACATGAGAGACTATCCAACAGTACACTAGGACACACATTCAAGAAAAGGAACAGCTTGTAGTAAGAAAGAATATGGATGTAAATGAACATGAGAGACTATCCAACATTATACTAGGACACAAATTCAAAAAAAGGAACAGCTTGTAGTAAGAAAGA
This sequence comes from Bathymodiolus brooksi, assembly GCA_963680875.1. NCBI lineage: Eukaryota > Metazoa > Mollusca > Bivalvia > Mytilida > Modiolidae > Bathymodiolus > Bathymodiolus brooksi. The sequence continues at coordinate 125,116,350 of OY804575.1, forward strand.
ATATGGATGTAAATGAACATGAGAGACTATCCAACATTACACTAGGATACAAATTCAAGTAAAGGAACAGCTTGTAGTAAGAAAGAATATGGATGTAAATGAACATGAGAGACTATCCAATATTATACTAGGACACAAATTCAAGTAAAGGAACAGCTTGTAGTAAGAAAGAATATGGATGTAAATGAACATGAGAGACTATCCAACATTACACTTGGACACAGATTCAAGTAAAGGAACAGCTTGTAGTAAGAAAAGGATATAGATGTAAATGAACATGAGAGACTATCCAACATTACACTTGGACACTAATTCAACTAAAGGAACAGCTTGTAGTAAGAAAAGATATGGATGTATATGAACATGAGAGACTATCCAACATTACACTTGGACACAAATTCAAGTAAAGGAACAGCTTGTATTAAGAAAAGATATGGATGTAAATGAACATGAGAGACTATCCAACAGTACACTAGGACACAAATTCAAGAAAAGGAACAGCTTGTAGTAAGAAAGAATATGGATGTAAATGAACATGAGAGACTATCCAACAGTACATTAGGACACAAATTCAAGAAAAGGAACAGCTTGTAGTAAGAAAGAATATGGATGTAAATGAACATGAGAGACTATCCAACAGTACACTAGGACACACATTCAAGAAAAGGAACAGCTTGTAGTAAGAAAGAATATGGATGTAAATGAACATGAGAGACTATCCAACATTATACTAGGACACAAATTCAAAAAAAGGAACAGCTTGTAGTAAGAAAGAATATGGATGTCAGGGGCTGCTCTGGCTCCCAAAAAGTAGGAGCAAGAAAAATCGCCAGGTGCCATTTTCAGGTGCCAGTTTAGGAGCCAGCTAAAATATTTACAAGGAGCCAATTTTTTCGTACCGAAACTGTGGATGATTGCATGTACCACTACCAGTTTCATGTATAAATGGTCCGGATTTGTTTGTACAAATGTTAATGTCTGTATTGTACTTCTGTTTTTCATATCGATTTCATCATCAAAAACAAAAAGATTTATATAATTTATTACAATATACTGTATTTTACGGATTATCAGGGATTCGGCCAGGATTTTGAAACCATTAGTCACTTTTGCAGAACAGATTTTTAATTAGCTTAATCTTATAATCAGTTACTTTGCCTTATTAGTTAGTAATGGAGATTGAAAAGCTATGAAAACCTCCTAGGATGGGAACATACTCTGCAAATTAGAAACCAACTGATAAAACATAACATTGCCATGATTTTGATCTAATACCACACAAATTGTAATACCCCCCCCCCTTTTTTTTTAAAATATTACTGTGCTTTGATCTAATACCACACAAATTGTAATAATCCCCTCCCCACACTTTTTGAAATGTTACTGTGCATTGGTCTAATACCACAACAATTGTAATAACTCATATTTGTGTAGTCTTCAGCAGAAAAAAATATGTCTCTGCCAATGGTCCAACTTCTATATACTTTGTACAAAATGTAGGTAATGAATAGAACAAACGTCATGAACTGAAGCAAGTTGTAAAATAAATAATTATTTCTCAGATCTCATAATCAAATTGCAACAATTGGAATAAAAATACTGACTGTGGTTATTTTTTTTAATTGCAGACACGTGTCTGTTTGTAAATAGTTCTATAAATAGAACGCAATTGTTACCTGGATACTGATCGATAAAAAAAACTTATGCGTCCTCGTGCAGTGCATTTCAATGGCCAACCTTTGCATATAAAAAAATGACCATATTAAATATGAGAACTAAGATTACATTTCACAGAAATAAGAATAAATATAGCAATAGTAAAAGTTTGTTTGGTTAAAAGTATCGATGGATTACATTGCGAACTCCTGTTTATCGCGCCATTTATATTTTTTAAGTTTCTTTATAAACCAAAGTTTATGACTTTTCGAGAAAGTCACTTTCAAACTACTTAATGAATACGATAGACAAAAGACTTCCTAACTCCGAACTCCTGTATAAACATAATATCGACATTTTCATAAATGAAACGTGGAAAAAATAGTTTGTTATGGTGGACATTGTGACAAATCGTGCAACGTATGACGATTACAAAAATATGTCCACTTAAAATACATACTGTGTGTGACATTTTGAGTATATGTCAATCATAACTATAAAAAAAATCATTTTGAATTCTTTGTCGGGTCATTATCTTTAACCAGGTAAATCAAGCCAGGTGTGATCAAAGATTACGCAATCAAAACAAAAATTCTATAATCCGTTGATTGGCTTGTAACATGTAATAAAATTGTCATTGTAGTGGCTAATTAGTTTTAATCAGCAAATGAAGAAGAAGAATGGATTGTTACAAACATTTTTCTACGATTTTTTGAAAATTCAAGTGACGAATTGGGTACGGGAATACTCGTCTCTTTCGAAAATCAATCGTCATAATTTATTGATTTTTGTTACGGTACACAGTGATTATCTATAAATTTACACAAGGAAATCTAGGCGCCAAAAAAATCGCCAGAAGCCGATTTCAGTCGCCAGTCAAGAATAAAAATCGCAAATTGCGACATTGGCGACCGACAGCGGGATCCCTGGATGTAAATGAACATGAGAGACTATCCAACATTACACTAGGACACAAATTCAAGAAAAGGAACAGCTTGTAGTAAGAAAGAATATGGATGTAAATGAACATGAGAGACTATCCAACATTATACTAGGACACAAATTCAAGAAAAGGAACAGCTTGTAGTAAGAAAGAATATAGATGTAAATGAACATGAGAGACTATCCAACATTATACTAGGACACAAATTCAAGTAAAGGAACAGTTTGTAGTAAGAAAGAATATGGATGTAAATGAACATGAGAGACTATCCAACATTATACTAGGACACAAATTCAAAAAAAGGAACAGCTTGTAGTAAGAAAGAATATGGATGTAAATGAACATGAGAGACTATCCAACATTATACTAGGACACACATTCAAAAAAAGGAACAGTTTGTAGTAAGAAAGAATATGGATGTAAATGAACATGAGAGACTATCCAACATTACACTAGGACACAAATTCAAGAAAAGGAACAGCTTGTAGTAAGAAAGAATATGGATGTAAATGAACATGAGAGACTATCCAACATTATACTAGGACACAAATTCAAGTAAAGGAACAGCTTGTATTAAGAAAAGATATGGATGTAAATGAACATGAGAGACTATCCAACAGTACACTAGGACACAAATTCAAGAAAAGGAACAGCTTGTAGTAAGAAAGAATATAGATGTAAATGAACATGAGAGACTATCCAACATTATACTAGGACACAAATTCAAGTAAAGGAACAGTTTGTAGTAAGAAAGAATATGGATGTAAATGAACATGAGAGACTATCCAACATTATACTAGGACACAAATTCAAAAAAAGGAACAGTTTGTAGTAAGAAAGAATATGGATGTAAATGAACATGAGAGACTATCCAACATTATACTAGGACACAAATTCAAAAAAAGGAACAGCTTGTAGTAAGAAAGAATATGGATGTAAATGAACATGAGAGACTATCCAACATTATACTAGGACACAAATTCAAAAAAAGGAACAGTTTGTAGTAAGAAAGAATATGGATGTAAATGAACATGAGAGACTATCCAACATTATACTAGGACACAAATTCAAAAAAAGGAACAGTTTGTAGTAAGAAAGAATATGGATGTAAATGAACATGAGAGACTATCCAACATTATACTAGGACACAAATTCAAAAAAAGGAACAGCTTGTAGTAAGAAAGAATATGGATGTCAGGGGCTGCTCTGGCTCCCAAAAAGTAGGAGCAAGAAAAATCGCCAGGTGCCATTTTCTGGTGCCAGTTTTGAAAGTCAGGAGCCAGTTTAGGAGCCAGCTAAAATATTTACAAGGAGCCAATTTTTTCGTACCGAAACGGTGGATGATTGCATGTACCACTACCAGTTTCATGTATAAATGGTCCGGATTTGTTTGTACAAATGTTAATGTCTGTATTGTACTTCTGTTTTTCATTTCGATTTCATCATCAAAAACAAAAAGATTTATATAATTTATTACAATATACTGTATTTTACGGATTATCAGGGATTCGGCCAGGATTTTGAAACCATTAGTCACTTTTGCAGAACAGATTTTTAATTAGCTTAATCTTATAATCAGTTACTTTGCCTTATTAGTTAGTAATGGAGATTGAAAAGCTATGAAAACCTCCTAGGATGGGAACATACTCTGCAAATTAGAAACCAACTGATAAAACATAACATTGCCATGATTTTGATCTAATACCACACAAATTGTAATACCCCTCCCCCCTTTTTTTTAAAATATTACTGTGCTTTGATCTAATACCACACAAATTGTAATAATCCCCTCCCCACACTTTTTGAAATGTTACTGTGCATTGGTCTAATACCACAACAATTGTAATAACTCATATTTGTGTAGTCTTCAGCAGAAAAAAATATGTCTCTGCCAATGGTCCAACTTCTATATACTTTGTACAAAATGTAGGTAATGAATAGAACAAACGTCATGAACTGAAGCAAGTTGTAAAATAAATAATTATTTCTCAGATCTCATAATCAAATTGCAACAATTGGAATAAAAATACTGACTGTGGTTATTTTTTTTAATTGCAGACACGTGTCTGTTTGTAAATAGTTCTATAAATAGAACGCAATTGTTACCTGGATACTGATCGATAAAAAAAACTTATGCGTCCTCGTGCAGTGCATTTCAATGGCCAACCTTTGCATATAAAAAAATGACCATATTAAATATGAGAACTAAGATTACATTTCACAGAAATAAGAATAAATATAGCAAAAGTAAAAGTTTGTTTGGTTAAAAGTATCGATGGATTACATTGCGAACTCCTGTTTATCGCGCCATTTTTATTTTTTAAGTTTCTTTATAAACCAAAGTTTATGACTTTTCGAGAAAGTCACTTTCAAACTACTTAATGAATACGATAGACAAAAGACTTCCTAACTCCGAACTCCTGTATAAACATAATATCGACATTTTCATAAATGAAACGTGGAAAAAATAGTTTGTTATGGTGGACATTGTGACAAATCGTGCAACGTATGACGATTACAAAAATATGTCCACTTAAAATACATACTGTGTGTGACATTTTGAGTATATGTCAATCATAACTATAAAAAAAATCATTTTGAATTCTTTGTCGGGTCATTATCTTTAACCAGGTAAATCAAGCCAGGTGTGATCAAAGATTACGCAATCAAAACAAAAATTCTATAATCCGTTGATTGGCTTGTAACATGTAATAAAATTGTCATTGTAGTGGCTAATTAGTTTTAATCAGCAAATGAAGAAGAAGAATGGATTGTTACAAACATTTTTCTACGATTTTTTGAAAATTCAAGTGACGAATTGGGTACGGGAATACTCGTCTCTTTCGAAAATCAATCGTCATAATTTATTGATTTTTGTTACGGTACACAGTGATTATCTATAAATTTACACAAGGAAATCTAGGCGCCAAAAAAATCGCCAGAAGCCGATTTCAGTCGCCAGTCAAGAATAAAAATCGCAAATTGCGACATTGGCGACCGACAGCGGGATCCCTGGATGTAAATGAACATGAGAGACTATCCAACATTACACTAGGACACAAATTCAAGAAAAGGAACAGCTTGTAGTAAGAAAGAATATGGATGTAAATGAACATGAGAGACTATCCAACATTATACTAGGACACAAATTCAAGAAAAGGAACAGCTTGTAGTAAGAAAGAATATAGATGTAAATGAACATGAGAGACTATCCAACATTATACTAGGACAGAAATTCAAAAAAAGGAACAGTTTGTAGTAAGAAAGAATATGGATGTAAATGAACATGAGAGACTATCCAACATTATACTAGGACACAAATTCAAAAAAAGGAACAGTTTGTAGTAAGAAAGAATATGGATGTAAATGAACATGAGAAACTATCCAACATTACACTTGGATACAAATTCAAGTAAAGGAACAGCTTGTAGTAAGAAAGGATATGGATGTAAATGAACATGAGAGACTATCCAACATTACACTAGGATACAAATTCAAGTAAAGGAACAGCTTGTAGTAAGAAAGAATATGGATGTAAATGAACATGAGAGACTATCCAATATTATACTAGGACACAAATTCAAGTAAAGGAACAGCTTGTAGTAAGAAAGAATATGGATGTAAATGAACATGAGAGACTATCCAACATTACACTTGGACACAGATTCAAGTAAAGGAACAGCTTGTAGTAAGAAAAGGATATAGATGTAAATGAACATGAGAGACTATCCAACATTACACTTGGACACTAATTCAACTAAAGGAACAGCTTGTAGTAAGAAAAGATATGGATGTAAATGAACATGAGAGACTATCCAACATTACACTTGGACACAAATTCAAGTAAAGGAACAGCTTGTAGTAAGAAAGAATATGGATGTAAATGAACATGAGAGACTATCCAACAGTACACTAGGACACACATTCAAGAAAAGGAACAGCTTGTAGTAAGAAAGAATATGGATGTAAATGAACATGAGAGACTATCCAACATTATACTAGGACACAAATTCAAAAAAAGGAACAGCTTGTAGTAAGAAAGAATATGGATGTAAATGAACATGAGAGACTATCCAACATTACACTAGGATACAAATTCAAGTAAAGGAACAGCTTGTAGTAAGAAAGAATATGGATGTAAATGAACATGAGAGACTATCCAATATTATACTAGGACACAAATTCAAGTAAAGGAACAGCTTGTAGTAAGAAAGAATATGGATGTAAATGAACATGAGAGACTATCCAACATTACACTTGGACACAGATTCAAGTAAAGGAACAGCTTGTAGTAAGAAAAGGATATAGATGTAAATGTACATGAGAGACTATCCAACATTACACTTGGACACTAATTCAACTAAAGGAACAGCTTGTAGTAAGAAAAGATATGGATGTATATGAACATGAGAGACTATCCAACATTACACTTGGACACAAATTCAAGTAAAGGAACAGCTTGTATTAAGAAAAGATATGGATGTAAATGAACATGAGAGACTATCCAACAGTACACTAGGACACAAATTCAAGAAAAGGAACAGCTTGTAGTAAGAAAGAATATGGATGTAAATGAACATGAGAGACTATCCAACAGTACATTAGGACACAAATTCAAGAAAAGGAACAGCTTGTAGTAAGAAAGAATATGGATGTAAATGAACATGAGAGACTATCCAACAGTACACTAGGACACACATTCAAGAAAAGGAACAGCTTGTAGTAAGAAAGAATATGGATGTAAATGAACATGAGAGACTATCCAACATTATACTAGGACACAAATTCAAAAAAAGGAACAGCTTGTAGTAAGAAAGAATATGGATGTAAATGAACATGAGAGACTATTCAACATTACACTAGGATACAAATTCAAGTAAAGGAACAGCTTGTAGTAAGAAAGAATATGGATGTAAATGAACATGAGAGACTATCCAATATTATACTAGGACACAAATTCAAGTAAAGGAACAGCTTGTAGTAAGAAAGAATATGGATGTAAATGAACATGAGAGACTATCCAACATTACACTTGGACACAGATTCAAGTAAAGGAACAGCTTGTAGTAAGAAAAGGATATAGATGTAAATGAACATGAGAGACTATCCAACATTACACTTGGACACTAATTCAACTAAAGGAACAGCTTGTAGTAAGAAAAGATATGGATGTAAATGAACATGAGAGACTATCCAACATTACACTTGGACACAAATTCAAGTAAAGGAACAGCTTGTATTAAGAAAAGATATGGATGTAAATGAACATGAGAGACTATCCAACAGTACACTAGGACACAAATTCAAGAAAAGGAACAGCTTGTAGTAAGAAAGAATATGGATGTAAATGAACATGAGAGACTATCCAACAGTACATTAGGACACAAATTCAAGAAAAGGAACAGCTTGTAGTAAGAAAGAATATGGATGTAAATGAACATGAGAGACTATCCAACAGTACACTAGGACACACATTCAAGAAAAGGAACAGCTTGTAGTAAGAAAGAATATGGATGTAAATGAACATGAGAGACTATCCAACATTACACTTGGACACTAATTCAACTAAAGGAACAGCTTGTAGTAAGAAAAGATATGGATGTAAATGAACATGAGAGACTATCCAACAGTACACTAGGACACAAATTCAAGAAAAGGAACAGCTTGTAGTAAGAAAGAATATGGATGTAAATGAACATGAGAGACTATCCAACAGTACATTAGGACACAAATTCAAGAAAAGGAACAGCTTGTAGTAAGAAAGAATATGGATGTAAATGAACATGAGAGACTATCCAACAGTACACTAGGACACACATTCAAGAAAAGGAACAGCTTGTAGTAAGAAAGAATATGGATGTAAATGAACATGAGAGACTATCCAACATTATACTAGGACACAAATTCAAAAAAAGGAACAGCTTGTAGTAAGAAAGAATATGGATGTAAATGAACATGAGAGACTATCCAACATTACACTAGGATACAAATTCAAGTAAAGGAACAGCTTGTAGTAAGAAAGAATATGGATGTAAATGAACATGAGAGACTATCCAATATTATACTAGGACACAAATTCAAGTAAAGGAACAGCTTGTAGTAAGAAAGAATATGGATGTAAATGAACATGAGAGACTATCCAACATTACACTTGGACACAGATTCAAGTAAAGGAACAGCTTGTAGTAAGAAAAGGATATAGATGTAAATGAACATGAGAGACTATCCAACATTACACTTGGACACTAATTCAACTAAAGGAACAGCTTGTAGTAAGAAAAGATATGGATGTATATGAACATGAGAGACTATCCAACATTACACTTGGACACAAATTCAAGTAAAGGAACAGCTTGTATTAAGAAAAGATATGGATGTAAATGAACATGAGAGACTATCCAACAGTACACTAGGACACAAATTCAAGAAAAGGAACAGCTTGTAGTAAGAAAGAATATGGATGTAAATGAACATGAGAGACTATCCAACAGTACATTAGGACACAAATTCAAGAAAAGGAACAGCTTGTAGTAAGAAAGAATATGGATGTAAATGAACATGAGAGACTATCCAACAGTACACTAGGACACACATTCAAGAAAAGGAACAGCTTGTAGTAAGAAAGAATATGGATGTAAATGAACATGAGAGACTATCCAACATTATACTAGGACACAAATTCAAAAAAAGGAACAGCTTGTAGTAAGAAAGAATATGGATGTCAGGGGCTGCTCTGGCTCCCAAAAAGTAGGAGCAAGAAAAATCGCCAGGTGCCATTTTCAGGTGCCAGTTTAGGAGCCAGCTAAAATATTTACAAGGAGCCAATTTTTTCGTACCGAAACTGTGGATGATTGCATGTACCACTACCAGTTTCATGTATAAATGGTCCGGATTTGTTTGTACAAATGTTAATGTCTGTATTGTACTTCTGTTTTTCATATCGATTTCATCATCAAAAACAAAAAGATTTATATAATTTATTACAATATACTGTATTTTACGGATTATCAGGGATTCGGCCAGGATTTTGAAACCATTAGTCACTTTTGCAGAACAGATTTTTAATTAGCTTAATCTTATAATCAGTTACTTTGCCTTATTAGTTAGTAATGGAGATTGAAAAGCTATGAAAACCTCCTAGGATGGGAACATACTCTGCAAATTAGAAACCAACTGATAAAACATAACATTGCCATGATTTTGATCTAATACCACACAAATTGTAATACCCCCCCCCCCTTTTTTTTTAAAATATTACTGTGCTTTGATCTAATACCACACAAATTGTAATAATCCCCTCCCCACACTTTTTGAAATGTTACTGTGCATTGGTCTAATACCACAACAATTGTAATAACTCATATTTGTGTAGTCTTCAGCAGAAAAAAATATGTCTCTGCCAATGGTCCAACTTCTATATACTTTGTACAAAATGTAGGTAATGAATAGAACAAACGTCATGAACTGAAGCAAGTTGTAAAATAAATAATTATTTCTCAGATCTCATAATCAAATTGCAACAATTGGAATAAAAATACTGACTGTGGTTATTTTTTTTAATTGCAGACACGTGTCTGTTTGTAAATAGTTCTATAAATAGAACGCAATTGTTACCTGGATACTGATCGATAAAAAAAACTTATGCGTCCTCGTGCAGTGCATTTCAATGGCCAACCTTTGCATATAAAAAAATGACCATATTAAATATGAGAACTAAGATTACATTTCACAGAAATAAGAATAAATATAGCAATAGTAAAAGTTTGTTTGGTTAAAAGTATCGATGGATTACATTGCGAACTCCTGTTTATCGCGCCATTTATATTTTTTAAGTTTCTTTATAAACCAAAGTTTATGACTTTTCGAGAAAGTCACTTTCAAACTACTTAATGAATACGATAGACAAAAGACTTCCTAACTCCGAACTCCTGTATAAACATAATATCGACATTTTCATAAATGAAACGTGGAAAAAATAGTTTGTTATGGTGGACATTGTGACAAATCGTGCAACGTATGACGATTACAAAAATATGTCCACTTAAAATACATACTGTGTGTGACATTTTGAGTATATGTCAATCATAACTATAAAAAAAATCATTTTGAATTCTTTGTCGGGTCATTATCTTTAACCAGGTAAATCAAGCCAGGTGTGATCAAAGATTACGCAATCAAAACAAAAATTCTATAATCCGTTGATTGGCTTGTAACATGTAATAAAATTGTCATTGTAGTGGCTAATTAGTTTTAATCAGCAAATGAAGAAGAAGAATGGATTGTTACAAACATTTTTCTACGATTTTTTGAAAATTCAAGTGACGAATTGGGTACGGGAATACTCGTCTCTTTCGAAAATCAATCGTCATAATTTATTGATTTTTGTTACGGTACACAGTGATTATCTATAAATTTACACAAGGAAATCTAGGCGCCAAAAAAATCGCCAGAAGCCGATTTCAGTCGCCAGTCAAGAATAAAAATCGCAAATTGCGACATTGGCGACCGACAGCGGGATCCCTGGATGTAAATGAACATGAGAGACTATCCAACATTACACTAGGACACAAATTCAAGAAAAGGAACAGCTTGTAGTAAGAAAGAATATGGATGTAAATGAACATGAGAGACTATCCAACATTATACTAGGACACAAATTCAAGAAAAGGAACAGCTTGTAGTAAGAAAGAATATAGATGTAAATGAACATGAGAGACTATCCAACATTATACTAGGACACAAATTCAAGTAAAGGAACAGTTTGTAGTAAGAAAGAATATGGATGTAAATGAACATGAGAGACTATCCAACATTATACTAGGACACAAATTCAAAAAAAGGAACAGCTTGTAGTAAGAAAGAATATGGATGTAAATGAACATGAGAGACTATCCAACATTATACTAGGACACACATTCAAAAAAAGGAACAGTTTGTAGTAAGAAAGAATATGGATGTAAATGAACATGAGAGACTATCCAACATTACACTAGGACACAAATTCAAGAAAAGGAACAGCTTGTAGTAAGAAAGAATATGGATGTAAATGAACATGAGAGACTATCCAACATTATACTAGGACACAAATTCAAGTAAAGGAACAGCTTGTATTAAGAAAAGATATGGATGTAAATGAACATGAGAGACTATCCAACAGTACACTAGGACACAAATTCAAGAAAAGGAACAGCTTGTAGTAAGAAAGAATATAGATGTAAATGAACATGAGAGACTATCCAACATTATACTAGGACACAAATTCAAGTAAAGGAACAGTTTGTAGTAAGAAAGAATATGGATGTAAATGAACATGAGAGACTATCCAACATTATACTAGGACACAAATTCAAAAAAAGGAACAGTTTGTAGTAAGAAAGAATATGGATGTAAATGAACATGAGAGACTATCCAACATTATACTAGGACACAAATTCAAAAAAAGGAACAGCTTGTAGTAAGAAAGAATATGGATGTAAATGAACATGAGAGACTATCCAACATTATACTAGGACACAAATTCAAAAAAAGGAACAGTTTGTAGTAAGAAAGAATATGGATGTAAATGAACATGAGAGACTATCCAACATTATACTAGGACACAAATTCAAAAAAAGGAACAGTTTGTAGTAAGAAAGAATATGGATGTAAATGAACATGAGAGACTATCCAACATTATACTAGGACACAAATTCAAAAAAAGGAACAGCTTGTAGTAAGAAAGAATATGGATGTCAGGGGCTGCTCTGGCTCCCAAAAAGTAGGAGCAAGAAAAATCGCCAGGTGCCATTTTCTGGTGCCAGTTTTGAAAGTCAGGAGCCAGTTTAGGAGCCAGCTAAAATATTTACAAGGAGCCAATTTTTTCGTACCGAAACGGTGGATGATTGCATGTACCACTACCAGTTTCATGTATAAATGGTCCGGATTTGTTTGTACAAATGTTAATGTCTGTATTGTACTTCTGTTTTTCATTTCGATTTCATCATCAAAAACAAAAAGATTTATATAATTTATTACAATATACTGTATTTTACGGATTATCAGGGATTCGGCCAGGATTTTGAAACCATTAGTCACTTTTGCAGAACAGATTTTTAATTAGCTTAATCTTATAATCAGTTACTTTGCCTTATTAGTTAGTAATGGAGATTGAAAAGCTATGAAAACCTCCTAGGATGGGAACATACTCTGCAAATTAGAAACCAACTGATAAAACATAACATTGCCATGATTTTGATCTAATACCACACAAATTGTAATACCCCTCCCCCCTTTTTTTTAAAATATTACTGTGCTTTGATCTAATACCACACAAATTGTAATAATCCCCTCCCCACACTTTTTGAAATGTTACTGTGCATTGGTCTAATACCACAACAATTGTAATAACTCATATTTGTGTAGTCTTCAGCAGAAAAAAATATGTCTCTGCCAATGGTCCAACTTCTATATACTTTGTACAAAATGTAGGTAATGAATAGAACAAACGTCATGAACTGAAGCAAGTTGTAAAATAAATAATTATTTCTCAGATCTCATAATCAAATTGCAACAATTGGAATAAAAATACTGACTGTGGTTATTTTTTTTAATTGCAGACACGTGTCTGTTTGTAAATAGTTCTATAAATAGAACGCAATTGTTACCTGGATACTGATCGATAAAAAAAACTTATGCGTCCTCGTGCAGTGCATTTCAATGGCCAACCTTTGCATATAAAAAAATGACCATATTAAATATGAGAACTAAGATTACATTTCACAGAAATAAGAATAAATATAGCAAAAGTAAAAGTTTGTTTGGTTAAAAGTATCGATGGATTACATTGCGAACTCCTGTTTATCGCGCCATTTTTATTTTTTAAGTTTCTTTATAAACCAAAGTTTATGACTTTTCGAGAAAGTCACTTTCAAACTACTTAATGAATACGATAGACAAAAGACTTCCTAACTCCGAACTCCTGTATAAACATAATATCGACATTTTCATAAATGAAACGTGGAAAAAATAGTTTGTTATGGTGGACATTGTGACAAATCGTGCAACGTATGACGATTACAAAAATATGTCCACTTAAAATACATACTGTGTGTGACATTTTGAGTATATGTCAATCATAACTATAAAAAAAATCATTTTGAATTCTTTGTCGGGTCATTATCTTTAACCAGGTAAATCAAGCCAGGTGTGATCAAAGATTACGCAATCAAAACAAAAATTCTATAATCCGTTGATTGGCTTGTAACATGTAATAAAATTGTCATTGTAGTGGCTAATTAGTTTTAATCAGCAAATGAAGAAGAAGAATGGATTGTTACAAACATTTTTCTACGATTTTTTGAAAATTCAAGTGACGAATTGGGTACGGGAATACTCGTCTCTTTCGAAAATCAATCGTCATAATTTATTGATTTTTGTTACGGTACACAGTGATTATCTATAAATTTACACAAGGAAATCTAGGCGCCAAAAAAATCGCCAGAAGCCGATTTCAGTCGCCAGTCAAGAATAAAAATCGCAAATTGCGACATTGGCGACCGACAGCGGGATCCCTGGATGTAAATGAACATGAGAGACTATCCAACATTACACTAGGACACAAATTCAAGAAAAGGAACAGCTTGTAGTAAGAAAGAATATGGATGTAAATGAACATGAGAGACTATCCAACATTATACTAGGACACAAATTCAAGAAAAGGAACAGCTTGTAGTAAGAAAGAATATAGATGTAAATGAACATGAGAGACTATCCAACATTATACTAGGACAGAAATTCAAAAAAAGGAACAGTTTGTAGTAAGAAAGAATATGGATGTAAATGAACATGAGAGACTATCCAACATTATACTAGGACACAAATTCAAAAAAAGGAACAGTTTGTAGTAAGAAAGAATATGGATGTAAATGAACATGAGAGACTATCCAACATTATACTAGGACACAAATTCAAAAAAAGGAACAGCTTGTAGTAAGAAAGAATATGGATGTCAGGGGCTGCTCTGGCTCCCAAAAAGTAGGAGCAAGAAAAATCGCCAGGTGCCATTTTCTGGTGCCAGTTTTGAAAGTCAGGAGCCAGTTTAGGAGCCAGCTAAAATATTTACAAGGAGCCAATTTTTTCGTACCGAAACGGTGGATGATTGCATGTACCACTACCAGTTTCATGTATAAATGGTCCGGATTTGTTTGTACAAATGTTAATGTCTGTATTGTACTTCTGTTTTTCATTTCGATTTCATCATCAAAAACAAAAAGATTTATATAATTTATTACAATATACTGTATTTTACGGATTATCAGGGATTCGGCCAGGATTTTGAAACCATTAGTCACTTTTGCAGAACAGATTTTTAATTAGCTTAATCTTATAATCAGTTACTTTGCCTTATTAGTTAGTAATGGAGATTGAAAAGCTATGAAAACCTCCTAGGATGGGAACATACTCTGCAAATTAGAAACCAACTGATAAAACATAACATTGCCATGATTTTGATCTAATACCACACAAATTGTAATACCCCTCCCCCCTTTTTTTTTTAAATATTACTGTGCTTTGATCTAATACCACACAAATTGTAATAATCCCCTCCCCACACTTTTTGAAATGTTACTGTGCATTGGTCTAATACCACAACAATTGTAATAACTCATATTTGTGTAGTCTTCAGCAGAAAAAAATATGTCTCTGCCAATGGTCCAACTTCTATATACTTTGTACAAAATGTAGGTAATGAATAGAACAAACGTCATGAACTGAAGCAAGTTGTAAAATAAATAATTATTTCTCAGATCTCATAATCAAATTGCAACAATTGGAATAAAAATACTGACTGTGGTTATTTTTTTTAATTGCAGACACGTGTCTGTTTGTAAATAGTTCTATAAATAGAACGCAATTGTTACCTGGATACTGATCGATAAAAAAAACTTATGCGTCCTCGTGCAGTGCATTTCAATGGCCAACCTTTGCATATAAAAAAATGACCATATTAAATATGAGAACTAAGATTACATTTCACAGAAATAAGAATAAATATAGCAAAAGTAAAAGTTTGTTTGGTTAAAAGTATCGATGGATTACATTGCGAACTCCTGTTTATCGCGCCATTTTTATTTTTTAAGTTTCTTTATAAACCAAAGTTTATGACTTTTCGAGAAAGTCACTTTCAAACTACTTAATGAATACGATAGACAAAAGACTTCCTAACTCCGAACTCCTGTATAAACATAATATCGACATTTTCATAAATGAAACGTGGAAAAAATAGTTTGTTATGGTGGACATTGTGACAAATCGTGCAACGTATGACGATTACAAAAATATGTCCACTTAAAATACATACTGTGTGTGACATTTTGAGTATATGTCAATCATAACTATAAAAAAATCATTTTGAATTCTTTGTCGGGTCATTATCTTTAACCAGGTAAATCAAGCCAGGTGTGATCAAAGATTACGCAATCAAAACAAAAATTCTATAATCCGTTGATTGGCTTGTAACATGTAATAAAATTGTCATTGTATTGGCTAATTAGTTTTAATCAGCAAATGAAGAAGAAGAATGGATTGTTACAAACATTTTTCTACGATTTTTTGAAAATTCAAGTGACGAATTGGGTACGGGAATACTCGTCTCTTTCGAAAATCAATCGTCATAATTTATTGATTTTTGTTACGGTACACAGTGATTATCTATAAATTTACACAAGGAAATCTAGGCGCCAAAAAAATCGCCAGAAGCCGATTTCAGTCGCCAGTCAAGAATAAAAATCGCAAATTGCGACATTGGCGACCGACAGCGGGATCCCTGGATGTAAATGAACATGAGAGACTATCCAACATTACACTAGGACACAAATTCAAGAAAAGGAACAGCTTGTAGTAAGAAAGAATATGGATGTAAATGAACATGAGAGACTATCCAACATTATACTAGGACACAACTTCAAGTAAAGGAACAGCTTGTATTAAGAAAAGATATGGATGTAAATGAACATGAGAGACTATCCAACAGTACACTAGGACACAAATTCAAGAAAAGGAACAGCTTGTAGTAAGAAAGAATATAGATGTAAATGAACATGAGAGACTATCCAACATTATACTAGGACACAAATTCAAGTAAAGGAACAGTTTGTAGTAAGAAAGAATATGGATGTAAATGAACATGAGAGACTATCCAACATTATACTAGGACACAAATTCAAAAAAAGGAACAGCTTGTAGTAAGAAAGAATATGGATGTAAATGAACATGAGAGACTATCCAACATTATACTAGGACACACATTCAAAAAAAGGAACAGTTTGTAGTAAGAAAGAATATGGATGTAAATGAACATGAGAGACTATCCAACATTACACTAGGACACAAATTCAAGAAAAGGAACAGCTTGTAGTAAGAAAGAATATGGATGTAAATGAACATGAGAGACTATCCAACATTATACTAGGACACAAATTCAAGTAAAGGAACAGCTTGTATTAAGAAAAGATATGGATGTAAATGAACATGAGAGACTATCCAACAGTACACTAGGACACAAATTCAAGAAAAGGAACAGCTTGTAGTAAGAAAGAATATAGATGTAAATGAACATGAGAGACTATCCAACATTATACTAGGACACAAATTCAAGTAAAGGAACAGTTTGTAGTAAGAAAGAATATGGATGTAAATGAACATGAGAGACTATCCAACATTATACTAGGACACAAATTCAAAAAAAGGAACAGTTTGTAGTAAGAAAGAATATGGATGTAAATGAACATGAGAGACTATCCAACATTATACTAGGACACAAATTCAAAAAAAGGAACAGCTTGTAGTAAGAAAGAATATGGATGTAAATGAACATGAGAGACTATCCAACATTATACTAGGACACAAATTCAAAAAAAGGAACAGTTTGTAGTAAGAAAGAATATGGATGTAAATGAACATGAGAGACTATCCAACATTATACTAGGACACAAATTCAAAACCAGAGGCTCTCAAGAGCCTGTATCGTTCACCTGGTAATAAAAAAAAACAATTGGTCCTATGTAAAAACTATGTACTGCAGTGGTAGTCATCTTGGAATTACGATCAACATAAAAAACACAAAGTTTGTAAAGGACCTTCCAATGATTGATGCACAGTTTAGGTTCAATCAGTGCAATAGCTTCAGAGAAGAATATATTTCTGTATTTTCCCCATATGGTTCTGTGTTAATACTATGACCTGTGGTGGCAGCCATCTTGGATTTCCGATCGGCATAAAAAACACACACCTTGTAGAGGACCTTCCAATGATCATTCCTGGGCAGTTTGGTTTCAACTGTCCAAGTGGTTTCAGAGAAGAAGCATTTTGAAACATTTTTCCCATAGGGTCCAATGTTAAACTAAGTCCTGCCGTAGCCGCCATTTTGAATTTCATATCAGAATAAAAAACGTAAATTTTGTAGAGGACCATTCAATGAACATTCATGTACAGTTTGGCTTTAATCATATTTGTAGTTTCTGAGAAGAAGGCATTTGAACATTTTCCCATAGGGTCCAATGTTAATCTATGTCCTGCGGTGGTGGCCATCTTGGATTTCCGATCGGCATAAAAAACACACACCTTGTAGAGGACCTTCCAATGATCATTCCTGGGCAGTTTGGTTTCAATTATCCAAGTGGTTTCAGAGAAGAAGCGTTTTGAAACATTTTCCCCATAGGGTCCAATGTTAAACTAAGTCCTGCCGTAGCCGCCATTTTGAATTTCATATCGGAACAAAAAACGTAAATTTGTAGAGGACCATCCAATGAACGTTCATGTACAGTTTGGCTTTAATCATATTTGTAGTTTCTGAGAAGAAGGCATTTGAATATTTTCCCATAGGGTCCAATGTTAATCTATGTCCTGCGGTGGCGGCCATCTTGGATTTCCGACCGGCATAAAAAACAGAAAATTTGTAGAGGACCTTCCAATGATCATTCCTGGGCAGTTTGGTTTCAACTGTCCAAGTGGTTTCAGAGAAGAAGCATTTTGAAACATTTTTCCCATAGGGTCCAATGTTAAACTAAGTCCTGCCGTAGCCGCCATTTTGAATTTCATATCGGAACAAAAAACCTTAAGATTGTAGAGGACCATCCAATGAACATTCATGTACAGTTTGGCTTTAATCATATTTGTAGTTTCTGAGAAGAAGGCATTTGAACATTTTCCCATAGGGTCCAATGTTAATCTATTTATTGCGGTGGCGGCCATCTTGGATTTCCGATCGGCATAAAAAACAGAAAATTTGTAGAGGACCTTCCAATGATCATTCCTAGGCAGTTTGGTTTCAATTATCCAAGTGGTTTCAGAGAAGAAGCGTTTTGAAACATTTTTCCCATAGGGTCCAATGTTAAACTAAGTCCTGCCGTAGCCGCCATTTTGAATTTCATACCGGAACAAAAAACGTAAAGTTTGTAGAGGACCATCTAATGAACATTCATGTACAGTTTGGCTTTAATCATATTTGTAGTTTCTGAGTAGAAGGCATTTGAATATTTTCCCATAGGGTCCAATGTTAATCTATGTCCTGCGGTGGCGGCCATCTTGGATTTCCGATCGGCATAAAAAACATAAAATTTGTAGAGGACCTTCCAATGATCATTCCTAGGCAGTTTGGTTTCAATTATCCAAGTGGTTTCAGAGAAGAAGTGTTTTGAAACATTTTTCCCATAGGGTCCAATGTTAAACTAAGTCCTGCCGTAGCCGCCATTTTGAATTTCATACCGGAACAAAAAACGTAAAGTTTGTAGAGGACCATCTAATGAACATTCATGTACAGTTTGGCTTTAATCATATTTGTAGTTTCTGAGTAGAAGGCATTTGAATATTTTCCCATAGGGTCCAATGTTAATCTATGTCCTGCGGTGGCGGCCATCTTGGATTTCCGACCGGCATAAAAAACAGATAATTTGTAGAGGACCTTCCAATGATCATTCCTGGGCAGTTTGGTTTCAACTGTCCAAGTGGTTTCAGAGAAGAAGCATTTTGAAACATTTTTCCCATAGGGTCCAATGTTAAACTAAGTCCTGCCGTAGCCGCCATTTTGAATTTCATATCGGAACAAAAAACCTTTAGATTGTAGAGGACCATCCAATGAACATTCATGTACAGTTTGGCTTTAATCATATTTGTGGTTTCTGAGTAGAAGGCATTTGAACATTTTCCCATAGGGTCCAATGTTAATCTATGTATTGCGGTGGCGGCCATCTTGGATTTCCGATCGGCATAAAAAACATAAAATTTGTAGAGGACCTTCCAATGATCATTCCTAGGCAGTTTGGTTTCAATTATCCAAGTGGTTTCAGAGAAGAAGCGTTTTGAAACATTTTTCCCATAGGGTCCAATGTTAAACTAAGTCCTGCCGTAGCCGCCATTTTGAATTTCATACCGGAACAAAAAACGTAAAGTTTGTAGAGGACCATCTAATGAACATTCATGTACAGTTTGGCTTTAATCATATTTGTAGTTTCTGAGAAGAAGGCATTTGAATATTTTCCCATAGGGTCCAATGTTAATCTATGTCCTGCGGTGGCGGCCATCTTGGATTTCCGATCGGCATAAAAAACAGAAAATTTGTAGAGGACCTTCCAATGATCATTCCTGGGCAGTTTGGTTTCAACTGTCCAAGTGGTTTCAGAGAAGAAGCATTTTGAAACATTTTTCCCATAGGGTCCAATGTTAAACTAAGTCCTGCCGTAGCCGCCATTTTGAATTTCATATCGGAACAAAAAACCTTAAGATTGTAGAGGACCATCCAATGAACATTCATGTACAGCTTGGCTTTAATCATATTTGTAGTTTCTGAGAAGAAGGCATTTGAACATTTTCCCATAGGGTCCAATGTTAATCTATGTCCTGCGATGGCGGCCATCTTGGATTTCCGATCGGCATAAAAAACAGTAACTTGGTAAAGGACATTCCAATGATCATTCCTTTACAGTTTGGGTTCAGTCAGTTCATTAGTTTCAGAGAAGAAGATCTTTGAAATTTCAGCCAATCAGAGCATATTATTGGCCCTGGCAGCCATATTGAATATTCGACTGGAACGAAAAACAGTAACTTTGTAGAGGACCATCCAAGGAACATTCCTGCTAAGTTCGGTTCCAATCGGCCAAGTGGTTTCGGAGAAGAAGCTTGAAATGTGAAAAGTTTACAGACGACAGACGACAGACGACAGACGACAGACGACGGACGCCAAGTGATGGCAATAGTTCACATGGACCTTTGGTCCAGGTGAACTAAAAAGGAACAGCTTGTAGTAAGAAAGAATATGGATGTAAATGAACATGAGAGACTATCCAACATTATACTAGGACACACATTCAAAAAAAGGAACAGTTTGTAGTAAGAAAGAATATGGATGTAAATGAACATGAGAGACTATCAAACATTACACTAGGACACAAATTCAAGAAAAGGAACAGCTTGTAGTAAGAAAGAATATGGATGTAAATGAACATGAGAGACTATCCAACATTATACTAGGACACAAATTCAAGTAAAGGAACAGCTTGTATTAAGAAAAGATATGGATGTAAATGAACATGAGAGACTATCCAACAGTACACTAGGACACAAATTCAAGAAAAGGAACAGCTTGTAGTAAGAAAGAATATAGATGTAAATGAACATGAGAGACTATCCAACATTATACTAGGACACAAATTCAAGTAAAGGAACAGTTTGTAGTAAGAAAGAATATGGATGTAAATGAACATGAGAGACTATCCAACATTATACTAGGACACAAATTCAAAAAAAGGAACAGTCTGTAGTAAGAAAGAATATGGATGTAAATGAACATGAGAGACTATCCAACATTATACTAGGACACAAATTCAAAAAAAGGAACAGCTTGTAGTAAGAAAAGATATGGATGTAAATGAACATGAGAGACTATCCAACAGTACACTAGGACACAAATTCAAGAAAAGGAACAGCTTGTAGTAAGAAAGAATATGGATGTAAATGAACATGAGAGACTATCCAACAGTACATTAGGACACAAATTCAAGAAAAGGAACAGCTTGTAGTAAGAAAGAATATGGATGTAAATGAACATGAGAGACTATCCAACAGTACACTAGGACACACATTCAAGAAAAGGAACAGCTTGTAGTAAGAAAGAATATGGATGTAAATGAACATGAGAGACTATCCAACATTATACTAGGACACAAATTCAAAAAAAGGAACAGCTTGTAGTAAGAAAGAATATGGATGTAAATGAACATGAGAGACTATCCAACATTACACTAGGATACAAATTCAAGTAAAGGAACAGCTTGTAGTAAGAAAGAATATGGATGTAAATGAACATGAGAGACTATCCAATATTATACTAGGACACAAATTCAAGTAAAGGAACAGCTTGTAGTAAGAAAGAATATGGATGTAAATGAACATGAGAGACTATCCAACATTACACTTGGACACAGATTCAAGTAAAGGAACAGCTTGTAGTAAGAAAAGGATATAGATGTAAATGAACATGAGAGACTATCCAACATTACACTTGGACACTAATTCAACTAAAGGAACAGCTTGTAGTAAGAAAAGATATGGATGTATATGAACATGAGAGACTATCCAACATTACACTTGGACACACATTCAAGTAAAGGAACAGCTTGTATTAAGAAAAGATATGGATGTAAATGAACATGAGAGACTATCCAACAGTACACTAGGACACAAATTCAAGAAAAGGAACAGCTTGTAGTAAGAAAGAATATGGATGTAAATGAACATGAGAGACTATCCAACAGTACATTAGGACACAAATTCAAGAAAAGGAACAGCTTGTAGTAAGAAAGAATATGGATGTAAATGAACATGAGAGACTATCCAACAGTACACTAGGACACACATTCAAGAAAAGGAACAGCTTGTAGTAAGAAAGAATATGGATGTAAATGAACATGAGAGACTATCCAACATTATACTAGGACACAAATTCAAAAAAAGGAACAGCTTGTAGTAAGAAAGAATATGGATGTAAATGAACATGAGAGACTATCCAACATTACACTAGGATACAAATTCAAGTAAAGGAACAGCTTGTAGTAAGAAAGAATATGGATGTAAATGAACATGAGAGACTATCCAATATTATACTAGGACACAAATTCAAGTAAAGGAACAGCTTGTAGTAAGAAAGAATATGGATGTAAATGAACATGAGAGACTATCCAACATTACACTTGGACACAGATTCAAGTAAAGGAACAGCTTGTAGTAAGAAAAGGATATAGATGTAAATGAACATGAGAGACTATCCAACATTACACTTGGACACTAATTCAACTAAAGGAACAGCTTGTAGTAAGAAAAGATATGGATGTATATGAACATGAGAGACTATCCAACATTACACTTGGAAACAAATTCAAGTAAAGGAACAGCTTGTATTAAGAAAAGATATGGATGTAAATGAACATGAGAGACTATCCAACAGTACACTAGGACACAAATTCATGAAAAGGAACAGCTTGTAGTAAGAAAGAATATGGATGTAAATGAACATGAGAGACTATCCAACAGTACATTAGGACACAAATTCAAGAAAAGGAACAGCTTGTAGTAAGAAAGAATATGGATGTAAATGAACATGAGAGACTATCCAACAGTACACTAGGACACACATTCAAGAAAAGGAACAGCTTGTAGTAAGAAAGAATATGGATGTAAATGAACATGAGAGACTATCCAACATTATACTAGGACACAAATTCAAAAAAAGGAACAGCTTGTAGTAAGAAAGAATATGGATGTAAATGAACATGAGAGACTATTCAACATTACACTAGGATACAAATTCAAGTAAAGGAACAGCTTGTAGTAAGAAAGAATATGGATGTAAATGAACATGAGAGACTATCCAATATTATACTAGGACACAAATTCAAGTAAAGGAACAGCTTGTAGTAAGAAAGAATATGGATGTAAATGAACATGAGAGACTATCCAACATTACACTTGGACACAGATTCAAGTAAAGGAACAGCTTGTAGTAAGAAAAGGATATAGATGTAAATGAACATGAGAGACTATCCAACATTACACTTGGACACAAATTCAAGTAAAGGAACAGCTTGTATTAAGAAAAGATATGGATGTAAATGAACATGAGAGACTATCCAACAGTACACTAGGACACAAATTCAAGAAAAGGAACAGCTTGTAGTAAGAAAGAATATGGATGTAAATGAACATGAGAGACTATCCAACAGTACATTAGGACACAAATTCAAGAAAAGGAACAGCTTGTAGTAAGAAAGAATATGGATGTAAATGAACATGAGAGACTATCCAACAGTACACTAGGACACACATTCAAGAAAAGGAACAGCTTGTAGTAAGAAAGAATATGGATGTAAATGAACATGAGAGACTATCCAACATTACACTTGGACACTAATTCAACTAAAGGAACAGCTTGTAGTAAGAAAATATATGGATGTAAATGAACATGAGAGACTATCCAACAGTACACTAGGACACAAATTCAAGAAAAGGAACAGCTTGTAGTAAGAAAGAATATGGATGTAAATGAACATGAGAGACTATCCAACAGTACATTAGGACACAAATTCAAGAAAAGGAACAGCTTGTAGTAAGAAAGAATATGGATGTAAATGAACATGAGAGACTATCCAACAGTACACTAGGACACACATTCAAGAAAAGGAACAGCTTGTAGTAAGAAAGAATATGGATGTAAATGAACATGAGAGACTATCCAACATTATACTAGGACACAAATTCAAAAAAAGGAACAGCTTGTAGTAAGAAAGAATATGGATGTAAATGAACATGAGAGACTATCCAACATTACACTAGGATACAAATTCAGGTAAAGGAACAGCTTGTAGTAAGAAAGAATATGGATGTAAATGAACATGAGAGACTATCCAATATTATACTAGGACACAAATTCAAGTAAAGGAACAGCTTGTAGTAAGAAAGAATATGGATGTAAATGAACATGAGAGACTATCCAACATTACACTTGGACACAGATTCAAGTAAAGGAACAGCTTGTAGTAAGAAAAGGATATAGATGTAAATGAACATGAGAGACTATCCAACATTACACTTGGACACTAATTCAACTAAAGGAACAGCTTGTAGTAAGAAAAGATATGGATGTATATGAACATGAGAGACTATCCAACATTACACTTGGACACAAATTCAAGTAAAGGAACAGCTTGTATTAAGAAAAGATATGGATGTAAATGAACATGAGAGACTATCCAACAGTACACTAGGACACAAATTCAAGAAAAGGAACAGCTTGTAGTAAGAAAGAATATGGATGTAAATGAACATGAGAGACTATCCAACAGTACATTAGGACACAAATTCAAGAAAAGGAACAGCTTGTAGTAAGAAAGAATATGGATGTAAATGAACATGAGAGACTATCCAACAGTACACTAGGACACACATTCAAGAAAAGGAACAGCTTGTAGTAAGAAAGAATATGGATGTAAATGAACATGAGAGACTATCCAACATTATACTAGGACACAAATTCAAAAAAAGGAACAGCTTGTAGTAAGAAAGAATATGGATGTCAGGGGCTGCTCTGGCTCCCAAAAAGTAGGAGCAAGAAAAATCGCCAGGTGCCATTTTCAGGTGCCAGTTTAGGAGCCAGCTAAAATATTTACAAGGAGCCAATTTTTTCGTACCGAAACTGTGGATGATTGCATGTACCACTACCAGTTTCATGTATAAATGGTCCGGATTTGTTTGTACAAATGTTAATGTCTGTATTGTACTTCTGTTTTTCATTTCGATTTCATCATCAAAAACAAAAAGATTTATATAATTTATTACAATATACTGTATTTTACGGATTATCAGGGATTCGGCCAGGATTTTGAAACCATTAGTCACTTTTGCAGAACAGATTTTTAATTAGCTTAATCTTATAATCAGTTACTTTGCCTTATTAGTTAGTAATGGAGATTGAAAAGCTATGAAAACCTCCTAGGATGGGAACATACTCTGCAAATTAGAAACCAACTGATAAAACATAACATTGCCATGATTTTGATCTAATACCACACAAATTGTAATACCCCCCCCTTTTTTTTTTAAATATTACAGTGCTTTGATCTAATACCACACAAATTGTAATAATCCCCTCCCCACACTTTTTGAAATGTTACTGTGCATTGGTCTAATACCACAACAATTGTAATAACTCATATTTGTGTAGTCTTCAGCAGAAAAAAATATGTCTCTGCCAATGGTCCAACTTCTATATACTTTGTACAAAATGTAGGTAATGAATAGAACAAACGTCATGAACTGAAGCAAGTTGTAAAATAAATAATTATTTCTCAGATCTCATAATCAAATTGCAACAATTGGAATAAAAATACTGACTGTGGTTATTTTTTTTAATTGCAGACACGTGTCTGTTTGTAAATAGTTCTATAAATAGAACGCAATTGTTACCTGGATACTGATCGATAAAAAAAACTTATGCGTCCTCGTGCAGTGCATTTCAATGGCCAACCTTTGCATATAAAAAAATGACCATATTAAATATGAGAACTAAGATTACATTTCACAGAAATAAGAATAAATATAGCAAAAGTAAAAGTTTGTTTGGTTAAAAGTATCGATGGATTACATTGCGAACTCCTGTTTATCGCGCCATTTTTATTTTTTAAGTTTCTTTATAAACCAAAGTTTATGACTTTTCGAGAAAGTCACTTTCAAACTACTTAATGAATACGATAGACAAAAGACTTCCTAACTCCGAACTCCTGTATAAACATAATATCGACATTTTCATAAATGAAACGTGGAAAAAATAGTTTGTTATGGTGGACATTGTGACAAATCGTGCAACGTATGACGATTACAAAAATATGTCCACTTAAAATACATACTGTGTGTGACATTTTGAGTATATGTCAATCATAACTATAAAAAAAATCATTTTGAATTCTTTGTCGGGTCATTATCTTTAACCAGGTAAATCAAGCCAGGTGTGATCAAAGATTACGCAATCAAAACAAAAATTCTATAATCCGTTGATTGGCTTGTAACATGTAATAAAATTGTCATTGTAGTGGCTAATTAGTTTTAATCAGCAAATGAAGAAGAAGAATGGATTGTTACAAACATTTTTCTACGATTTTTTGAAAATTCAAGTGACGAATTGGGTACGGGAATACTCGTCTCTTTCGAAAATCAATCGTCATAATTTATTGATTTTTGTTACGGTACACAGTGATTATCTATAAATTTACACAAGGAAATCTAGGCGCCAAAAAAATCGCCAGAAGCCGATTTCAGTCGCCAGTCAAGAATAAAAATCGCAAATTGCGACATTGGCGACCGACAGCGGGATCCCTGGATGTAAATGAACATGAGAGACTATCCAACATTACACTAGGACACAAATTCAAGAAAAGGAACAGCTTGTAGTAAGAAAGAATATGGATGTAAATGAACATGAGAGACTATCCAACATTATACTAGGACACAAATTCAAGTAAAGGAACAGTTTGTAGTAAGAAAGAATATGGATGTAAATGAACATGAGAGACTATCCAACATTATACTAGGACACAAATTCAAAAAAAGGAACAGCTTGTAGTAAGAAAGAATATGGATGTAAATGAACATGAGAGACTATCCAACATTATACTAGGACACAAATTCAAAAAAAGGAACAGCTTGTAGTAAGAAAGAATATGGATGTAAATGAACATGAGAGACTATCCAACATTATACTAGGACACACATTCAAAAAAAGGAACAGCTTGTAGTAAGAAAGAATATGGATGTAAATGAACATGAGAGACTATCCAACATTACACTAGGACACAAATTCAAGAAAAGGAACAGCTTGTAGTAAGAAAGAATATGGATGTAAATGAACATGAGAGACTATCCAACATTATACTAGGACACAAATTCAAGTAAAGGAACAGCTTGTATTAAGAAAAGATATGGATGTAAATGAACATGAGAGACTATCCAACAGTACACTAGGACACAAATTCAAGAAAAGGAACAGCTTGTAGTAAGAAAGAATATAGATGTAAATGAACATGAGAGACTATCCAACATTATACTAGGACACAAATTCAAGTAAAGGAACAGTTTGTAGTAAGAAAGAATATGGATGTAAATGAACATGAGAGACTATCCAACATTATACTAGGGCACAAATTCAAAAAAAGGAACAGTTTGTAGTAAGAAAGAATATGGATGTAAATGAACATGAGAGACTATCCAACATTATACTAGGACACAAATTCAAAAAAAGGAACAGCTTGTAGTAAGAAAGAATATGGATGTAAATGAACATGAGAGACTATCCAACATTATACTAGGACACAAATTCAAAAAAAGGAACAGTTTGTAGTAAGAAAGAATATGGATGTAAATGAACATGAGAGACTATCCAACATTATACTAGGACACAAATTCAAAAAAAGGAACAGTTTGTAGTAAGAAAGAATATGGATGCAAATGAACATGAGAGACTATCCAACATTATACTAGGACACAAATTCAAAAAAAGGAACAGCTTGTAGTAAGAAAGAATATGGATGTCAGGGGCTGCTCTGGCTCCCAAAAAGTAGGAGCAAGAAAAATCGCCAGGTGCCATTTTCAGGTGCTAGTTTTGAAAGTCAGGAGCCAGTTTAGGAGCCAGCTAAAATATTTACAAGGAGCCAATTTTTTCGTACCGAAACTGTGGATGATTGCATGTACCACCACCAGTTTCATGTATAAATGGTCCGGATTTGTTTGTACAAATGTTAATGTCTGTATTGTACTTCTGTTTTTCATTTCGATTTCATCATCAAAAACAAAAAGATTTATATAATTTATTACAATATACTGTATTTTACGGATTATCAGGGATTCGGCCAGGATTTTGAAACCATTAGTCACTTTTGCAGAACAGATTTTTAATTAGCTTAATCTTATAATCAGTTACTTTGCCTTATTAGTTAGTAATGGAGATTGAAAAGCTATGAAAACCTCCTAGGATGGGAACATACTCTGCAAATTAGAAACCAACTGATAAAACATAACATTGCCATGATTTTGATCTAATACCACACAAATTGTAATACCCCCCCCCTTTTTTTTTAAATATTACAGTGCTTTGATCTAATACCACACAAATTGTAATAATCCCCTCCCCACACTTTTTGAAATGTTACTGTGCATTGGTCTAATACCACAACAATTGTAATAACTCATATTTGTGTAGTCTTCAGCAGAAAAAAATATGTCTCTGCCAATGGTCCAACTTCTATATACTTTGTACAAAATGTAGGTAATGAATAGAACAAACGTCATGAACTGAAGCAAGTTGTAAAATAAATAATTATTTCTCAGATCTCATAATCAAATTGCAACAATTGGAATAAAAATACTGACTGTGGTTATTTTTTTTAATTGCAGACACGTGTCTGTTTGTAAATAGTTCTATAAATAGAACGCAATTGTTACCTGGATACTGATCGATAAAAAAAACTTATGCGTCCTCGTGCAGTGCATTTCAATGGCCAACCTTTGCATATAAAAAAATGACCATATTAAATATGAGAACTAAGATTACATTTCACAGAAATAAGAATAAATATAGCAAAAGTAAAAGTTTGTTTGGTTAAAAGTATCGATGGATTACATTGCGAACTCCTGTTTATCGCGCCATTTTTATTTTTTAAGTTTCTTTATAAACCAAAGTTTATGACTTTTCGAGAAAGTCACTTTCAAACTACTTAATGAATACGATAGACAAAAGACTTCCTAACTCCGAACTCCTGTATAAACATAATATCGACATTTTCATAAATGAAACGTGGAAAAAATAGTTTGTTATGGTGGACATTGTGACAAATCGTGCAACGTATGACGATTACAAAAATATGTCCACTTAAAATACATACTGTGTGTGACATTTTGAGTATATGTCAATCATAACTATAAAAAAAATCATTTTGAATTCTTTGTCGGGTCATTATCTTTAACCAGGTAAATCAAGCCAGGTGTGATCAAAGATTACGCAATCAAAACAAAAATTCTATAATCCGTTGATTGGCTTGTAACATGTAATAAAATTGTCATTGTAGTGGCTAATTAGTTTTAATCAGCAAATGAAGAAGAAGAATGGATTGTTACAAACATTTTTCTACGATTTTTTGAAAATTCAAGTGACGAATTGGGTACGGGAATACTCGTCTCTTTCGAAAATCAATCGTCATAATTTATTGATTTTTGTTACGGTACACAGTGATTATCTATAAATTTACACAAGGAAATCTAGGCGCCAAAAAAATCGCCAGAAGCCGATTTCAGTCGCCAGTCAAGAATAAAAATCGCAAATTGCGACATTGGCGACCGACAGCGGGATCCCTGGATGTAAATGAACATGAGAGACTATCCAACATTACACTAGGACACAAATTCAAGAAAAGGAACAGCTTGTAGTAAGAAAGAATATGGATGTAAATGAACATGAGAGACTATCCAACATTATACTAGGACACAAATTCAAGAAAAGGAACAGCTTGTAGTAAGAAAGAATATAGATGTAAATGAACATGAGAGACTATCCAACATTATACTAGGACACAAATTCAAGTAAAGGAACAGTTTGTAGTAAGAAAGAATATGGATGTAAATGAACATGAGAGACTATCCAACATTATACTAGGACACAAATTCAAAAAAAGGAACAGCTTGTAGTAAGAAAGAATATGGATGTAAATGAACATGAGAGACTATCCAACATTATACTAGGACACACATTCAAAAAAAGGAACAGTTTGTAGTAAGAAAGAATATGGATGTAAATGAACATGAGAGACTATCCAACATTACACTAGGACACAAATTCAAGAAAAGGAACAGCTTGTAGTAAGAAAGAATATGGATGTAAATGAACATGAGAGACTATCCAACATTATACTAGGACACAAATTCAAGTAAAGGAACAGCTTGTATTAAGAAAAGATATGGATGTAAATGAACATGAGAGACTATCCAACAGTACACTAGGACACAAATTCAAGAAAAGGAACAGCTTGTAGTAAGAAAGAATATAGATGTAAATGAACATGAGAGACT
Organism: Bathymodiolus brooksi; assembly: GCA_963680875.1. Taxonomy (NCBI): domain Eukaryota; kingdom Metazoa; phylum Mollusca; class Bivalvia; order Mytilida; family Modiolidae; genus Bathymodiolus; species Bathymodiolus brooksi. The sequence goes on from OY804575.1 coordinate 125,147,086, forward strand.
ATCCAACATTATACTAGGACACAAATTCAAGTAAAGGAACAGTTTGTAGTAAGAAAGAATATGGATGTAAATGAACATGAGAGACTATCCAACATTATACTAGGACACAAATTCAAAAAAAGGAACAGTTTGTAGTAAGAAAGAATATGGATGTAAATGAACATGAGAGACTATCCAACATTATACTAGGACACAAATTCAAAAAAAGGAACAGCTTGTAGTAAGAAAGAATATGGATGTAAATGAACATGAGAGACTATCCAACATTATACTAGGACACAAATTCAAAAAAAGGAACAGTTTGTAGTAAGAAAGAATATGGATGTAAATGAACATGAGAGACTATCCAACATTATACTAGGACACAAATTCAAAAAAAGGAACAGTTTGTAGTAAGAAAGAATATGGATGTAAATGAACATGAGAGACTATCCAACATTATACTAGGACACAAATTCAAAAAAAGGAACAGCTTGTAGTAAGAAAGAATATGGATGTCAGGGGCTGCTCTGGCTCCCAAAAAGTAGGAGCAAGAAAAATCGCCAGGTGCCATTTTCAGGTGCCAGTTTTGAAAGTCAGGAGCCAGTTTAGGAGCCAGCTAAAATATTTACAAGGAGCCAATTTTTTCGTACCGAAACTGTGGATGATTGCATGTACCACTACCAGTTTCATGTATAAATGGTCCGGATTTGTTTGTACAAATGTTAATGTCTGTATTGTACTTCTGTTTTTCATTTCGATTTCATCATCAAAAACAAAAAGATTTATATAATTTATTACAATATACTGTATTTTACGGATTATCAGGGATTCGGCCAGGATTTTGAAACCATTAGTCACTTTTGCAGAACAGATTTTTAATTAGCTTAATCTTATAATCAGTTACTTTGCCTTATTAGTTAGTAATGGAGATTGAAAAGCTATGAAAACCTCCTAGGATGGGAACATACTCTGCAAATTAGAAACCAACTGATAAAACATAACATTGCCATGATTTTGATCTAATACCACACAAATTGTAATACCCCCCCCCCCCCTTTTTTTTTTAAATATTACAGTGCTTTGATCTAATACCACACAAATTGTAATAATCCCCTCCCCACACTTTTTGAAATGTTACTGTGCATTGGTCTAATACCACAACAATTGTAATAACTCATATTTGTGTAGTCTTCAGCAGAAAAAAATATGTCTCTGCCAATGGTCCAACTTCTATATACTTTGTACAAAATGTAGGTAATGAATAGAACAAACGTCATGAACTGAAGCAAGTTGTAAAATAAATAATTATTTCTCAGATCTCATAATCAAATTGCAACAATTGGAATAAAAATACTGACTGTGGTTATTTTTTTTAATTGCAGACACGTGTCTGTTTGTAAATAGTTCTATAAATAGAACGCAATTGTTACCTGGATACTGATCGATAAAAAAAACTTATGCGTCCTCGTGCAGTGCATTTCAATGGCCAACCTTTGCATATAAAAAAATGACCATATTAAATATGAGAACTAAGATTACATTTCACAGAAATAAGAATAAATATAGCAAAAGTAAAAGTTTGTTTGGTTAAAAGTATCGATGGATTACATTGCGAACTCCTGTTTATCGCGCCATTTTTATTTTTTAAGTTTCTTTATAAACCAAAGTTTATGACTTTTCGAGAAAGTCACTTTCAAACTACTTAATGAATACGATAGACAAAAGACTTCCTAACTCCGAACTCCTGTATAAACATAATATCGACATTTTCATAAATGAAACGTGGAAAAAATAGTTTGTTATGGTGGACATTGTGACAAATCGTGCAACGTATGACGATTACAAAAATATGTCCACTTAAAATACATACTGTGTGTGACATTTTGAGTATATGTCAATCATAACTATAAAAAAAATCATTTTGAATTCTTTGTCGGGTCATTATCTTTAACCAGGTAAATCAAGCCAGGTGTGATCAAAGATTACGCAATCAAAACAAAAATTCTATAATCCGTTGATTGGCTTGTAACATGTAATAAAATTGTCATTGTAGTGGCTAATTAGTTTTAATCAGCAAATGAAGAAGAAGAATGGATTGTTACAAACATTTTTCTACGATTTTTTGAAAATTCAAGTGACGAATTGGGTACGGGAATACTCGTCTCTTTCGAAAATCAATCGTCATAATTTATTGATTTTTGTTACGGTACACAGTGATTATCTATAAATTTACACAAGGAAATCTAGGCGCCAAAAAAATCGCCAGAAGCCGATTTCAGTCGCCAGTCAAGAATAAAAATCGCAAATTGCGACATTGGCGACCGACAGCGGGATCCCTGGATGTAAATGAACATGAGAGACTATCCAACATTACACTAGGACACAAATTCAAGAAAAGGAACAGCTTGTAGTAAGAAAGAATATGGATGTAAATGAACATGAGAGACTATCCAACATTATACTAGGACACAAATTCAAGAAAAGGAACAGCTTGTAGTAAGAAAGAATATAGATGTAAATGAACATGAGAGACTATCCAACATTATACTAGGACACAAATTCAAGTAAAGGAACAGTTTGTAGTAAGAAAGAATATGGATGTAAATGAACATGAGAGACTATCCAACATTATACTAGGACACAAATTCAAAAAAAGGAACAGCTTGTAGTAAGAAAGAATATGGATGTAAATGAACATGAGAGACTATCCAACATTATACTAGGACACACATTCAAAAAAAGGAACAGTTTGTAGTAAGAAAGAATATGGATGTAAATGAACATGAGAGACTATCCAACATTACACTAGGACACAAATTCAAGAAAAGGAACAGCTTGTAGTAAGAAAGAATATGGATGTAAATGAACATGAGAGACTATCCAACATTATACTAGGACACAAATTCAAGTAAAGGAACAGCTTGTATTAAGAAAAGATATGGATGTAAATGAACATGAGAGACTATCCAACAGTACACTAGGACACAAATTCAAGAAAAGGAACAGCTTGTAGTAAGAAAGAATATAGATGTAAATGAACATGAGAGACTATCCAACATTATACTAGGACACAAATTCAAGTAAAGGAACAGTTTGTAGTAAGAAAGAATATGGATGTAAATGAACATGAGAGACTATCCAACATTATACTAGGACACAAATTCAAAAAAAGGAACAGTTTGTAGTAAGAAAGAATATGGATGTAAATGAACATGAGAGACTATCCAACATTATACTAGGACACAAATTCAAAAAAAGGAACAGCTTGTAGTAAGAAAGAATATGGATGTAAATGAACATGAGAGACTATCCAACATTATACTAGGACACAAATTCAAAAAAAGGAACAGTTTGTAGTAAGAAAGAATATGGATGTAAATGAACATGAGAGACTATCCAACATTATACTAGGACACAAATTCAAAAAAAGGAACAGTTTGTAGTAAGAAAGAATATGGATGTAAATGAACATGAGAGACTATCCAACATTATACTAGGACACAAATTCAAAAAAAGGAACAGCTTGTAGTAAGAAAGAATATGGATGTCAGGGGCTGCTCTGGCTCCCAAAAAGTAGGAGCAAGAAAAATCGCCAGGTGCCATTTTCAGGTGCCAGTTTTGAAAGTCAGGAGCCAGTTTAGGAGCCAGCTAAAATATTTACAAGGAGCCAATTTTTTCGTACCGAAACTGTGGATGATTGCATGTACCACTACCAGTTTCATGTATAAATGGTCCGGATTTGTTTGTACAAATGTTAATGTCTGTATTGTACTTCTGTTTTTCATTTCGATTTCATCATCAAAAACAAAAAGATTTATATAATTTATTACAATATACTGTATTTTACGGATTATCAGGGATTCGGCCAGGATTTTGAAACCATTAGTCACTTTTGCAGAACAGATTTTTAATTAGCTTAATCTTATAATCAGTTACTTTGCCTTATTAGTTAGTAATGGAGATTGAAAAGCTATGAAAACCTCCTAGGATGGGAACATACTCTGCAAATTAGAAACCAACTGATAAAACATAACATTGCCATGATTTTGATCTAATACCACACAAATTGTAATACCCCCCCCCCCCTTTTTTTTTAAATATTACTGTGCTTTGATCTAATACCACACAAATTGTAATAATCCCCTCCCCACACTTTTTGAAATGTTACTGTGCATTGGTCTAATACCACAACAATTGTAATAACTCATATTTGTGTAGTCTTCAGCAGAAAAAAATATGTCTCTGCCAATGGTCCAACTTCTATATACTTTGTACAAAATGTAGGTAATGAATAGAACAAACGTCATGAACTGAAGCAAGTTGTAAAATAAATAATTATTTCTCAGATCTCATAATCAAATTGCAACAATTGGAATAAAAATACTGACTGTGGTTATTTTTTTTAATTGCAGACACGTGTCTGTTTGTAAATAGTTCTATAAATAGAACGCAATTGTTACCTGGATACTGATCGATAAAAAAAACTTATGCGTCCTCGTGCAGTGCATTTCAATGGCCAACCTTTGCATATAAAAAAATGACCATATTAAATATGAGAACTAAGATTACATTTCACAGAAATAAGAATAAATATAGCAAAAGTAAAAGTTTGTTTGGTTAAAAGTATCGATGGATTACATTGCGAACTCCTGTTTATCGCGCCATTTTTATTTTTTAAGTTTCTTTATAAACCAAAGTTTATGACTTTTCGAGAAAGTCACTTTCAAACTACTTAATGAATACGATAGACAAAAGACTTCCTAACTCCGAACTCCTGTATAAACATAATATCGACATTTTCATAAATGAAACGTGGAAAAAATAGTTTGCTATGGTGGACATTGTGACAAATCGTGCAACGTATGACGATTACAAAAATATGTCCACTTAAAATACATACTGTGTGTGACATTTTGAGTATATGTCAATCATAACTATAAAAAAAATCATTTTGAATTCTTTGTCGGGTCATTATCTTTAACCAGGTAAATCAAGCCAGGTGTGATCAAAGATTACGCAATCAAAACAAAAATTCTATAATCCGTTGATTGGCTTGTAACATGTAATAAAATTGTCATTGTAGTGGCTAATTAGTTTTAATCAGCAAATGAAGAAGAAGAATGGATTGTTACAAACATTTTTCTACGATTTTTTGAAAATTCAAGTGACGAATTGGGTACGGGAATACTCGTCTCTTTCGAAAATCAATCGTCATAATTTATTGATTTTTGTTACGGTACACAGTGATTATCTATAAATTTACACAAGGAAATCTAGGCGCCAAAAAAATCGCCAGAAGCCGATTTCAGTCGCCAGTCAAGAATAAAAATCGCAAATTGCGACATTGGCGACCGACAGCGGGATCCCTGGATGTAAATGAACATGAGAGACTATCCAACATTACACTAGGACACAAATTCAAGAAAAGGAACAGCTTGTAGTAAGAAAGAATATGGATGTAAATGAACATGAGAGACTATCCAACATTATACTAGGACACAAATTCAAGTAAAGGAACAGCTTGTATTAAGAAAAGATATGGATGTAAATGAACATGAGAGACTATCCAACAGTACACTAGGACACAAATTCAAGAAAAGGAACAGCTTGTAGTAAGAAAGAATATAGATGTAAATGAACATGAGAGACTATCCAACATTATACTAGGACACAAATTCAAGTAAAGGAACAGTTTGTAGTAAGAAAGAATATGGATGTAAATGAACATGAGAGACTATCCAACATTATACTAGGACACAAATTCAAAAAAAGGAACAGCTTGTAGTAAGAAAGAATATGGATGTAAATGAACATGAGAGACTATCCAACATTATACTAGGACACACATTCAAAAAAAGGAACAGTTTGTAGTAAGAAAGAATATGGATGTAAATGAACATGAGAGACTATCCAACATTACACTTGGACACAAATTCAAGAAAAGGAACAGCTTGTAGTAAGAAAGAATATGGATGTAAATGAACATGAGAGACTATCCAACATTATACTAGGACACAAATTCAAGTAAAGGAACAGCTTGTATTAAGAAAAGATATGGATGTAAATGAACATGAGAGACTATCCAACAGTACACTAGGACACAAATTCAAGAAAAGGAACAGCTTGTAGTAAGAAAGAATATAGATGTAAATGAACATGAGAGACTATCCAACATTATACTAGGACACAAATTCAAGTAAAGGAACAGTTTGTAGTAAGAAAGAATATGGATGTAAATGAACATGAGAGACTATCCAACATTATACTAGGACACAAATTCAAAAAAAGGAACAGCTTGTAGTAAGAAAGAATATGGATGTAAATGAACATGAGAGACTATCCAACATTATACTAGGACACAAATTCAAAAAAAGGAACAGTTTGTAGTAAGAAAGAATATGGATGTAAATGAACATGAGAGACTATCCAACATTATACTAGGACACAAATTCAAAACCAGAGGCTCTCAAGAGCCTGTATCGTTCACCTGGTAATAAAAAAAAACAATTGGTCCTATGTAAAAACTATGTACTGCAGTGGTAGTCATCTTGGAATTACGATCAACATAAAAAACACAAAGTTTGTAAAGGACCTTCCAATGATTGATGCACAGTTTAGGTTCAATCAGTGCAATAGCTTCAGAGAAGAATATATTTCTGTATTTTCCCCATATGGTTCTGTGTTAATACTATGACCTGTGGTGGCAGCCATCTTGGATTTCCGATCGGCATAAAAAACACACACCTTGTAGAGGACCTTCCAATGATCATTCCTGGGCAGTTTGGTTTCAACTGTCCAAGTGGTTTCAGAGAAGAAGCATTTTGAAACATTTTCCCCATAGGGTCCAATGTTAAACTAAGTCCTGCCGTAGCCGCCATTTTGAATTTCATATCAGAATAAAAAACGTAAATTTTGTAGAGGACCATTCAATGAACATTCATGTACAGTTTGGCTTTAATCATATTTGTAGTTTCTGAGAAGAAGGCATTTGAACATTTTCCCATAGGGTCCAATGTTAATCTATGTCCTGCGGTGGTGGCCATCTTGGATTTCCGATCGGCATAAAAAACACACACCTTGTAGAGGACCTTCCAATGATCATTCCTGGGCAGTTTGGTTTCAATTATCCAAGTGGTTTCAGAGAAGAAGCGTTTTGAAACATTTTCCCCATAGGGTCCAATGTTAAACTAAGTCCTGCCGTAGCCGCCATTTTGAATTTCATATCGGAACAAAAAACGTAAATTTGTAGAGGACCATCCAATGAACGTTCATGTACAGTTTGGCTTTAATCATATTTGTAGTTTCTGAGAAGAAGGCATTTGAATATTTTCCCATAGGGTCCAATGTTAATCTATATCCTGCGGTGGCGGCCATCTTGGATTTCCGACCGGCATAAAAAACAGAAAATTTGTAGAGGACCTTCCAATGATCATTCCTGGGCAGTTTGGTTTCAACTGTCCAAGTGGTTTCAGAGAAGAAGCATTTTGAAACATTTTTCCCATAGGGTCCAATGTTAAACTAAGTCCTGCCGTAGCCGCCATTTTGAATTTCATATCGGAACAAAAAACCTTAAGATTGTAGAGGACCATCCAATGAACATTCATGTACAGTTTGGCTTTAATCATATTTGTAGTTTCTGAGAAGAAGGCATTTGAACATTTTCCCATAGGGTCCAATGTTAATCTATGTATTGCGGTGGCGGCCATCTTGGATTTCCGATCGGCATAAAAAACATAAAATTTGTAGAGGACCTTCCAATGATCATTCCTAGGCAGTTTGGTTTCAATTATCCAAGTGGTTTCAGAGAAGAAGCGTTTTGAAACATTTTTCCCATAGGGTCCAATGTTAAACTAAGTCCTGCCGTAGCCGCCATTTTGAATTTCATACCGGAACAAAAAACGTAAAGTTTGTAGAGGACCATCTAATGAACATTCATGTACAGTTTGGCTTTAATCATATTTGTAGTTTCTGAGTAGAAGGCATCTGAATATTTTCCCATAGGGTCCAATGTTAATCTATGTCCTGCGGTGGCGGCCATCTTGGATTTCCGATCGGCATAAAAAACATAAAATTTGTAGAGGACCTTCCAATGATCATTCCTGGGCAGTTTGGTTTCAACTGTCCAAGTGGTTTCAGAGAAGAAGCATTTTGAAACATTTTTCCCATAGGGTCCAATGTTAAACTAAGTCCTGCCGTAGCCGCCATTTTGAATTTCATATCGGAACAAAAAACCTTTAGATTGTAGAGGACCATCCAATGAACATTCATGTACAGTTTGGCTTTAATCATATTTGTAGTTTCTGAGTAGAAGGCATTTGAATATTTTCCCATAGGGTCCAATGTTAATCTATGTATTGCGGTGGCGGCCATCTTGGATTTCCGATCGGCATAAAAAACATAAAATTTGTAGAGGACCTTCCAATGATCATTCCTATGCAGTTTGGTTTCAATTATCCAAGTGGTTTCAGAGAAGAAGCGTTTTGAAACATTTTTCCCATAGGGTCCAATGTTAAACTAAGTCCTGCCGTAGCCGCCATTTTGAATTTCATACCGGAACAAAAAACGTAAAGTTTGTAGAGGACCATCTAATGAACATTCATGTACAGTTTGGCTTTAATCATATTTGTAGTTTCTGAGAAGAAGGCATTTGAATATTTTCCCATAGGGTCCAATGTTAATCTATGTCCTGCGGTGGCGGCCATCTTGGATTTCCGATCGGCATAAAAAACAGAAAATTTGTAGAGGACCTTCCAATGATCATTCCTGGGCAGTTTGGTTTCAACTGTCCAAGTGGTTTCAGAGAAGAAGCATTTTGAAACATTTTTCCCATAGGGTCCAATGTTAAACTAAGTCCTGCCGTAGCCGCCATTTTGAATTTCATATCGGAACAAAAAACCTTAAGATTGTAGAGGACCATCCAATGAACATTCATGTACAGTTTGGCTTTAATCATATTTGTAGTTTCTGAGAAGAAGGCATTTGAACATTTTCCCATAGGGTCCAATGTTAATCTATGTCCTGCGATGGCGGCCATCTTGGATTTCCGATCGGCATAAAAAACAGTAACTTGGTAAAGGACATTCCAATGATCATTCCTTTACAGTTTGGGTTCATTCAGTTCATTAGTTTCAGAGAAGAAGATCTTTGAAATTTCAGCCAATCAGAGCATATTATTGGCCCTGGCAGCCATATTGAATATTCGACTGGAACGAAAAACAGTAACTTTGTAGAGGACCATCCAAGGAACATTCCTGCTAAGTTCGGTTCCAATCGGCCAAGTGGTTTCGGAGAAGAAGCTTGAAATGTGAAAAGTTTACAGACGACAGACGACAGACGACGGACGCCAAGTGATGGCAATAGTTCACATGGACCTTTGGTCCAGGTGAACTAAAAAGGAACAGCTTGTAGTAAGAAAGAATATGGATGTAAATGAACATGAGAGACTATCCAACATTATACTAGGACACACATTCAAAAAAAGGAACAGTTTGTAGTAAGAAAGAATATGGATGTAAATGAACATGAGAGACTATCAAACATTACACTAGGACACAAATTCAAGAAAAGGAACAGCTTGTAGTAAGAAAGAATATGGATGTAAATGAACATGAGAGACTATCCAACATTATACTAGGACACAAATTCAAGTAAAGGAACAGCTTGTATTAAGAAAAGATATGGATGTAAATGAACATGAGAGACTATCCAACAGTACACTAGGACACAAATTCAAGAAAAGGAACAGCTTGTAGTAAGAAAGAATATAGATGTAAATGAACATGAGAGACTATCCAACATTATACTAGGACACAAATTCAAGTAAAGGAACAGTTTGTAGTAAGAAAGAATATGGATGTAAATGAACATGAGAGACTATCCAACATTATACTAGGACACAAATTCAAAAAAAGGAACAGTCTGTAGTAAGAAAGAATATGGATGTAAATGAACATGAGAGACTATCCAACATTATACTAGGACACAAATTCAAAAAAAGGAACAGCTTGTAGTAAGAAAGAATATGGATGTAAATGAACATGAGAGACTATCCAACATTATACTAGGACACAAATTCAAAAAAAGGAACAGTTTGTAGTAAGAAAGAATATGGATGTAAATGAACATGAGAGACTATCCAACATTATACCAGGACACAAATTCAAAAAAAGGAACAGCTTGTAGTAAGAAAGAATATGGATGTCAGGGGCTGCTCTGGCTCCCAAAAAGTAGGAGCAAGAAAAATCGCCAGGTGCCATTTTCAGGTGCCAGTTTTGAAAGTCAGGAGCCAGTTTAGGAGCCAGCTAAAATATTTACAAGGAGCCAATTTTTTCGTACCGAAACTGTGGATGATTGCATGTACCACTACCAGTTTCATGTATAAATGGTCCGGATTTGTTTGTACAAATGTTAATGTCTGTATTGTACTTCTGTTTTTCATTTCGATTTCATCATCAAAAACAAAAAGATTTATATAATTTATTACAATATACTGTATTTTACGGATTATCAGGGATTCGGCCAGGATTTTGAAACCATTAGTCACTTTTGCAGAACAGATTTTTAATTAGCTTAATCTTATAATCAGTTACTTTGCCTTATTAGTTAGTAATGGAGATTGAAAAGCTATGAAAACCTCCTAGGATGGGAACATACTCTGCAAATTAGAAACCAACTGATAAAACATAACATTGCCATGATTTTGATCTAATACCACACAAATTGTAATACCCCCCCCTTTTTTTTAAAATATTACTGTGCTTTGATCTAATACCACACAAATTGTAATAATCCCCTCCCCACACTTTTTGAAATGTTACTGTGCATTGGTCTAATACCACAACAATTGTAATAACTCATATTTGTGTAGTCTTCAGCAGAAAAAAATATGTCTCTGCCAATGGTCCAACTTCTATATACTTTGTACAAAATGTAGGTAATGAATAGAACAAACGTCATGAACTGAAGCAAGTTGTAAAATAAATAATTATTTCTCAGATCTCATAATCAAATTGCAACAATTGGAATAAAAATACTGACTGTGGTTATTTTTTTTAATTGCAGACACGTGTCTGTTTGTAAATAGTTCTATAAATAGAACGCAATTGTTACCTGGATACTGATCGATAAAAAAAACTTATGCGTCCTCGTGCAGTGCATTTCAATGGCCAACCTTTGCATATAAAAAAATGACCATATTAAATATGAGAACTAAGATTACATTTCACAGAAATAAGAATAAATATAGCAAAAGTAAAAGTTTGTTTGGTTAAAAGTATCGATGGATTACATTGCGAACTCCTGTTTATCGCGCCATTTTTATTTTTTAAGTTTCTTTATAAACCAAAGTTTATGACTTTTCGAGAAAGTCACTTTCAAACTACTTAATGAATACGATAGACAAAAGACTTCCTAACTCCGAACTCCTGTATAAACATAATATCGACATTTTCATAAATGAAACGTGGAAAAAATAGTTTGTTATGGTGGACATTGTGACAAATCGTGCAACGTATGACGATTACAAAAATATGTCCACTTAAAATACATACTGTGTGTGACATTTTGAGTATATGTCAATCATAACTATAAAAAAAATCATTTTGAATTCTTTGTCGGGTCATTATCTTTAACCAGGTAAATCAAGCCAGGTGTGATCAAAGATTACGCAATCAAAACAAAAATTCTATAATCCGTTGATTGGCTTGTAACATGTAATAAAATTGTCATTGTAGTGGCTAATTAGTTTTAATCAGCAAATGAAGAAGAAGAATGGATTGTTACAAACATTTTTCTACGATTTTTTGAAAATTCAAGTGACGAATTGGGTACGGGAATACTCGTCTCTTTCGAAAATCAATCGTCATAATTTATTGATTTTTGTTACGGTACACAGTGATTATCTATAAATTTACACAAGGAAATCTAGGCGCCAAAAAAATCGCCAGAAGCCGATTTCAGTCGCCAGTCAAGAATAAAAATCGCAAATTGCGACATTGGCGACCGACAGCGGGATCCCTGGATGTAAATGAACATGAGAGACTATCCAACATTACACTAGGGCACAAATTCAAGAAAAGGAACAGCTTGTAGTAAGAAAGAATATGGATGTAAATGAACATGAGAGACTATCCAACATTATACTAGGACACAAATTCAAGTAAAGGAACAGTTTGTAGTAAGAAAGAATATGGATGTAAATGAACATGAGAGACTATCCAACATTATACTAGGACACAAATTCAAAAAAAGGAACAGCTTGTAGTAAGAAAGAATATGGATGTAAATGAACATGAGAGACTATCCAACATTATACTAGGACACAAATTCAAAAAAAGGAACAGCTTGTAGTAAGAAAGAATATGGATGTAAATGAACATGAGAGACTATCCAACATTATACTAGGACACACATTCAAAAAAAGGAACAGCTTGTAGTAAGAAAGAATATGGATGTAAATGAACATGAGAGACTATCCAACATTACACTAGGACACAAATTCAAGAAAAGGAACAGCTTGTAGTAAGAAAGAATATGGATGTAAATGAACATGAGAGACTATCCAACATTATACTAGGACACAAATTCAAGTAAAGGAACAGCTTGTATTAAGAAAAGATATGGATGTAAATGAACATGAGAGACTATCCAACAGTACACTAGGACACAAATTCAAGAAAAGGAACAGCTTGTAGTAAGAAAGAATATAGATGTAAATGAACATGAGAGACTATCCAACATTATACTAGGACACAAATTCAAAAAAAGGAACAGTTTGTAGTAAGAAAGAATATGGATGTAAATGAACATGAGAGACTATCCAACATTATACTAGGACACAAATTCAAAAAAAGGAACAGTTTGTAGTAAGAAAGAATATGGATGCAAATGAACATGAGAGACTATCCAACATTATACTAGGACACAAATTCAAAAAAAGGAACAGCTTGTAGTAAGAAAGAATATGGATGTAAATGAACATGAGAGACTATCCAACATTATACTAGGACACAAATTCAAAAAAAGGAACAGCTTGTAGTAAGAAAGAATATGGATGTAAATGAACATGAGAGACTATCCAACATTATACTAGGACACACATTCAAAAAAAGGAACAGTTTGTAGTAAGAAAGAATATGGATGTAAATGAACATGAGAGACTATCCAACATTACACTAGGACACAAATTCAAGAAAAGGAACAGCTTGTAGTAAGAAAGAATATGGATGTAAATGAACATGAGAGACTATCCAACATTATACTAGGACACAAATTCAAGTAAAGGAACAGCTTGTATTAAGAAAAGATATGGATGTAAATGAACATGAGAGACTATCCAACAGTACACTAGGACACAAATTCAAGAAAAGGAACAGCTTGTAGTAAGAAAGAATATAGATGTAAATGAACATGAGAGACTATCCAACATTATACTAGGACACAAATTCAAGTAAAGGAACAGTTTGTCGTAAGAACGAATATGGATGTAAATGAACATGAGAGACTATCCAACATTATACTAGGGCACAAATTCAAAAAAAGGAACAGTTTGTAGTAAGAAAGAATATGGATGTAAATGAACATGAGAGACTATCCAACATTACACTAGGACACAAATTCAAGAAAAGGAACAGCTTGTAGTAAGAAAGAATATGGATGTAAATGAACATGAGAGACTATCCAACATTATACTAGGACACAAATTCAAGTAAAGGAACAGCTTGTATTAAGAAAAGATATGGATGTAAATGAACATGAGAGACTATCCATCAGTACACTAGGACACAAATTCAAGAAAAGGAACAGCTTGTAGTAAGAAAGAATATAGATGTAAATGAACATGAGAGACTATCCAACATTATACTAGGACACAAATTCAAAAAAAGGAACAGTTTGTAGTAAGAAAGAATATGGATGTAAATGAACATGAGAGACTATCCAACATTATACTAGGACACAAATTCAAAAAAAGGAACAGTTTGTAGTAAGAAAGAATATGGATGCAAATGAACATGAGAGACTATCCAACATTATACTAGGACACAAATTCAAAAAAAGGAACAGCTTGTAGTAAGAAAGAATATGGATGTAAATGAACATGAGAGACTATCCAACATTATACTAGGACACAAATTCAAAAAAAGGAACAGCTTGTAGTAAGAAAGAATATGGATGTAAATGAACATGAGAGACTATCCAACATTATACTAGGACACACATTCAAAAAAAGGAACAGCTTGTAGTAAGAAAGAATATGGATGTAAATGAACATGAGAGACTATCCAACATTACACTAGGACACAAATTCAAGAAAAGGAACAGCTTGTAGTAAGAAAGAATATGGATGTAAATGAACATGAGAGACTATCCAACATTATACTAGGACACAAATTCAAGCAAAGGAACAGCTTGTATTAAGAAAAGATATGGATGTAAATGAACATGAGAGACTATCCAACAGTACACTAGGACACAAATTCAAGAAAAGGAACAGCTTGTAGTAAGAAAGAATATAGATGTAAATGAACATGAGAGACTATCCAACATTATACTAGGACACAAATTCAAGTAAAGGAACAGTTTGTAGTAAGAAAGAATATGGATGTAAATGAACATGAGAGACTATCCAACATTATACTAGGGCACAAATTCAAAAAAAGGAACAGTTTGTAGTAAGAAAGAATATGGATGTAAATGAACATGAGAGACTATCCAACATTACACTAGGACACAAATTCAAGAAAAGGAACAGCTTGTAGTAAGAAAGAATATGGATGTAAATGAACATGAGAGACTATCCAACATTATACTAGGACACAAATTCAAGAAAAGGAACAGCTTGTATTAAGAAAAGATATGGATGTAAATGAACATGAGAGACTATCCAACAGTACACTAGGACACAAATTCAAGAAAAGGAACAGCTTGTAGTAAGAAAGAATATAGATGTAAATGAACATGAGAGACTATCCAACATTATACTAGGACACAAATTCAAAAAAAGGAACAGTTTGTAGTAAGAAAGAATATGGATGTAAATGAACATGAGAGACTATTATCCAACATTATACTAGGACACAAATTCAAAAAAAGGAACAGTTTGTAGTAAGAAAGAATATGGATGCAAATGAACATGAGAGACTATCCAACATTATACTAGGACACAAATTCAAAAAAAGGAACAGCTTGTAGTAAGAAAGAATATGGATGTCAGGGGCTGCTCTGGCTCCCAAAAAGTAGGAGCAAGAAAAATCGCCAGGTGCCATTTTCAGGTGCCAGTTTTGAAAGTCAGGAGCCAGTTTAGGAGCCAGCTAAAATATTTACAAGGAGCCAATTTTTTCGTACCGAAACTGTGGATGATTGCATGTACCACTACCAGTTTCATGTATAAATGGTCCGGATTTGTTTGTACAAATGTTAATGTCTGTATTGTACTTCTGTTTTTCATTTCGATTTCATCATCAAAAACAAAAAGATTTATATAATTTATTACAATATACTGTATTTTACGGATTATCAGGGATTCGGCCAGGATTTTGAAACCATTAGTCACTTTTGCAGAACAGATTTTTAATTAGCTTAATCTTATAATCAGTTACTTTGCCTTATTAGTTAGTAATGGAGATTGAAAAGCTATGAAAACCTCCTAGGATGGGAACATACTCTGCAAATTAGAAACCAACTGATAAAACATAACATTGCCATGATTTTGATCTAATACCACACAAATTGTAATACCCCCCGCCCCTTTTTTTTTTAAATATTACTGTGCTTTGATCTAATACCACACAAATTGTAATAATCCCCTCCCCACACTTTTTGAAATGTTACTGTGCATTGGTCTAATACCACAACAATTGTAATAACTCATATTTGTGTAGTCTTCAGCAGAAAAAAATATGTCTCTGCCAATGGTCCAACTTCTATATACTTTGTACAAAATGTAGGTAATGAATAGAACAAACGTCATGAACTGAAGCAAGTTGTAAAATAAATAATTATTTCTCAGATCTCATAATCAAATTGCAACAATTGGAATAAAAATACTGACTGTGGTTATTTTTTTTAATTGCAGACACGTGTCTGTTTGTAAATAGTTCTATAAATAGAACGCAATTGTTACCTGGATACTGATCGATAAAAAAAACTTATGCGTCCTCGTGCAGTGCATTTCAATGGCCAACCTTTGCATATAAAAAAATGACCATATTAAATATGAGAACTAAGATTACATTTCACAGAAATAAGAATAAATATAGCAAAAGTAAAAGTTTGTTTGGTTAAAAGTATCGATGGATTACATTGCGAACTCCTGTTTATCGCGCCATTTTTATTTTTTAAGTTTCTTTATAAACCAAAGTTTATGACTTTTCGAGAAAGTCACTTTCAAACTACTTAATGAATACGATAGACAAAAGACTTCCTAACTCCGAACTCCTGTATAAACATAATATCGACATTTTCATAAATGAAACGTGGAAAAAATAGTTTGTTATGGTGGACATTGTGACAAATCGTGCAACGTATGACGATTACAAAAATATGTCCACTTAAAATACATACTGTGTGTGACATTTTGAGTATATGTCAATCATAACTATAAAAAAAATCATTTTGAATTCTTTGTCGGGTCATTATCTTTAACCAGGTAAATCAAGCCAGGTGTGATCAAAGATTACGCAATCAAAACAAAAATTCTATAATCCGTTGATTGGCTTGTAACATGTAATAAAATTGTCATTGTAGTGGCTAATTAGTTTTAATCAGCAAATGAAGAAGAAGAATGGATTGTTACAAACATTTTTCTACGATTTTTTGAAAATTCAAGTGACGAATTGGGTACGGGAATACTCGTCTCTTTCGAAAATCAATCGTCATAATTTATTGATTTTTGTTACGGTACACAGTGATTATCTATAAATTTACACAAGGAAATCTAGGCGCCAAAAAAATCGCCAGAAGCCGATTTCAGTCGCCAGTCAAGAATAAAAATCGCAAATTGCGACATTGGCGACCGACAGCGGGATCCCTGGATGTAAATGAACATGAGAGACTATCCAACATTACACTAGGACACAAATTCAAGAAAAGGAACAGCTTGTAGTAAGAAAGAATATGGATGTAAATGAACATGAGAGACTATCCAACATTATACTAGGACACAAATTCAAGTAAAGGAACAGTTTGTAGTAAGAAAGAATATGGATGTAAATGAACATGAGAGACTATCCAACATTATACTAGGACACAAATTCAAAAAAAGGAACAGCTTGTAGTAAGAAAGAATATGGATGTAAATGAACATGAGAGACTATCCAACATTATACTAGGACACAAATTCAAAAAAAGGAACAGCTTGTAGTAAGAAAGAATATGGATGTAAATGAACATGAGAGACTATCCAACATTATACTAGGACACACATTCAAAAAAAGGAACAGCTTGTAGTAAGAAAGAATATGGATGTAAATGAACATGAGAGACTATCCAACATTACACTAGGACACAAATTCAAGAAAAGGAACAGCTTGTAGTAAGAAAGAATATGGATGTAAATGAACATGAGAGACTATCCAACATTATACTAGGACACAAATTCAAGTAAAGGAACAGCTTGTATTAAGAAAAGATATGGATGTAAATGAACATGAGAGACTATCCAACAGTACACTAGGACACAAATTCAAGAAAAGGAACAGCTTGTAGTAAGAAAGAATATAGATGTAAATGAACATGAGAGACTATCCAACATTATACTAGGACACAAATTCAAGTAAAGGAACAGTTTGTAGTAAGAAAGAATATGGATGTAAATGAACATGAGAGACTATCCAACATTATACTAGGGCACAAATTCAAAAAAAGGAACAGTTTGTAGTAAGAAAGAATATGGATGTAAATGAACATGAGAGACTATCCAACATTATACTAGGACACAAATTCAAAAAAAGGAACAGCTTGTAGTAAGAAAGAATATGGATGTAAATGAACATGAGAGACTATCCAACATTATACTAGGACACAAATTCAAAAAAAGGAACAGTTTGTAGTAAGAAAGAATATGGATGTAAATGAACATGAGAGACTATCCAACATTATACTAGGACACAAATTCAAAAAAAGGAACAGTTTGTAGTAAGAAAGAATATGGATGCAAATGAACATGAGAGACTATCCAACATTATACTAGGACACAAATTCAAAAAAAGGAACAGCTTGTAGTAAGAAAGAATATGGATGTCAGGGGCTGCTCTGGCTCCCAAAAAGTAGGAGCAAGAAAAATCGCCAGGTGCCATTTTCAGGTGCTAGTTTTGAAAGTCAGGAGCCAGTTTAGGAGCCAGCTAAAATATTTACAAGGAGCCAATTTTTTCGTACCGAAACTGTGGATGATTGCATGTACCACCACCAGTTTCATGTATAAATGGTCCGGATTTGTTTGTACAAATGTTAATGTCTGTATTGTACTTCTGTTTTTCATTTCGATTTCATCATCAAAAACAAAAAGATTTATATAATTTATTACAATATACTGTATTTTACGGATTATCAGGGATTCGGCCAGGATTTTGAAACCATTAGTCACTTTTGCAGAACAGATTTTTAATTAGCTTAATCTTATAATCAGTTACTTTGCCTTATTAGTTAGTAATGGAGATTGAAAAGCTATGAAAACCTCCTAGGATGGGAACATACTCTGCAAATTAGAAACCAACTGATAAAACATAACATTGCCATGATTTTGATCTAATACCACACAAATTGTAATACCCCCCCCCTTTTTTTTTAAATATTACAGTGCTTTGATCTAATACCACACAAATTGTAATAATCCCCTCCCCACACTTTTTGAAATGTTACTGTGCATTGGTCTAATACCACAACAATTGTAATAACTCATATTTGTGTAGTCTTCAGCAGAAAAAAATATGTCTCTGCCAATGGTCCAACTTCTATATACTTTGTACAAAATGTAGGTAATGAATAGAACAAACGTCATGAACTGAAGCAAGTTGTAAAATAAATAATTATTTCTCAGATCTCATAATCAAATTGCAACAATTGGAATAAAAATACTGACTGTGGTTATTTTTTTTAATTGCAGACACGTGTCTGTTTGTAAATAGTTCTATAAATAGAACGCAATTGTTACCTGGATACTGATCGATAAAAAAAACTTATGCGTCCTCGTGCAGTGCATTTCAATGGCCAACCTTTGCATATAAAAAAATGACCATATTAAATATGAGAACTAAGATTACATTTCACAGAAATAAGAATAAATATAGCAAAAGTAAAAGTTTGTTTGGTTAAAAGTATCGATGGATTACATTGCGAACTCCTGTTTATCGCGCCATTTTTATTTTTTAAGTTTCTTTATAAACCAAAGTTTATGACTTTTCGAGAAAGTCACTTTCAAACTACTTAATGAATACGATAGACAAAAGACTTCCTAACTCCGAACTCCTGTATAAACATAATATCGACATTTTCATAAATGAAACGTGGAAAAAATAGTTTGTTATGGTGGACATTGTGACAAATCGTGCAACGTATGACGATTACAAAAATATGTCCACTTAAAATACATACTGTGTGTGACATTTTGAGTATATGTCAATCATAACTATAAAAAAAATCATTTTGAATTCTTTGTCGGGTCATTATCTTTAACCAGGTAAATCAAGCCAGGTGTGATCAAAGATTACGCAATCAAAACAAAAATTCTATAATCCGTTGATTGGCTTGTAACATGTAATAAAATTGTCATTGTAGTGGCTAATTAGTTTTAATCAGCAAATGAAGAAGAAGAATGGATTGTTACAAACATTTTTCTACGATTTTTTGAAAATTCAAGTGACGAATTGGGTACGGGAATACTCGTCTCTTTCGAAAATCAATCGTCATAATTTATTGATTTTTGTTACGGTACACAGTGATTATCTATAAATTTACACAAGGAAATCTAGGCGCCAAAAAAATCGCCAGAAGCCGATTTCAGTCGCCAGTCAAGAATAAAAATCGCAAATTGCGACATTGGCGACCGACAGCGGGATCCCTGGATGTAAATGAACATGAGAGACTATCCAACATTACACTAGGACACAAATTCAAGAAAAGGAACAGCTTGTAGTAAGAAAGAATATGGATGTAAATGAACATGAGAGACTATCCAACATTATACTAGGACACAAATTCAAGTAAAGGAACAGTTTGTAGTAAGAAAGAATATGGATGTAAATGAACATGAGAGACTATCCAACATTATACTAGGACACAAATTCAAAAAAAGGAACAGCTTGTAGTAAGAAAGAATATGGATGTAAATGAACATGAGAGACTATCCAACATTATACTAGGACACAAATTCAAAAAAAGGAACAGCTTGTAGTAAGAAAGAATATGGATGTAAATGAACATGAGAGACTATCCAACATTATACTAGGACACACATTCAAAAAAAGGAACAGCTTGTAGTAAGAAAGAATATGGATGTAAATGAACATGAGAGACTATCCAACATTACACTAGGACACAAATTCAAGAAAAGGAACAGCTTGTAGTAAGAAAGAATATGGATGTAAATGAACATGAGAGACTATCCAACATTATACTAGGACACAAATTCAAGAAAAGGAACAGCTTGTATTAAGAAAAGATATGGATGTAAATGAACATGAGAGACTATCCAACAGTACACTAGGACACAAATTCAAGAAAAGGAACAGCTTGTAGTAAGAAAGAATATAGATGTAAATGAACATGAGAGACTATCCAACATTATACTAGGACACAAATTGAAGTAAAGGAACAGTTTGTAGTAAGAAAGAATATGGATGTAAATGAACATGAGAGACTATCCAACATTATACTAGGACACAAATTCAAAAAAAGGAACAGCTTGTAGTAAGAAAGAATATGGATGTAAATGAACATGAGAGACTATCCAACATTATACTAGGACACACATTCAAAAAAAGGAACAGTTTGTAGTAAGAAAGAATATGGATGTAAATGAACATGAGAGACTATCCAACATTACACTAGGACACAAATTCAAGAAAAGGAACAGCTTGTAGTAAGAAAGAATATGGATGTAAATGAACATGAGAGACTATCCAACATTATACTAGGACACAAATTCAAGTAAAGGAACAGCTTGTATTAAGAAAAGATATGGATGTAAATGAACATGAGAGACTATCCAACAGTACACTAGGACACAAATTCAAGAAAAGGAACAGCTTGTAGTAAGAAAGAATATAGATGTAAATGAACATGAGAGACTATCCAACATTATACTAGGACACAAATTCAAGTAAAGGAACAGTTTGTAGTAAGAAAGAATATGGATGTAAATGAACATGAGAGACTATCCAACATTATACTAGGACACAAATTCAAAAAAAGGAACAGTTTGTAGTAAGAAAGAATATGGATGTAAATGAACATGAGAGACTATCCAACATTATACTAGGACACAAATTCAAAAAAAGGAACAGCTTGTAGTAAGAAAGAATATGGATGTAAATGAACATGAGAGACTATCCAACATTATACTAGGACACAAATTCAAAAAAAGGAACAGTTTGTAGTAAGAAAGAATATGGATGTAAATGAACATGAGAGACTATCCAACATTATACTAGGACACAAATTCAAAAAAAGGAACAGCTTGTAGTAAGAAAGAATATGGATGTCAGGGGCTGCTCTGGCTCCCAAAAAGTAGGAGCAAGAAAAATCGCCAGGTGCCATTTTCAGGTGCCAGTTTTGAAAGTCAGGAGCCAGTTTAGGAGCCAGCTAAAATATTTACAAGGAGCCAATTTTTTCGTACCGAAACTGTGGATGATTGCATGTACCACTACCAGTTTCATGTATAAATGGTCCGGATTTGTTTGTACAAATGTTAATGTCTGTATTGTACTTCTGTTTTTCATTTCGATTTCATCATCAAAAACAAAAAGATTTATATAATTTATTACAATATACTGTATTTTACGGATTATCAGGGATTCGGCCAGGATTTTGAAACCATTAGTCACTTTTGCAGAACAGATTTTTAATTAGCTTAATCTTATAATCAGTTACTTTGCCTTATTAGTTAGTAATGGAGATTGAAAAGCTATGAAAACCTCCTAGGATGGGAACATACTCTGCAAATTAGAAACCAACTGATAAAACATAACATTGCCATGATTTTGATCTAATACCACACAAATTGTAATACCCCCCCCCCCTTTTTTTTTAAATATTACAGTGCTTTGATCTAATACCACACAAATTGTAATAATCCCCTCCCCACACTTTTTGAAATGTTACTGTGCATTGGTCTAATACCACAACAATTGTAATAACTCATATTTGTGTAGTCTTCAGCAGAAAAAAATATGTCTCTGCCAATGGTCCAACTTCTATATACTTTGTACAAAATGTAGGTAATGAATAGAACAAACGTCATGAACTGAAGCAAGTTGTAAAATAAATAATTATTTCTCAGATCTCATAATCAAATTGCAACAATTGGAATAAAAATACTGACTGTGGTTATTTTTTTTAATTGCAGACACGTGTCTGTTTGTAAATAGTTCTATAAATAGAACGCAATTGTTACCTGGATACTGATCGATAAAAAAAACTTATGCGTCCTCGTGCAGTGCATTTCAATGGCCAACCTTTGCATATAAAAAAATGACCATATTAAATATGAGAACTAAGATTACATTTCACAGAAATAAGAATAAATATAGCAAAAGTAAAAGTTTGTTTGGTTAAAAGTATCGATGGATTACATTGCGAACTCCTGTTTATCGCGCCATTTTTATTTTTTAAGTTTCTTTATAAACCAAAGTTTATGACTTTTCGAGAAAGTCACTTTCAAACTACTTAATGAATACGATAGACAAAAGACTTCCTAACTCCGAACTCCTGTATAAACATAATATCGACATTTTCATAAATGAAACGTGGAAAAAATAGTTTGTTATGGTGGACATTGTGACAAATCGTGCAACGTATGACGATTACAAAAATATGTCCACTTAAAATACATACTGTGTGTGACATTTTGAGTATATGTCAATCATAACTATAAAAAAAATCATTTTGAATTCTTTGTCGGGTCATTATCTTTAACCAGGTAAATCAAGCCAGGTGTGATCAAAGATTACGCAATCAAAACAAAAATTCTATAATCCGTTGATTGGCTTGTAACATGTAATAAAATTGTCATTGTAGTGGCTAATTAGTTTTAATCAGCAAATGAAGAAGAAGAATGGATTGTTACAAACATTTTTCTACGATTTTTTGAAAATTCAAGTGACGAATTGGGTACGGGAATACTCGTCTCTTTCGAAAATCAATCGTCATAATTTATTGATTTTTGTTACGGTACACAGTGATTATCTATAAATTTACACAAGGAAATCTAGGCGCCAAAAAAATCGCCAGAAGCCGATTTCAGTCGCCAGTCAAGAATAAAAATCGCAAATTGCGACATTGGCGACCGACAGCGGGATCCCTGGATGTAAATGAACATGAGAGACTATCCAACATTACACTAGGACACAAATTCAAGAAAAGGAACAGCTTGTAGTAAGAAAGAATATGGATGTAAATGAACATGAGAGACTATCCAACATTATACTAGGACACAAATTCAAGTAAAGGAACAGCTTGTATTAAGAAAAGATATGGATGTAAATGAACATGAGAGACTATCCAACAGTACACTAGGACACAAATTCAAGAAAAGGAACAGCTTGTAGTAAGAAAGAATATAGATGTAAATGAACATGAGAGACTATCCAACATTATACTAGGACACAAATTCAAGTAAAGGAACAGTTTGTAGTAAGAAAGAATATGGATGTAAATGAACATGAGAGACTATCCAACATTATACTAGGACACAAATTCAAAAAAAGGAACAGCTTGTAGTAAGAAAGAATATGGATGTAAATGAACATGAGAGACTATCCAACATTATACTAGGACACAAATTCAAAAAAAGGAACAGCTTGTAGTAAGAAAGAATATAGATGTAAATGAACATGAGAGACTATCCAACATTATACTAGGACACAAATTCAAAAAAAGGAACAGCTTGTAGTAAGAAAGAATATGGATGTAAATGAACATGAGAGACTATCCAACATTATACTAGGACACACATTCAAAAAAAGGAACAGTTTGTAGTAAGAAAGAATATGGATGTAAATGAACATGAGAGACTATCCAACATTACACTAGGACACAAATTCAAGAAAAGGAACAGCTTGTAGTAAGAAAGAATATGGATGTAAATGAACATGAGAGACTATCCAACATTATACTAGGACACAAATTCAAAAAAAGGAACAGCTTGTAGTAAGAAAGAATATGGATGTAAATGAACATGAGAGACTATCCAACATTATACTAGGACACAAATTCAAAAAAAGGAACAGCTTGTAGTAAGAAAGAATATAGATGTAAATGAACATGAGAGACTATCCAACATTATACTAGGACACAAATTCAAAAAAAGGAACAGCTTGTAGTAAGAAAGAATATGGATGTAAATGAACATGAGAGACTATCCAACATTATACTAGGACACACATTCAAAAAAAGGAACAGTTTGTAGTAAGAAAGAATATGGATGTAAATGAACATGAGAGACTATCCAACATTACACTAGGAAACAAATTCAAGAAAAGGAACAGCTTGTAGTAAGAAAGAATATGGATGTAAATGAACATGAGAGACTATCCAACATTATACTAGGACACAAATTCAAGTAAAGGAACAGCTTGTATTAAGAAAAGATATGGATGTAAATGAACATGAGAGACTATCCAACAGTACACTAGGACACAAATTCAAGAAAAGGAACAGCTTGTAGTAAGAAAGAATATAGATGTAAATGAACATGAGAGACTATCCAACATTATACTAGGACACAAATTCAAGTAAAGGAACAGTTTGTAGTAAGAAAGAATATGGATGTAAATGAACATGAGAGACTATCCAACATTATACTAGGACACACATTCAAAAAAAGGAACAGTTTGTAGTAAGAAAGAATATGGATGTAAATGAACATGAGAGACTATCCAACATTATACTAGGACACAAATTCAAAAAAAGGAACAGCTTGTAGTAAGAAAGAATATGGATGTAAATGAACATGAGAGACTATCCAACATTATACTAGGACACAAATTCAAAAAAAGGAACAGTTTGTAGTAAGAAAGAATATGGATGTAAATGAACATGAGAGACTATCCAACATTATACTAGGACACAAATTCAAGTAAAGGAACAGCTTGTAGTAAGAAAGAATATGGGTGTAAATGAACATGAGAGACTATCCAACATTATACTAAGACACAAATTGAAGTAAAGGAACAGCTTGTAGTAAGAAAGAATATGGGTGTAAATGAACATGAGAGACTATCCAACATTATACTAGGACACAAATTGAAGTAAAGGAACAGCTTGTAGTAAGAAAGAATATGGATGTAAATGAACATGAGAGACTATCCAACATTATACAAGGACACAAATTGAAGTAAAGGAACAGCTTGTAGTAAGAAAGAATATGGATGTAAATGAACATGAGAGACTATCCAACATTATACTAGGACACAAATTCAAAAAAAGGAACAGCTTGTAGTAAGAAAGAATATGGATGTAAATGAACATGAGAGACTATCCAACATTATACTAGGACACAAATTGAAGTAAAGGAACAGCTTGTAGTAAGAAAGAATATGGATGTAAATGAACAGGAGAGACTATCCAACATTATACTAGGACACAAATTGAAGTAAAGGAACAGCTTGTAGTAAGAAAGAATATGGATGTAAATGAACATGAGAGACTATCCAACATTATACTAGGACACAAATTGAAGTAAAGGAACAGCTTGTAGTAAGAAAGAATATGGATGTAAATGAACATGAGAGACTATCCAACATTATACTAGGACACAAATTGAAGTAAAGGAACAGTTTGTAGTAAGAAAGAATATGGATGTAAATGAACATGAGAGACTATCCAACATTACACTAGGACACAAATTGAAGTAAAGGAACAGCATTTCGATTGCTTTGTATCTTTGGTACAGTGAAAATATATAGGAGGATTAGCCTACTAATGTGGCTGGTTAAATTAGAGTGCCACTTTCATACTAATGTGGCTGGTAAATTAGAGTGCCACTTTCATACTAATGTGGCTGGTAAATTAGAGTGCCACTTTCATACTAATGTGGCTGGTAAATTAGAGTGCCACTTTCATACTAATGTGGCTGGTAAATTAGAGTGCCACTTTCATACTAATGTGGCTGGTAAATTAGAGTGCCACTTTCATACTAATGTGGCTGGTAAATTAGAGTGCCACTTTCATACTAATGCAGCTGGTAAATTAGAGTGCCACTTTCATACTAATGTGGCTGGTAAATTAGAGTGCCACTTTCATACTAATGTGGCTGGTAAATTAGAGTGCCACTTTCATACTAATGTGGCTGGTAAATTAGAGTGCCACTTTCATACTAATGTGGCTGGTAAATTAGAGTCCCACTTTCACTCAGTTGTATATACATTATACATTGTATAAGCTCAAAATAACCATTAGTGATTTATCTTCCTTTACAAAGTTAGTCAGGCCACCCTTATTAAAAGGTAGTTTGGCCAAACCCAACTTATTTGTGTTGGCCATAGGTAAGTAGGTAGGAATGGAAAGGTTTTTTTCTTTTAAAATGTAAAAACATTTGGAATAAGATTACTGCTATGGAACTTAGATTTGTCCAGAAATAAAAAATATATTGTTCTTGAAAAAATAATTAGGGTAGACACCTTCTCTTCTGGTATGTCTTGTCAGAGCAAACAATTGTTTTTTTTATTAATTATGGCCTAATAGGAAGAGAAAAAAACACTTTCTACAACACTAAAAATACAACTGGAGTAAATATAATTTAACTATAACTTACGACGACTTCTTGTTTTCTTTTGGTGATTTTCTCTTGCTGCTTCAGCTTTTTGTTTTTGCTAAAAATAAAATATATTGTATAAATGTACAACTCACTTCATGCTTGACAATCTTACAATCTCTCATTTGTTTTAAACTATTGTTGTTAATAAGGATTAATAATGGTGACAGTTGTTGTTTGTTTTTATCAATTATTATCTAAAAGTTATCAGCAAGCTATGGTTTTTGTTTTGTTTTGTTTGTGTAATTGTTTATTTAAAAAAATTAGAAGAGCGTTATACAAATGAAGTTCAATACATACAGTACATTCAGAGACATAGCGTTATAAATCACTGTGATAGACGTATCACTCATCTTGGTGATTTGGATATATCTTTTGTTCTATTAAATATATCTTCAAAATTTCTTTTACATTTAGAGTGTTACTTACTATGACCAAAAAGACATTTCAAAATACATAAAAAGATTAAACAGACCAAAAGATACATCAATATCACTAAGAAGAATGATACGTCTATCACAGTGATTTATCACGCTATGTCTCTGACTGTACTGTTACTGTCGGATGTACACTATAGATGAAAAATACACAAAATAATAAACATAAAGATATTTTGTTTTCATACAAACAATTTAAAATACAAGAACTAAGATAATATAATAGTTATCAAAATATAATCAGCCATTCGTTGCCACCTCAACAGGTTTTCATGTTGATAATGCAATAAAATGTAGATTTTGATAGCCCTATTTTTGCTAGGTATTGCAGTTCGCATTTGATTATGAAAGAAAGAAAATAATAAATTCCATATTTTGTGATAAGGGGTGGGGGGGGGGGGGGGGGTCTAGAATCAATTTTTGAGGAAAACCTGTTGATTATTTCTACAAAATTTGTGTTGACTTCCTAACTTGATAATTCTGAAAGGGATTGTCTATAGAATATCTCTGTCGAGTTTGGTTCAGTTGGTGCAGTAGTTCAGAGATTAAAATGCTTCAGCTAATCCGAGGTTTTGCAAGCGATCTTAGTTAATGGTCATAACCACCTACATTCACAGTTTGGGTTCAATCATATTTGTAGTTTCTAAAACTAGAGGCTCAGTGGGCTGAGCCTGTGTCGCTCACCTTTCATTCTGCTTTGAGGAAACTTAATACAGAACCTTCCATAGGTGCTTCCCACCAAGTTTCGGTTCAATTGGCTAAGCAGTTTCAGGGAAGAAGATTTTTAGAAATCGACCAATCAGAAACAAGAATTGCCTGTGGTGGCCATATTTGTTAATGAATCGGGACGAAATGAGCAATATTTATAGAGGACCTTCCATAGATGCTTTGATTTTTAGAAATCGACCAATCAGAAATAAGAATTGACTGTGGTGGCCATGTTTGTTAACAGATCGGGACGAAATGAGCAATCTTTATAGAAGACCTTCCATAGATGCGCGGAGTTTCAGTTTAATTGGCTAAGCAGTTTCAGGGAAGAAGATATTTTAGAAATCGACCAATCAGAAGCAAGAATTGCCTGTGTGGCCATATTTGTTAATGAATCGGGACGAAATGAGCAATATTTATAGAGGACCTTCCATAGATGCTTCCTACCAAATTTCAGTTCATTTGGGATAGCGGTTTCAGAGGAAAAGATTTTTTAGAAATCAACCAATCAGAAACAAGAATGGCCTGTGGCGGCCATGTTTGTTAACTTATCGGAACTAAATGACCAATCTTTATAGAAGACCTTCCATAAATGCTTCCTACCAAGTTTTGATTCATTTGGCCAAGAGGTTTCAGAGGACAAGATTTGTTTAGAAATCAACCAATCAGAAACAAGAATGGCCTGTGGCGGCCATGTTTGCTAACGGATCGGGACGAAATGAGCATTCTTTATAGAGGACCTTTCATAGATGCTTCCTACCAAGTTTCGGTTCATTTGGCCAAGTGGTTGCAGATGAGGAGATTTTTAAAAATTGGCCAATCAGAAACAGGAATGGCCTGTGGTGGCCATGTTTGTTAATGGGTCAGGGATACATTTTATTTGCAAAATCATGCTTCAGATTTTTAGGAAAATCAGAAACATGTTTTATGCGAAATAAAAACGTTGTGATTCACTTTAAATGATTTCAAAGATGGCTTCTATAGAGAATAAATGTTTCAAATTGGATCATGCTCGATCTTCGATTCGCTTGATTCAAGATCATGATTTTGACATTAATTATAAAACGCGGAATCGGAATCCGGATTCTGAAACACGATTCGGATTTCGAATTAAAAAATGCGCCCTTGGACAAAATGAGCACTCTTTATAGAGTACCTTCCATAGATGCTTCCTACCAAGTTTCAGTTCATTTGGCTGAGGGGTTTCAGAGGAGAAGATTAAAATGTGAAAAGTTAACGGACGACAGACGACAGACGACAGACGCCAAGTGATGGCAAAAGCTCACATTGCCTTTGGCAAAGTGAGCTAATAAAAAAGCTTTTTTTCATTTCCTCTATTAAAAATAAGTTCTGCAAATATATTCAAAAATGAAAAATTTGCAAAGGACCATCCAATGATCATTCATGTACATTATGGGTGCAATGATGTTTGTTGTTTCTAAGAAAAAGCTTTTATTTTCCCATAGGATTTTTTCATTTCCTCTATTAAAAATAAGTTCTGCAAATATATTCAAAAATGAAAAATTTGTAAAGGACCATCCAATGATCATTCATGTACATTATGGGTGCAATGATGTTTGTTGTTTCTAAGAAAAAGCTTTTATTTTCCCATAGGATACTAGTCCTGCGGTGACATCCATCTTGGATCCCGATCCACATAAAAAATATCTACTTTATCTGGCACCATCCAATGATGTATACACTTTGGATACAATAATATTTGCAATTTCTGAGAAGAAGATATTTACCATTTTTTTACCATTTTTTCCTATGCATCACTATTATAAACTTAATAATGCAGTGGCTTCCATCTTGGGACTTCGGATTAATATAAAAAACATAAACTTTGTAAAGAACCATCCACTGATCATCTATGTAAAGTTTGGATTTAATCAGGTCAGTAGAAGATCAGGAGAAGATCTTTGCAATTTCAGCCAACCAGCAGGGGCACATTTCTTTTAGGTGAATCTGGAACATGATTCTGAATCACATAATCGTTTTGTTGCTTTTTTCATCTAAAAACAGAAACGTGAATCGGAACCGGTCCGAAAATTAGTTTGTTTTTGATAGAAAACTCATTGAAGTTGTAGTTAGGGACTACCAATTCTACATAACTGCTACAGTACACTCCAAGTGTATCAATGATCATACTCTCAGGTCCGACATATTCCTCTCAAAATGTCCGACAAATTTGAGAGTCAACACTCTCTATGTCCGACTATTTGGTCAGACATTTTGGTCGGACGTGAGAGTGGATATTAAAAGATTTTTTTTTACATTTCTCGAGGTGAATATGTCAAACATTTTGTGATCGATGCGTATTTGTAAGCGTACTTTCTTTCTGGTGTGTAGAATGTGCGGGTACGTAAATACCATAGTGTATTTTTACCTTGCACCATATTCGCGCCAGGAAAGGTAGCTCCAAGGTCAATATTTGTCACGCTCGGGCACAACAGTCGTTCGATGCATAGGAGCACCTCATAATCAAAGAATTGTACAATAATTTCGAGTTACACCGTTTGTGTTTCTTTAATCGGTTTAATTTTAATAGATCTTTCTAGTACATTTAAATTTTACGATTACAATCGGAATGCTAGAAATATCGTAACTTTTCCGAAATCTAAACTTTAAAATTATATACGCCGAGTCCAGCCTGGCTTGGATTTCTCGAAAAAAGTTTTCTTAACAAACCAAATTAAATTTGAGTAAAAACTCGACTTAAGTTTGCGTTTTGACTTTGTTTGTTTGGAGAAATCACTGACGATTTAAAAAAAATTAATCTGTTGTCACTTAAAACAGTCAGTGAGGCCGGTATGGCTGTGTACATGAATGAATAAGAAATAATTCTTTCGGAGTGTGATATCCATATAAAGGTGAAATAACGGATGCAAAAATCACCGGCTAAAGTTACACAATATTCCGTTTACAAATATTTCAAGTCCCTATACTTGTTCATCTGTGACGGCAATATGTGTATTGGACTAGGTATTACAGCCAGCTTGATATGAATTAATTAGCTCAGGTTACAGGTGTCAATAATGGAAGGAACATCTTGTTGACCCAAATTTCCAGGTGCCAGTGGGAGAACAATTATAATTAATTCTATTTAATGTTGTTGTTTTTTATTACTATTTGTTTGTAGGTACATTTGCAATCATTGAAGTAAATTTAATTTGAGAGTCAAGTCCGACTATTTGGTCGGACGTGAGAGTGGATATTTAAAGATTTTTTTTACATTTCTCGAGGTGAATATGTCAAACATTTTGTGATCGATGCATATTTGTAAGGGTACTTTCTTTCCGGTATGTAGAATGTCCGGTTACGTAAATACCCTAGTGTATTTCTACCTTGCACCATATTCGCGCCAGGAAAGGTAGCTCAAAGGTCAATATATAACTGAAATATTGTTGAAAAGTGACGTTTAAACACCCATAGCCTCATATAAATTATTGCAATAAAATATCGATTAAGTAACGAAATTGATATAAATTATTTTCCAGTATATTTAGTATAAAAAGCTTGTTCTACACGTTCACTGTGAGATGTATTGCAACTGCCATTTTTAACTACAATCACGTGCACATGCTCGTGTTTGATGGAAAGCTATAGCTATATTTAGATATTTTGTGACAATAATTTTATATTGTAAATCGATCCACCCTGTGATTTTTTTCAACAAGATACTTTTTTATGGTATATATTTTATTATAAAATACAATATTGAACTGATTTTCGATAACACTTCAATCATTGAATATTGATTTTTTCGAATGTTGAATATTTTATCCCCAGAATTGCACCCCCTGTTAGTATACTTTTATTGCTTTATTTAAAAAAAAAATAACACCAAGAACATCGATGATACGAGTCTTCTTATTCAGAAATAAACCTAGAGCAAAATAAAAGTATACATTTTTTGTACTGTGAACAAAATCGTCATTTTTATCTAGATTTATCATCCGAAAAATACGGTACTCCTCTACTATACTAATTTGGATTAGGTGATGGGAATTAGGTGTCATCATCAAAATAAAGATTAAAAAATGTATTTCATGATAATGATGGCTGATTAAAATTGTTTGTCATGCATTAGCAGTCAGTTGTAATATACAGGATGTAACCAATATACAGGAAGAGCCCCTACTGTGAAGTCATTCAATGAAAATAATAACCTGACCATATTGTTAAATAAGAATAAGAATTAGATAAGAAATTAAAATTTATAGAAGGCAAGGATTTATATAATTAACACATTAAGTCACATTTCATTTATTTAGCTTGGGTCAGTTATCAATTAAAAAGACAAAAATGGTTTTAAAAAAAATCTGTCTAATAAGTATTTACAAATGTACCTAAATAACGATATCATGACGTATAATAATTTCTCACCGTAAATGTATTTATTTTATTAAGATATTTATACACATATATAAGAAAAAAGATATAAATTTATTTTTTAAGTACAAATAAATTGGAAGACGGCTTGAAAATCGAAAACGTAGAATAGTTATCTATGTTTATAAGTCTTAGTAAAAAGAGTCTTGAGCAACGTTTTTTTCACACCTGTGATAGGTGTATTTGTATATCATGAATGCACGATGCGACAACATGCTGAGATGGGTGATGTTTTGACAGGTAAACTGTAAAAAAAAAAAAAAAACGTAGAATACACTAATAAAATATTATTTCACCTATATCAGGACTCCGCAGACTGCCAATTTTCAAGAAAAAAAAACCGGGATTTACGGATTTATGACCCATTCGCCATGAACAAAATAAAACTTAAATTTTACTAAATAATTTTAATCCAAATTTGCCTTTAAAGAAATAAATGTATAAATTAGAATTATTTACCCGGGTTCGTTCGCCCTACATTTGACAAACACGTAAAAGAGCAAACGCACCCGATATCGTAAACCGGCAACTGTCTGCAGCAAGTGAAAGGGCCTTGGCATCGATTGTCGCGAGTACATAGGGACATATTAATATTCACTTCTAGTGCACCTAAAACATGGGTACTGCATGTTAATACATTTTATTCATGGATATTATTGTATATATCGCCCGTGACAGCCGTTAACATATCTATACTTTCCGTACCACTGTATATCACTCATTTACTTCAGCTTTACTAAGATACGCATGTTTCTTTATGCACAAATTTATTGGTTAGCAGAATTTGGGGACGTTTCCTGTTTACAGTTTAACTATCTGAGAGTGGAGACTCTCACTCCGACCTGGGAGGATTTGGTCGGACATTTGTCGGACAATTTTAAGAGTGAAGTCCGACAAAACTCTGTGTCCGACCTGAGTGTTTGATCGTTGATACACTTGGAGGGATCTGTACATCTATTTGCATCTTCACGTTTTTGAATATCAATGGTGTCATGCAGAATCATATCGCACAGTTTAGTCTGAAAGGTTGATGAGCTATCAGCATGGCAAACTAATCTTGCAGAGTATGTTCTGTAATTCTAAGAATGTATAAGCTGCTGCAGCCGCAACATGCTTTTTGGAGGCCATCTTTTAATGTTTCATGAAACATTGTGTTATTCATTTGGTGGAAACATGTTTCTGATTTCCTGAAACATAATTTTGAAACATACCGTTTTATAAAGCAACAAATCATGATTTTGTTTTCTGGAACAATGAAGTGAAACATGTTCCAGATTCACCTAAAAGAAATGCACCCATTGGACTCTTGCAGCCATCTTTGGGTATTCAAATGAAACAAAAAACAGTATTTGTAGAAGATCATCCCAGCAACATTCCATCCAAGTTTGCTTCAAAATCATTCTGTGGAAAGCTAATGGATGATGACGATGCAGATGATCCAGACAAAGCAGACGACAACACACACAAAGGCGACAATATCTCACATGACCATTTGGGTTAGATGGATGAGCTAAAAATATATATGGTAACCACTTGTAAGACCATAATTTTACAACCTGATAAAATTTAACATTATGTAGTATTTTCTGTAAATATATTTGGTGTCAAACCTGTTTAAGTGTGCTATAATTAGACTCTTTCACATATTCATTATCACTGTCTACAGAATCATCAATTGGTTGTTTACTGTCTTCCTCCATCTTGTTTATTTTTAAAATAAAACATCTAGCAGAATCCTTGTCATCCTGTAATCATAATATATAAATATATGGGTTTGGGTGAGGGGTTATGATGTTTAACGCCACTTTCAACAATATTTCAGTTATATCGCGGTGGTCAGTTTTATTTGGTGGAGGAAACCGCAGTACCCAGAGAAAACCACCAACCTGCCACAAGTCACTTACAAACTTTATCACATGTTTATAAATATATGATGTAATGTTGATCGTACTCACGTTGAGAGTGACAGATCTTGTGTTCCATCTCTGATCAGGTTAAACTAAAGACTATAAAATTTTAATTTTCTGTTTTTACACTATGCACATAGCATGAATGAGTAAGAGCAGAGACTGGGTCAGAAAATTATCGGTCAGTGTGATGTCACACCAATTATGACGTCATCGATAACATCCGTTTTGAAGGTCTTGACATATATATTATCATTAGCATCACAGCTCGTCCTATCAGAATCGTTGTGATGCTAGCGTTAATGCCTGTATATCTACTAATGATAAATTTTTGTAAAAACATTAAAATAACAATTTGAATATGCAATTTGGTTGTGATCGTATGATAGTTGTAAATTCAAAATACAGACCGCCACGATATAACTGAACCTACTTGATCCCTATGAATCCATTTACATACAATATAAACACCATATTTAGTATTACTTTGTTCCTTGTAGGGGCCATCATGGTCATGATCATATGGTAGTTGGATTTATAACTACCTATGCAATCAGTGGCTATCACCACTGACATTGTGAGTTTGAATCCCACTCAGGAGAGGTGTACATTATGTGTACATTATGTGATAAAATTTGTCAGTGACTTGCGACAGGTCGGTGGTTTTCTCCAGGTACTCCAGTTTCCTCCACCAATAAAACTAACCACCATGATATAACTGACATATTGTTGAAAGTGGCATTAAACACCATAACCCTAACCTAACCATATTTCATGGGAGAAATTGAGCATGCTAAATGAGAAAGTTCGATTACTGATATAGGGCAGTAATTAGCACTGTAGTGTTGTTACAATATTTAGGCCATACAGATGGTGACTGAGAAACAAACTATATATTTTGAATGAGATACGAATAATACTTATTCATTTTTCCCCCTTGAAAATCATGAAAATTAACATAATATAATACATACTTTTTTTTACATATATTGCACACTTCTACATAGTGTTTCTGCAAAGATATTAAAAATATTATATTAAATAAATAATATTGTCATTATATTGCATGAAATTGCAATACAATTTTTTTTAAAGCAAAACTCGATTTTCAAAATCATATAGAAGAAAGATTAGTATCTATCACCTATACAAATATTTTGGGTCATTTATTTCAAAATCAAAGGATTGAAGAATGTGTCCTTAGGACACAAATGCTCCTGCTTCCAGCTAAAGTAAACGGGAGCATAACTCCAGAACGAAAAAGTGGCAAACTCTGAAATCTAACTAGGCCTTCCCTTCATGGTGTCTGACCTTGTGTATAAATTTCAAATGTTGTGCTTCGGGGGAACTTAAGCTATTGAGTAGAAACCAAATGCAGGACGTATATACAGACATGGGTAAAAATTAGTGTACACCCCAGAAACTGCCACCCGTTCCCCTCTCTTCCACCCACCTGCTAACTCCTAGAAGTGGAAACATAAAAATTGAATCAAACTTGTATTTTGGGAATTTTCATATAGGTAGGTTATAATCTCATATAAACTAAAGTAGAATCCTTGAACAACATCAACTTTATTCTATGTAAACACAGGATTAAATCTTACCATCAACAGAAAACATCCAGCTATCCTTATACTGACATTTGTAAGATCTTCAAAGTCGACCGGAACATTCTGTAAATTATCGGGAATACTACGCAAGGATAAATTAATGTCTAGATATATATGTAGAGCTTTCCTACAATTTTCTTCTGGATTGGCTTTTAAATATTTCTGAACCTCTATCATCACCTTTCTTATAAAGAAAAGTAATTTCTAAAAAAAAATTAGAAAAAACAAGATTAAACAAGATATGATTATAATCTAACGATTATGAAGTCTCCCAAACCGGCCACTGACAACCGGCTTAAAAAATAAATTAAAAACTACCTTTGAAATCGAACAATGTTGAATTTTTGCGGTATTGTGGCGACCTTTTTGAAAATGGAGACCGGTAGAAATTTTTCGATGTCAGGAATCAATTCAGGACGTTGAAATCGAACAATGTTGAATTTGTGCAGTATTGTGGTGGCCATTTTGAAAATGGCGACCGGTAGAAATTTTTCGATGTCAGGAATCAATTCGGGACATCATAATCTACCCACATATGAAATGGCGTTGAAATCGGACAATGCTGAATTTGTGCAGTATTGTGGCGGTCATTTTGAAAATGGCGACCGGTAGAAATTTTTCAATGTCGGGACATCATTATCTACCCACATATCAAATTTTGATGATATCGGACAATGTTGAATTTTTGCGGCATTGTGACGGCCATTTTGAAAATGGCGACCGGTAGAAAAATTTTTCAATGTCAGGAATCAATTCAGGACATCATTATCTACCCACATAAAATTTTTATAATATCGGACAATGTTGAATTTCTGTGGCCATTTTGAAAATGGCGACCGCTAGAAATTTGTCAATGTCGAGAATAAATTTGGGACATCATAATCTACCCACATATGAAATGTCGTTGAAATCGTACAATGTTTAATTTTTGCGGCATTGTGGTGGCCATTTTGAAAATGGCGACCGCTAGAAATTTGTCAATGTCAGGAATCAATTCGGGACATCATTATAGTTTAAACATATTTTATTGTCCAAGGACATGACTATAGGATCAGATACAAGTTTTTCAACTTAGAACATCTTTTCCTTTATATAAACAATATACAAATACAGTTGAACATAAATACACAAAAGCTACAGTCTTTCTTAATAATTAGAAAAAAAGAACAAAAAACAACAACATGAAATGTACGAGTGCAACACAATTTGATATTTCCCAAATGACAAATCGAACAGACCTTTACAATAATTGGACTAGTTTATAGAACACACCTAGAATGAAGAAAATCAATAATTGTTATACAATGTAGTGGGATTATTAATTCGGTAAAGGTAGGATCTTTTAAAATTTAGTTTCAAAATATATAAC
Organism: Bathymodiolus brooksi; assembly: GCA_963680875.1. NCBI lineage: Eukaryota > Metazoa > Mollusca > Bivalvia > Mytilida > Modiolidae > Bathymodiolus > Bathymodiolus brooksi. The sequence continues at coordinate 125,184,459 of OY804575.1, forward strand.
AATATCATCATTTATTCAGTAAGAATTTTAACATAAAGTGCTCACAGGTGTGTATTGCAACATTTACTAATTCACACCAGGTCAGCCACAAACCAATTGTCACCTGATTACATTCATGAAGGGTTATGGTTTTTTTCTAAAAAAAATATTCTGATTCCCAATGTTGCTGAAAAATATATTCTGATTTTGGTGGAGGAAAAAAAAAATAATGTGATTCAGAGTTTTTGTCATATAACCTAACGTTAAATTCGGGAAAAAAATTTCACGCTTTGCGTGACAACAAAAATAAATTCTAACTCTTGTGTTGTGCGAAAAAAATTTCTGAACGAAACAAAAAAACATAATCCCCCCCTTCAAGTTAAATGGTCGGTCCCTAATGCACTACAATTATTCCTTATTCTAGTATGCAGTATATTTAAATATCTGTTGCCAATATTATAATAGGAGGCAGGGGCGGATCCAGGATTAGGGGGGGGGGGGGGGGCGTGAGTAGGAGAGGGGTCTGAGGACCGCTTAAGGTCCCCCAGCGGTTCCAGGACAGAGCCCTGGTAGGGGGTCCAGGGGGATAACCCCCCCCCCCCTACGCTCTGGGGGTCTGAGGAAGTACATACATTTTTTTGAACGACAATTTTGAACCAACCACACCATTTTTATCAGACCAAAAAAACTTTACTTTTAGTCTTAATTTTGTCGGATAATTGTTAACAGTATGTTTTTTGTCAGATTATAAGAACCTGAAGTAAAACTTTTTTTTTGAACAACCGTGATGCGAATTGTTCAACTCATGACTGATCGATCACGATATTTTAACCCTTCAAAGAACTATTGGTTTAGTTTTAACGCATTCCTGGGGCCCGGATGGCTCAATGAGTTAGGTCGTTGGATCTAACAGCTCATACAAGCCTATCACCAATACGGCGTAGGTTCGCGCCCAGCTTTGTAAATTACAAAACGGGTGCACTCGACTCGCAGTCACAAGTGATAAAGTTTACCAGTTGCTTGCCCAGGGTCAGTATCAGGATTTAAGTTTACTAAATGATTTGATCTGTAAAGATTTGTTTTTCTTATAGTTGTAAAATTGACTGAAGAAATAATGTTTAATTAGCGTGAGAAAATAGTTGATGTCTGGTACCTCGGAACCAATCAGAATGGAATAATCTTTGAACTACTGACTGCGAATACATATGAATCAGCGAACACACCCAATGTGTATTTACAATGTGTAGGAATATTTTACTACAGGTCACGAGTTAACCATTCATGAAAAAGTTATTTATTGAACTGCTTAATTAACGTTATAACATATGCTTTGCGAATTTTAGGGGGGGCGCACGCCCCGCACGCCCCCCTCTAAATCCGCCACTGGGAGGGGGTTTAGCATTTTTATAGTAGTGTTGTTTCAATTTGTATTTGAAGGATTCAAAAATTGAAAGTTGACGTATTCTCAGGTCTAATAAATTCCATAACTTGGTCGTCGACGGAAAAAATGACTGTTGGGATATCGATAATCTGTTTGTAGTTTGACTAATATTATGACTATTTCGTAAATTATAGTTGTTAGTTTCTCCAAAACTGGGAGGAATCAAATCACATAAAAACTCAGGAGAATTACCAACATTTAATTTATAAAACATACATAATTTTTTAACCTCTCGCCTAGTGCTAAGTTTCTCCCAACCCGCCTCCCTGTATATTGAATCCAAACTTGTGTAGCATGTTAGCCCTGTAACAATACGAGACGCTTCCAATTGTAGTTTTTCTAGTCTATCAGAATTGACTTGCCCGCAGTTATCCCATACCTCAGATGAATATTCCAAATTGGTCTAATGAAAGTAAAATAAATATTTTCCAGATATTCCCTCTTTAATCTAAATTTAAACTTCCTCAAGACATTAAGTTGCTTTTACTTTTACTTTCGATTTACAGTTTGTCAACAATCCATAAATTCTAGGAACAACTGTTTACTTTTACTTTCTCTATTTACAATTTAACGAAAACATATATTCAGAAACATAGATATGTTTAGTACTGATGTACCAATCTAATTTCTGTAAATTGCTTATTTGTATACTGTTTATTATACATTTATGTATTAGAATGTTTTTTGTAATATAAATCACTGTAATGACTCTGCCCCTTGCTGGGACCTTGATTGGACCATAAAATCTTATCTTATCTTATCTTATATTGATTACTTCACTAATCAATGGATATGTGATTTACATACTTATAATGTAATTCACATTATGATTGATTGACTGATTGGTGTTTAACGCCAACGTTAGCAATATTTCAGCAATACCGTGTCGTGTTTTCACAATACGACATTATAAAATTATTAACTTAATTAAGTAATGTTAATGGGGTTTGATATGTATTTCTCGGATTTTCACAATCTGAATACTTCATTCGAGTTTCTACCTTAATTTCACTATTTGTTCACAATCGGCAAACCTCGGGTGAGTCCGCTTCGGAATCAGCCAAAGTTGCGACGAGTGTATTTGTTCAGTGTTTTATTTCTACCCGAAAGACTTCCGACGTTTTATCAATGAGTGGGTATTGAAAAAAAATGGCGAAGGACATCTTGAGCGCAAACTCCCTATATCACAAAAAAGCAGTCGACTATCCATGTAATACTAGCATAAAAGTCGACCTTCCCATTGATAGATACAACTTACAAGAGCCTGTACATAGTGTGTACACTTTCTCACTTGCACTTCCTTTTCGATTGTATATGACGGAATAGTAGCCGATTCACTCCTACCGTGGGGCGCCACTGAGTAGAATACATGGTCAGCATTCGTACAATTGTCTCTTCATAGGCAATTTTATGTACGTGCATACAACAAAAATAAGCCAATACATTCATTAGTGACGAAACTCGTCGTGTGAAATGTCGATGTCTCGCACCATTTCTGGGTTATAGTGTTTAACACCACTTTCAACAATATTTTAGTTATATCGTGGCGGTCAGTTTTATTGGTGGAGGAAACCGGAGTACCCAGAAAGTCGCTGACAATCTTGTCACATGATGTTGTATTGAATAAACCTCGCATGAACGGGATTCAAACTCACAACGTTAGTGGTGATAGGCACTGATTGCATAGGTAATAATAAACCCAACCACCATAGGATCACGACCACGACGGCCCCTCCATTCTTGTAAAAAAGCCATAAGAATTGTCACATTCGTGTACGTTTGGGAGAGACATTTTAACTCTTCATGATAAATACACCTTTTTTTCTCATTTTGAGAAATAATTCCAGAGAATTGCCATCGCTGTTTACAAATATATATTCAAAATCAAATTAATGTTAAATTAATACAGTATATAAGATGTTCTTATTTACCTATGTTCTAGTCAACTTGTGTCAATTGTTTACGTTATGAAAATCCCGTGTAAACTGACAATTAGGTTTGGTATAAATAAAAGGTATACCATATATATTATTAGCATAGGGAATTCCCACACCATATTAAATTCTAAGAGTCAGCTGTTTTCGAGAAATTGGGATATAGTTTATCAAAAGTATAGGAATTAGACTGTCACACAATTTATTTGTATATATAAAGAAAATTATTGTAACCAATTTCAATAAGCTTTTGTCCGAACATTCCATTTAATGATATGCAAATGACGTTACGCGCGATGTTGGTGATACTTTGACTAAATAGAACATAAAATAAGTAAAACGAATGTAGAATTTGTTTTAATTGATGGATTTTGATTTCCGATACATGCTGCTATGGGGAATTATACGAATAATTGTTTTATTAAATTAGATATGGATTATTTTTGCTTTTGAAAACGAATTTGTTGGAATAAAACGCCGTTAACGCACATTTTTCTCATGTAACGCGTTACAAAATGTCCGTATGTTTTTTTTTTTTTTTTACATTTTCTCAGTAAGAACATAAACAAAACGTTTTTCGGACCAATTTTTGTGGGACTGGAAGCAGAGTCAGCGTACTTTATGACGTCATTAACGGTTTCTGCTTAAAGGAAAGTTGAAGGAAAAAATCGGTAAGTTCACGGAAAGAAAAGAATGTAACGCTGAAGGAAAAACATCTGCATGCCAAAACACAAGCTTTATTTCAGCTACGTTTTACAAACTTTTCACAAAAAAAGTATACATATCAAATTTTATTATCTTAAAAAACGAAAAAATCTTTTCAAGAATGTTTTTTATAAAGAAAGTTAAAAAATATTTTTAAAGGAGTAAGGTCAACAAAATGTCCAGTTGCAACTTGACGTAAAAAAATCACGAAGTATAAAACTTTACACATTCAAAACTATATTTTTCGCTCATAATTTTCTTGCCAAATCCAAATAACATAAATGTTCATTTTCAGTGGCAGAGAATGAACTTAACAAACTTGATTTCGGATAAAAATTACGATTTCTACGTAAAATTGTAGAACGTTACCCAATTTGTCCAGTGAACGTTTTTTCTTATCGACGACAAAATAACATCGCGCAACATAAAATCTTGCTATATTTTTCAAAGGGAAGTTTTCTATTAAAATGAAAACAAATAGATAAATAAACAACAATAAAAAAAAGCGAAACATAAAACAAACAATCGATATCAAAACTAGAAAAACAACAAACAAAAAAGTTAAAACAAAAATCATTTTTGAACAAGCATTGCAAAAAAGAAGATATGCATTGTAGAAACTATAATAATATAATAGTAAAAAAAATCGCACAATATAATTTTCTACCTAAAATGTACCAGCTGCCGACTAAATTTATTTAAGCACTTTAGCGGAAGCACATAAACCTTTTTGCATATGAAAAGAATGAATGAATTTTTGTGCTTAACGCCATTTTCAGCAATATTTCAGCTATATTTTGGCGAACAGTTTTAGTGGTGGAGGAAGCGGAGTACCCGGAGAGAACCACCGACCCTGGACAAGCAACAGGTAAACTTTATCACTTGCGGCTACGAGTCGAGTGCACCCTTTTTTGTAATTTACAAAGCTGGACGCGAACCCACGCCGTATTGGTGATAGGCTTGTATGAGCTGTTAGATCCAACGACATAACTCATTGAGCCACCCAGGCCCCCCATATGAGAAGAGTGTAGGTCTAATCTTAAAGGGTGTTGTTTACATATGTCGAAATGCAATTTACATCTATTCAATGAACAAAGAATAATTTTAAATACATGTATGTACATTTCATTCACATGACTTTCAGTGATCATGGCACCGGAAATTTTAATACGGAAAATCAAAGATGGATGGGGCGTTACACACGAAAGGGGAACAAAAGTTGTCAAGGGATATTACTTTGAAAAGATTAACAATAATATTTTAAATTACAGACTGGTGAAAAATGTTATTGCATATGTTCCATTTTTATCGGTTAAACATATTCTTCTAGTTGATATATATACTGATTTACTTCAATTGACTGAGAATGATCACCTTGATATTTTGTCTGCAATTGATTTACATGAAAATTAAAAATGTGAACTGAATTATTTTAATTATAATTTCACTGGATTATGCATACGATATTACGATAAATTTTCAAGAATACAACGTATACAATCAATCAATAAGCATACAGAATATGATAATCTCATTTTAGAGCAACATATACTTTCAAAGAAAAATTGATAAAGTACAGTCACATAACATAAACTATAAATAAATACAAAAAATGGAATAAAAACGAAATAAAACAACAAAACAAATAAGCAAACAAACAAACATTGAAGCAAACACAGTAAAGGAAAAACACTTAACAACACATATATATATATAAGCAAGCGAAAATAAAATAAAAATCAGTAAAAACAAAAAGTAAAATTCCGAAATGAAGAACAATACATCAAAACACACTCACACAACCTCCATCCTAACCAAACCCACGGTATGCAAACACAAATAAGGAAGAAGAAGAAATGAAAAAGAAGACGTGAAACGTTCTTTTCAACGTTAATTATGTGTAACGTAAAGTGTCACCAACATCGCGCGTAACGTCAAATGTATTTGTATACAAGATACTTTATTTTCCAAATCAGGGCCCCTGGAGGGCTGATACAACATTTATAATTAGCACATACACAATAAACTATATTTAGAACTACACGGAGAAGACAATACTAAGTTGAAAAACTTGTGTCTGATCTTTTCGTCATTGTTTAGCATATTTCAGCTATATCGTGGTATGCTGGGTGGGTGAAATCGTGGGTAGTCAGGTTTACAATAGAATCATACGAGACATTTTTGTTTGAAGATTAAACTTTCTTGTTCATTCGACAACCTCGGTGGTATGCCGTATGATGGTTAAATTAATTCGATTTACTTCAATTTTCTTTCAATATTCATTACTTTCATAATTTTTTGAACAAACAAATAAACAAAAAATATACAAAACCAAGATTCAGTAGTAAAATGAGGAAACTGTCAGGATTTAGTATATAATTTAATTTTGCAGTCACTTTAGTCATAAAGTCGTTATAAATTATTTGTATATTTTGAAGAAAAAATATTATTTTAAATTTCATTAAGTTTTGTTGACAATGTAAAAAGAATTGTCTCGTCACATCACAATTTAAATCTAAGCATCCTGTAAGATGTTTGGTTTGTATATATACCCTTTTCTACTTGAAAAGGACGATTTGCTCTCTTCCAGTGCACATGCACTTGTGGACAGGACCCTATGTTGCTCCTTTTTTTTTTTTTTTTTTTTTTTTTTTTTTAACATCGACTTTTTTCATATAAACAACATTTTGCAACTTTCTAACAGTGATACATAGAAAGTTGCAAAATGTTGTTTATATGAAAAAAAAGGGAGCAACATAGGGTCCTGTCCACAAGTACCTGTGTTCCAGTGCGGTAAATCGTAGGTTTTATAGCCACGATCGGGTAAAACCAAAGACTATAGCTGGTGGTATTTGTTTCTTCTACGGTTATCTCGCAGCATGAAGTAGTAAGATCAAAGAGTGGTTGTCTCAGGGATAACGTGTTCGAGTGTCCAAATTGATAGCGTATTCAAAATCATATGTATAAAGCCTCTTTGGCATTAACACTAGAATTAAATTATTTGAGAGGGGGAATAAACCACGGTAAAGAGACAAAGCTAATTATATACATTTTGTATAAATTGAGGAATCACATGTCTGTAACAGGTGTTGATTAAACAAAATGTTCACGGGTAAACTTGTCGTTCAACTCTACACATTATCTTGATTCCGACCAGACTAGTCTTTGGCTCTTACCTCTTATTGCTGTCTACATAGCAGAGAAGCGCATTATCTACCACATTGGAGGCGAGCACCCTTATAGTTACACTACCGATGCAGTTTTCCATCTTCCAATTTCAATTGGTAATTTTGAAATAAATCTAACTACCATACGATCACGAACACGACGGCCCATATGCTTTGAAAATTAGCACCAAAAGCCCAAGATCTCTTATATATACAACATTATAGTATATATTTTAACTATATTTTCAAATAAATCTAATAAGAATTCAAATGATCAGCTTTATCCTCAGACATACTGTCAGTGTTATCATCGTAAAATAACAAATACATTTCCTTCTACCAAATACTTCAATAAGTTGAAGTTCATATAAGTACCATTGCTAAGGTATTCACTTGATATGCTGTCTCATAAAAATACGCTTATCCTCCATAAACTTTCATTGAAAAATAGGGCATTACACGTTTTCAAGAGATTAAAAATTATTTTATTTAGGTTTATAGTGTTTAAAGCCACTTTCAACAATTTTTCAGTTATATCATGGCGGTCAGTTTTATTGGTGGAGGAAATCGGTGTACCCGGTGAATACCACCGACCTGTCGCAAGTCACTGACAAACTTTATCGAATAATGTTGTATCGAGTACACCTCACCATGAACGGGGTTCGAACTCACAGCTGAAGTGGTTATAGGCACTGATCGATTGCACAGCTCGTTGTAAATCCAACTACCACACGATCACGACCACGACGGCCCCTAAAAATTATTTTGTATACTTCTAGAAAGTATCTATATATGAAAAGCTATACCCAGTTTTTAACTCAATTATTTAAACTTTTTTGTACACGTATATAATACTTACAATGTTATGTAGCTATATGGATATGTGTCACATGGGTTATTTCTTTAATGAGATGTCTGGAAATTTTCAAACAGTGATCTAAAAATATTTTTATGCAATACGACTTTTAAAAGTTCTAAATAGGTTTAAATAGCTTCTTTCATTGGTCTTTTGTTTTTTGAAACATATATATGTATGACAAAGACCTTGTTGACACCAGATAACAAGTTGGATAGAATTAGATCGCTGGGTTTTGTTTCAGATCCATTGTGTTCAGAAAATCCGTAAATGGATCACGACCGAATTCTTATAAACCGTAGTGTTTATAATACTAGGAACTTATAATATAATTTTCAGAAAATCAAAGTAAATTTAAAGAGACATGTACATGTATATTATTGTCAGTTTTCGTGTTTTATGCTACCCACCTTATAACTATTGAATTCTTTACCATCAGAAAATAAAAGACTCTCACATCCCTTAATATCTTCAAATCTAGAATTGTCTCTAGAGTTGATGATGAAAAGGCACATAAACATTATTATTATGGTCAAAGACCGACACACAAATATTACACGCTCGTTTTCGTATGTGAAGTAGTTCTCGTAAATATATTTGATAATTCCAAATGTTCCTGTGGTACGGAAGCAATGAAAGGGACATGCGGGAATTTTTATTTATCTCATAGACACGAGATATTATCGCGAGTCCAAGACATACCAACGAGTGGCTACGAGATAGCTAAGTCTTGGTCACGACATACTATCACATAGCCACGAGATAGTTAAGTCGTGACCACGAGATATCTAAGTCGTGGTCTTGAGATAACTAAGTCGTGACCACGACATACTATCACATAGCCACGAGATAGCTAAGTCGTGACCACGAGATATCTAAGTCGTGGTCTTGAGATAACTAAGTTGTGACCACGACATACTATCACGGGGTTAATTAAGTCGTTATTTGCTTTCAATGATATTTTTGATACATTGTTTCTTTATCAAAATGTTCTCTTGGTGATTTAAATGTGATTTTTATTGTTAAAGGTGACATGTGTTGTGTGTTATTTGAGGGTACACCTTAAAAACGTGAAATTAAAAAAAATGTGACCACAGTAAGTTACGACGACAAGTATAAAAATAAAATTTAATAATGTATCTATCGTTTGAAATCAAATTTAGCCGTGTGTGATGCCGTTAACTTAAACTCGTTAACTAAGCCACTTTTTTAACACTGGGCACCCTACTAGTAACGCCAGTTTGTAAATCAAACAAAACTAAAACTAAACAATATCTGTTTAGAAATAACAATCTGTGTTATCTTATAAAGCAAATAGAAAAAACAATGTCATCACAAACTGGTTTTATTAGATAACAAAAATGTGTTATATGATATAACGAAATAAAAATAACTATTATCTAATTCAAAACATAGAATTGCATGTGTACTATTGTCGTGTGAATTTGAGGTCCCAATTATCAGTAAGGCTTGTTTTACACTATTTGTTAGTGTGTATTATTTTGTGGTTTTTTTTTTTTAAGCTTTTATTTCAAATGGCTCACCATTTGCATACGGTTTTTTGTCATATTGCATCCTCACAAATCAGTATATACTAATGTTTTATCTCCTGTATAAATATATGAAATCACTCAGGAATTATGACAACAATTTGTCATTTTGACTATTGTATTGTCTGTCCTTCTATTTACGGCTTCTGATTGTCACTTTAGTATTTTCAATTTTTTCTTATATAAACAATATCGTAAAAAACCCCTACCAATTTGCTATGATTTGTGGGGTTCGTGTTACTCGATCTGTAGATATATGTGCATGTTGTTTGTCCTTTTGTCCTTTTTCTTTTGGCCATTGTGGTGTCCGTCTTTCTTCGATTAACGGATTTTGATTACCGCTTTGCTATCTTCAAACTCTTCTTTGTCCAACATTTGTGCAAATCATAGCACATTGTCAGTTTTTTTCACGACATTGTTTATATAAGAAAAAAATGGATATACCAGAAGCCGTAAATCAAAGGATATACAATATAATAGTCAAAATAACAAGCAATGATCTACACAACAATACACAGAAAACCAGAGATTGAGAAACACGAACCCCACAAAAAAAAGAAAAAAAGAAAAAAAGTATGAATTCTTTTATCATTTATAGCTTTCGCTAAGCTATTTATCTTAATGCTAAGACAATAGATAGGATGCTACCTTGTGAAAGATTCCCTGCTAAGACAATAGATAGGATGCTACCTTGTGAAAGATCTATTCCCTGCTAAGACAATAGATAGGATGCTACCTTGTGAAAGATCTATTCCCTGCTAAGACAATAGATAGGATGCTACCTTGTGAAAGATCTATTCCCTTCTAAGACAATAGATAGGATGCTACCTTGTGAAAAATTCCCTGCTAAGACAATAGATAGGATGCTACCTTGTGAAAGATTCCCTGCTAAGACAATAGATAAGATGCTACCTTGTGAAAGATTCCCTGCTAAGACAATAGATAGGATGCTACCTTGTGAAAGATTCCATGCTAAGACAATAGATAGGATGCTACCTTGTGAAAAATCTATTCCCTGCTAAGACAATAGATAGGATGCTACCTTGTGAAAGATTCCCTGCTAAGACAATAGATAGGATGCTACCTTGTGAAAGATCTATTCCCTGCTAAGACAATAGATAGGATGCTACCTTGTGAAAGATCTATTCCCTGCTAAGACAATAGATATGATGCTACCTTGTGAAAGATTCCCTGCTAAGACAATAGATAGGATGCTACCTTGTGAAAGATTCCCTACTAAGACAATAGATAGGATGCTACCTTGTGAAAGATCTATTCCCTGCTAAGACAATAGATAGGATGCTACCTTGTGAAAGATCTATTCCCTGCTAAGACAATAGATAGGATGCTACCTTGTGAAAGATATATTCCCTGCTAAGACAATAGATAGGATGCTACCTTGTGAAAGATTCCCTGCTAAGACAATAGATAGGATGCTACCTTGTGAAAGATTCCCTGCTAAGACAATAGATAGGATGCTACCTTGTGAAAGATCTATTCCCTGCTAAGACAATAGATAGGATGCTACCTTGTGAAAGATTCCCTGCTAAGACAATAGATAGGATGCTACCTTGTGAAAGATTCCCTGCTAAGATATCAGGAAAACGTCAAAATAATTATATTTTTAATTCTTTGATTTTTTAAACTGAAATGAGATTGGGTAGTCCACTTTTCGACGTCTATACCAACAAATATATTTTAAATTCTACATGTCCGTGTGATTAAATAAGCTTTATCAATGCAACCACATCAAGATTTTTGCAAAAACGTTTCGTATGAAAGTTTTATAACTTCCAAGATGATCTAAGCTTCTTCGATCTTGTCGGAATATGCACTATGTGTACGACGAAGATATGATTGGAAAAAAAAACCACACACTGCTATCACTTGTCACCCTGAACATAGTTTTGAAGACACCGGCTGTGAGAGCAATGCATTGATAGTTTGTCGTTTTGGAGTGATCTTGTGTAGGTTTATGGAATCAGATTTACTGTTAGTAATTTCCAAATGGCTGGTCGTTCTCTGGTATTTTAGACACCGTTCTAAAGATCAAAAAGAATTTGAAGGATTTGATGCTTAAGAGGTTCATAGAGAATATCAGCAGGACTGTTTTCTGTGTCATAAGATTTGTCCAATGGTGTCTTTAGACTAAGGGGTGCTTTACCCAATTTTATAATTAAGAATAAAGTCACCCTTGTTTGACCTTTTGATTCTGGATGGTTTTTTCAGCTGGAGAATTGTTTAAGTTGAGCGAAAAAGAAAAAAAAGCTGAAATAGTAAGAACAACAACGATACAAACACCATTGACATGATTAAAGTATTGTTCATCGTCATTAGATAATAAAAACCCATGCGGCATAGAGTCGTCAACCCTTTCTCTTTGTCAGCTCGGCTTCTGAACATCTGTAACATTTGTTGTCACTACCTCAAAATGATTTTGTGCCACGTCTAAACTTTTAGCATATGGACCACAGCGTCTTGAATTCGGAATGAATACATTGACTCTGAGTAGAATAAATCGATTTGGATGGCTTTTACAGCAGTTGGCAGGCCGAAATAAGTATATTCAATGAAAATACTTTTCACATGAGTAATAACATTGATTTTATGTTTTAAATATATGTCGCTGACTCGGTATGAATTTAACCACTTCATAAAATGTGTTGTGTGAGTCCACGTAAATTTAAATTTCATGAATATTTTTGAACCATTTACAAATTATGCCCCCCCCCCCCCCCCCCTATAATTAAGTACCAAAAGGGTCGATACAACTTTGGATTACCAGGACGCATAAGCATAAACGAGTATACTCGAACACAATAATTTCTTTGGAAACGGTTCCATAAACAATACATTTGTATCTACGTTGACCATTGTTTTTATGAGACAAGGCCGACTCAATTTGTTTAATTTGTCTTTATTTTAGAATTTAATAGTTGTGTAAAGGGTAGAGAATGTCTTAATGCTATTGTATAAGGAGAATGCCATTGATTGTATGTACTCTAACAGATCTTGAATGTTTGAGAATCCATATCTGATTCACACCTCTTCTGGAGTAACTCTGAATCTCGGTTTTGACAGCTAATACAATAGATGTTAATGATTTGAAGAGAGATTTAATGGAGCATTTGGCGACCCAACACTGTAACATTGTTTGTAAGGACAGTTATGCAATTGAAGCACCCAGTAGAAGATCCTGTTTTCATCTTTGGTAGAAATTCCAAAAGGAATACAAAACAGATTTATGATTGTCCAGGATTTCCATTTTCGTAGACCTGTGACTCCGCATCTTCGCTAGCCAAGGGTTACGATTCGGGTCCCCTTCTCTCCACCCTTGGCAGATCTAGAATACATTTTGAGGATTCGCGCTTTAATATTTCATTGGTTACGGCTACCAGTACACGTATCTAATCAGAAGACGTTTTACACGGAGCACATGTTATCGACGAAATGTAAACAAAGATGGCACCGGAATGCTCTCATATGACAACGATTTGCCACTTCTCGTTTTGGTTCCAATGAAAACATCTTTCCCGTCTGCCAAAGCTTTGATACTTTCACTTGGTTGACAGTAAGTGCTTCCAAATTAAATTTATCACAAATAAGTTTTTCTTCACTGGGCGCTGCCATTTTCAACTCTCCAGCATACGTATAACAAAGCGATTCTGATTGGCTGGCGATGACGGCTATCTAAGGGGCGCAACTTCGATAAACCACCAGGTGGCATTGCGCGCGAATTTCAAAATGTATTCTAGATCTGCCAAGGGTGGAGAGAAGGGGAACCCGAATCGTAACCCTTGGCTAGCGAAGATGGTGACTCCGAGGTATATGTAAAATTGCCAAGTGAATTCGTCAATTCCTGATTCCTTTATCAAACAGAAAATGAAATGTGGTTTACCTACACAAACGATATCTTAATGATCTTGTCTAGATATTTGTATTCAAATAACTGTGACCTTGAGATCGATGACATGGGAGTGACCCATTATGTTTGTTAATTTTTTTTTTAATTGGTATCAACAAACTCGCAGTCATAACCAATTTGAAAAGAGTATCTATGGCTTTTCGTTCATGCTTTGCACATTTTCTGACCTATTCCTAGACGGAATCTATACAAACTTTAAAGTTATATTTCTAAATTATGGGCTTAGGCTCACGATATTTCGACCATTTTCCAAACACGTCTCGTAGATAATGGTAAAGTCAACAGTTATAACGTTATTGTTATATAGAAAAACATATTTATTTGGATAACACATCAATTTGACATATATGAAAAACACATAAACAAGGCAAATTGTAAAAACTACTACAAAAATGTTTTGAAACATACATATTAAAAAAACCCATAGATTCTACAAATATTTGATATTAAATCTAGGATAACAGAGCTCGAGGGTGACAGACAAGCAAATTGTGACCCGCTCCGGAGGATGAAAGACTAAAATGTCACCTTATCAATCAATGAAAATCCATGCAAATTTCATAAAAATAAATAAATATATAAATCATAACATACAAAGTAACAATACAATTTTCATTGTGTAAGGTCAATTTTTCGCGGTATACAAATTATACGGAAGACACATTTAACGCGATTTTGTGAGTACATGTATATATATGTACTTATCAAGGATTAACAAAATTAAATGAGTTATTCTTTAGAGTTGATGCCATATGGCTTAAAAGTGTCCAGTTACCTTTTCCACAAATGCACCCTATTTTTTTGGTACAATTTCCCCCCCCCCCAAAAATGTTCAACAATAGATTAGTAGCAAATAAATGGTGGGGCCGTCGTGGCCGTGATCGCATGTTAGTTTAATCAACTGATGTTGTGAGTTCGAATCTCGATCAGGGCGATATGTACAACATTTTGTGATAAAATTTGTCAGTGACTAGCGACAGGTCGGTGGTTTTCTCCGGGTCCTCCAGTTTCCTCCACCAATAAAACTGACCGCCACGATATAACTGAAATATTGTTGAAAGTGGCGTTAAACACCATCAAAAAAACAAACAACATATAAAAAATGGTTGACAACTGGATCATATGCTTTTCTACATAAGAGATAAATTAATTCAATAAATGTCTTAAATACAGTGTGTCTCCTGTTTCTCATTATTTTTTATTTTGACAGCAATCTAACTCAGCAATTGTAATATATTGTATAGGATGAAGAAGTATTCATTATACAGTCACAAGAAATAAAGTATATTATACAAACGACTAAGTAAATAGTAAACATACAATACATCTCCCCCAATGGATTTCAAAATTAAAATAAATAATTATATGTAAAATCTACAGTACACTCCAAGTGTATCAACGATCAAACTCTCAGGTCCGATATATTCCTCCCAAAATGTCCGACAAATTTGAGAGTCAACACTCTCTAAGTCCGACTATTTGGTCGGACATTTTGGTCGGACGTGAAAGTGGATATTAAAAGATTTTTTTTTACATTTCTCGAGGTGAATATGTCAAACATTTTGTGATCGATGCGTATTTGTAAGCGTACTTTCTTTCCGGTGTGTAAAATGTGCGGGTACGTAAATACCCTAGTGTATTTTTACCTTGCACCATATTCGCGCCAGGAAAGGTAGCTCCAAGGTCAATATTTGTCACGCGCGGGCACAACAGTCGTTCGATGCATAGGAGCACCTCATAATCAAAGAATTGTACAATAATTTCGAGTTACACCGTTTGTGTTTCTTTAATCTGTTTAATTTTAATAGATCTTTCTAGTACATTTAAATTTTACGATTACAATCGGAATGCCAGAAATATCGCACTGGCTTGGATTTCTCGAAAAAAGTTTTCTTAACAAACCAAATTAAATTTGAGTAAAAACTCGACTTAAGTTTGCGTTTTGACTTTGTTTGTTTGGAAAAATCACTGACGATTTAAAAAAAAAAATCTGTTGTCACTTAAAACTGAGTCAGTGAGGCCGGTACGGCTGTGTACATGAATGAATAAGAGATAATTCTTTCGGAGTGTGATATCCATATAAAGGTGAAATAACGGATGCAAAAATCACCGGCTAAAGTTACACAATATTCCGTTTACAAATATTTCAAGTCCCTATACTTGTTCATCTGTGACGGCAATATGTGTATTGGACTAGGTATTACAGCCAGCTTGATATGAATTATGAATTAATTAGCTCAGGTTACAGGTGTCAATAATGGAAGGAACATCTTGACACAAATTTCCAGGTGCCAGGGGGAGAACAATTATAATTAATTCTATTTAATGTTGTTGTTTTTTATTACTATTTGTTTGTAGGTACATTTGCAATCATTGAAGTAAATTTAATTTGAGAGTCAACACTCTCTAAGTCCGACTATTAGGTCGGACGTGAGAGTGGATATTTAAAGATTTTTTTTACATTTCTCGAGGTGAACATGTCAAACATTTTGTGATCGATGCATATTTGTAAGCGTACTTTCTTTCCGGTATGTAGAATGTCCGGTTACGTAAATACCCTAGTGTATTTCTACATTGCACCATATTCGCGACAGGAAAGGTAGCTCAAAGGTCAATATATAACTGAAATATTGTTGAAAAGTGACGTTTAAACACCCATAGCCTCATATAAATTATTGCAATAAAATATCGATTAAGTAATGAAATTGATATAAATTATTTTCCAGTATATTTAGTATAAAAAGCTTGTTTACTGTGAGATGTATTGCAACCGCCATTTTTTACTACAATCACGTGCGCATGCTCGTGTTTGATGGAAAGCTATAGCTATATTTAGATATTTTGTGATAATAATTTTATATTGTATAACAAGATACATTTTTTATAGTATATATTTTTATTATAAAATACAATATTGAACTGATTTTCGATAACACTTCAATCATTGAATATTGATTTTTTTTCGGATGTTGAATATTTTATGCCCAGAATTGCACCCCCTGTTAGTATACTTTTATTGCTTTATTTTAAAAAGAAATAACACCAAGAACATCGATGATACGAGTCTTCTTATTCAGAAATAAACCTACAGCAAAATAAAGGTATACATTTTTTGTACTGTAAACAAAATCGTCATTTTTATCTAGATTTATCGTCCGAAAAATACGGTACTCCTCTACTATACTAATTTGGATTAGGTGATGGGAATTAGGTGCCATCATCAAAATAAAGATTAAAAAATGTATTTCATGATAACGATGGCTGATTACAATTGTTTGTCATGCATTAGCTGTCAGTTGTAATATACAGGATGTAACCAATATACAGGAAGAGCCCCTACTGTGAAGCCATCTATTTTGAGATGCCATTCAATGAAAATAACAACCTGACCATATTGTTACATAATAAGAATAAGAATTAGATAAGAAATTAAAATTTATAGAAGGCAAGGATTTATATAATTAACACATTAAGTCACATTTCATTTATTTAGCTTGGGTCAGTTATCAATTAAAAAGACAAAAATGGTTTTAAAAAAAATCTGTCTAATAAGTATTTACCTAAATAACGATATCATGACGTATAATAATTTCTCACCGTAAATGTATTTATTTTATTAAGATATTTATACACATATATAAGAAAAAAGATATAAAGAGGGAGAGGCGTTAAGGGGCAACATTGGCCCCACATTATATTAAAAAATAATGCTCGACATAGAATAAAAACAATTTACTAATTTAATTGTTAGATAAACAAATTTTCAAAAAATATAACTTTCCGTGAAATTGGGTGCGTTATGACGTCATAATGACATCATCATTAGACGGATAATGCTAAAAATGGACTACAAACGACATATTTAATGTACATTTTAGCTATTTTATATACCTCCACAGTCTTCCACCAACACCAAATTGAGCAGCTGTTTTGAGTATAGAGGGTTAATGATTATATCAAAATATTTTGTTGGTGGAGGATTGTGGAGGTTGTTAAATATTAATTTATTTATAACCTCAGCCAGACCCTTAAAATCAATATTTTCACTCTTCTGATTGTATATATGAGACCATTATATACACAATCTGTACATTTCATGATTCATTTCAAGTAATGAAATTCATCAGTAAATAACTTATGTTTCTGTAAATAATTGTATTTATCCTGCAATGACAGCATTTACCAACCAATATAGCCTGCCTAATATTTTTTTTGATATTGGTCAGTTATAAATAGAACATTTTTTGATATTGGTCAGTTATAAATAGAACATACAAATGTAAAACGGGGCACATCGGGGGATATTGTTTTCAAATACATACACAAAATTATTTCAAATACTTTTATCATCGTCCAGTAAAGGTTTATTTATGATTTAAAATTGCAGGATAAAAACAATACATGTGCACTGTCGAAGCATATAGGTAAATATGTGTATTCGGCGCGAAACGCGGGAAAAGGGTCTGCGAAGCCTCGCCTTTTCCCGCGTTTCTAAGCCTCATACACATATTACCCATGTATTGTATATTTATTTTAAATACAGTTTGTGTACATTGAAACCAAGAGAAAAACTCAGTGCATGCAATCCGGCGTCAATGCCATAAAAAGAACTGGGGACTATAAGTGCCATATATGGCCCCATATTTAATGAATCATTATCTTAGAAAATACTTGATTAAAATTTGATGTATTATAGACGAGATCATACTTTTGATGTTAAAACTTGTTTCCAACAAACTCGATACGTATTTGACGTCATTGTGACGTCATGAGCGTTATTTGTTTTCTGTATTTCGTGGAATTTTGCCCGCGATATTTGGACGGTTTTCGAAGAAATTAAGCACCTCCGCAGTCGTGCACCAGAAAAATATTTTACCAGATTATTAAAATAAATAAAACACAAATACTGTTAAAGTATTTTTTTGGTTTTGGGAGGTGTTAAATTTCTTGAAAAACGACGGGAAAAGGTTCAAATATTCCAAGCGCTTAGATGACGTTTTGATATTTGAGAAGCAATCTTTGCCGTAAAAAACGATGGTATGTCGGCACGTAGCAGTTATATACAAATGTAAGATAAAAATAAAATAAACACCACTTCATCCAAAATAGTTTTTTTTTCATAAGCCCCCAATTATTGATTATATATTTTCTTCCGGGATACTGAAATAGTTATTACTACAGGGATTTGGAGGTAGCCGTTTAATAGTCTATCGATGTTACTTCTAAAATGAAGTAAAATAGTTTGATCCAAAAGGAGTAGATATTTTTTGGGCACAATCCAACAGATAGCTCTCACATTATGACCCAAAGGTGTTTTATGTTATGCACTACATACACAAACGTTTGATCCATCATCTGTCCATTGGAGGTTAGGTGTATAACACCACTTTCAAAAATATTTCATTTATTACTTTTGTGGCGGAAATTGGAGTACCCAGAGAAATCCACAGACCTGTCGCAAGTCACTGACAAACTTTATCACATAATGTTTTATCGAGTACACCTCGCCATGAATGGGGTTCAAACTCACAACTTAAGTGGTGATAAGCAATGATTGCACAGGTAGTTGTAAATTCAAGTACCATACGACCACGACGTCTCAAGTTCAGTTAAGATGAAAGGTAATTGTTTTATTGATAATGATGGAATTTATGATTATCACTGTTTATAAACTTTCTTTTTATATCAATCAATGAAAAGAATTGGTTTGCTGAAAGTATGTTTTTTGTTGGGGTTCATTGGATGGAATTTGTATCTCATGTGAAGTTCCGTCAATTGCAGACACAACGTTAGGCATATCAGAACAATACATTTTCTTTTGGTTGGCCACTGAATTCACATAACATTTTCATAAATTATATCAAGTTTCCCCTTTTGCGCCCAAATTAAACTTTTAACTTCTATCAATTCCATTCTCTTAAATCAACCTCCAATGGACAAATGATGGATCAAAAGTTTGTGTATGTAGTGCATTGAAAATGCGTTCTGTCATGTGCATAAGTTATTGTTTGCATGATTGACAGACAATATTCATCATATTGTTTTCTAGCTTCTGAACTGTCGATCGAGAAAAAAATAAAATATTCTAGACAGGCAGCAAATAGCCAGTCAATGGGGTTTGCAATTAATATTTCGCATGCACAATAGCAACCCCACACCACAAGGTGTGAAAAATAGAAATATTCTTATGTGGTTTAAATGCGTATTAACTGCATTACATGTAAACTGTATGATTCTGTTTGATAAAGTCCTTTAACTAGAACAGGAACAAAATGTTCACTTGAGTGAAATAGTATTGTAATAAAAGATCGTACAAGTATTAAAGAATGTCCAGGTATATTTTAAATGAGGTTGAAACAAGTCACCATTTGATATTAATTCCGTTGTATTTCATTTTGACGATTCTAATTACGGAAGACGATCACAACCATATTGTTTTTGATTGGATTAAAATTATAGCTGTATAATAATGTATAATATCCTATTATTATTAGAATCCTAACATGACTGCGAATTTGACATAAATAAAATAACAAATGGCTTTCTCTAGGAAAACGCCGACTTTATGTGAAAGGGACACCAGACAGTTATGATGAACGAATTTAATACATCCCTTAGCGCGGGATTTAAAGGACACACTCCTTACACGTAAAAGACAACTTTCAGCAGATTCTGATAGCAACAGTTTATTAGGAGTGTTGTTGTTGGTTTGTCACAAAGCAAAATAATATCTACCATCTCTTCATTGTCTAGTGACAATCAAAACAATCATACATAGACTCATGGCAGCGACACACATTTTACACTACACGATTAATCATATGGTTGTAAACTTGTTCTCATCATAAATATATATGAAATACTTGATTGTAAAACAATTATCTATCGACAACCACTTTCTTTGGGATATCTGATTCCAAGGCTTGTTATCAGTTTATCAAAAAAACAAAAATAATTCACACCATTTCCCAAAATATTTCCATATTATAAAAAAAAGCGGTCTTTAAATATAGGACATTTTTTTTTATAGATTTGTGATGGTTGTCCGTAAAAATGTACTGGAATATATCATCGCATTGGTTGTCGTTAAGAATAAAGTACGGTTAAAAAAGTGTTTAAAAAAATTTCAAATATGACAAAGTTCTATTGTCCAAATAAATCTATCTATTACTTCTTTAAGATTAATACCAACATTTCGATGTTAATAAGTTTCTGAATTGATGCCCCAGGGACGGATCCAGGCCCCCCCCCCATAAAATTGGAAAAAATATTATTTTTTGGCGTAAAATCGTGATTTCTCACACGAAATACCCAAAAACAAATTTAAGTCCCCCCCCTCCTAACTTGAAATCCTGGATCCGCCCCTGATAAAAACCTCAATATGTACATTATCAATGTCATAGCAGACGATGAATCCAAAATTAGTCTGTATGAGATTTAAGGTGACGAAAAAATGAATTACGAAAAACTACAATTTGAACGTGAAATAATAGATGTGGTACGTAGTTCTTATATTTAAAGATGACATTTTTAGATCAGATTTCATGAGATCATTCATGCAATTTTAGCATCATAATATAACCTGACAAATTAAGCGATCAAAATAATGAGAAATTTTATCACGTGAAACAAACCGTCGAAAACAGGAGACCGTCGAAAATGGGTGACGTTGTGACATTACTATTCGTTCACTTTAATTTCATAATACGGTTTCGGAACGTCTTTTTATTCCTGAAATCAATCCACATTGCATATTATGTCAAATTTATGCTGTGTTTATTGAGTTTTATTATGCTTTGTTTTTTAATGATATGCATTATAATACAATGATACGTACGTTCTGTATAATAAACAAAATGACGTTCACTGCTTTTCATTACCTGAATTTGTCGATCAGCTGTGAGGAATTAGATACACATATTAACTAACTGTATTTATTTCTGAAAAGCACATATTGCGAATACATTTTGG
The DNA here is from genome assembly GCA_963680875.1 of Bathymodiolus brooksi. Lineage (NCBI taxonomy): Eukaryota > Metazoa > Mollusca > Bivalvia > Mytilida > Modiolidae > Bathymodiolus > Bathymodiolus brooksi. The sequence goes on from OY804575.1 coordinate 125,205,987, forward strand.
AGAAAATTTTATCGACAATTGAGGTAGGACCAATTTTGGCCCTTATAGCTCCCAGTCCTTTATTTTTTAAGTCAAATAAATTGGAAGACGGCTTGAAAATCGAAAACGCAGAATAGTTATCTATGTTTATAAGTCTTAGTAAAAAGAGTCTTGAGCAACGTTTTTTTTCACACCTGTGATAGGTGTATTTGTATATCATGAATGCACGATGCGACAACATGCTGAGATGGGTGATGTTTTGACAGGTAAACTGTAAAAAAAAACCAACGTAGAATACACTAATAAAATATTATTTCACCTATATCAGGACTCCGCAGACTGCCAATTTTCAAGAAAAAAAAAACGGGATTTACGGATTGATGACCCATTCGCCATGAACAAAATAAAACTTAAATTTTACTAAATAATTTTAATCCAAATTTGCCTTTAAAGAAATAAATGTATAAATTAGAATTATTTACCCGGGTTCGTTCGCCCTACATTTGGCAAACACGTAAAAGAGCAAACGCACCCGATATCGTAAACCGGCAACTGTCTGCAGCAAGTGAAAGGGCCATGGCATCGATTGTCGTGAGTACATAGGGACATATTAATATTTACTTCTAGTGCACTTAAAACATGGGATCTGCATGTTAATACATTTTATTCATGGATATTATTGTATATATCGCCCGTGACAGCCGTTGACATATCTATACTTTCCGTACCACTGTATATCACTCATTTACTTCAGTTTTACTAAGATACGCATGTTTCTTTATGCACAAATTTATTGGTTAGCAGAATTTGGGGACGTTTCCTGTTTACAGTTTAACTATCTGAGAGTGGAGACTCTCACTCCGACCTGGGAGGATTTGGTCGGACATTTGTCGGACAATTTGGTCGGACAATTTTAAGAGTGAAGTCCGAAAAAACTCTGTGTCCGACCAGAGTGTTTGATCGTTGATACACTTGGAGGGATCTGTATAATCCGACAGTCCGATAGTCCGACAAATGCTTTATTTCTTTGAAAGTTAACACTATAACATGTGTAATATGGGGCCAGAAACCGAACCGTTTAGTCACCAAAGAAAGGTCCAGAACATCGGAAACACGATATCATAGACGGACAAACAATTGGCAGGGCCATACAAGAACTCAAAAAACACATATATGAACAACACGGACTCCATAAAAACCTGGATCAAGTCGTGATGAACCGGTAGTGTAAGCATCCCGTATATTTTTAGTGGCGACTACTTCAGGCTTTATTCAAGTAGCTTGTAGCCGAGTCCAGCCAAGAAAAGTTACTATTGAAAAGAAAGATGAAATAAATGAATACAAAACTAGAGGCTCAGGTGAGCCTGTATCGCTCACCTGACATAAATAAGTCCTCTTGAGAATGTCTGCATGCTGAATACATCTAAGTTACTATTCAAATCCCATACTGCCGTAGGGTTCTATGTTAAAACTATATCTGCTCATGGCAGCCATCTTGGATGGAGGTCGTGGTCACTGGACACAATTTTGAAAATTGACCACTTAAGGACCATCCATGCCATGTTTGCTTTAAATTGGCTTACTGGTTTCAGAGAAGAAGATTTTTAAATATATTTCCCATAGGGTCCTATGTTAAAACTATGTTCGCTGATGGTTGCCATCTTGGATGGAGGTCGGGGTCACAGGACATAATTTTGAAAGTTGACCACCTAAGGACCATTCATCCCATGTTTGCTTTAAACTGACTTACTGGTTTCAGAGGAGAAGACTTTTAAACATTTTTTCCATAGGGTCCTATGTTAAAATTAAGTCGAGTCATGGCGGCCATCTTGAATTTCCGATCGGCAAACGATTCACAAGTTTAGTACAGGACCACCCAATGATCATTCCTGCAAAGCCACAATTCAATTGGCTTAGTGGTTTCTAACAAGAAGATTTTTAAAATTTCGACCAATCAGAACACATTATAGGCCCTGGCAGCCATGTTGGATTTCCGATTAGCACCAAAAACACAAATCTTGTATGTGACCATCCAATGAAAATTTCTGCCAAGTTTGGTTCAAATCTGTTTTGTGGTTTCAGAAAAAAAGATGAAAATGTGAAATTCCCATAGGGTCCAATGTTAAACTAAGTCGAGTCATGGCGGCCATCTTGAATTTCAGATTGGCAAACGATTCACAAGTTTAGTACAAGACCACCCAATGATCATTCATGCAAAGTCACAATTCAATTGGCTTAGTGGTTTCTAACAAGAAGATTTTTTAAATTTCGACCAATCAGAACACATTATGGGCCCTGGCAGCCATGTTGGATTTCCGATCAGCGCCAAAAACAAAAATCTTGTATATGACCATCCAATGAACATTTCTGCCAAGTTTGATTCAAATCTGTTTTGTGGTTTCAGAAAAAAAGATGAAAATGTGAAATTCCCATAGAGTCCTATGTTAAACTAAGTCGAGTCATGGCGGCCATCTTGAATTTCCGATCGGCAAACGATTCACAAGTTTAGTACAGGACCACCCAATGATCATTTCTGCAAAGTCACAATTCAATTGACTTAGTGGTTTCTGACAAGAAGATTTTAAAAATTTCAGCCAATGAGAACACATTATGGACCCTGGCAGCCATGTTGGATTTCAAATCAGCACCAAAAACACAAATCTGGTAGAGGACCATCCAGTGAACATTTCTGGCAAGTTTGGCTGATTTCTGTTCAGCGGTTTCAGAGAAGAAGATTTAAATGTGAAAAGCTAACGGACGGACGGACGGACAGACGGACGGACGACGGACGCTTACCCATGACAAAAGCTCACTTGGCCTATGGCCAGGTGAGCTAAAAAAAGAAATACAAAAAAAAGGAAAAGACAAAAAGAAGAGCGTATTCCAGTGTCCCCCCTTATCATGGAATAGTTATGTTAAAAAGCAATGTCGACACATCAATAGAGCTGGATACAATAATGTGTGCGAATTGATTGATTGATTGCTTGCTTAAGGTACAGCAAGCAATATTTCAGTCATATTCAGGATGAGAAAAGTTTGCAAACAAAAAATCAGAAAGAGGGGACTCTGGGATGGGTCAACATGGGCAATGACTTAACACAGGAACTTGTTTTTCTGTCTCTTCCGACGACAAGTTGGTCCTATTTTTATTTCCCGGGATTCCGACGGGTGACCCTGCTATAGTCGCCTTCTACGACAAGCGCATATATAAAAAGTTACGATTGAAGGAATTGTCCCCAAGTGATCCCTTATATCACGGAAAGAAACAGCATCGGAATATGACAAAATAAACAACTGTGCCATGATACGCCCCGCCCCCCTCCCCTTTGTGACAATTGAAAGTCAGTTGCTCAGCGTGAGAACAGTAATTAATATGCTATATTTTTTAAACCAATTAATTGTATATACCATATGAAAACTGGCGTAAAAGGGGGAACAAGTGAGAGATGTTATCGTACGATGCGTGGACGGACGGACGAACAGCGGTATGCCATATTAAGCCCGTATTTTGACGGGCGTATAAAAATGAATGGCCCATATCTTGAAATTACGAATATATCATTTTTGGCCAAATTATTTTTCAAAACTTTCATCAGTTTGATTAAGGCGAGGTTGCTTATTTGCATGGCGGACGGACGGACATAATTCTGGGGTTTTTCGAAGATGGATGGAAATTTGCGAATGAAAACACGAGTATAAAGTACATCGGCTACACTCTACTTGAATAAAGCCTGAAGTAGTCGCTACTAAAAAATATACGGGATACTTACACTACCGGTTCATCACGACTTGATCCAGGTTTTTATGGAGTCCGTGTTGTTCATATATGTGTTTTTTTGAGTTCTTGTGTAGTCCTGCCAATTGTTTGTCCGTCTATGATATCGTGTTTCCGATGTTCTGGACCTTTCTTTGGTGAGTAAACGGTTCGGTTTCTGGCCCCATATTACACATGTTATAGTGTTAACTTTCAAAGAAATAAAGCATTTGTCGGACTATCGGACTGTCGGATTATAGCTACGGCCCCGCTTTGAAGTTCTCTGAATTAGGCTGTCTATATGTTTTGTCCATTTACAATCACACGACCTGTCGCAAGTCACTGACAAACTTTATCGAATAATGTTGTATCGAGTACACCTCACCATGAACGGGGTTCGAACTCACAGCTTAAGTGGTTATAGGCACTGATCGATTGCACAGCTCGTTGTAAATCCAACTACCACACGATCACGACCACGACGGCCCCTAAAAATTATTTTGTATACTTCTAGAAAGTATCTATATATGAAAAGCTATACCCAGTTTTTAACTCAATTATTTAAACATTTTTGTACACGTATATAATACTTACAATGTTATGTAGCCATATGGATATGTGTCACATGGGTTATTTCTTTAATGAGATGTCTGGAAATTTTCAAACAGTGATCTAAAAATATTTTTATGCAACACGACTTGTAAAAGTTCTAAATAGGTTTAAATAGCTTCTTTCATTGGTCTTTTGTTTTTTGAAACATATATATGTATGACAAAGACCTTGTTGACACCAGATGACAAGTTGGATAGAATTAGATCGCTGGGTTTTGTTTCAGATCCATTGTGTTCAGAAAATCCGTAAGTTGATCACGACCGAATTCTTATAAACCGTAGTGTTTATAATACTAGGAACTTATAATATAATTTTCAGAAAATCAAAGTAAATTTAAAGAGACATGTACATGTATATTATTGTCAGTTTTCGTGTTTTATGCTACCCACCTTATAACTATTGAATTCTTTACCATCAGAAAATAAAAGACTCTCACATCCCTTAATATCTTCAAATCTAGAATTGTCTCTAGAGTTGATGATGAAAAGGCACATAAACATTATTATTATGGTCAAAGACCGACACACAAATATTACACGCTCGTTTTCGTATGTGAAGTAGTTCTCGTAAATATATTTGATAATTACAAATGTTCCTGTGGTACGGAAGCAATGAAAGGGACATGCGGGAATTTTTATTTATCTCATAGATACTATCGCGAGTCCAAGACATACCAACGAGTGGCTACGAGATAGCTAAGTCTTGGTCACGACATACTATCACATAGCCACGAGATAGCTAAGTCGTGACCACGAGATATATAAGTCGTGGTCTTGAGATAACTAAGTCGTGACCACGACATACTATTGCATAGCCACGAGATAGCTAAGTCGTGACCAAGAGATATCTAAGTCGTGGTCTTGATATAACTAAGTTGTGACCACGACATACTATCACGGGGTTAATTAAGTCGTTATTTGCTTTCAATGATATTTTTGATACATTGTTTCTTTATCAAAATGTTCTCTTGGTGATTTAAATGTGATTTTTATTGTTAAAGGTGACATGTGTTGTGTGTTATTTGAGGGTACACCTTAAAAACGTGAAATTAAAAATATTGTGACCACAGTAAGTTACGACGACAAGTATAAAAATAAAATTTAATAATGTATCTATCGTTTGAAATCAAATTTAGCCGTGTGTGATGCCGTTAACTTAAACTCGTTAACTAAGCCACTTTTTTAACACTGGGCACCCTACTAATAACGCCAGTTTGTAAATCAAACAAAACTAAAACTAAACAATATCTGTTTAGAAATAACAATCTGTGTTATCTTAAAAAGCAAATAGAAAAAACAATGTCATCACAAACTGGTTTTATTAGATAACAAAAATGTGTTATATGATATAACGAAATAAAAATAACTATTATCTAATGCAAAACATAGAATTGCATGTGTACTATTGTCGTGTGAATTTGAGGTCCCAATTATCAGTAAGGCTTGTTTTACACTATTTGTTAGTGTGTATTATTTTGTGTTTTTTTTTTTTTTTAGCTTTTATTTCAAATGGCTCACCATTTGCATACGGTTTTTTGTCATATTGCATCCTCAAAAATCAGTATATACTAATGTTTTATCTCCTGTATAAATATATGAAATCACTCAGGAATTATGACAACAATTTGTCATTTTGACTATTGTATTGTCTGTCCTTCCATTTACGGCTTCTGATTGTCACTTTAGTATTTTCAATTTTTCCTTATATAAACAATATCGTAAAAAACCCCTACCAATTTGCTATGATTTGTGGGGTTCGTGTTACTCGATCTGTAGATATATGTGCATGTTGTTTGTCCTTTTGTCCTTTTTCTTTTGGCCATTGTGGTGTCCGTCTTTCTTCGATTAACGGATTTTGATTACCGCTTTGCTATCTTCAAACTCTTCTTTGTCCAACATTTGTGCAAATCATAGCACATTGTCAGTTTTTTTCACGACATTGTTTATAAGAAAAAAATGGTTATACCAGAAGCCGTAAATCAAAGGATATACAATATAATAGTCAAAATGACAAGCAATGATCTACACAACAATACACAGAAAACCAGAGATTGAGAAACACGAACCCCACAAAAAAAAGAAAAAAAGAATGAATTCTTTTATCATTTATAGCTTTCGCTAAGCTATTTATCTTAATGCTAAGACAATAGATAGGATGCTACCTTGTGAAAGATTCCCTGCTAAGACAATAGATAGGATGCTACCTTGTGAAAGATCTATTCCCTGCTAAGACAATAGATAGGATGCTACCTTGTGAAAGATTCCCTGCTAAGACAATAGATAGGATGCTACCTTGTGAAAGATCTATTCCCTGCTAAGACAATAGATAGGATGCTACCTTGTGAAAAATTCCCTGCTAAGACAATAGATAGGATGCTACCTTGTGAAAGATTCCCTGCTAAGACAATAGATAGGATGCTACCTTGTGAAAAATCTATTCCCTGCTAAGACAATAGATAGGATGCTACCTTGTGAAAGATTCCATGCTAAGACAATAGATAGGATGCTACCTTGTGAAAGATCTATTCCCTGCTAAGACAATAGATAGGATGCTACCTTGTGAAAGATCTATTCCCTGCTAAGACAATAGATATGATGCTACCTTGTGAAAGATTCCCTGCTAAGACAATAGATAGGATGCTACCTTGTGAAAGATTCCCTGCCAAGACAATAGATAGGATGCTACCTTGTGAAAGATCTATTCCCTGCCAAGACAATAGATAGGATGCTACCTTGTGAAAGATCTATTCCCTGCTAAGACAATAGATAGGATGCTACCTTGTGAAAGATCTATTCCCTGCTAAGACAATAGATATGATGCTACCTTGTGAAAGATTCCCTGCTAAGACAATAGATAGGATGCTACCTTGTGAAAGATTCCCTGCTAAGACAATAGATAGGATGCTACCTTGTGAAAGATCTATTCCCTGCTAAGACAATAGATAGGATGCTACCTTGTGAAAGATCTATTCCCTGCTAAGACAATAGATAGGATGCTACCTTGTGAAAGATTCCCTGCTAAGACAATAGATAGGATGCTACCTTGTGAAAGATTCCCTGCTAAGACAATAGATAAGATGCTACCTTGTGAAAGATTCCCTGCTAAGACAATAGATAGGATGCTACCTTGTGAAAGATTCCCTGCTAAGACAATAGATAGGATGCTACCTTGTGAAAAATCTATTCCCTGCTAAGACAATAGATAGGATGCTACCTTGTGAAAGATTCCCTGCTAAGACAATAGATAGGATGCTACCTTGTGAAAGATCTATTCCCTGCTAAGACAATAGATAGGATGCTACCTTGTGAAAGATCTATTCCCTGCTAAGACAATAGATATGATGCTACCTTGTGAAAGATTCCCTGCTAAGACAATAGATAGGATGCTACCTTGTGAAAGATTCCCTGCTAAGACAATAGATAGGATGCTACCTTGTGAAAGATCTATTCCCTGCTAAGACAATAGATAGGATGCTACCTTGTGAAAGATCTATTCCCTGCTAAGACAATAGATAGGATGCTACCTTGTGAAAGATTCCCTGCTAAGACAATAGATAGGATGCTACCTTGTGAAAGATTCCCTGCTAAGACAATAGATAGGATGCTACCTTGTGAAAGATCTATTCCCTGCTAAGACAATAGATAGGATGCTACCTTGTGAAAGATTCCCTGCTAAGACAATAGATAGGATGCTACCTTGTGAAAGATTCCCTGCTAAGATATCAGAAAAACGTCAAAATAATTATATTTTTAATTCTTTGATTTTTTAAACTGAAATGAGATTGGGTAGTCCACTTTTCGACGTCTATACCAACAAATATATTTTAAATTCTACATGTCCGTGTGATTAAATAAGCTTTATCAATGCAACCACATCAAGATTTTTGCAAAAACGTTTCGTATGAAAGTTTTATAACTTCCAAGATGATCTAAGCTTCTTCGATCTTGTCGGAATATGCACTATGTGTACGACGAAGATATGATTGGAAAAAAAACCACACACTGCTATCACTTGTCACCCTGAACATAGTTTTGAAGACACCGGCTGTGAGAGCAATGCATTGATAGTTTGTCGTTTTGGAGTGATCTTGTGTAGGTTTATGGAATCAGATTTACTGTTAGTAATTTCCAAATGGCTGGTCGTTCTCTGGTATTTTAGACACCGTTCTAAAGATCAAAAAGAATTTGAAGGACTTGATGCTTAAGAGGTTCATAGAGAATATCAGCAGGACTGTTTTCTGTGTCATAAGATTTGTCCAATGGTGTCTTTAGACTAAGGGGTGCTTTACCCAATTTTATAATTAAGAATAAAGTCACCCTTGTTTGTCCTTTTGATTCTGGATGGTTTTTTCAGCTGGAGAATTGTTTAAGTTGAGCGAAAAAGAAAAAAAAGCTGAAATAGTAAGAACAACAACGATACAAACACAATTGACATGATTAAAGTATTGTTCATCGTCATTAGATAATAAAAACCCATGCGGCATAGAGTCGTCAACCCTTTCTCTTTGTCAGCTCGGCTTCTGAACATCTGTAACATCTGTTGTCACTACCTCAAAATGATTTTGTGCCACGTCCAAACTTTTAGCATATGGACCACAGCGTCTTGAATTCGGAATGAATACATTGACTCTGAGTAGTATAAATCGATTTGGATGGCTTTTACAGCAGTTGGCAGGCCGAAATAAGTATATTCAATGAAAATACTTTTCACATGAGTAATAACATTGATTTTATGTTTTAAATATATGTCGCTGACTCGGTATGAATTTAACCACTTCATAAAATGTGTTGTGTGAGTCCACGTAAATTTAAATTTCATGAATATTTTTGAACCATTTACAAATTATGCCCCCCCCCCCCCCCCTATAATTAAGTACCAAAAGGGTCGATACAACTTTGGATTACCAGGACGCATAAGCATAAACGAGTATACTCAAACACAATAATTTCTTTGGAAACGGTTCCATAAACAATACATTTGTATCTACGTTGACCATTGTTTTTATGAGACAAGGTTGACTCAATTTGTTTAATTTGTCTTTATTTTAGAATTTAATAGTTGTGTAAAGGGTAGAGAATGTCTTAATGCTATTGTATAAGGAGAATGCCATTGATTGTATGTACTCTAACAGATCTTGAATGTTTGAGAATCCATATCTGATTCACACCTCTTCTGGAGTAACTCTGAATCTCGGTTTTGACAGCTAATACAATAGATGTTAATGATTTGAAGAGAGATTTAATGGAGCATTTGGCGACCCAACACTGTAACATTGTTTGTAAGGTCAGTTATGCAATTGAAGCACCCAGTAGAAGATCCTGTTTTCATCTTTGGTAGAAATTCCAAAAGGAATACAAAACAGATTTATGATTGTCCAGGATTTCCATTTTCGTAGACCTGTGACTCCGCATCTTCGCTAGCCAAGGGTTACGATTCGGGCCCCCTTCTCTCCACCTTTGGCAGATCTAGAATACATTTTGAGGATTCGCGCTTTAATATTTCATTGGTTACGGCTACCAGTAGACGTATCCAATAAGAAGACGTTTTACACGGAGCACATGTTATCGACGAAATGTAAACAAAGATGGCACCGGAATGCTCTCATATGACAACGATTTGCCACTTCTCGTTTTGGTTCCAATGAAAACATCTTTCCCGTCTGCCAAAGCTTTGATACTTTCACTTGGTTGACAGTAAATGCTTCCAAATTAAATTTATCACAAATAAGTTTTTCTTCACTGTGCGCTGCCATTTTCAACTCTCCAGCATACGTATAACAAAGCGATTCTGATTGGCTGGCGATGACGGCTATCTAAGGGGCGCAACTTCGATAAACCACCAGGTGGCATTGCGCGCGAATTTCAAAATGTATTCTAAATCTGCCAAGGGTGGAAAGAAGGGGAACCCGAATCGTAACCCTTGGCTAGCGAAGATGGTGACTCCGAGGTATATGTAAAATTGCCAAGTGAATTCGTCAATTCCTGATTCCTTTATCAAACAGAAAATGAAATGTGGTTTACCTACACAAACGATATCTTAATGATCTTGTCTAGATATTTGTATTCAAATAACTGTGACCTTGAGATCGATGACATGGGAGTGACCCATTATGTTTGTTAACTTTTTTTTTAATTGGTATCAACAAACTCGCAGTCATAACCAATTTGAAAAGAGTATCTATGGCTTTTCGTTCATGCTTTGCACATTTTCTGACCTATTCCTAGACGGAATCTATACAAACTTTAAAGTTATATTTCTAAATTATGGGCTTAGGCTCACGATATTTCGACCATTTTCCAAACACGTCTCGTAGATAATGGTAAAGTCAACAGTTATAACGTTATTGTTATATAGAAAAACATATTTATTTGGATAACACATCAATTTGACATATATGAAAAACACATAAACAAGGCAAATTGTAAAAACTACTACAAAAATGTTTTGAAACATACATATTAAAAAACCCCATAGATTCTACAAATATTTGATATTAAATCTAGGATAACAGAGCTCGAGGGTGACAGACAAGCAAATTGTGACCCGCTCCGGAGGATGAAAGACTAAAATGTCACCTTATCAATCAATGAAAATCCATGCAAATTTCATAAAAATAAATAAATATATAAATCATAACATACAAAGTAACAATACAATTTTCATTGTGTAAGGTCAATTTTTCGCGGTATACAAATTATACGGAAGACACATTTAACGCGATTTTGTGAGTACATGTATATATATGTACTTATAAAGGATTAACAAAATTAAATGAGTTATTTTTAGAGTTGATGCCATATGGCTTAAAAGTGTCCAGTTACCTTTTCCACAAATGCACCCTATTTTTTTTGTACAATTCCCCCCCAAAATGTTCAACAATAGATTAGTAGCAAATAAATGGTGGGGCCGTCGTGGCCGTGATCGCATGTTAGTTTAATCAACTGATGTTGTGAGTTCGAATCTCGATCAGGGCGATATGTACAACATTTTGTGATAAAATTTGTCAGTGACTAGCGACAGGTCGGTGGTTTTCTCCGGGTCCTCCAGTTTCCTCCACCAATAAAACTGACCGCCACGATATAACTGAAATATTGTTGAAAGTGGCGTTAAACACCATCAAAAAAACAAACAACATATAAAAAATGGTTGACAACTGGATCATATGCTTTTCTACATAAGGGATAAATTAATTCAATAAATGTCTTAAATACAGTGTGTCTCCTGTTTCTCATTATTTTTTATTTTGACATCAATCTAACTCAGCAATTGTAATATATTGTATAGGATGAAGAAGTATTCATTATACAGTCACAAGAAATACAGTATATTATACAAACGACTAAGTAAATAGTAAACATACAATACATCTCCCTCAATGGATTTCAAAATTAAAATAAATAATTATATGTAACATCTACAGTACACTCCAAGTGTATCAACGATCAAACTCTCAGGTCCGATATATTCCTCCCAAAATGTCCGACAAATTTGAGAGTCAACACTCTCTAAGTCCGACTATTTGGTCGGACATTTTGGTCGGACGTGTGAGAGTGGATATTACAAGATTTTTTTTTACATTTCTCGGGGTGAATATGTCAAACATTTTGTGATCGATGCGTATTTGTAAGCGTACTTTCTTTCCGGTGTGTAAAATGTGCGGGTACGTAAATACCCTAGTGTATTTTTACCTTGCACCATATTCGCGCCAGGAAAGGTAGCTCCAAGGTCAATATTTGTCACGCGCGGGCACAACAGTCGTTCGATGCATAGGAGCACCTCATAATCAAAGAATTGTACAATAATTTCGAGTTACACCGTTTGTGTTTCTTTAATCTGTTTAATTTTAATAGATCTTTCTAGTACATTTAAATTTTACGATTACAATCGGAATGCTAGAAATATCGTAACTTTTCCGAAATCTAAACTTTAAAATTATACACGCCGAGTCCAGCACTGGCTTGGATTTCTCGAAAAAAGTTTTCTTAACAAACCAAATTAAATTTGAGTAAAAACTCGACTTAAGTTTGCGTTTTGACTTTGTTTGTTTGGAAAAATCACTGACGATTTAAAAAAAAAATCTGTTGTCACTTAAAACGGAGTCAGTGAGGCCGGTACGGCTGTGTACATGAATGAATAAGAGATAATTTTTTCGGAGTGTGATATCCATATAAAGGTGAAATAACGGATGCAAAAATCACCGGCTAAAGTTACACAATATTCCGTTTACAAATATTTCAAGTCCCTATACTTGTTCATCTGTGACGGCAATATGTGTATTGGACTAGGTATTACAGCCAGCTTGATATGAATTATGAATTAATTAGCTCAGGTTACAGGTGTCAATAATGGAAGGAACATCTTGACACAAATTTCCAGGTGCCAGGGGGAGAACAATTATAATTAATTCTATTTAATGTTGTTGTTTTTTATTACTATTTGTTTGTAGGTACATTTGCAATCATTGAAGTAAATTTAATTTGAGAGTCAACACTCTCTAAGTCCGACTATTAGGTCGGACGTGAGAGTGGATATTTAAAGATTTTTTTTACATTTCTCGAGGTGAACATGTCAAACATTTTGTGATCGATGCATATTTGTAAGCGCACTTTCTTTCCGGTATGTAGAATGTCCGGTTACGTAAATACCCTACTGTATTTCTACCTTGCACCATATTCGCGCCAGGAAAGGTAGCTCAAAGGTCAATATATAACTGAAATATTGTTGAAAAGTGACGTTTAAACACCCATAGCCTCATATAAATTATTGCAATAAAATATCGATTAAGTAACGAAATTGATATAAATTATTTTCCAGTATATTTAGTATAAAAAGCTTGTTTACTGTGAGATGTATTGCAACCGCCATTTTTTACTACAATCACGTGCGCATGCTCGTGTTTGATGGAAAGCTATAGCTATATTTAGATATTTTGTGATAATAATTTTATATTGTATAACAAGATACATTTGTATAATTGTATAACAAGATACATTTTTTATAGTATATATTTTTATTATAAAATACAATATTGAACTGATTTTCGATAACACTTCAATCATTGAATATTGATTTTTTTTCGGATGTTGAATATTTTATGCCCAGAATTGCACCCCTGCTTTATTTTAAAAAGAAATAACACCAAGTACATCGATGATACGAGTCTTCTTATTCAGAAATAAACCTACAGCAAAATAAAGGTATACATTTTTTGTACTGTAAACAAAATCGTCATTTTTATCTAGATTTATCGTCCGAAAAATACGTTACTCCTCTACTATACTAATTTGGATTAGGTGATGGGAATTAGGTGCCATCATCAAAATAAAGATTAAAAAATGTATTTCATGATAACGATGGCTGATTACAATTGTTTGTCATGCATTAGCTGTCAGTTGTAATATACAGGATGTAACCAATATACAGGAAGAGCCCCTACTGTGAAGCCATCTATTTTGAGATGCCATTCAATGAAAATAACAACCTGACCATATTGTTACATAATAAGAATAAGAATTAGATAAGAAATTAAAATTTATAGAAGGCAAGGATTTATATAATTAACACATTAAATCACATTTCATTTATTTAGCTTGGGTCAGTTATCAATTAAAAAGACAAAAATGGTTTTAAAAAAAATCTGTCTAATAAGTATTTACCTAAATAACGATATCATGACGTATAATAATTTCTCACCGTAAATGTATTTATTTTATTAAGATATTTATACACATATATAAGAAAAAAGATATAAAGAGGGAGAGGCGTTAAGGGGCAACATTGGCCCCATATTATATTAAAAAATAATGCTTGCCATAGAATAAAAACAATTTACTAATTTAATTGTTAGATAAACAAATTTTCAAAAAATATAACTTTCCGTGAAATTGGGTGCGTTATGACGTCATAATGACATCATCATTAGACGGATAATGCTAAAAATGGACTACAAACGACATTTTTAATGTACATTTTAGCTATTTTATATACCTCCACAGTCTTCCACCAACACCAAATTGAGCAGCTGTTTTGAGTATAGAGGGTTAATGATTATATCAAAATATTTTGTTGGTGGAGGATTGTGGAGGTTGTTAAATATTAATTTATTTATAACCTCAGCCAGACCCTTAAAATCAATATTTTCACTCTTCTGATTGTATATATGAGACCATTATATACACAATCTGTACATTTCATGATTCATTTCAAGTAATGAAATTCATCAGTAAATAACTTATGTTTCTGTAAATAATTGTATTTATCCTGCAATGACAGCATTTACCGACCAATATAGCCTGCCTAATATTTTTTTTTGATATTGGTCAGTTATAAATAGAACATTTTTTGATATTGGTCAGTTATAAATAGAACATACAAATGTAAAACGGGGCACATCGGGGGATATTGTTTTCAAATACATACACAAAATTATTTCAAATACTTTTATCAACGTCCAGTAAAGGTTTATTTACGATTTAAAATTGCAGGATAAATACAATACATGTGCACTGTCGAAGCATATAGGTAAATATGTGTATTCGGCGCGAAACGCGGGAAAAGGCTCGGCGAAGCCTCGCCTTTTCCCGCGTTTCTAAGCCTCATACACATATTACCCATATGCTTCGACAGTGCACAAGTATTGTATATTTATTTTAAATACAGTTTGTGTACATTGAAACCAAGAGAAAAACTCAGTGCATGCAATCCGGCGTCAATGCCATAAAAAGAACTGGGGACTATAAGTGCCATATATGGCCCCATATTTAATGAATCATTATCTTAGAAAATACTTGATTAAAATTTGATGTATTATAGACGAGATCATACTTTTGATGTTAAAACTTGTTTCCAACAAACTTGATACGTATTTGACGTCATTATGACGTCATGAGCGTTATTTGTTTTCTGTATTTCGTGGAATTTTGCCCGAGATATTTGGACGATTTTCGAAGAAATTAAGCACCTCCGCAGTCGTGCACCAGAAAAATATTTTACCAGATTATTAAAATAAATAAAACACAAATACTGTTAAAGGTATTTTTTTGGTTTTACGAGGTGTTAAATTTCTTGAAAAACGACGGGAAAAGGTTCAAATATTCCAAGCGCTTAGATGACGTTTTGATATTTGAGAAGCAATCTTTGCCGTAAAAAACGATGGTATGTCGGCACGTAGCAGTTATATACAAATGTAAGATAAAAATAAAATAAACACCACTTCATCCAAAATAGTTTTTTTTTCATAAGCCCCCAATTATTGATTATATATTTTCTTCCGGGATACTGAAATAGTTATTACTACAGGGATACGGAGGTAGCCGTTTAATGGTCTATCGATGCTACTTCTAAAATGAAGTAAAATAGTTTGATCCAAAAGGAGTAGATATTTTTTGGGCACAATCCAACAGATAGCTCTCACATTATGACCCAAAGGTGTTTTATGTTATGCACTACATACACAAACGTTTGATCCATCATCTGTCCATTGGAGGTTAGGTGTATAACACCACTTTCAAAAATATTTCATTTATTACTTTTGTGGCGGAAATTGGAGTACCCAGAGAAATCCACAGACCTGTCGCAAGTCACTGACAAACTTTATCACATAATGTTTTATCGAGTACACCTCGCCATGAATGGGGTTCAAACTCACAACTTAAGTGGTGATAAGCAATGATTGCACAGGTAGTTGTAAATTCAAGTACCATACGACCACGACGTCTCAAGTTCAGTTAAGATGAAAGGTAATTGTTTTATTGATATTGATGGAATTTATGATTATCACTGTTTATAAACTTTCTTTTTATATCAATCAATGAAAAGAATTGGTTTGCTGAAAGTATGTTTTTTGTTGGGGTTCATTGGATGGAATTTGTATCTCATGTGAAGTTCCGTCAATTGCAGACACAACGTTAGGCATATCAGAACAATACATTTTCTTTTGGTTGGCCACTGAATTCACATAACATTTTCATAAATTATATCAAGTTTCCCCTTTTGCGCCCAAATTAAACTTTTAACTTCTATCAATTCCATTCTCTTAAATCAACCTCCAATGGACAAATGATGGATCAAAAGTTTGTGTATGTAGTGCATTGAAAATGCGTTCTGTCATGTGCATAAGTTATTGTTTGCATGATTGACAGACAATATTCATCATATTGTTTTCTAGCTTCTGAACTGTCGATCGAGAAAAAAATAAAATATTCTAGACAGGCAGCAAATAGCCAGTCAATGGGGTTTGCAATTAATATTTCGCATGCACAATAGCAACCCCACACCACAAGGTGTGGAAAATAGAAATATTCTTATGTGGTTTAAATGCGTATTAACTGCATTACATGTAAACTGTATGATTCTGTTTGATAAAGTCCTTTATCTAGAACAGGAACAAAATGTTCACTTGAGTGAAATAGTATTGTAATAAAAGATCGTACAAGTATTAAAGAATGTCCAGGTATATTTTAAATGAGGGTGAAACAAGTCACCATTTGATATTAATTCCGTTGTATTTCATTTTGACGATTCTAATTACGGAAGACGATCACAACCATATTGTTTTTGATTGGATTAAAATTATAGCTGTATAATAATGTATAATATCCTATTATTATTAGAATCCTAACATGACTGCGAATTTGACATAAATAAAATAACAAATGGCTTTCTCTAGGAAAACGCCGACTTTATGTGAAAGGGACACCAGACAGCTATGAGGAACGAATTTAATACATCCCTTAGCGCGGGATTTAAAGGACACACTCCTTACACGTAAAAGACAACTTTCAGCAGATTCCGATAGCAACAGTTTATTAGGAGTGTTGTTGTTGGTTTGTCACAAAGCAAAATAATATCTACCATCTCTTCATTTTCTAGTGACAATCAAAACAATCATACATAGACTCATGGCAGCGACACACATTTTACACTACACGATTAATCATATGGTTGTAAACTTGTTCTCATCATAAATATATATGAAATACTTGATTGTAAAACAATTATCTATCGACAACCACTTTCTTTGGGATATCTGATTCCAAGGCTTGTTATCAGTTTATCAAAAAAACAAAAATAATTCACACCATTTCCCAAAATATTTCCATATTATAAAAAAAAGCGGTCTTTAAATATAGGACATTTTTTTTTATAGATTTGTGATGGTTGTCCGTAAAAATGTACTGGAATATATCATCGCATTGGTTGTCGTTAAGAATAAAGTACGGTTAAAAAAGTGTTTAAAAAAATTTCAAATATGACAAAGTTCTATTGTCCAAATAAATCTATCTATTACTTCTTTAAGATTAATACCAACATTTCGACCAGTTTTCGACGATCAATGTTAATAAGTTTCTGAATTGATGCCCCAGGGACGGATCCAGGCCCCCCCCCCATAAAATTAGAAAAAAAAATATTTTTTGGCGTAAAATCGTGATTTCTCACACGAAATACCCAAAAACAAATGTAAGTCCCCCCCCCCCCCCCCCCTCCTAACTTGAAATCCTGAATCCGCCCCTGATAAAAACCTCAATATGTACATTATCAATGTCATAGCAGACGATGAATCCAAAATTAGTCTGTATGAGATTTAAGGTGACGAAAAAATGAATTACGAAAAACTACAATTTGAACGTGAAATAATAGATGTGGTACGTAGTTCTTATATTTAAAGATGGCATTTTTAGATCAGATTTCATGAGATCATTCATGCAATTTTAGCATCATAATATAACCTGACAAATTAAGCGATCAAAATAATGAGAAATGTTATCACGTGAAACAAACCGTCGAAAACAGGAGACCGTCGAAAATGGGTGACGTTGTGACATTACTATTCGTTCACTTTAATTTCATAATACGGTTTCGGAACGTCTTTTTATTCCTGAAATCAATCCACATTGCATATTATGTCAAATTTATGCTGTGTTTATTGAGTTTTATTATGCTTTGTTTTTGTTTTTTAATGATATGCATTATAATACAATGATACGTACGTTCTGTATAATAAACAAAATGACGTTCACTGCTTTTCATTACCTGAATTTGTCGATCAGCTGTGAGGAATTAGATACACATATTAACTAACTGTATTTATTTCTGAAAAGCACATATTGCGAATACATTTTGGAGAAAATTTTATCGACAATTGAGGTGGGGCCAATTTTGGCCCTTATAGCTCCCAGTCCTTTATTTTTTAAGTACAAATAAATTGGAAGACGGCTTGAAAATCGAAAACGCAGAATAGTTATCTATGTTTATAAGTCTTAGTAAAAAGAGTCTTGAGCAACGTTTTTTTTCACACCTGTGATAGGTGTATTTGTATATCATGAATGCACGATGCGACAACATGCTGAGATGGGTGATGTTTTGACAGGTAAACTGTAAAAAAAACCAACGTAGAATACACTAATAAAATATTATTTCACCTATATCAGGACTCCGCAGACTGCCAATTTTCAAGAAAAAAAAACCGGGATTTACGGATTGATGACCCATTCGCCATGAACAAAATAAAACTTAAATTTTACTAAATAATTTTAATCCAAATTTGCCTTTAAAGAAATTATTTACCCGGGTTCGTTCGCCCTACATTTGGCAAACACGTAAAAGAGCAAACGCACCCGATATCGTAAACCGGCAACTGTCTGCAGCAAGTGAAAGGGCCTTGGCATCGATTGTCGCGAGTACATAGGGACATATTAATATTTACTTCTAGTGCACTTATAACATGGGACCTGCATGTTAATACATTTTATTCATGGATATTATTGTATATATCGCCCGTGACAGCCGTTAACATATCTATACTTTCCGTACCACTGTATATCACTTATTTACTTCAGCTTTACTAAGATACGCATGTTTCTTTATGCACAAATTTATTGGTTAGCAGAATTTGGGGACGTTTCCTGTTTACAGTTTAACTATCTGAGAGTGGAGACTCTCATTCCGACCTGGGAGGATTTGGTCGGACATTTGTCGGGACAATTTGGTCGGACAATTTTAAGAGTGAAGTCCGAAAAAACTCTGTGTCCGACCAGAGTGTTTGATCGTTGATACACTTGGAGGGATCTGTATAATCCGACAGTCCGATAGTCCGACAAATACTTTATTTCTTTGAAAGTTAACACTATAACATGTGTAATATGGGGCCAGAAACCGAACCGTTTAGTCACCAAAGAAAGGTCCAGAACATCGGAAACACGATATCATAGACGGACAAACAATTGGCAGGGCCATACAAGAACTCAAAAAAACACATATATGAACAACACGGACTCCATAAAAACCTGGATCAAGTCGTGATGAACCGGTAGTGTAAGCATCCCGTATATTTTTAGTGGCGACTACTTCAGGCTTTATTCAAGTAGCTTGTAGCCGAGTCCAGCCAAGAAAAGTTACTATTGAAAAGAAAGATGAAATAAATGAATACAAAACTAGAGGCTCAGGTGAGCCTGTATCGCTCACTTGACATAAATAAGTCCTCTTGAGAATGTCTGCATGCTGAATACATCTAAGTTACTATTCAAATCCCATACTGCCGTAGGGTTCTATGTTAAAACTATATCTGCTCATGGCAGCCACCTTGGATGGAGGTCGTGGTCACCGGACACAATTTTGAAAGTATACTACCCAAGGACCATCCATGCCATGTTTGCTTTAAATTGGCTGACTGGTTTCAGAAGAGAAGACTTTTAAACAATTTTCCCATAGGGTCCTATGTTAAAATTATGTCTGCTGATGGCGGCCATTTTGAACCGAGATCGGGATCACTGAACACAATTTTGGAAGTTGACCACCTAAGGACCATCGATGACATGTTTGCTATATTGGCTTACTAGTTTCAGAGGAGAAGATTTTAAAACATTTTTTCCCATAGGGTCCTATGTTAAAACTACAGTATGTTTGCTGAAGGTGGCCATCTTGGATGGAGGTCAGGGTCACTGGACACCATGTTGAAAATTGACCACTTAAGGACCATCCATGCCATGTTTGCTTTAAATTGGCTTACTGGTTTCAGAGAAGAAGATTTTTAAATATATTTCCCATAGGGTCCTATGTTAAAACTATGTTCGCTGATGGTTGCCATCTTGGATGGAGGTCGGGGTCACAGGACATAATTTTGAAAGTTGACCACCTAAGGACCATTCATCCCATGTTTGCTTTAAACTGACTTACTGGTTTCAGAGGAGAAGACTTTTAAACATTTTTTCCATAGGGTCCTATGTTAAAATTAAGTCGAGTCATGGCGGCCATCTTGAATTTCCGATCGGCAAACGATTCACAGGTTTAGTACAGGACCACCCAATGATCATTCCTGCAAAGCCACAATTCAATTGGCTTAGTGGTTTCTAACAAGAAGATTTTTAAAATTTCGACCAATCAGAACACATTATAGGCCCTGGCAGCCATGTTGGATTTCCGATCAGCACCAAAAACACAAATCTTGTATATGACCACCCCATGAAAATTTCTGCCAAGTTTGGTTCAAATCTGTTTTGTGGTTTCAGAAAAAAAGATGAAAATGTGAAATTCCCATAGGGTCCAATGTTAAACTAAGTCGAGTCATGGCGGCCATCTTGAATTTCCAATTGACAAACGATTCACAAGTTTAGTACAAGACCACCCAATGATCATTCCTGCAAAGTCACAATTCAATTGGCTTAGTGGTTTCTAACAAGAAGATTTTTTAAATTTCGACCAATCAGAACACATTATGGGCCCTGGCAGCCATGTTGGATTTCCGATCAGCGTCAAAAACAAAAATCTTGTATATGACCATCCAATGAACATTTCTGCCAAGTTTGATTCAAATCTGTTTTGTGGTTTCAGAAAAAAAGATGAAAATGTGAAATTCCCATAGGGTCCAATGTTAAACTAAGTCGAGTCATTGGCGGCCATCTTGAATTTCTGATCGGCAAACGATTCACAAGTTTAGTACAGGACCACCCAATGATCATTCATGCAAAGTCACAATTCAATTGGTTTAGTGGTTTCTAACAAGAAGATTTTTAAAATTTCAACCAATCAGAACACATTATGGGCCCTGGCAGCCATGTTGGATTTCCGATCAGCGCCAAAAACAAAAATCTTGTATATGACCATCCAATGAACATTTCTGCCAAGTTTGATTCAAATCTGTTTTGTGGTTTCAGAAAAAAAGATGAAAATGTGAAATTCCCATAGGGTCCTATGTTAAACTAAGTCGAGTCATGGCGGCCATCTTGAATTTCCGATCGGCAAACGATTCACAAGTTTAGTACAGGACCACCCAATGATCATTCCTGCAAAGTCACAATTCAATTGACTTAGTGGTTTCTGACAAGAAGATTTTAAAAATTTCAGCCAATGAGAACACATTATGGACCCTGGCAGCCATGTTGGATTTCAAATCAGCACCAAAAACACAAATCTGGTAGAGGACCATCCAGTGAACATTTCTGGCAAGTTTGGCTGATTTCTGTTCAGCGGTTTCAGAGAAGAAGATTTAAATGTGAAAAGCTAACGGACGGACGGACGGACGGACAGACGGACGGACGACGGACGCTTACCCATGACAAAAGCTCACATGGCCTATGGCCAGGTGAGCTAAAAAAAGAAATACAAAAAAAAGGAAAAGACAAAAAGAAGAGCGTATTCCAGTGTCCCCCCTTATCATGGAATAGTTATGTTAAAAAGCAATGTCGACACATCAATAGAGCTGGATACAATAATGTGTGCGAATTGATTGATTGATTGCTTGCTTAAGGTACAGCAAGCAATATTTCAGTCATATTCAGGATGAGAAAAGTTTGCAAACAAAAAATCAGAAAGAGGGGACTCTGGGATGGGTCAACATGGGCAATGACTTAACACAGGAACTTGTTTTTCTGTCTCTTCCGACGACAAGTTGGTCCTATTTTTATTCCCCGGGATTCCGACGGGTGACCCTGCTATAGTCGCCTTCTACGACAAGCGCATATATAAAAAGTTACGATTGAAGGAATTGTCCCCAAGTGATCCCTTATATCACGGAAAGAAACAGCATCGGAATATGACAAAATAAACAACTGTGCCATGATACGCCCCGCCCCCCTCCCCTTTGTGACAATTGAAAGTCAGTTGCTCAGCGTGAGAACAGTAATTAATATGCTACATTTTTTAAACCAATTAATTGTATATACTATATGAAAACTGGCGTTTTCCAAACTGACTAAAATCATACCTCTCACTTGCTCCCCCTTTTATCAATACAATGTATGTCACGACGTGACCTATCAGTAAAAGGGGGAACAAGTGAGAGATGTTATCGTACGATGCGTGGACGGACGGACGAACAGCGGTATGCCATATTAAGCCCGTATTTTGACGGGCGTATAAAAATGAATGGCCCATATCTTGAAATTACGAATATATCATTTTTGGCCAAATTATTTTTCAAAACTTTCATCAGTTTGATTAAGGCGAGGTTGCTTATTTGCATGGCGGACGGACGGACATAATTCTGGGGTTTTTCGAAGATGGATGGAAATTTGCGAATGAAAACACGAGTATAAAGTACATCGGCTACACTCTACTTGAA
Source organism: Bathymodiolus brooksi (assembly GCA_963680875.1). NCBI lineage: Eukaryota > Metazoa > Mollusca > Bivalvia > Mytilida > Modiolidae > Bathymodiolus > Bathymodiolus brooksi. The sequence continues at coordinate 125,228,888 of OY804575.1, forward strand.
TACAGCCTGAAGTAGTCGCTACTAAAAAATATACGGGATACTTACACTACCGGTTCATCACGACTTGATCCAGGTTTTTATGGAGTCCGTGTTGTTCATATATGTGTTTTTTTGAGTTCTTGTGTAGTCCTGCCAATTGTTTGTCCGTCTATGATATCGTGTTTCCGATGTTCTGGACCTTTCTTTGGTGAGTAAACGGTTCGGTTTCTGGCCCCATATTACACATGTTATAGTGTTAACTTTCAAAGAAATAAAGCATTTGTCGGACTATCGGACTGTCGGATTATATCTACGGCCCCGCTTTGAAGTTCTCTGAATTAGGCTGTCTATATGTTTTGTCCATTTACAATCACACGACCTGTCGCAAGTCACTGACAAACTTTATCGAATAATGTTGTATCGAGTACACCTCACCATGAACGGGGTTCGAACTCACAGCTTAAGTGGTTATAGGCACTGATCGATTGCACAGCTCGTTGTAAATCCAACTACCACACGATCACGACCACGACGGCCCCTAAAAATTATTTTGTATACTTCCAGAAAGTATCCATATATGAAAAGCTATACCCAGTTTTTAACTCAATTATTTAAACTTTTTTGTACACGTATATAATACTTACAATGTTATGTAGCTATATGGATATGTGTCACATGGGTTATTTCTTTCTTTAATGAGATGTCTGGAAATTTTCAAACAGTGATCTAAAAATATTTTTATGCAATACGACTTGTAAAAGTTCTAAATAGGTTTAAATAGCTTTTTTCATTGGTCTTTTGTTTTTTGAAACATATATATGTATGACAAAGACCTTGTTGACACCAGATAACAAGTTGGATAGAATTAGATCGCTGGGTTTTGTTTCAGATCCATTGTGTTCAGAAAATCCGTAAATTGATCACGACCAAATTCTTATAAACCGTAGTGTTTATAATACTAGGAACTTATAATATAATTTTCAGAAAATCAAAGTAAATTTAAAGAGACATGTACATGTATATTATTGTCAGTTTTCGTGTTTTATGCTACCCACCTTATAACTATTGAATTCTTTACCATCAGAAAATAAAAGACTCTCACATCCCTTAATATCTTCAAATCTAGAATTGTCTCTAGAGTTGATGATGAAAAGGAACATAAACATTATTATTATGGTCAAAGACCGACACACAAATATTACACGCTCGTTTTCGCATGTGAAGTAGTTCTCGTAAATATATTTGATAATTCCAAATGTTCCTGTGGTACGGAAGCAATGAAAGGGACATGCGGGAATTTTTATTTATCTCATAGACACGAGATACTATCGCGAGTTCAAGACATACCAACGAGTGGCTACGAGATAGCTAAGTCTTGGTCACGACATACTATTACATAGCCACGAGATAGTTAAGTCGTGACCACGAGATATCTAAGTCGTGGTCTTGAGATAACTAAGTCGTGACCACGACATACTATCACATAGCCACGAAATAGCTAAGTCGTGACCACGAGATATCTAAGTCGTGGTCTTGAGATAACTAAGTCGTGACCACGACATACTATCACATAGCCACGAAATAGCTAAGTCGTTACCACGAGATATCTAAGTCGTGGTCTTGAGATAACTAAGTCGTGACCACGACATACTATCACATAGCCACGAGATAGCTAAGTCGTGACCACGAGATATATAAGTCGTGGTCTTGAGATAACTAAGTTGTGACCACGACATACTATTGCATAGCCACGAGATAGCTAAGTCGTGACCAAGAGATATCTAAGTCGTGGTCTTGATATAACTAAGTTGTGACCACGACATACTATCACGGGGTTAATTAAGTCGTTATTTGCTTTCAATGATATTTTTGATACATTGTTTCTTTATCAAAATGTTCTCTTGGTGATTTAAATGTGATTTTTATTGTTAAAGGTGACATGTGTTGTGTGTTATTTGAGGGTACACCTTAAAAACGTGAAATTAAAAACATTGTGACCACAGTAAGTTACGACGACAAGTATAAAAATAAAATTTAATAATGTATCTATCGTTTGAAATCAAATTTAGCCGTGTGTGATGCCGTTAACTTAAACTCGTTAACTAAGCCACTTTTTTAACACTGGGCACCCTACTAATAACGCCAGTTTGTAAATCAAACAAAACTAAAACTAAACAATATCTGTTTAGAAATAACAATCTGTGTTATCTTAAAAAGCAAATAGAAAAAACAATGTCATCACAAACTGGTTTTATTAGATAACAAAATGTGTTATATGATATAACGAAATAAAAATAACTATTATCTAATGCAAAACATAGAATTGCATGTGTACTATTGTCGTGTGAATTTGAGGTCCCAATTATCAGTAAGGCTTGTTTTACACTATTTGTTAGTGTGTATTATTTTGTGTTTTTTTTTTTTTTTTAGCTTTTATTTCAAATGGCTCACCATTTGCATACGGTTTTTTGTCATATTGCATCCTCAAAAATCAGTATATACTAATGTTTTATCTCCTGTATAAATATATGAAATCACTCAGGAATTATGACAACAATTTGTCATTTTGACTATTGTATTGTCTGTCCTTCCATTTACGGCTTCTGATTGTCACTTTAGTATTTTCAATTTTTTCTTATATAAACAATATCGTAAAAAAAACCTACCAATTTGCTATGATTTGTGGGGTTCGTGTTACTCGATCTGTAGATATATGTGCATGTTGTTTGTCCTTTTGTCCTTTTTCTTTTGGCCATTGTGGTGTCCGTCTTTCTTCGATTAACGGATTTTGATTACCGCTTTGCTATATTCAAACTCTTCTTTGTCCAACATTTGTGCAAATCATAGCACATTGTCAGTTTTTTTCACGACATTGTTTATATAAGAAAAAAATGGTTATACCAGAAGTCGTAAATCAAAGGATATACAATATAATAGTCAAAATGACAAGCAATGATCTACACAACAATACACAGAAAACCAGAGATTGAGAAACACGAACCCCACAAAAAAAAGAAAAAAAGAATGAATTCTTTTATCATTTATAGCTTTCGCTAAGCTATTTAACTTAATGCTAAGACAATAGATAGGATGCTACCTTGTGAAAGATTCCCTGCTAAGACAATAGATAGGATGCTACCTTGTGAAAGATCTATTCCCTGCTAAGACAATAGATAGGATGCTACCTTGTGAAAAATTCCCTGCTAAGACAATAGATAGGATGCTACCTTGTGAAAGATTCCCTGCTAAGACAATAGATAGGATGCTACCTTGTGAAAAATCTATTCCCTGCTAAGACAATAGATAGGATGCTACCTTGTGAAAGATTCCATGCTAAGACAATAGATAGGATGCTACCTTGTGAAAGATCTATTCCCTGCTAAGACAATAGATAGGATGCTACCTTGTGAAAGATCTATTCCCTGCTAAGACAATAGATATGATGCTACCTTGTGAAAGATTCCCTGCTAAGACAATAGATAGGATGCTACCTTGTGAAAGATTCCCTGCTAAGACAATAGATAGGATGCTACCTTGTGAAAGATCTATTCCCTGCTAAGACAATAGATAGGATGCTACCTTGTGAAAGATCTATTCCCTGCTAAGACAATAGATAGGATGCTACCTTGTGAAAGATTCCCTGCTAAGACAATAGATAGGATGCTACCTTGTGAAAGATTCCCTGCTAAGACAATAGATAAGATGCTACCTTGTGAAAGATTCCCTGCTAAGACAATAGATAGGATGCTACCTTGTGAAAGATTCCCTGCTAAGACAATAGATAGGATGCTACCTTGTGAAAAATCTATTCCCTGCTAAGACAATAGATAGGATGTTACCTTGTGAAAGATTCCCTGCTAAGACAATAGATAGGATGCTACCTTGTGAAAGATCTGTTCCCTGCTAAGACAATAGATAGGATGCTACCTTGTGAAAGATCTATTCCCTGCTAAGACAATAGATATGATGCTACCTTGTGAAAGATTCCCTGCTAAGACAATAGATAGAATGCTACCTTGTGAAAGATTCCCTGCTAAGACAATAGATAGGATGCTACCTCGTGAAAGATCTATTCCCTGCTAAGACAATAGATAGGATGCTACCTTGTGAAAGATTCCCTGCTAAGACAATAGATAGGATGCTACCTTGTGAAAAATCTATTCCCTGCTAAGACAATAGATAGGATGCTACCTTGTGAAAGATTCCATGCTAAGACAATAGATAGGATGCTACCTTGTGAAAGATCTATTCCCTGCTAAGACAATAGATAGGATGCTACCTTGTGAAAGATCTATTCCCTGCTAAGACAATAGATATGATGCTACCTTGTGAAAGATTCCCTGCTAAGACAATAGATAGGATGCTACCTTGTGAAAGATTCCCTGCTAAGACAATAGATAGGATGCTACCTTGTGAAAGATCTATTCCCTGCTAAGACAATAGATAGGATGCTACCTTGTGAAAGATCTATTCCCTGCTAAGACAATAGATAGGATGCTACCTTGTGAAAGATTCCCTGCTAAGACAATAGATAGGATGCTACCTTGTGAAAGATTCCCTGCTAAGACAATAGATAAGATGCTACCTTGTGAAAGATTCCCTGCTAAGACAATAGATAGGATGCTACCTTGTGAAAGATTCCCTGCTAAGACAATAGATAGGATGCTACCTTGTGAAAAATCTATTCCCTGCTAAGACAATAGATAGGATGTTACCTTGTGAAAGATTCCCTGCTAAGACAATAGATAGGATGCTACCTTGTGAAAGATCTGTTCCCTGCTAAGACAATAGATAGGATGCTACCTTGTGAAAGATCTATTCCCTGCTAAGACAATAGATATGATGCTACCTTGTGAAAGATTCCCTGCTAAGACAATAGATAGAATGCTACCTTGTGAAAGATTCCCTGCTAAGACAATAGATAGGATGCTACCTCGTGAAAGATCTATTCCCTGCTAAGACAATAGATAGGATGCTACCTTGTGAAAGATCTATTCCCTGCTAAGACAATAGATAGGATGCTACCTTGTGAAAGATCTATTCCCTGCTAAGACAATAGATAGGATGCTACCTTGTGAAAGATTCCCTGCTAAGACAATAGATAGGATGCTACCTTGTGAAAGATTCCCTGCTAAGACAATAGATAGGATGCTACCTTGTGAAAGATCTATTCCCTGCTAAGACAATAGATAGGATGCTACCTTGTGAAAGATTCCCTGCTAAGACAATAGATAGGATGCTACCTTGTGAAAGATTCCCTGCTAAGATATCAGAAAAACGTCAAAATAATTATATTTTTAATTCTTTGATTTTTTAAACTGAAATGAGATTGGGTAGTCCACTTTTCGACGTCTATACCAACAAATATATTTTAAATTCTACATGTCCGTGTGATTAAATAAGCTTTATCAATGCAACCACATCAAGATTTTTGCAAAAACGTTTCGTATGAAAGTTTTATAACTTCCAAGATGATCTAAGCTTCTTCGATCTTGTCGGAATATGCACTATGTGTACGTCGAAGATATGATTGGAAAAAAAACCACACACTGCTATCACTTGTCACCCTGAACATAGTTTTGAAGACACCGGCTGTGAGAGCAATGCATTGATAGTTTGTCGTTTTGGAGTGATCTTGTGTAGGTTTATGGAATCAGATTTACTGTTAGTAATTTCCAAATGGCTGGTCGTTCTCTGGTATTTTAGACACCGTTCTAAAGATCAAAAAGAATTTGAAGGACTTGATGCTTAAGAGGTTCATAGAGAATATCAGCAGGACTGTTTTCTGTGTCATAAGATTTGTCCAATGGTGTCTTTAGACTAAGGGGTGCTTTACCCAATTTTATAATTAAGAATAAAGTCACCCTTGTTTGTCCTTTTGATTCTGGATGGTTTTTTCAGCTGGAGAATTGTTTAAGTTGAGCGAAAAAGAAAAAAAAGCTGAAATAGTAAGAACAACAACGATACAAACACAATTGACATGATTAAAGTATTGTTCATCGTCATTAGATAATAAAAACCCATGCGGCATAGAGTCGTCAACCCTTTCTCTTTGTCAGCTCGGCTTCTGAACATCTGTAACATTTGTTGTCACTACCTCAAAATGATTTTGTGCCACGTCCAAACTTTTAGCATATGGACCACAGCGTCTTGAATTCGGAATGAATACATTGACTCTGAGTAGTATAAATCGATTTGGATGGCTTTTACAGCAGTTGGCAGGCCGAAATAAGTATATTCAATGAAAATACTTTTCACATGAGTAATAACATTGATTTTATGTTTTAAATATATGTCGCTGACTCGGTATGAATTTAACCACTTCATAAAATGTGTTGTGTGAGTCCACGTAAATTTAAATTTCATGAATATTTTTGAACCATTTACAAATTATGCCCCCCCCCCCCCCAGCTATAATTAAGTACCAAAAGGGTCGATACAACTTTGGATTACCAGGACGCATAAGCATAAACGAGTATACTCAAACACAATAATTTCTTTGGAAACGGTTCCATAAACAATACATTTGTATCTACGTTGACCATTGTTTTTATGAGACAAGGTTGACTCAATTTGTTTAATTTGTCTTTATTTTAGAATTTAATAGTTGTGTAAAGGGTAGAGAATGTCTTAATGCTATTGTATAAGGAGAATGCCATTGATTGTATGTACTCTAACAGATCTTGAATGTTTGAGAATCCATATCTGATTCACACCTCTTCTGGAGTAACTCTGAATCTCGGTTTTGACAGCTAATACAATAGATGTTAATGATTTGAAGAGAGATTTAATGGAGCATTTGGCGACCCAACACTGTAACATTGTTTGTAAGGTCAGTTATGCAATTGAAGCACCCAGTAGAAGATCCTGTTTTCATCTTTGGTAGAAATTCCAAAAGGAATACAAAACAGATTTATGATTGTCCAGGATTTCCATTTTCGTAGACCTGTGACTCCGCATCTTCGCTAGCCAAGGGTTACGATTCGGGCCCCCTTCTCTCCACCTTTGGCAGATCTAGAATACATTTTGAGGATTCGCGCTTTAATATTTCATTGGTTACGGCTACCAGTAGACGTATCCAATAAGAAGACGTTTTACACGGAGCACATGTTATCGACGAAATGTAAACAAAGATGGCACCGGAATGCTCTCATATGACAACGATTTGCCACTTCTCGTTTTGGTTCCAATGAAAACATCTTTCCCGTCTGCCAAAGCTTTGATACTTTCACTTGGTTGACAGTAAATGCTTCCAAATTAAATTTATCACAAATAAGTTTTTCTTCACTGTGCGCTGCCATTTTCAACTCTCCAGCATACGTATAACAAAGCGATTCTGATTGGCTGGCGATGACGGCTATCTAAGGGGCGCAACTTCGATAAACCACCAGGTGGCATTGCGCGCGAATTTCAAAATGTATTCTAAATCTGCCAAGGGTGGAAAGAAGGGGAACCCGAATCGTAACCCTTGGCTAGCGAAGATGGTGACTCCGAGGTATATGTAAAATTGCCAAGTGAATTCGTCAATTCCTGATTCCTTTATCAAACAGAAAATGAAATGTGGTTTACCTACACAAACGATATCTTAATGATCTTGTCTAGATATTTGTATTCAAATAACTGTGACCTTGAGATCGATGACATGGGAGTGACCCATTATGTTTGTTAACTTTTTTTTTAATTGGTATCAACAAACTCGCAGTCATAACCAATTTGAAAAGAGTATCTATGGCTTTTCGTTCATGCTTTGCACATTTTCTGACCTATTCCTAGACGGAATCTATACAAACTTTAAAGTTATATTTCTAAATTATGGGCTTAGGCTCACGATATTTCGACCATTTTCCAAACACGTCTCGTAGATAATGGTAAAGTCAACAGTTATAACGTTATTGTTATATAGAAAAACATATTTATTTGGATAACACATCAATTTGACATATATGAAAAACACATAAACAAGGCAAATTGTAAAAACTACTACAAAAATGTTTTGAAACATACATATTAAAAAACCCCATAGATTCTACAAATATTTGATATTAAATCTAGGATAACAGAGCTCGAGGGTGACAGACAAGCAAATTGTGACCCGCTCCGGAGGATGAAAGACTAAAATGTCACCTTATCAATCAATGAAAATCCATGCAAATTTCATAAAAATAAATAAATATATAAATCATAACATACAAAGTAACAATACAATTTTCATTGTGTAAGGTCAATTTTTCGCGGTATACAAATTATACGGAAGACACATTTAACGCGATTTTGTGAGTACATGTATATATATGTACTTATAAAGGATTAACAAAATTAAATGAGTTATTTTTAGAGTTGATGCCATATGGCTTAAAAGTGTCCAGTTACCTTTTCCACAAATGCACCCTATTTTTTTTGTACAATTCCCCCCCAAAATGTTCAACAATAGATTAGTAGCAAATAAATGGTGGGGCCGTCGTGGCCGTGATCGCATGTTAGTTTAATCAACTGATGTTGTGAGTTCGAATCTCGATCAGGGCGATATGTACAACATTTTGTGATAAAATTTGTCAGTGACTAGCGACAGGTCGGTGGTTTTCTCCGGGTCCTCCAGTTTCCTCCACCAATAAAACTGACCGCCACGATATAACTGAAATATTGTTGAAAGTGGCGTTAAACACCATCAAAAAAACAAACAACATATAAAAAATGGTTGACAACTGGATCATATGCTTTTCTACATAAGGGATAAATTAATTCAATAAATGTCTTAAATACAGTGTGTCTCCTGTTTCTCATTATTTTTTATTTTGACATCAATCTAACTCAGCAATTGTAATATATTGTATAGGATGAAGAAGTATTCATTATACAGTCACAAGAAATACAGTATATTATACAAACGACTAAGTAAATAGTAAACATACAATACATCTCCCTCAATGGATTTCAAAATTAAAATAAATAATTATATGTAACATCTACAGTACACTCCAAGTGTATCAACGATCAAACTCTCAGGTCCGATATATTCCTCCCAAAATGTCCGACAAATTTGAGAGTCAACACTCTCTAAGTCCGACTATTTGGTCGGACATTTTGGTCGGACGTGTGAGAGTGGATATTACAAGATTTTTTTTTACATTTCTCGGGGTGAATATGTCAAACATTTTGTGATCGATGCGTATTTGTAAGCGTACTTTCTTTCCGGTGTGTAAAATGTGCGGGTACGTAAATACCCTAGTGTATTTTTACCTTGCACCATATTCGCGCCAGGAAAGGTAGCTCCAAGGTCAATATTTGTCACGCGCGGGCACAACAGTCGTTCGATGCATAGGAGCACCTCATAATCAAAGAATTGTACAATAATTTCGAGTTACACCGTTTGTGTTTCTTTAATCTGTTTAATTTTAATAGATCTTTCTAGTACATTTAAATTTTACGATTACAATCGGAATGCTAGAAATATCGTAACTTTTCCGAAATCTAAACTTTAAAATTATACACGCCGAGTCCAGCACTGGCTTGGATTTCTCGAAAAAAGTTTTCTTAACAAACCAAATTAAATTTGAGTAAAAACTCGACTTAAGTTTGCGTTTTGACTTTGTTTGTTTGGAAAAATCACTGACGATTTAAAAAAAAAATCTGTTGTCACTTAAAACGGAGTCAGTGAGGCCGGTACGGCTGTGTACATGAATGAATAAGAGATAATTTTTTCGGAGTGTGATATCCATATAAAGGTGAAATAACGGATGCAAAAATCACCGGCTAAAGTTACACAATATTCCGTTTACAAATATTTCAAGTCCCTATACTTGTTCATCTGTGACGGCAATATGTGTATTGGACTAGGTATTACAGCCAGCTTGATATGAATTATGAATTAATTAGCTCAGGTTACAGGTGTCAATAATGGAAGGAACATCTTGACACAAATTTCCAGGTGCCAGGGGGAGAACAATTATAATTAATTCTATTTAATGTTGTTGTTTTTTATTACTATTTGTTTGTAGGTACATTTGCAATCATTGAAGTAAATTTAATTTGAGAGTCAACACTCTCTAAGTCCGACTATTAGGTCGGACGTGAGAGTGGATATTTAAAGATTTTTTTTACATTTCTCGAGGTGAACATGTCAAACATTTTGTGATCGATGCATATTTGTAAGCGCACTTTCTTTCCGGTATGTAGAATGTCCGGTTACGTAAATACCCTACTGTATTTCTACCTTGCACCATATTCGCGCCAGGAAAGGTAGCTCAAAGGTCAATATATAACTGAAATATTGTTGAAAAGTGACGTTTAAACACCCATAGCCTCATATAAATTATTGCAATAAAATATCGATTAAGTAACGAAATTGATATAAATTATTTTCCAGTATATTTAGTATAAAAAGCTTGTTTACTGTGAGATGTATTGCAACCGCCATTTTTTACTACAATCACGTGCGCATGCTCGTGTTTGATGGAAAGCTATAGCTATATTTAGATATTTTGTGATAATAATTTTATATTGTATAACAAGATACATTTGTATAATTGTATAACAAGATACATTTTTTATAGTATATATTTTTATTATAAAATACAATATTGAACTGATTTTCGATAACACTTCAATCATTGAATATTGATTTTTTTTCGGATGTTGAATATTTTATGCCCAGAATTGCACCCCTGCTTTATTTTAAAAAGAAATAACACCAAGTACATCGATGATACGAGTCTTCTTATTCAGAAATAAACCTACAGCAAAATAAAGGTATACATTTTTTGTACTGTAAACAAAATCGTCATTTTTATCTAGATTTATCGTCCGAAAAATACGTTACTCCTCTACTATACTAATTTGGATTAGGTGATGGGAATTAGGTGCCATCATCAAAATAAAGATTAAAAAATGTATTTCATGATAACGATGGCTGATTACAATTGTTTGTCATGCATTAGCTGTCAGTTGTAATATACAGGATGTAACCAATATACAGGAAGAGCCCCTACTGTGAAGCCATCTATTTTGAGATGCCATTCAATGAAAATAACAACCTGACCATATTGTTACATAATAAGAATAAGAATTAGATAAGAAATTAAAATTTATAGAAGGCAAGGATTTATATAATTAACACATTAAATCACATTTCATTTATTTAGCTTGGGTCAGTTATCAATTAAAAAGACAAAAATGGTTTTAAAAAAAATCTGTCTAATAAGTATTTACCTAAATAACGATATCATGACGTATAATAATTTCTCACCGTAAATGTATTTATTTTATTAAGATATTTATACACATATATAAGAAAAAAGATATAAAGAGGGAGAGGCGTTAAGGGGCAACATTGGCCCCATATTATATTAAAAAATAATGCTTGACATAGAATAAAAACAATTTACTAATTTAATTGTTAGATAAACAAATTTTCAAAAAATATAACTTTCCGTGAAATTGGGTGCGTTATGACGTCATAATGACATCATCATTAGACGGATAATGCTATAAATGGACTACAAACGACATTTTTAATGTACATTTTAGCTATTTTATATACCTCCACAGTCTTCCACCAACACCAAATTGAGCAGCTGTTTTGAGTATAGAGGGTTAATGATTATATCAAAATATTTTGTTGGTGGAGGATTGTGGAGGTTGTTAAATATTAATTTATTTATAACCTCAGCCAGACCCTTAAAATCAATATTTTCACTCTTCTGATTGTATATATGAGACCATTATATACACAATCTGTACATTTCATGATTCATTTCAAGTAATGAAATTCATCAGTAAATAACTTATGTTTCTGTAAATAATTGTATTTATCCTGCAATGACAGCATTTACCGACCAATATAGCCTGCCTAATATTTTTTTTTGATATTGGTCAGTTATAAATAGAACATTTTTTGATATTGGTCAGTTATAAATGAACATACAAATGTAAAACGGGGCACATCGGGGGATATTGTTTTCAAATACATACACAAAATTATTTCAAATACTTTTATCAACGTCCAGTAAAGGTTTATTTACGATTTAAAATTGCAGGATAAATACAATACATGTGCACTGTCGAAGCATATAGGTAAATATGTGTATTCGGCGCGAAACGCGGGAAAAGGCTCGGCGAAGCCTCGCCTTTTCCCGCGTTTCTAAGCCTCATACACATATTACCCATATGCTTCGACAGTGCACAAGTATTGTATATTTATTTTAAATACAGTTTGTGTACATTGAAACCAAGAGAAAACCTCAGTGCATGCAATCCGGCGTCAATGCCATAAAAAGAACTGGGGACTATAAGTGCCATATATGGCCCCATATTTAATGAATCATTATCTTAGAAAATACTTGATTAAAATTTGATGTATTATAGACGAGATCATACTTTTGATGTTAAAACTTGTTTCCAACAAACTTGATACGTATTTGACGTCATTATGACGTCATGAGCGTTATTTGTTTTCTGTATTTCGTGGAATTTTGCCCGAGATATTTGGACGATTTTCGAAGAAATTAAGCACCTCCGCAGTCGTGCACCAGAAAAATATTTTACCAGATTATTAAAATAAATAAAACACAAATACTGTTAAAGTATTTTTTTGGTTTTACGAGGTGTTAAATTTCTTGAAAAACGACGGGAAAAGGTTCAAATATTCCAAGCGCTTAGATGACGTTTTGATATTTGAGAAGCAATCTTTGCCGTAAAAAACGATGGTATGTCGGCACGTAGCAGTTATATACAAATGTAAGATAAAAATAAAATAAACACCACTTCATCCAAAATAGTTTTTTTTTCATAAGCCCCCAATTATTGATTATATATTTTCTTCCGGGATACTGAAATAGTTATTACTACAGGGATACGGAGGTAGCCGTTTAATGGTCTATCGATGCTACTTCTAAAATGAAGTAAAATAGTTTGATCCAAAAGGAGTAGATATTTTTTGGGCACAATCCAACAGATAGCTCTCACATTATGACCCAAAGGTGTTTTATGTTATGCACTACATACACAAACGTTTGATCCATCATCTGTTCATTGGAGGTTAGGTGTATAACACCACTTTCAAAAATATTTCATTTATTACTTTTGTGGCGGAAATTGGAGTACCCAGAGAAATCCACAGACCTGTCGCAAGTCACTGACAAACTTTATCACATAATGTTTTATCGAGTACACCTCGCCATGAATGGGGTTCAAACTCACAACTTAAGTGGTGATAAGCAATGATTGCACAGGTAGTTGTAAATTCAAGTACCATACGACCACGACGTCTCAAGTTCAGTTAAGATGAAAGGTAATTGTTTTATTGATATTGATGGAATTTATGATTATCACTGTTTATAAACTTTCTTTTTATATCAATCAATGAAAAGAATTGGTTTGCTGAAAGTATGTTTTTTGTTGGGGTTCATTGGATGGAATTTGTATCTCATGTGAAGTTCCGTCAATTGCAGACACAACGTTAGGCATATCAGAACAATACATTTTCTTTTGGTTGGCCACTGAATTCACATAACATTTTCATAAATTATATCAAGTTTCCCCTTTTGCGCCCAAATTAAACTTTTAACTTCTATCAATTCCATTCTCTTAAATCAACCTCCAATGGACAAATGATGGATCAAAAGTTTGTGTATGTAGTGCATTGAAAATGCGTTCTGTCATGTGCATAAGTTATTGTTTGCATGATTGACAGACAATATTCATCATATTGTTTTCTAGCTTCTGAACTGTCGATCGAGAAAAAAATAAAATATTCTAGACAGGCAGCAAATAGCCAGTCAATGGGGTTTGCAATTAATATTTCGCATGCACAATAGCAACCCCACACCACAAGGTGTGGAAAATAGAAATATTCTTATGTGGTTTAAATGCGTATTAACTGCATTACATGTAAACTGTATGATTCTGTTTGATAAAGTCCTTTAACTAGAACAGGAACAAAATGTTCACTTGAGTGAAATAGTATTGTAATAAAAGATCGTACAAGTATTAAAGAATGTCCAGGTATATTTTAAATGAGGGTGAAACAAGTCACCATTTGATATTAATTCCGTTGTATTTCATTTTGACGATTCTAATTACGGAAGACGATCACAACCATATTGTTTTTGATTGGATTAAAATTATAGCTGTATAATAATGTATAATATCCTATTATTATTAGAATCCTAACATGACTGCGAATTTGACATAAATAAAATAACAAATGGCTTTCTCTAGGAAAACGCCGACTTTATGTGAAAGGGACACCAGACAGATATGAGGAACGAATTTAATACATCCCTTAGCGCGGGATTTAAAGGACACACTCCTTACACGTAAAAGACAACTTTCAGCAGATTCTGATAGCAACAGTTTATTAGGAGTGTTGTTGTTGGTTTGTCACAAAGCAAAATAATATCTACCATCTCTTCATTTTCTAGTGACAATCAAAACAATCATACATAGACTCATGGCAGCGACACACATTTTACACTACACGATTAATCATATGGTTGTAAACTTGTTCTCATCATAAATATATATGAAATACTTGATTGTAAAACAATTATCTATCGACAACCACTTTCTTTGGGATATCTGATTCCAAGGCTTGTTATCAGTTTATCAAAAAAACAAAAATAATTCACACCATTTCCCAAAATATTTCCATATTATAAAAAAAAGCGGTCTTTAAATATAGGACATTTTTTTTTATAGATTTGTGATGGTTGTCCGTAAAAATGTACTGGAATATATCATCGCATTGGTTGTCGTTAAGAATAAAGTACGGTTAAAAAAGTGTTTAAAAAAATTTCAAATATGACAAAGTTCTATTGTCCAAATAAATCTATCTATTACTTCTTTAAGATTAATACCAACATTTCGACCAGTTTTCGACGATCAATGTTAATAAGTTTCTGAATTGATGCCCCAGGGACGGATCCAGGCCCCCCCCCCATAAAATTGGAAAACAAATTATTTTTTGGCGTAAAATCGTGATTTCTCACACGAAATACCCAAAAACAAATTTAAGTCCCCCCCCCCCCTCCTAACTTGAAATCCTGAATCCGCCCCTGATAAAAACCTCAATATGTACATTATCAATGTCATAGCAGACGATGAATCCAAAATTAGTCTGTATGAGATTTAAGGTGACGAAAAAATGAATTACGAAAAACTACAATTTGAACGTGAAATAATAGATGTGGTACGTAGTTCTTATATTTAAAGATGGCATTTTTAGATCAGATTTCATGAGATCATTCATGCAATTTTAGCATCATAATATAACCTGACAAATTAAGCGATCAAAATAATGAGAAATTTTATCACGTGAAACAAACCGTCGAAAACAGGAGACCGTCGAAAATGGGTGACGTTGTGACATTACTATTCGTTCACTTTAATTTCATAATACGGTTTCGGAACGTCTTTTTATTCCTGAAATCAATCCACATTGCATATTATGTCAAATTTATGCTGTGTTTATTGAGTTTTATTATGCTTTGTTTTTTAATGATATGCATTATAATACAATGATACGTACGTTCTGTATAATAAACAAAATGACGTTCACTGCTTTTCATTACCTGAATTTGTCGATCAGCTGTGAGGAATTAGATACACATATTAACTAACTGTATTTATTTCTGAAAAGCACATATTGCGAATACATTTTGGAGAAAATTTTATCGACAATTGAGGTGGGGCCAATTTTGGCCCTTATAGCTCCCAGTCCTTTATTTTTTAAGTACAAATAAATTGGAAGACGGCTTGAAAATCGAAAACGCAGAATAGTTATCTATGTTTATAAGTCTTAGTAAAAAGAGTCTTGAGCAACGTTTTTTTTCACACCTGTGATAGGTGTATTTGTATATCATGAATGCACGATGCGACAACATGCTGAGATGGGTGATGTTTTGACAGGTAAACTGTAAAAAAAACCAACGTAGAATACACTAATAAAATATTATTTCACCTATATCAGGACTCCGCAGACTGCCAATTTTCAAGAAAAAAAACCGGGATTTATGGATTGATGACCCATTCGCCATGAACAAAATAAAACTTAAATTTTACTAAATAATTTTAATCCAAATTTGCCTTTAAAGAAATAAATGTATAAATTAGAATTATTTACCCGGGTTCGTTCGCCCTACATTTGGCAAACACGTAAAAGAGCAAACGCACCCGATATCGTAAACCGGCAACTGTCTGCAGCAAGTGAAAGGGCCTTGGCATCGATTGTCGCGAGTACATAGGGACATATTAATATTTACTTCTAGTGCACTTAAAACATGGGACCTGCATGTTAATACATTTTATTCATGGATATTATTGTATATATCGCCCGTGACAGCCGTTAACATATCTATACTTTCCGTACCACTGTATATCACTTATTTACTTCAGCTTTACTAAGATACGCATGTTTCTTTATGCACAAATTTATTGGTTAGCAGAATTTGGGGACGTTTCCTGTTTACAGTTTAACTATCTGAGAGTGGAGACTCTCACTCCGACCTGGGAGGATTTGGTCGGACATTTGTCGGACAATTTGGTCGGACAATTTTAAGAGTGAAGTCCGAAAAAACTCTGTGTCCGACCAGAGTGTTTGATCGTTGATACACTTGGAGGGATCTGTATAATCCGACAGTCCGATAGTCCGACAAATGCTTTATTTCTTTGAAAGTTAACACTATAACATGTGTAATATGGGGCCAGAAACCGAACCGTTTAGTCACCAAAGAAAGGTCCAGAACATCGGAAACACGATATCATAGACGGACAAACAATTGGCAGGGCCATACAAGAACTCAAAAAAACACATATATGAACAACACGGACTCCATAAAAACCTGGATCAAGTCGTGATGAACCGGTAGTGTAAGCATCCCGTATATTTTTAGTGGCGACTACTTCAGGCTTTATTCAAGTAGCTTGTAGCCGAGTCCAGCCAAGAAAAGTTACTATTGAAAAGAAAGATGAAATAAATGAATACAAAACTAGAGGCTCAGGTGAGCCTGTATCGCTCACTTGACATAAATAAGTCCTCTTGAGAATGTCTGCATGCTGAATACATCTAAGTTACTATTCAAATCCCATATTGCCGTAGGGTTCTATGTTAAAACTATATCTGCTCATGGCAGTCACCTTGGATGGAGGTCGTGGTCACCGGACACAATTTTGAAAGTATACTACCCAAGGACCATCCATGCCATGTTTGCTTTAAATTGGCTGACTGGTTTCAGAAGAGAAGACTTTTAAACAATTTTCCCATAGGGTCCTATGTTAAAACTATGTCTGCTGATGGCGGCCATTTTGAACCGAGATCGGGATCACTGAACACAATTTTGGAAGTTGACCACCTAAGGACCATCGATGACATGTTTGCTATATTGGCTTACTAGTTTCAGAGGAGAAGATTTTAAAACATTTTTTCCCATAGGGTCCTATGTTAAAACTACAGTATGTTTGCTGAAGGTGGCCATCTTGGATGGAGGTCAGGGTCACTGGACACCATGTTGAAAATTGACCACTTAAGGACCATCCATGCCATGTTTGCTTTAAATTGGCTTACTGGTTTCAGAGAAGAAGATCATTCCTGCAAAGCCACAATTCAATTGGCTTAGTGGTTTCTAA
Source organism: Bathymodiolus brooksi (assembly GCA_963680875.1). NCBI lineage: Eukaryota > Metazoa > Mollusca > Bivalvia > Mytilida > Modiolidae > Bathymodiolus > Bathymodiolus brooksi. The sequence continues at coordinate 125,246,486 of OY804575.1, forward strand.
CAAGAAGATTTTTAAAATTTCGACCAATCAGAACACATTATAGGCCCTGGCAGCCATGTTGGATTTCCGATCAGCACCAAAAACACAAATCTTGTATATGACCATCCCATGACAATTTCTGCCAGGTTTGGTTCAAATCTGTTTTGTGGTTTCAGAAAAAAAGATGAAAATGTGAAATTCCCATAGGGTCCAATGTTAAACTAAGTCGAGTCATGGCGGCCATCTTGAATTTCCAATTGGCAAACGATTCACAAGGTTAGTACAAGACCACCCAATGATCATTCCTGCAAAGTCACAATTCAATTGGCTTAGTGGTTTCTAACAAGAAGATTTTTTAAATTTCGACCAATCAGAACACATTATGGGCCCTGGCAGCCATGTTGGATTTCCGATCAGCGTCAAAAACAAAAATCTTGTATATGACCATCCAATGAACATTTCTGCCAAGTTTGATTCAAATCTGTTTTGTGGTTTCAGAAAAAAAGATGAAAATGTGAAATTCCCATAGGGTCCAATGTTAAACTAAGTCGAGTCATGGCGGCCATCTTGAATTTCTGATCGGCAAACGATTCACAAGTTTAGTACAGGACCACCCAATGATCATTCATGCAAAGTCACAATTCAATTGGCTTAGTGGTTTCTAACAAGAAGATTTTTAAAATTTCAACCAATCAGAACACATTATGGGCCCTGGCAGCCATGTTGGATTTCCGATCAGCGCCAAAAACAAAAATCTTGTATATGACCATCCAATGAACATTTCTGCCAAGTTTGATTCAAATCTGTTTTGTGGTTTCAGAAAAAAAGATGAAAATGTGAAATTCCCATAGGGTCCAATGTTAAACTAAGTCGAGTCATGGCGGCCATCTTGAATTTCCGATCGGCAAACGATTCACAAGTTTAGTACAGGACCACCCAATGATCATTCCTGCAAAGTCACAATTCAATTGACTTAGTGGTTTCTGACAAGAAGATTTTAAAAATTTCAGCCAATGAGAACACATTATGGACCCTGGCAGCCATGTTGGATTTCAAATCAGCACCAAAAACACAAATCTGGTAGAGGACCATCCAGTGAACATTTCTGGCAAGTTTGGCTGATTTCTGTTCAGCGGTTTCAGAGAAGAAGATTTAAATGTGAAAAGCTAACGGACGGACGGACGGACGGACGGACAGACGGACGGACGACGGACGCTTACCCATGACAAAAGCTCACATGGCCTATGGCCAGGTGAGCTAAAAAAAGAAATACAAAAAAAAGGAAAAGACAAAAAGAAGAGCGTATTCCAGTGTCCCCCCTTATCATGGAATAGTTATGTTAAAAAGCAATGTCGACACATCAATAGAGCTGGATACAATAATGTGTGCGAATTGATTGATTGATTGCTTGCTTAAGGTACAGCAAGCAATATTTCAGTCATATTCAGGATGAGAAAAGTTTGCAAACAAAAAATCAGAAAGAGGGGACTCTGGGATGGGTCAACATGGGCAATGACTTAACACAGGAACTTGTTTTTCTGTCTCTTCCGACGACAAGTTGGTCCTATTTTTATTCCCCGGGATTCCGACGGGTGACCCTGCTATAGTCGCCTTCTACGACAAGCGCATATATAAAAAGTTACGATTGAAGGAATTGTCCCCAAGTGATCCCTTATATCACGGAAAGAAACAGCATCGGAATATGACAAAATAAACAACTGTGCCATGATACGCCCCGCCCCCCTCCCCTTTGTGACAATTGAAAGTCAGTTGCTCAGCGTGAGAACAGTAATTAATATGCTACATTTTTTAAACCAATTAATTGTATATACTATATGAAAACTGGCGTTTTCCAAACTGACTAAAATCATACCTCTCACTTGCTCCCCCTTTTATCAATACAATGTATGTCACGACGTGACCTATCAGTAAAAGGGGGAACAAGTGAGAGATGTTATCGTACGATGCGTGGACGGACGGACGAACAGCGGTATGCCATATTAAGCCCGTATTTTGACGGGCGTATAAAAATGAATGGCCCATATCTTGAAATTACGAATATATCATTTTTGGCCAAATTATTTTTCAAAACTTTCATCAGTTTGATTAAGGCGAGGTTGCTTATTTGCATGGCGGACGGACGGACATAATTCTGGGGTTTTTCGAAGATGGATGGAAATTTGCGAATGAAAACACGAGTATAAAGTACATCGGCTACACTCTACTTGAATACAGCCTGAAGTAGTCGCTACTAAAAAATATACGGGATACTTACACTACCGGTTCATCACGACTTGATCCAGGTTTTTATGGAGTCCGTGTTGTTCATATATGTGTTTTTTTGAGTTCTTGTGTAGTCCTGCCAATTGTTTGTCCGTCTATGATATCGTGTTTCCGATGTTCTGGACCTTTCTTTGGTGAGTAAACGGTTCGGTTTCTGGCCCCATATTACACATGTTATAGTGTTAACTTTCAAAGAAATAAAGCATTTGTCGGACTATCGGACTGTCGGATTATATCTACGGCCCCGCTTTGAAGTTCTCTGAATTAGGCTGTCTATATGTTTTGTCCATTTACAATCACACGACCTGTCGCAAGTCACTGACAAACTTTATCGAATAATGTTGTATCGAGTACACCTCACCATGAACGGGGTTCGAACTCACAGCTTAAGTGGTTATAGGCACTGATCGATTGCACAGCTCGTTGTAAATCCAACTACCACACGATCACGACCACGACGGCCCCTAAAAATTATTTTGTATACTTCCAGAAAGTATCCATATATGAAAAGCTATACCCAGTTTTTAACTCAATTATTTAAACTTTTTTGTACACGTATATAATACTTACAATGTTATGTAGCTATATGGATATGTGTCACATGGGTTATTTCTTTCTTTAATGAGATGTCTGGAAATTTTCAAACAGTGATCTAAAAATATTTTTATGCAATACGACTTGTAAAAGTTCTAAATAGGTTTAAATAGCTTTTTTCATTGGTCTTTTGTTTTTTGAAACATATATATGTATGACAAAGACCTTGTTGACACCAGAAAACAAGTTGGATAGAATTAGATCGCTGGGTTTTGTTTCAGATCCATTGTGTTCAGAAAATCCGTAAATTGATCACGACCAAATTCTTATAAACCGTAGTGTTTATAATACTAGGAACTTATAATATAATTTTCAGAAAATCAAAGTAAATTTAAAGAGACATGTACATGTATATTATTGTCAGTTTTCGTGTTTTATGCTACCCACCTTATAACTATTGAATTCTTTACCATCAGAAAATAAAAGACTCTCACATCCCTTAATATCTTCAAATCTAGAATTGTCTCTAGAGTTGATGATGAAAAGGAACATAAACATTATTATTATGGTCAAAGACCGACACACAAATATTACACGCTCGTTTTCGCATGTGAAGTAGTTCTCGTAAATATATTTGATAATTCCAAATGTTCCTGTGGTACGGAAGCAATGAAAGGGACATGCGGGAATTTTTATTTATCTCATAGACACGAGATACTATCGCGAGTTCAAGACATACCAACGAGTGGCTACGAGATAGCTAAGTCTTGGTCACGACATACTATTACATAGCCACGAGATAGTTAAGTCGTGACCACGAGATATCTAAGTCGTGGTCTTGAGATAACTAAGTCGTGACCACGACATACTATCACATAGCCACGAAATAGCTAAGTCGTGACCACGAGATATCTAAGTCGTGGTCTTGAGATAACTAAGTCGTGACCACGACATACTATCACATAGCCACGAAATAGCTAAGTCGTTACCACGAGATATCTAAGTCGTGGTCTTGAGATAACTAAGTCGTGACCACGACATACTATCACATAGCCACGAGATAGCTAAGTCGTGACCACGAGATATATAAGTCGTGGTCTTGAGATAACTAAGTTGTGACCACGACATACTATTGCATAGCCACGAGATAGCTAAGTCGTGACCAAGAGATATCTAAGTCGTGGTCTTGATATAACTAAGTTGTGACCACGACATACTATCACGGGGTTAATTAAGTCGTTATTTGCTTTCAATGATATTTTTGATACATTGTTTCTTTATCAAAATGTTCTCTTGGTGATTTAAATGTGATTTTTATTGTTAAAGGTGACATGTGTTGTGTGTTATTTGAGGGTACACCTTAAAAACGTGAAATTAAAAACATTGTGACCACAGTAAGTTACGACGACAAGTATAAAAATAAAATTTAATAATGTATCTATCGTTTGAAATCAAATTTAGCCGTGTGTGATGCCGTTAACTTAAACTCGTTAACTAAGCCACTTTTTTAACACTGGGCACCCTACTAATAACGCCAGTTTGTAAATCAAACAAAACTAAAACTAAACAATATCTGTTTAGAAATAACAATCTGTGTTATCTTAAAAAGCAAATAGAAAAAACAATGTCATCACAAACTGGTTTTATTAGATAACAAAAATGTGTTATATGATATAACGAAATAAAAATAACTATTATCTAATTCAAAACATAGAATTGCATGTGTACTATTGTCGTGTGAATTTGAGGTCCCAATTATCAGTAAGGCTTGTTTTACACTATTTGTTAGTGTGTATTATTTTGTGGTTTTTTTTTTTTAAGCTTTTATTTCAAATGGCTCACCATTTGCATACGGTTTTTTGTCATATTGCATCCTCACAAATCAGTATATACTAATGTTTTATCTCCTGTATAAATATATGAAATCACTCAGGAATTATGACAACAATTTGTCATTTTGACTATTGTATTGTCTGTCCTTCCATTTACGGCTTGTGATTGTCACTTTAGTATTTTCAATTTTTTCTTATATAAACAATATCGTAAAAAACCCCTACCAATTTGCTATGATTTGTGGGGTTCGTGTTACTCGATCTGTAGATATATGTGCATGTTGTTTGTCCTTTTGTCCTTTTTCTTTTGGCCATTGTGGTGTCCGTCTTTCTTCGATTAACGGATTTTGATTACCGCTTTGCTATCTTCAAACTCTTCTTTGTCCAACATTTGTGCAAATCATAGCACATTGTCAGTTTTTTTCACGACATTGTTTATATAGGAAAAAAATGGATATACCAGAAGCCGTAAATCAAAGGATATACAATATAATAGTCAAAATGACAAGCAATGATCTACACAACAATACACAGAAAACCAGAGATTGAGTAACACGAACCCCACAAAAAAAAGAAAGAAAAAAAGTATGAATTCTTTTATCATTTATAGCTTTCGCTAAGCTATTTATCTTAATGCTAAGACAATAGATAGGATGTTACCTTGTGAAAGATTCCCTGCTAAGACAATAGATAGGATGCTACCTTGTGAAAGATCTATTCCCTGCTAAGACAATAGATAGGATGCTACCTTGTGAAAGATTCCCTGCTAAGACAATAGATAGGATGCTACCTTGTGAAAGATCTATTCCCTGCTAAGACAATAGATAGGATGCTACCTTATGAAAAATTCCCTGCTAAGACAATAGATAGGATGCTACCTTGTGAAAGATTCCCTGCTAAGACAATAGATAGGATGCTACCTTGTGAAAGATTCCCTGCTAAGACAATAGATATGATGCTACCTTGTGAAAGATTCCCTGCTAAGACAATAGATAGGATGCTACCTTGTGAAAAATCTATTCCCTGCTAAGACAATAGATAGGATGCTACCTTGTGAAAGATTCCCTGCTAAGACAATAGATAGGATGCTACCTTGTGAAAGATCTATTCCCTGCTAAGACAATAGATAGGATGCTACCTTGTGAAAGATTCCCTGCTAAGACAATAGATAGGATGCTACCTTGTGAAAGATCTATTCCCTGCTAAGACAATAGATAGGATGCTACCTTGTGAAAGATTCCCTGCTAAGACAATAGATAGGATGCTACCTTGTGAAAGATCTATTCCCTGCTAAGACAATAGATAGGATGCTACCTTGTGAAAGATCTATTCCCTGCTAAGACAATAGATAGGATGCTACCTTGTGAAAAATCTATTCCCTGCTAAGACAATAGATAGGATGCTACCTTGTGAAAGATTCCCTGCTAAGACAATAGATAGGATGCTACCTTGTGAAAGATCTATTCCCTGCTAAGACAATAGATAGGATGCTATCCTGTGAAAGATTCCCTGCTAAGACAATAGATAGGATGCTACCTTGTGAAAGATTCCCTGCTAAGATATCAGAAAAACGTCAAAATAATTATATTTTTAATTCTTTGATTTTTTAAACTGAAATGAGATTGGGTAGTCCACTTTTCGACGTCTATACCAACATATATATTTTAAATTCTACATGTCCGTGTGATTAAATAAGCTTTATCAATGCAATCACATCAAGATTTTTGCAAAAACGTTTCGTATGAAAGTTTTATAACTTCCAAGATGATCTAAGCTTCTTCGATCTTGTCGGAATATGCACTGTGTACGACGAAGATATGATTGGAAAAAAAACCACACACTGCTATCACTTGTCACCTTGAACATAGTTTTGAAGACACCGGCTGTGAGAGCAATGCATTGATAGTTTGTCGTTTTGGAGTGATCTTGTGTAGGTTTATGGAATCAGATTTACTGTTAGTAATTTCCAAATGGCTGGTCGTTCTCTGGTATTTTAGACACCGTTCTAAAGATCAAAATGAATTTGAAGGACTTGATGCTTAAGAGGTTCATAGAGAATATCAGCAGGACTGTTTTCTGTGTCATAAGATTTGTCCAATGGTGTCTTTAGACTAAGAGGTGCTTTACTCAATTTTATAATTAAGAATAAAGTCACCCTTGTTTGTCCTTTTGATTCTGGATGGTTTTTTCAGCTGGAGAATTGTTTAAGTTGAGCGAAAAAGAAAAAAAAGCTGAAATAGTAAGAACAACAACGATACAAACACAATTGACATGATTAAAGTATTGTTCATCGTCATTAGATAATAAAAACCCATGCGGCATAGAGTCGTCAACCCTTTCTCTTTGTCAGCTCGGCTTCTGAACATCTGTAACATTTGTTGTCACTACCTCAAAATGATTTTGTGCCACGTCCAAACTTTTAGCATATGGACCACAGCGTCTTGAATTCGGAATGAATACATTGACTCTGAGTAGTATAAATCGATTTGGATGGCTTTTACAGCAGTTGGCAGGCCGAAATAAGTATATTCAATGAAAATACTTTTCACAATATATGTCGCTGACTCGGTATGAATTTAACCACTTCATAAAATGTGTTGTGTGAGTCCACGTAAATTTAAATTTCATGAATATTTTTGAACCATTTACAAATTATGCCCCCCCCCCCCCAGCTATAATTAAGTACCAAAAGGGTCGATACAACTTTGGATTACCAGGACGCATAAGCATAAACGAGTATACTCGAACACAATAATTTCTTTGGAAACGGTTCCATAAACAATACATTTGTATCTACGTTGATCATTGTTTTTATGAGACAAGGCTTTATTTTAGAATTTAATAGTTGTGTAAAGGGTAGAGAATGTCTTAATGCTATTGTATAAGGAGAATGCCATTGATTGTATGTACTCTAACAGATCTTGAATGTTTGAGAATCCATATCTGATTCACACCTCTTCTGGAGTAACTCTGAATCTCGGTTTTGACAGCTAATACAATAGATGTTAATGATTTGAAGAGAGATTTAATGAAGCATTTGGCCACCCAACACTGTAACATTGTTTGTAAGGACAGTTATGCAATTGAAGCACCAAGTAGAAGATCCAGTTTTTATCTTTGGTAGAAATTCCAAAAGGAATACAAAACAGATTTATGATTGTCCAGGATTTCCATTTTCGTAGACCTGTGACTCCGCATCTTCGCTAGCCAAGGGTTACGATTCGGGTCCCCTTCTCTCCACCCTTGGCAGATCTAGAATACATTTTGAGGATTCGCGCTTTAATATTTCATTGGTTACGGCTACCAGTACACGTATCCAATCAGAAGACGTTTTACACGGAGCACATGTTATCGACGAAATGTAAACAAAGATGGCACCGGAATGCTCTCATATGACAACGATTTGCCACTTTTCGTTTTGGTTCCAATGAAAACATCTTTCCCGTCTGCCAAAGCTTTGATACTTTCACTTGGTTGACAGTAAGTGCTTCCAAATTAAATTTATCACAAATAAGTTTTTCTTCACTGGGCGCTGCCATTTTCAACTCTCCAGCATACGTATAACAAAGCTATTCTGATTGGCTGGCGATGACGGCTATCTAAGGGGCGCAACTTCGATAAACCACCAAGTGGCATTGCGTGCGAATTTCAAAATGTATTCTAAATCTGCCAAGGGTGGAGAGAAGGGGAACCCGAATCGTAACCCTTGGCTAGCGAAGATGGTGACTCCGAGGTATATGTAAAATTGCCAAGTGAATTCGTCAATTCCTGATTCCTTTATCAAACAGAAAATGAAATGTGGTTTACCTACACAAACGATATCTTAATGATCTTGTCTAGATATTTGTATTCAAATAACTGTGACCTTGAGATCGATGACATGGGAGTGACCCATTATGTTTGTTAATTTTTTTTTTAATTGGTATCAACAAACTCGCAGTCATAACCAATTTGAAAAGAGTATCTATGGCTTTTCGTTCATGCTTTGCACATTTTCTGACCTATTCCTAGACGGAATCTATACAAACTTTAAAGTTATATTTCTAAATTATGGGCTTAGGCTCACGATATTTCGACCATTTTCCAAACACGTCTCGTAGATAATGGTAAAGTCAACAGTTATAACGTTATTGTTATATAGAAAAACATATTTATTTGGATAACACATCAATTTGACATATATGAAAAACACATAAACAAGGCAAATTGTAAAAACTACTACAAAAATGTTTTGAAACATACATATTAAAAAAAACCATAGATTCTACAAATATTTGATATTAAATCTAGGATAACAGAGCTCGAGGGTGACAGACAAGCAAATTGTGACCCGCTCCGGAGGATGAAAGACTAAAATGTCACCTTATCAATCAATGAAAATCCATGCAAATTTCATAAAAATAAATAAATATATAAATCATAACATACAAAGTAACAATACAATTTTCATTGTGTAAGGTCAATTTTTCACGGTATACAAATTATACGGAAGACACATTTAACGCGATTTTGTGAGTACATGTATATATATGTACTTATAAAGGATTAACAAAATTAAATGAGTTATTCTTTAGAGTTGATGCCATATGGCTTAAAAGTGTCCAGTTACCTTTTCCACAAATGCACCCTATTTTTTTTGTACAATTCCCCCCCAAAATGTTCAACAATAGATTAGTAGCAAATAAATGGTGGGGCCGTCGTGGCCGTGATCGCATGTTAGTTTAATCAACTGATGTTGTGAGTTCGAATCTCGATCAGGGCGATATGTACAACATTTTGTGATAAAATTTGTCAGTGACTAGCGACAGGTCGGTGGTTTTCTCCGGGTCCTCCAGTTTCCTCCACCAATAAAACTGACCGCCACGATATAACTGAAATATTGTTGAAAGTGGCGTTAAACACCATCAAAAAAACAAACAACATATAAAAAATGGTTGACAACTGGATCATATGCTTTTCTACATAAGAGATAAATTAATTCAATAAATGTCTTAAATACAGTGTCTCCTGTTTCTCATTATTTTTTATTTTGACATCAATCTAACTCAGCAATTGTAATATATTGTATAGGATGAAGAAGTATTCATTATACAGTCACAAGAAATAAAGTATATTATACAAACGACTAAGTAAATAGTAAACATACAATACATCTCCCTCAATGGATTTCAAAAAATTAAAATAAATAATTATATGTAACATCTACAGTACACTCCAAATGTATCAACGATCAAACTCTCAGGTCCGATATATTCCTCCCAAAATGTCCGACAAATTTGAGAGTCAACACTCTCTAAGTCCGACTATTTGGTCAGACATTTTGGTCGGACGTGTGAGAGTGGATATTAAAAGATTTTTTTTTACATTTCTCGAGGTGAATATGTCAAACATTTTGTGATCGATGCGTATTTGTAAGCGTACTTTCTTTCCGGTGTGTAAAATGTGCGGGTACGTAAATACCCTAGTGTATTTTTACCTTGCACCATATTCGCGCCAGGAAAGGTAGCTCCAAGGTCAATATTTGTCACGCGCGGGCACAACAGTCGTTCGATGCATAGGGGCACCTCATAATCAAAGAATTGTACAATAATTTCGAGTTACACCGTTTGTGTTTCTTTAATCTGTTTAATTTTAATAGATCTTTCTAGTACATTTAAATTTTACGATTACAATCGGAATGCTAGAAATATCGTAACTTTTCCGAAATCTAAACTTTAAAATTATATACGCCGAGTCCAGCACTGGCTTGGATTTCTCGAAAAAAGCTTTCTTAACAAACCAAATTAAATTTGAGTAAAAACTCGACTTAAGTTTGCGTTTTGACTTTGTTTGTTTGGAAAAATCACTGACGATCTGTTGTCACTTAAAACTGAGTCAGTGAGGCTGGTACGGCTGTGTACATGAATGAATAAGAGATAATTCTTTCGGAGTGTGATATCCATATAAAGGTGAAATAACGGATGCAAAAATCACCGGCTAAAGTTACACAATATTCCGTTTACAAATATTTCAAGTCCCTATACTTGTTCATCTGTGACGGCAATATGTGTATTGGACTAGGTATTACAGCCAGCTTGATATGAATTATGAATTAATTAGCTCAGGTTACAGGTGTCAATAATGGAAGGAACATCTTGACACAAATTCCCAGGTGCCAGGGGGAGAACAATTATAATTAATTCTATTTAATGTTGTTGTTTTTTTATTACTATTTGTTTGTAAATACATTTGCAATCATTGAAGTAAATTTAATTTGAGAGTCAACACTCTCTAAGTCCGACTATTAGGTCGGACGTGAGAGTGGATATTTAAAGATTTTTTTTACATTTCTCGAGGTGAACATGTCAAACATTTTGTGATCGATGCATATTTGTAAGCGTACTTTCTTTCCGGTATGTAGAATGTCCGGTTACGTAAATACCCTACTGTATTTCTACCTTGCACCATATTCGCGCCAGGAAAGGTAGCTCAAAGGTCAATATATAACTGAAATATTGTTGAAAAGTGACGTTTAAACACCCATAGCCTCATATAAATTATTGCAATAAAATATCGATTAAGTAACGAAATTGATATAAATTATTTTCCAGTATATTTAGTATAAAAAGCTTGTTTACTGTGAGATGTATTGCAACCGCCATTTTTTACTACAATCACGTGCGCATGCTCGTGTTTGATGGAAAGCTATAGCTATATTTAGATATTTTGTGATAATAATTTTATATTGTATAACAAGATACATTTGTATAATTGTATAACAAGATACATTTTTTATAGTATATATTTTTATTATAAAATACAATATTGAACTGATTTTCGATAACACTTCAATCATTGAATATTGATTTTTTTTCGGATGTTGAATATTTTATGCCCAGAATTGCACCCCTGCTTCATTTTAAAAAGAAATAACACCAAGAACATCGATGATACGAGTCTTCTTATTCAGAAATAAACCTACAGCAAAATAAAGGTATACATTTTTTGTACTGTAAACAAAATCGTCATTTTTATCTAGATTTATCGTCCGAAAAATACGTTACTCCTCTACTATACTAATTTGGATTAGGTGATGGGAATTAGGTGCCATCATCAAAATAAAGATTAAAAAATGTATTTCATGATAACGATGGCTGATTACAATTGTTTGTCATGCATTAGCTGTCAGTTGTAATATACAGGATGTAACCAATATACAGGAAGAGCCCCTACTGTGAAGCCATCTATTTTGAGATGCCATTCAATGAAAATAACAACCTGACCATATTGTTACATAATAAGAATAAGAATTAGATAAGAAATTAAAATTTATAGAAGGCAAGGATTTATATAATTAACACATTAAGTCACATTTCATTTATTTAGCTTGGGTCAGTTATCAATTAAAAAGACAAAAATGGTTTTAAAAAAAATCTGTCTAATAAGTATTTACCTAAATAACGATATCATGACGTATAATAATTTCTCACCGTAAATGTATTTATTTTATTAAGATATTTATACACATATATAAGAAAAAAGATATAAAGAGGGGGAGGCGTTAAGGGGCAACATTGGCCCCATATTATATTAAAAAATAATGCTCGACATAGAATAAAAACAATTTACTAATTTAATTGTTAGATAAACAAATTTTCAAAAAATATAACTTTCCGTGAAATTGGGTGCGTTATGACGTCATAATGACATCATCATTAGACGGATAATGCTAAAAATGGACTACAAACGACATATTTAATGTACATTTTAGCTATTTTATATACCTCCACAGTCTTCCACCAACACCAAATTGAGCAGCTGTTTTGAGTATAGAGGGTTAATGATTATATCAAAATATTTTGTTGGTGGAGTATTGTGGAGGTTGTTAAATATTAATTTATTTATAACCTCAGCCAGACCCTTAAAATCAATATTTTCACTCTTCTGATTGTATATATGAGACCATTATATACACAATCTGTACATTTCATGATTCATTTCAAGTAATGAAATTCATCAGTAAATAACTTATGTTTCTGTAAATAATTGTATTTATCCTGCAATAACAGCATTTACCGACCAATATAGCCTGCCTAATATTTTGTTTTGATATTGGTCAGTTATAAATAGAACATTTTTTGATATTGGTCAGTTATAAATAGAACATACAAATGTAAAACGGGGCACATCGGGGGATATTGTTTTCAAATACATACACAAAATTATTTCAAATACTTTTATCAACGTCCAGTAAAGGTTTATTTACGATTTAAAATTGCAGGATAAATACAATACATATGCACTGTCGAAGCATATAGGTAAATATGTGTATTCGGCGCGAAACGCGGGAAAAGGCTCGGCGAAGCCTCGCCTTTTCCCGCGTTTCTAAGCCTCATACACATATTACCCATATGCTTCGACAGTGCACAAGTATTGTATATTTATTTTAAATACAGTTTGTGTACATTGAAACCAAGAGAAAAACTCAGTGCATGCAATCCGGCGTCAATGCCATAAAAAGAACTGGGGACTATAAGTGCCATATATGGCCCCATATTTAATGAATCATTATCTTAGAAAATACTTGATTAAAATTTGATGTATTATAGACGAGATCATACTTTTGATGTTAAAACTTGCTTCCAACAAACTTGATACGTATTTGACGTCATTGTGACGTCATGAGCGTTATTTGTTTTCTGTATTTCGTGGAATTTTGCCCGAGATATTTGGACGATTTTCGAAGAAATTAAGCACCTCCGCAGTCGTGCACCAGAAAAATATTTTACCAGATTATTAAAATAAATAAAACACAAATACTGTTAAAGTATTTTTTTGGTTTTACGAGGTGTTAAATTTCTTGAAAAACGACGGGAAAAGGTTCAAATATTCCAAGCGTTTAGATGACGTTTTGATATTTGAGAAGCAATCTTTGCCGTAAAAAACGATGGTATGTCGGCACGTAGCAGTTATATACAAATGTAAGAAAAAATAAAATAAACACCACTTCATCAAAAATAGTTTTTTTTTCATAAGCCCCCAATTATTGATTATATATTTTCTTCCGGGATACTGAAATAGTTATTACTACAGGGATACGGAGGTAGCCGTTTAATGGTCTATCGATGCTACTTCTAAAATGAAGTAAAATAGTTTGATCCAAAAGGAGTAGATATTTTTTGGGCACAATCCAACAGATAGCTCTCACATTATGACCCAAAGGTGTTTTATGTTATGCACTACATACACAAACGTTTGATCCATCATCTGTCCATTGGAGGTTAGGTGTATAACACCACTTTCAAAAATATTTCATTTATTACTTTTGTGGCGGAAATTGGAGTACCAAGAGAAATCCACAGACCTGTCGCAAGTCACTGACAAACTTTATCACATAATGTTTTATCGAGTACACCTCGCCATGAATGGGGTTCAAACTCACAACTTAAGTGGTGATAAGCAATGATTGCACAGGTAGTTGTAAATTCAAGTACCATACGACCACGACGTCTCAAGTTCAGTTAAGATGAAAGGTAATTGTTTTATTGATATTGATGGAATTTATGATTATCACTGTTTATAAACTTTCTTTTTATATCAATCAATGAAAAGAATTGGTTTGCTGAAAGTATGTTTTTTGTTGGGGTTCATTGGATGGAATTTGTATCTCATGTGAAGTTCCGTCAATTGCAGACACAACGTTAGGCATATCAGAACAATACATTTTCTTTTGGTTGGCCACTGAATTCACATAACATTTTCATAAATTATATCAAGTTTCCCCTTTTGCGCCCAAATTAAACTTTTAACTTCTATCAATTCCATTCTCTTAAATCAACCTCCAATGGACAAATGATGGATCAAAAGTTTGTGTATGTAGTGCATTGAAAATGCGTTCTGTCATGTGCATAAGTTATTGTTTGCATGATTGACAGACAATATTCATCATATTGTTTTCTAGCTTCTGAACTGTCGATCGAGAAAAAAATAAAATATTCTAGACAGGCAGCAAATAGCCAGTCAATGGGGTTTGCAATTAATATTTCGCATGCACAATAGCAACCCCACACCACAAGGTGTGGAAAATAGAAATATTCTTATGTGGTTTAAATGCGTATTAACTGCATTACATGTAAACTGTATGATTCTGTTTGATAAAGTCCTTTAACTAGAACAGGAACAAAATGTTCACTTGAGTGAAATAGTATTGTAATAAAAGATCGTACAAGTATTAAAGAATGTCCAGGTATATTTTAAATGAGGGTGAAACAAGTCACCATTTGATATTAATTCCGTTGTATTTCATTTTGACGATTCTAATTACGGAAGACGATCACAACCATATTGTTTTTGATTGGATTAAAATTATAGCTGTATAATAATGTATAATATCCTATTATTATTAGAATCCTAACATGACTGCGAATTTGACATAAATAAAATAACAAATGGCTTTCTCTAGGAAAACGCCGACTTTATGTGAAAGGGACACCAGACAGCTATGAGGAACGAATTTAATACATCCCTTAGCGCGGGATTTAAAGGACACACTCCTTACACGTAAAAGACAACTTTCAGCAGATTCTGATAGCAACAGTTTATTAGGAGTGTTGTTGTTGGTTTGTCACAAAGCAAAATAATATCTACCATTTCTTCATTTTCTAGTGACAATCAAAACAATCATACATAGACTCATGGCAGCGACACACATTTTACACTACACGATTAATCATATGGTTGTAAACTTGTTCTCATCATAAATATATATGAAATACTTGATTGTAAAACAATTATCTATCGACAACCACTTTCTTTGGGATATCTGATTCCAAGGCTTGTTATCAGTTTATCAAAAAAACAAAAATAATTCACACCATTTCCCAAAATATTTCCATATTATAAAAAAAAGCGGTCTTTAAATATAGGACATTTTTTTTTATAGATTTGTGATGGTTGTCCGTAAAAATGTACTGGAATATATCATCGCATTGGTTGTCGTTAAGAATAAAGTACGGTTAAAAAAGTGTTTAAAAAAATTTCAAATATGACAAAGTTCTATTGTCCAAATAAATCTATCTATTACTTCTTTAAGATTAATACCAACATTTCGACCAGTTTTCGACGATCAATGTTAATAAGTTTCTGAATTGATGCCCCAGGGACGGATCCAGGCCCCCCCCCCCATAAAATTAGAAAAAAAAATATTTTTTGGCGTAAAATCGTGATTTCTCACACGAAATACCCAAAAACAAATGTAAGTCCCCCCCCCCCCCCCCCCCTCCTAACTTGAAATCCTGGATCCGCCCCTGATAAAAACCTCAATATGTACATTATCAATGTCATAGCAGACGATGAATCCAAAATTAGTCTGTATGAGATTTAAGGTGACGAAAAAATGAATTACGAAAAACTACAATTTGAACGTGAAATAATAGATGTGGTACGTAGTTCTTATATTTAAAGATGGCATTTTTAGATCAGATTTCATGAGATCATTCATGCAATTTTAGCATCATAATATAACCTGACAAATTAAGCGATCAAAATAATGAGAAATGTTATCACGTGAAACAAACCGTCGAAAACAGGAGACCGTCGAAAATGGGTGACGTTGTGACATTACTATTCGTTCACTTTAATTTCATAATACGGTTTCGGAACGTCTTTTTATTCCTGAAATCAATCCACATTGCATATTATGTCAAATTTATGCTGTGTTTATTGAGTTTTATTATGCTTTGTTTTTGTTTTTTAATGATATGCATTATAATACAATGATACGTACGTTCTGTATAATAAACAAAATGACGTTCACTGCTTTTCATTACCTGAATTTGTCGATCAGCTGTGAGGAATTAGATACACATATTAACTAACTGTATTTATTTCTGAAAAGCACATATTGCGAATACATTTTGGAGAAAATTTTATCGACAATTGAGGTGGGGCCAATTTTGGCCCTTATAGCTCCCAGTCCTTTATTTTTTAAGTACAAATAAATTGGAAGACGGCTTGAAAATCGAAAACGCAGAATAGTTATCTATGTTTATAAGTCTTAGTAAAAAGAGTCTTGAGCAACGTTTTTTTTCACACCTGTGATAGGTGTATTTGTATATCATGAATGCACGATGCGACAACATGCTGAGATGGGTGATGTTTTGACAGGTAAACTGTAAAAAAAACCAACGTAGAATACACTAATAAAATATTATTTCACCTATATCAGGACTCCGCAGACTGCCAATTTTCAAGAAAAAAAAACCGGGATTTACGGATTGATGACCCATTCGCCATGAACAAAATAAAACTTAAATTTTACTAAATAATTTTAATCCAAATTTGCCTTTAAAGAAATAAATGTATAAATTAGAATTATTTACCCGGGTTCGTTCGCCCTACAGTTGGCAAACACGTAAAAGAGCAAACGCACCCGATATCGTAAACCGGCAACTGTCTGCAGCAAGTGAAAGGGCCTTGGCATCGATTGTCGCGAGTACATAGGGACATATTAATATTTACTTCTAGTGCACTTAAAACATGGGACCTGCATGTTAATACATTTTATTCATGGATATTATTGTATATATCGCCCGTGACAGCCGTTAACATATCTATACTTTCCGTACCACTGTATATCACTTATTTACTTCAGCTTTACTAAGATACGCATGTTTCTTTATGCACAAATTTATTGGTTAGCAGAATTTGGGGACGTTTCCTGTTTACAGTTTAACTATCTGAGAGTGGAGACTCTCATTCCGACCTGGGAGGATTTGGTCGGACATTTGTCGGACAATTTGGTCGGACAATTTTAAGAGTGAAGTCCGAAAAAACTCTGTGTCCGACCAGAGTGTTTGATCGTTGATACACTTGGAGGGATCTGTATAATCCGACAGTCCGATAGTCCGACAAATGCTTTATTTCTTTGAAAGTTAACACTATAACATGTGTAATATGGGGCCAGAAACCGAACCGTTTAGTCACCAAAGAAAGGTCCAGAACATCGGAAACACGATATCATAGACGGACAAACAATTGGCAGGGCCATACAAGAACTCAAAAAAACACAAATATGAACAACACGGACTCCATAAAAACCTGGATCAAGTCGTGATGAACCGGTAGTGTAAGCATCCCGTATATTTTTAGTGGCGACTACTTCAGGCTTTATTCAAGTAGCTTGTAGCCGAGTCCAGCCAAGAAAAGTTACTATTGAAAAGAAAGATGAAATAAATGAATACAAAACTAGAGGCTCAGGTGAGCCTGTATCGCTCACTTGACATAAATAAGTCCTCTTGAGAATGTCTGCATGCTGAATACATCTAAGTTACTATTCAAATCCCATACTGCCGTAGGGTTCTATGTTAAAACTATATCTGCTCATGGCAGCCACCTTGGATGGAGGTCGTGGTCACCGGACACAATTTTGAAAGTATACTACCCAAGGACCATCCATGTCATGTTTGCTTTAAATTGGCTGACTTGTTTCAGAAGAGAAGACTTTTAAACAATTTTCCCATAGGGTCCTATGTTAAAACTATGTCTGCTGATGGCGGCCATTTTGAACCGAGATCGGGATCACTGAACACAATTTTGGAAGTTGACCACCTAAGGACCATCGATGACATGTTTGCTATATTGGCTTACTAGTTTCAGAGGAGAAGATTTTAAAACATTTTTTCCCATAGGGTCCTATGTTAAAACTACAGTATGTTTGCTGAAGGTGGCCATCTTGGATGGAGGTCAGGGTCACTGGACACCATGTTGAAAATTGACCACTTAAGGACCATCCATGCCATGTTTGCTTTAAATTGGCTTACTGGTTTCAGAGAAGAAGATTTTTAAATATATTTCCCATAGGGTCCTATGTTAAAACTATGTTCGCTGATGGTTGCCATCTTGGATGGAGGTCGGGGTCACAGGACATAATTTTGAAAGTTGACCACCTAAGGACCATTCATCCCATGTTTGCTTTAAACTGACTTACTGGTTTCAGAGGAGAAGACTTTTAAACATTTTTTCCATAGGGTCCTATGTTAAAATTAAGTCGAGTCATGGCGGCCATCTTGAATTTCCGATCGGCAAACGATTCACAAGTTTAGTACAGGACCACCCAATGATCATTCCTGCAAAGCCACAATTCAATTGGCTTAGTGGTTTCTAACAAGAAGATTTTTAAAATTTCGACCAATCAGAACACATTATAGGCCCTGGCAGCCATGTTGGATTTCCGATCAGCACCAAAAACACAAATCTTGTATATGACCATCCCATGAAAATTTCTGCCAAGTTTGGTTCAAATCTGTTTTGTGGTTTCAGAAAAAAAGATGAAAATGTGAAATTCCCATAGGGTCCAATGTTAAACTAAGTCGAGTCATGGCGGCCATCTTGAATTTCCAATTGGCAAACGATTCACAAGTTTAGTACAAGACCACCCAATGATCATTCCTGCAAAGTCACAATTCAATTGGCTTAGTGGTTTCTAACAAGAAAATTTTTTAAATTTCGACCAATCAGAACACATTATGGGCCCTGGCAGCCATGTTGGATTTCCGATCAGCACCAAAAACACAAATCTTGTATATGACCATCCAATGAACATTTCTGCCAAGTTTGATTCAAATCTGTTTTGTGGTTTCAGAAAAAAAGATGAAAATGTGAAATTCCCATAGGGTCCAATGTTAAACTAAGTCGAGTCATGGCGGCCATCTTGAATTTCTGATCGGCAAACGATTCACAAGTTTAGTACAGGACCACCCAATGATCATTCATGCAAAGTCACAATTCAATTGGCTTAGTGGTTTCTAACAAGAAGATTTTTAAAATTTCAACCAATCAGAACACATTATGGGCCCTGGCAGCCATGTTGGATTTCCGATCAGCGCCAAAAACAAAAATCTTGTATATGACCATCCAATGAACATTTCTGCCAAGTTTGATTCAAATCTGTTTTGTGGTTTCAGAAAAAAAGATGAAAATGTGAAATTCCCATAGGGTCCAATGTTAAACTAAGTCGAGTCATGGCGGCCATCTTGAATTTCCGATCGGCAAACGATTCACAAGTTTAGTACAGGACCACCCAATGATCATTCCTGCAAAGTCACAATTCAATTGACTTAGTGGTTTCTGACAAGAAGATTTTAAAAATTTCAGCCAATGAGAACACATTATGGACCCTGGCAGCCATGTTGGATTTCAAATCAGCACCAAAAACACAAATCTGGTAGAGGACCATCCAGTGAACATTTCTGGCAAGTTTGGCTGATTTCTGTTCAGCGGTTTCAGAGAAGAAGATTTAAATGTGAAAAGCTAACGGACGGACGGACGGACGGACAGACGGACGGACAACGGACGCTTACCCATGACAAAAGCTCACATGGCCTATGGCCAGGTGAGCTAAAAAAAGAAATACAAAAAAAAGGAAAAGACAAAAAGAAGAGCGTATTCCAGTGTCCCCCCTTATCATGGAATAGTTATGTTAAAAAGCAATGTCGACACATCAATAGAGCTGGATACAATAATGTGTGCGAATTGATTGATTGATTGCTTGCTTAAGGTACAGCAAGCAATATTTCAGTCATATTCAGGATGAGAAAAGTTTGCAAACAAAAAATCAGAAAGAGGGGACTCTGGGATGGGTCAACATGGGCAATGACTTAACACAGGAACTTGTTTTTCTGTCTCTTCCGACGACAAGTTGGTCCTATTTTTATTCACCGGGATTGCGACGGGTGACCCTGCTATAGTCGCCTTCTACGACAAGCGCATATATAAAAAGTTACGATTGAAGGAATTGTCCCCAAGTGATCCCTTATATCACGGAAAGAAACAGCATCGGAATATGACAAAATAAACAACTGTGCCATGATACGCCCCGCCCCCCTCCCCTTTGTGACAATTGAAAGTCAGTTGCTCAGCGTGAGAACAGTAATTAATATGCTACATTTTTTAAACCAATTAATTGTATATACCATATGAAAACTGGCGTTTTCCAAACTGACTAAAATCACACCTCTCACTTGCTCCCCCTTTTATCAATACAATGTATGTCACGACGTGACCTATCAGTAAAAGGGGGAACAAGTGAGAGATGTTATCGTACGATGCGTGGACGGACGGACGAACAGCGGTATGCCATATTAAGCCCGTATTTTGACGGGCGTATAAAAATGAATGGCCCATATCTTGAAATTACGAATATATCATTTTTGGCCAAATTATTTTTCAAAACTTTCATCAGTTTGATTAAGGCGAGGTTGCTTATTTGCATGGCGGACGGACGGACATAATTCTGGGGTTTTTCGAAGATGGATGGAAATTTGCGAATGAAAACACGAGTATAAAGTACATCGGCTACACTCTACTTGAATAAAGCCTGAAGTAGTCGCTACTAAAAAATATACGGGATACTTACACTACCGGTTCATCACGACTTGATCCAGGTTTTTATGGAGTCCGTGTTGTTCATATATGTGTTTTTTTGAGTTCTTGTGTAGTCCTGCCAATTGTTTGTCCGTCTATGATATCGTGTTTCCGATGTTCTGGACCTTTCTTTGGTGAGTAAACGGTTCGGTTTCTGGCCCCATATTACACATGTTATAGTGTTAACTTTCAAAGAAATAAAGCATTTGTCGGACTATCGGACTGTCGGATTATATCTACGGCCCCGCTTTGAAGTTCTCTGAATTAGGCTGTCTATATGTTTTGTCCATTTACAATCACACGACCTGTCGCAAGTCACTGACAAACTTTATCGAATAATGTTGTATCGAGTACACCTCACCATGAACGGGGTTCGAACTCACAGCTTAAGTGGTTATAGGCACTGATCGATTGCACAGCTCGTTGTAAATCCAACTACCACACGATCACGACCACGACGGCCCCTAAAAATTATTTTGTATACTTCCAGAAAGTATCCATATATGAAAAGCTATACCCAGTTTTTAACTCAATTATTTAAACTTTTTTGTACACGTATATAATACTTACAATGTTATGTAGCTATATGGATATGTGTCACATGGGTTATTTCTTTCTTTAATGAGATGTCTGGAAATTTTCAAACAGTGATCTAAAAATATTTTTATGCAATACGACTTGTAAAAGTTCTAAGTAGGTTTAAATAGCTTCTTTCATTGGTCTTTTGTTTTTTGAAACATATATATGTATGACAAAGACCTTGTTGACACCAGATAACAAGTTGGATAGAATTAGATCGCTGGGTTTTGTTTCAGATCCATTGTGTTCAGAAAATCCGTAAATTGATCACGACCAAATTCTTATAAACCGTAGTGTTTATAATACTAGGAACTTATAATATAATTTTCAGAAAATCAAAGTAAATTTAAAGAGACATGTACATGTATATTATTGTCAGTTTTCGTGTTTTATGCTACCCACCTTATAACTATTGAATTCTTTACCATCAGAAAATAAAAGACTCTCACATCCCTTAATATCTTCAAATCTAGAATTGTCTCTAGAGTTGATGATGAAAAGGAACATAAACATTATTATTATGGTCAAAGACCGACACACAAATATTACACGCTCGTTTTCGCATGTGAAGTAGTTCTCGTAAATATATTTGATAATTCCAAATGTTCCTGTGGTACGGAAGCAATGAAAGGGACATGCGGGAATTTTTATTTATCTCATAGACACGAGATACTATCGCGAGTTCAAGACATACCAACGAGTGGCTACGAGATAGCTAAGTCTTGGTCACGACATACTATTACATAGCCACGAGATAGTTAAGTCGTGACCACGAGATATCTAAGTCGTGGTCTTGAGATAACTAAGTCGTGACCACGACATACTATCACATAGCCACGAAATAGCTAAGTCGTGACCACGAGATATCTAAGTCGTGGTCTTGAGATAACTAAGTCGTGACCACGACATACTATCACATAGCCACGAAATAGCTAAGTCGTGACCACGAGATATCTAAGTCGTGGTCTTGAGATAACTAAGTCGTGACCACGACATACTATCACATAGCCACGAGATAGCTAAGTCGTGACCACGAGATATATAAGTCGTGGTCTTGAGATAACTAAGTTGTGACCACGACATACTATTGCATAGCCACGAGATAGCTAAGTCGTGACCAAGAGATATCTAAGTCGTGGTCTTGATATAACTAAGTTGTGACCACGACATACTATCACGGGGTTAATTAAGTCGTTATTTGCTTTCAATGATATTTTTGATACATTGTTTCTTTATCAAAATGTTCTCTTGGTGATTTAAATGTGATTTTTATTGTTAAAGGTGACATGTGTTGTGTGTTATTTGAGGGTACACCTTAAAAACGTGAAATTAAAAAAATTGTGACCACAGTAAGTTACGACGACAAGTATAAAAATAAAATTTAATAATGTATCTATCGTTTGAAATCAAATTTAGCCGTGTGTGATGCCGTTAACTTAAACTCGTTAACTAAGCCACTTTTTTAACACTGGGCACCCTACTAATAACGTCAGTTTGTAAATCAAACAAAACTAAAACTAAACAATATCTGTTTAGAAATAACAATCTGTGTTATCTTAAAAAGCAAATAGAAAAAACAATGTCATCACAAACTGGTTTTATTAGATAACAAAAATGTGTTATATGATATAACGAAATAAAAATAACTATTATCTAATGCAAAACATAGAATTGCATGTGTACTATTGTCGTGTGAATTTGTGGTCCCAATTATCAGTAAGGCTTGTTTTACACTATTTGTTAGTGTGTATTATTTTGTGTTTTTTTTTTTTTTAGCTTTTATTTCAAATGGCTCACCATTTGCATACGGTTTTTTGTCATATTGCATCCTCAAAAATCAGTATATACTAATGTTTTATCTCCTGTATAAATATATGAAATCACTCAGGAATTATGACAACAATTTGTCATTTTGACTATTGTATTGTCTGTCCTTCCATTTACGGCTTCTGATTGTCACTTTAGTATTTTCAATTTTTTCTTATATAAACAATATCGTAAAAAAAACCTACCAATTTGCTATGATTTGTGGGGTTCGTGTTACTCGATCTGTAGATATATGTGCATGTTGTTTGTCCTTTTGTCCTTTTTCTTTTGGCCATTGTGGTGTCCGTCTTTCTTCGATTAACGGATTTTGATTACCGCTTTGCTATCTTCAAACTCTTCTTTGTCCAACATTTGTGCAAATCATAGCACATTGTCAGTTTTTTTCACGACATTGTTTATAAGAAAAAAATGGTTATACCAGAAGCCGTAAATCAAAGGATATACAATATAATAGTCAAAATGACAAGCAATGATCTACACAACAATACACAGAAAACCAGAGATTGAGAAACACGAACCCCACAAAAAAAAGAAAAAAAGAAAAAAAGTATGAATTCTTTTATCATTTATAGCTTTCACTAAGCTATTTATCTTAATGCTAAGACAATAGATAGGATGCTACCTTGTGAAAGATTCCCTGCTAAGACAATAGATAGGATGCTACCTTGTGAAAGATCTATTCCCTGCTAAGACAATAGATAGGATGCTACCTTGTGAAAGATTCCCTGCTAAGACAATAGATAGGATGCTACCTTGTGAAAGATCTATTCCCTGCTAAGACAATAGATAGGATGCTACCTTGTGAAAAATTCCCTGCTAAGACAATAGATAGGATGCTACCTTGTGAAAGATTCCCTGCTAAGACAATAGATAGGATGCTACCTTGTGAAAAATCTATTCCCTGCTAAGACAATAGATAGGATGCTACCTTGTGAAAGATTCCATGCTAAGACAATAGATAGGATGCTACCTTGTGAAAGATCTATTCCCTGCTAAGACAATAGATAGGATGCTACCTTGTGAAAGATCTATTCCCTGCTAAGACAATAGATATGATGCTACCTTGTGAAAGATTCCCTGCTAAGACAATAGATAGGATGCTACCTTGTGAAAGATTCCCTGCTAAGACAATAGATAGGATGCTACCTTGTGAAAGATCTATTCCCTGCTAAGACAATAGATAGGATGCTACCTTGTGAAAGATCTATTCCCTGCTAAGACAATAGATAGGATGCTACCTTGTGAAAGATTCCCTGCTAAGACAATAGATAGGATGCTACCTTGTGAAAGATTCCCTGCTAAGACAATAGATAAGATGCTACCTTGTGAAAGATTCCCTGCTAAGACAATAGATAGGATGCTACCTTGTGAAAGATTCCCTGCTAAGACAATAGATAGGATGCTACCTTGTGAAAAATCTATTCCCTGCTAAGACAATAGATAGGATGCTACCTTGTGAAAGATTCCCTGCTAAGACAATAGATAGGATGCTACCTTGTGAAAGATTCCCTGCTAAGACAATAGATAGGATGCTACCTTGTGAAAGATCTATTCCCTGCTAAGACAATAGATATGATGCTACCTTGTGAAAGATTCCCTGCTAAGACAATAGATAGAATGCTACCTTGTGAAAGATTCCCTGCTAAGACAATAGATAGGATGCTACCTTGTGAAAGATTCCCTGCTAAGACAATAGATAGGATGCTACCTTGTGAAAGATCTATTCCCTGCTAAGACAATAGATAGGATGCTACCTTGTGAAAGATCTATTCCCTGCTAAGACAATAGATAGGATGCTACCTTGTGAAAGATTCCCTGCTAAGACAATAGATAGGATGCTACCTTGTGAAAGATCTATTCCCTGCTAAGACAATAGATAGGATGCTACCTTGTGAAAGATCTATTCCCTGCTAAGACAATAGATAGGATGCTACCTTGTGAAAGATTCCCTGCTAAGACAATAGATAGGATGCTACCTTGTGAAAGATTCCCTGCTAAGACAATAGATAAGATGCTACCTTGTGAAAGATTCCCTGCTAAGACAATAGATAGGATGCTACCTTGTGAAAGATTCCCTGCTAAGACAATAGATAGGATGCTACCTTGTGAAAAATCTATTCCCTGCTAAGACAATAGATAGGATGCTACCTTGTGAAAGATTCCCTGCTAAGACAATAGATAGGATGCTACCTTGTGAAAGATCTATTCCCTGCTAAGACAATAGATAGGATGCTACCTTGTGAAAGATCTATTCCCTGCTAAGACAATAGATATGATGCTACCTTGTGAAAGATTCCCTGCTAAGACAATAGATAGGATGCTACCTTGTGAAAGATTCCCTGCTAAGACAATAGATAGGATGCTACCTTGTGAAAGATCTATTCCCTGCTAAGACAATAGATAGGATGCTACCTTGTGAAAGATCTATTCCCTGCTAAGACAATAGATAGGATGCTACCTTGTGAAAGATTCCCTGCTAAGACAATAGATAGGATGCTACCTTGTGAAAGATTCCCTGCTAAGACAATAGATAGGATGCTACCTTGTGAAAGATCTATTCCCTGCTAAGACAATAGATAGGATGCTACCTTGTGAAAGATTCCCTGCTAAGACAATAGATAGGATGCTACCTTGTGAAAGATTCCCTGCTAAGATATCAGAAAAACGTCAAAATAATTATATTTTTAATTCTTTGATTTTTTAAACTGAAATGAGATTGGGTAGTCCACTTTTCGACGTCTATACCAACAAATATATTTTAAATTCTACATGTCCGTGTGATTAAATAAGCTTTATCAATGCAATCACATCAAGATTTTTGCAAAAACGTTTCGTATGAAAGTTTTATAACTTCCAAGATGATCTAAGCTTCTTCGATCTTGTCGGAATATGCACTATGTGTACGACGAAGATATGATTGGAAAAAAAACCACACACTGCTATCACTTGTCACCTTGAACATAGTTTTGAAGACACCGGCTGTGAGAGCAATGCATTGATAGTTTGTCGTTTTGGAGTGATCTTGTGTAGGTTTATGGAATCAGATTTACTGTTAGTAATTTCCAAATGGCTGGTCGTTCTCTGGTATTTTAGACACCGTTCTAAAGATCAAAAAGAATTTGAAGGACTTGATGCTTAAGAGGTTCATAGAGAATATCAGCAGGACTGTTTTCTGTGTCATAAGATTTGTCCAATGGTGTCTTTAGACTAAGGGGTGCTTTACCCAATTTTATAATTAAGAATAAAGTCACCCTTGTTTGTCCTTTTGATTCTGGATGGTTTTTTCAGCTGGAGAATTGTTTAAGTTGAGCGAAAAAGAAAAAAAAGCTGAAATAGTAAGAACAACAACGATACAAACACAATTGACATGATTAAAGTATTGTTCATCGTCATTAGATGATAAAAACCCATGCGGCATAGAGTCGTCAACCCTTTCTCTTTGTCAGCTCGGCTTCTGAACATCTGTAACATCTGTTGTCACTACCTCAAAATGATTTTGTGCCACGTCCAAACTTTTAGCATATGAACCACAGCGTCTTGAATTCGGAATGAATACATTGACTCTGAGTAGTATAAATCGATTTGGATGGCTTTTACAGCAGTTGGCAGGCCGAAATAAGTATATTCAATGAAAATACTTTTCACATGAGTAATAACATTGATTTTATGTTTTAAATATATGTCGCTGACTCGGTATGAATTTAACCACTTCATAAAATGTGTTGTGTGAGTCCACGTAAATTTAAATTTCATGAATATTTTTGAACCATTTACAAATTATGCCCCCCCCCCCCCCCCCAGCTATAATTAAGTACCAAAAGGGTCGATACAACTTTGGATTACCAGGACGCATAAGCATAAACGAGTATACTCAAACACAATAATTTCTTTGGAAACGGTTCCATAAACAATACATTTGTATCTACGTTGACCATTGTTTTTATGAGACAAGGTTGACTCAATTTGTTTAATTTGTCTTTATTTTAGAATTTAATAGTTGTGTAAAGGGTAGAGAATGTCTTAATGCTATTGTATAAGGAGAATGCCATTGATTGTATGTACTCTAACAGATCTTGAATGTTTGAGAATCCATATCTGATTCACACCTCTTCTGGAGTAACTCTGAATCTCGGTTTTGACAGCTAATACAATAGATGTTAATGATTTGAAGAGAGATTTAATGGAGCATTTGGCGACCCAACACTGTAACATTGTTTGTAAGGTCAGTTATGCAATTGAAGCACCCAGTAGAAGATCCTGTTTTCATCTTTGGTAGAAATTCCAAAAGGAATACAAAACAGATTTATGATTGTCCAGGATTTCCATTTTCGTAGACCTGTGACTCCGCATCTTCGCTAGCCAAGGGTTACGATTCGGGCCCCCTTCTCTCCACCCTTGGCAGATCTAGAATACATTTTGAGGATTCGCGCTTTAATATTTCATTGGTTACGGCTACCAGTAGACGTATCCAATCAGAAGACGTTTTACACGGAGCATATGTTATCGACGAAATGTAAACAAAGATGGCACCGGAATGCTCTCATATGACAACGATTTGCCACTTCTCGTTTTGGTTCCAATGAAAACATCTTTCCCGTCTGCCAAAGCTTTGATACTTTCACTTGGTTGACAGTAAATGCTTCCAAATTAAATTTATCACAAATAAGTTTTTCTTCACTGTGCGCTGCCATTTTCAACTCTCCAGCATACGTATAACAAAGCGATTCTGATTGGCTGGCGATGACGGCTATCTAAGGGGCGCAACTTCGATAAACCACCAGGTGGCATTGCGCGCGAATTTCAAAATGTATTCTAAATCTGCCAAGGGTGGAAAGAAGGGGAACCCGAATCGCAACCCTTGGCTAGCGAAGATGGTGACTCCGAGGTATATGTAAAATTGCCAAGTGAATTCGTCAATTCCTGATTCCTTTATCAAACAGAAAATGAAATGTGGTTTACCTACACAAACGATATCTTAATGATCTTGTCTAGATATTTGTATTCAAATAACTGTGACCTTGAGATCGATGACATGGGAGTGACCCATTATGTTTGTTATTTTTTTTTTTAATTGGTATCAACAAACTCGCAGTCATAACCAATTTGAAAAGAGTATCTATGGCTTTTCGTTCATGCTTTGCACATTTTCTGACCTATTCCTAGACGGAATCTATACAAACTTTAAAGTTATATTTCTAAATTATGGGCTTAGGCTCACGATATTTCGACCATTTTCCAAACACGTCTCGTAGATAATGGTAAAGTCAACAGTTATAACGTTATTGTTATATAGAAAAACATATTTATTTGGATAACACATCAATTTGACATATATGAAAAACACATAAACAAGGCAAATTGTAAAAACTACTACAAAAATGTTTTGAAACATACATATTAAAAAACCCCATAGATTCTACAAATATTTGATATTAAATCTAGGATAACAGAGCTCGAGGGTGACAGACAAGCAAATTGTGACCCGCTCCGGAGGATGAAAGACTAAAATGTCACCTTATCAATCAATGAAAATCCATGCAAATTTCATAAAAATAAATAAATATATAAATCATAACATACAAAGTAACAATACAATTTTCATTGTGTAAGGTCAATTTTTCACGGTATAGAAATTATACGGAAGACACATTTAACGCGATTTTGTGAGTACATGTATATATATGTACTTATAAAGGATTAACAAAATTAAATGAGTTATTCTTTAGAGTTGATGCCATATGGCTTAAAAGTGTCCAGTTACCTTTTCCACAAATGCACCCTATTTTTTTTGTACAATTCCCCCCCAAAATGTTCAACAATAGATTAGTAGCAAATAAATGGTGGGGCCGTCGTGGCCGTGATCGCATGTTAGTTTAATCAACTGATGTTGTGAGTTCGAATCTCGATCAGGGCGATATGTACAACATTTTGTGATAAAATTTGTCAGTGACTAGCGACAGGTCGGTGGTTTTCTCCGGGTCCTCCAGTTTCCTCCACCAATAAAACTGACCGCCACGATATAACTGAAATATTGTTGAAAGTGGCGTTAAACACCATCAAAAAAACAAACAACATATAAAAAATGGTTGACAACTGGATCATATGCTTTTCTACATAAGAGATAAATTAATTCAATAAATGTCTTAAATACAGTGTGTCTCCTGTTTCTCATTATTTTTTATTTTGACATCAATCTAACTCAGCAATTGTAATATATTGTATAGGATGAAGAAGTATTCATTATACAGTCACAAGAAATAAAGTATATTATACAAACGACTAAGTAAATAGTAAACATACAATACATCTCCCTCAATGGATTTCAAAATTAAAATAAATAATTATATGTAACATCTACAGTACACTCCAAGTGTATCAACGATCAAATTCTCAGGTCCGATATATTCCTCCCAAAATGTCCGACAAATTTGAGAGTCAACACTCTCTAAGTCCGACTATTTGGTCGGACATTTTGGTCGGACGTGTGAGAGTGGATATTAAAAGATTTTTTTTTACATTTCTCGGGGTGAATATGTCAAACATTTTGTGATCGATGCGTATTTGTAAGCGTACTTTCTTTCCGGTGTGTAAAATGTGCGGGTACGTAAATACCCTAGTGTATTTTTACCTTGCACCATATTCGCGCTAGGAAAGATAGCTCCAAGGTCAATATTTGTCACGCGCGGGCACAACAGTCGTTCGATGCATAGGAGCACCTCATAATCAAAGAATTGTACAATAATTTCGAGTTACACCGTTTGTGTTTCTTTAATCTGTTTAATTTTAATAGATCTTTCTAGTACATTTAAATTTTACGATTACAATCGGAATGCTAGAAATATCGTAACTTTTCCGAAATCTAAACTTTAAAATTATACACGCCGAGTCCAGCACTGGCTTGGATTTCTCGAAAAAAGCTTTCTTAACAAACCAAATTAAATTTGAGTAAAAACTCGACTTAAGTTTGCGTTTTGACTTTGTTTGTTTGGAAAAATCACTGACGATTTAAAAAAAAAATCTGTTGTCACTTAAAACGGAGTCAGTGAGGCCGGTACGGCTGTGTACATGAATGAATAAGAGATAATTCTTTCGGAGTGTGATATCCATATAAAGGTGAAATAACGGATGCAAAAATCACCGGCTAAAGTTACACAATATTCCGTTTACAAATATTTCAAGTCCCTATACTTGTTCATCTGTGACGGCAATATGTGTATTGGACTAGGTATTACAGCCAGCTTGATATGAATTATGAATTAATTAGCTCAGGTTACAGGTGTCAATAATGGAAGGAACATCTTGACACAAATTTCCAGGTGCCAGGGGGAGAACAATTATAATTAATTCTATTTAATGTTGTTGTTTTTTATTACTATTTGTTTGTAGGTACATTTGCAATCATTGAAGTAAATTTAATTTGAGAGTCAACACTCTCTAAGTCCGACTATTAGGTCGGACGTGAGAGTGGATATTTAAAGATTTTTTTTACATTTCTCGAGGTGAACATGTCAAACATTTTGTGATCGATGCATATTTGTAAGCGCACTTTCTTTCCGGTATGTAGAATGTCCGGTTACGTAAATACCCTACTGTATTTCTACCTTGCACCATATTCGCGCCAGGAAAGGTAGCTCAAAGGTCAATATATAACTGAAATATTGTTGAAAAGTGACGTTTAAACACCCATAGCCTCATATAAATTATTGCAATAAAATATCGATTAAGTAACGAAATTGATATAAATTATTTTCCAGTATATTTAGTATAAAAAGCTTGTTTACTGTGAGATGTATTGCAACCGCCATTTTTTACTACAATCACGTGCGCATGCTCGTGTTTGATGGAAAGCTATAGCTATATTTAGATATTTTGTGATAATAATTTTATATTGTATAACAAGATACATTTGTATAATTGTATAACAAGATACATTTTTTATAGTATATATTTTTATTATAAAATACAATATTGAACTGATTTTCGATAACACTTCAATCATTGAATATTGATTTTTTTTCGGATGTTGAATATTTTATGCCCAGAATTGCACCCCTGCTTTATTTTAAAAAGAAATAACACCAAGAACATCGATGATACGAGTCTTCTTATTCAGAAATAAACCTACAGCAAAATAAAGGTATACATTTTTGTACTGTAAACAAAATCGTCATTTTTATCTAGATTTATCGTCCGAAAAATACGTTACTCCTCTACTATACTAATTTGGATTAGGTGATGGGAATTAGGTGCCATCATCAAAATAAAGATTAAAAAATGTATTTCATGATAACGATGGCTGATTACAATTGTTTGTCATGCATTAGCTGTCAGTTGTAATATACAGGATGTAACCAATATACAGGAAGAGCCCCTACTGTGAAGCCATCTATTTTGAGATGC
The DNA here is from genome assembly GCA_963680875.1 of Bathymodiolus brooksi. Classification (NCBI taxonomy): domain Eukaryota; kingdom Metazoa; phylum Mollusca; class Bivalvia; order Mytilida; family Modiolidae; genus Bathymodiolus; species Bathymodiolus brooksi. Next base: position 125,278,321 of record OY804575.1, read on the forward strand.
CATTCAATGAAAATAACAACCTGACCATATTGTTACATAATAAGAATAAGAATTAGATAAGAAATTAAAATTTATAGAAGGCAAGGATTTATATAATTAACACATTAAATCACATTTCATTTATTTAGCTTGGGTCAGTTATCAATTAAAAAGACAAAAATGGTTTTAAAAAAAATCTGTCTAATAAGTATTTACCTAAATAACGATATCATGACGTATAATAATTTCTCACCGTAAATGTATTTATTTTATTAAGATATTTATACACATATATAAGAAAAAAGATATAAAGAGGGAGAGGCGTTAAGGGGCAACATTGGCCCCATATTATATTAAAAAATAATGCTTGACATAGAATAAAAACAATTTACTAATTTAATTGTTAGATAAACAAATTTTCAAAAAATATAACTTTCCGTGAAATTGGGTGCGCTATGACGTCATAATGACATCATCATTAGACGGATAATGCTAAAAATGGACTACAAACGACATATTTAATGTACATTTTAGCTATTTTATATACCTCCACAGTCTTCCACCAACACCAAATTGAGCAGCTGTTTTGAGTATAGAGGGTTAATGATTATATCAAAATATTTTGTTGGTGGAGTATTGTGGTGGTTGTTAAATATTAATTTATTTATAACCTCAGCCAGACCCTTAAAATCAATATTTTCACTCTTCTGATTGTATATATGAGACCATTATATACACAATCTGTACATTTCATGATTCATTTCAAGTAATGAAATTCATCAGTAAATAACTTATGTTTCTGTAAATAATTGTATTTATCCTGCAATGACAGCATTTACCGACCAATATAGCCTGCCTAATATTTTGTTTTGATATTGGTCAGTTATAAATAGAACATTTTTTGATATTGGTCAGTTATAAATAGAACATACAAATGTAAAACGGGGCACATCGGGGGATATTGTTTTCAAATACATACACAAAATTATTTCAAATACTTTTATCAACGTCCAGTAAAGGTTTATTTACGATTTAAAATTGCAGGATAAATACAATACATGTGCACTGTCGAAGCATATAGGTAAATATGTGTATTCGGCGCGAAACGCGGGAAAAGGCTCGGCGAAGCCTCGCCTTTTCCCGCGTTTCTAAGCCTCATACACATATTACCCATATGCTTCGACAGTGCACAAGTATTGTATATTTATTTTAAATACAGTTTGTGTACATTGAAACCAAGAGAAAAACTCAGTGCATGCAATCCGGCGTCAATGCCATAAAAAGAACTGGGGACTATAAGTGCCATATATGGCCCCATATTTAATGAATCATTATCTTAGAAAATACTTGATTAAAATTTGATGTATTATAGACGAGATCATACTTTTGATGTTAAAACTTGTTTCCAACAAACTTGATACGTATTTGACGTCATTATGACGTCATGAGCGTTATTTGTTTTCTGTATTTCGTGGAATTTTGCCCGAGATATTTGGACGATTTTCGAAGAAATTAAGCACCTCCGCAGTCGTGCACCAGAAAAATATTTTACCAGATTATTAAAATAAATAAAACACAAATACTGTTAAAGTATTTTTTTGGTTTTACGAGGTGTTAAATTTCTTGAAAAACGACGGGAAAAGGTTCAAATATTCCAAGCGCTTAGATGACGTTTTGATATTTGAGAAGCAATCTTTGCCGTAAAAAACGATGGTATGTCGGCACGTAGCAGTTATATACAAATGTAAGATAAAAATAAAATAAACACCACTTCATCCAAAATAGTTTTTTTTTCATAAGCCCCCAATTATTGATTATATATTTTCTTCCGGGATACTGAAATAGTTATTACTACAGGGATACGGAGGTAGCCGTTTAATGGTCTATCGATGCTACTTCTAAAATGAAGTAAAATAGTTTGATCCAAAAGGAGTAGATATTTTTTGGGCACAATCCAACAGATAGCTCTCACATTATGACCCAAAGGTGTTTTATGTTATGCACTACATACACAAACGTTTGATCCATCATCTGTCCATTGGAGGTTAGGTGTATAACACCACTTTCAAAAATATTTCATTTATTACTTTTGTGGCGGAAATTGGAGTACCCAGAGAAATCCACAGACCTGTCGCAAGTCACTGACAAACTTTATCACATAATGTTTTATCGAGTACACCTCGCCATGAATGGGGTTCAAACTCACAACTTAAGTGGTGATAAGCAATGATTGCACAGGTAGTTGTAAATTCAAGTACCATACGACCACGACGTCTCAAGTTCAGTTAAGATGAAAGGTAATTGTTTTATTGATATTGATGGAATTTATGATTATCACTGTTTATAAACTTTCTTTTTATATCAATCAATGAAAAGAATTGGTTTGCTGAAAGTATGTTTTTTGTTGGGGTTCATTGGATGGAATTTGTATCTCATGTGAAGTTCCGTCAATTGCAGACACAACGTTAGGCATATCAGAACAATACATTTTCTTTTGGTTGGCCACTGAATTCACATAACATTTTCATAAATTATATCAAGTTTCCCCTTTTGCGCCCAAATTAAACTTTTAACTTCTATCAATTCCATTCTCTTAAATCAACCTCCAATGGACAAATGATGGATCAAAAGTTTGTGTATGTAGTGCATTGAAAATGCGTTCTGTCATGTGCATAAGTTATTGTTTGCATGATTGACAGACAATATTCATCATATTGTTTTCTAGCTTCTGAACTGTCGATCGAGAAAAAAATAAAATATTCTAGACAGGCAGCAAATAGCCAGTCAATGGGGTTTGCAATTAATATTTCGCATGCACAATAGCAACCCCACACCACAAGGTGTGGAAAATAGAAATATTCTTATGTGGTTTAAATGCGTATTAACTGCATTACATGTAAACTGTATGATTCTGTTTGATAAAGTCCTTTAACTAGAACAGGAACAAAATGTTCACTTGAGTGAAATAGTATTGTAATAAAAGATCGTACAAGTATTAAAGAATGTCCAGGTATATTTTAAATGAGGGTGAAACAAGTCACCATTTGATATTAATTCCGTTGTATTTCATTTTGACGATTCTAATTACGGAAGACGATCACAACCATATTGTTTTTGATTGGATTAAAATTATAGCTGTATAATAATGTATAATATCCTATTATTATTAGAATCCTAACATGACTGCGAATTTGACATAAATAAAATAACAAATGGCTTTCTCTAGGAAAACGCCGACTTTATGTGAAAGGGACACCAGACAGCTATGAGGAACGAATTTAATACATCCCTTAGCGCGGGATTTAAAGGACACACTCCTTACACGTAAAAGACAACTTTCAGCAGATTCTGATAGCAACAGTTTATTAGGAGTGTTGTTGTTGGTTTGTCACAAAGCAAAATAATATCTACCATTTCTTCATTTTCTAGTGACAATCAAAACAATCATACATAGACTCATGGCAGCGACACACATTTTACACTACACGATTAATCATATGGTTGTAAACTTGTTATCATCATAAATATATATGAAATACTTGATTGTAAAACAATTATCTATCGACAACCACTTTCTTTGGGATATCTGATTCCAAGGCTTGTTATCAGTTTATCAAAAAAACAAAAATAATTCACACCATTTCCCAAAATATTTCCATATTATAAAAAAAAGCGGTCTTTAAATATAGGACATTTTTTTTTATAGATTTGTGATGGTTGTCCGTAAAAATGTACTGGAATATATCATCGCATTGGTTGTCGTTAAGAATAAAGTACGGTTAAAAAAGTGTTTAAAAAAATTTCAAATATGACAAAGTTCTATTGTCCAAATAAATCTATCTATTACTTCTTTAAGATTAATACCAACATTTCGACCAGTTTTCGACGATCAATGTTAATAAGTTTCTGAATTGATGCCCCAGGGACGGATCCAGGCCCCCCCCCCCATAAAATTGGAAAAAAAAATATTTTTTGGCGTAAAATCGTGATTTCTCACACGAAATACTCAAAAACAAATTTAAGTCCCCCCCCCCTCCTAACTTGAAATCCTGGATCCGCCCCTGATAAAAACCTCAATATGTACATTATCAATGTCATAGCAGACGATGAATCCAAAATTAGTCTGTATGAGATTTAAGGTGACGAAAAAATGAATTACGAAAAACTACAATTTGAACGTGAAATAATAGATGTGGTACGTAGTTCTTATATTTAAAGATGGCATTTTTAGATCAGATTTCATGAGATCATTCATGCAATTTTAGCATCATAATATAACCTGACAAATTAAAAGAGCAAACGCACCCGATATCGTAAACCGGCAACTGTCTGCAGCAAGTGAAAGGGCCTTGGCATCGATTGTCGCGAGTACATAGGGACATATTAATATTTACTTCTAGTGCACTTAAAACATGGGACCTGCATGTTAATACATTTTATTCATGGATATTATTGTATATATCGCCCGTGACAGCCGTTAACATATCTATACTTTCCGTACCACTGTATATCACTTATTTACTTCAGCTTTACTAAGATACGCATGTTTCTTTATGCACAAATTTATTGGTTAGCAGAATTTGGGGACGTTTCCTGTTTACAGTTTAACTATCTGAGAGTGGAGACTCTCATTCCGACCTGGGAGGATTTGGTCGGACATTTGTCGGACAATTTGGTCGGACAATTTTAAGAGTGAAGTCCGAAAAAACTCTGTGTCCGACCAGAGTGTTTGATCGTTGATACACTTGGAGGGATCTGTATAATCCGACAGTCCGATAGTCCGACAAATGCTTTATTTCTTTGAAAGTTAACACTATAACATGTGTAATATGGGGCCAGAAACCGAACCGTTTAGTCACCAAAGAAAGGTCCAGAACATCGGAAACACGATATCATAGACGGACAAACAATTGGCAGGGCCATACAAGAACTCAAAAAAACACATATATGAACAACACGGACTCCATAAAAACCTGGATCAAGTCGTGATGAACCGGTAGTGTAAGCATCCCGTATATTTTTAGTGGCGACTACTTCAGGCTTTATTCAAGTAGCTTGTAGCCGAGTCCAGCCAAGAAAAGTTACTATTGAAAAGAAAGATGAAATAAATGAATACAAAACTAGAGGCTCAGGTGAGCCTGTATCGCTCACTTGACATAAATAAGTCCTCTTGAGAATGTCTGCATGCTGAATACATCTAAGTTACTATTCAAATCCCATACTGCCGTAGGGTTCTATGTTAAAACTATATCTGCTCATGGCAGCCACCTTGGATGGAGGTCGTGGTCACCGGACACAATTTTGAAAGTATACTACCCAAGGACCATCCATGCCATGTTTGCTTTAAATTGGCTGACTTGTTTCAGAAGAGAAGACTTTTAAACAATTTTCCCATAGGGTCCTATGTTAAAACTATGTCTGCTGATGGCGGCCATTTTGAACCGAGATCGGGATCACTGAACACAATTTTGGAAGTTGACCACCTAAGGACCATCGATGACATGTTTGCTATATTGGCTTACTAGTTTCAGAGGAGAAGATTTTAAAACATTTTTTCCCATAGGGTCCTATGTTAAAACTACAGTATGTTTGCTGAAGGTGGCCATTTTGGATGGAGGTCAGGGTCACTGGACACCATGTTGAAAATTGACCACTTAAGGACCATCCATGCCATGTTTGCTTTAAATTGGCTTACTGGTTTCAGAGAAGAAGATTTTTAAATATATTTCCCATAGGGTCCTATGTTAAAACTATGTTCGCTGATGGTTGCCATCTTGGATGGAGGTCGGGGTCACAGGACATAATTTTGAAAGTTGACCACCTAAGGACCATTCATCCCATGTTTGCTTTAAACTGACTTACTGGTTTCAGAGGAGAAGACTTTTAAACATTTTTTCCATAGGGTCCTATGTTAAAATTAAGTCGAGTCATGGCGGCCATCTTGAATTTCCGATCGGCAAACGATTCACAAGTTTAGTACAGGACCACCCAATGATCATTCCTGCAAAGCCACAATTCAATTGGCTTAGTGGTTTCTAACAAGAAGATTTTTAAAATTTCGACCAATCAGAACACATTATAGGCCCTGGCAGCCATGTTGGATTTCCGATCAGCACCAAAAACACAAATCTTGTATATGACCATCCCATGAAAATTTCTGCCAAGTTTGGTTCAAATCTGTTTTGTGGTTTCAGAAAAAAAGATGAAAATGTGAAATTCCCATAGGGTCCAATGTTAAACTAAGTCGAGTCATGGCGGCCATCTTGAATTTCCAATTGGCAAACGATTCACAAGTTTAGTACAAGACCACCCAATGATCATTCCTGCAAAGTCACAATTCAATTGGCTTAGTGGTTTCTAACAAGAAGATTTTTTAAATTTCGACCAATCAGAACACATTATGGGCCCTGGCAGCCATGTTGGATTTCAGATCAGCACCAAAAACACAAATCTTGTATATGACCATCCAATGAACATTTCTGCCAAGTTTGATTCAAATCTGTTTTGTGGTTTCAGAAAAAAAGATGAAAATGTGAAATTCCCATAGGGTCCAATGTTAAACTAAGTCGAGTCATGGCGGCCATCTTGAATTTCCGATCGGCAAACGATTCACAAGTTTAGTACAGGACCACCCAATGATCATTCCTGCAAAGTCACAATTCAATTGACTTAGTGGTTTCTGACAAGAAGATTTTAAAAATTTCAGCCAATGAGAACACATTATGGACCCTGGCAGCCATGTTGGATTTCAAATCAGCACCAAAAACACAAATCTGGTAGAGGACCATCCAGTGAACATTTCTGGCAAGTTTGGCTGATTTCTGTTCAGCGGTTTCAGAGAAGAAGATTTAAATGTGAAAAGCTAACGGACGGACGGACGGACGGACAGACGGACGGACAACGGACGCTTACCCATGACAAAAGCTCACATGGCCTATGGCCAGGTGAGCTAAAAAAAGAAATACAAAAAAAAGGAAAAGACAAAAAGAAGAGCGTATTCCAGTGTCCCCCCTTATCATGGAATAGTTATGTTAAAAAGCAATGTCGACACATCAATAGAGCTGGATACAATAATGTGTGCGAATTGATTGATTGATTGCTTGCTTAAGGTACAGCAAGCAATATTTCAGTCATATTCAGGATGAGAAAAGTTTGCAAACAAAAAATCAGAAAGAGGGGACTCTGGGATGGGTCAACATGGGCAATGACTTAACACAGGAACTTGTTTTTCTGTCTCTTCCGACGACAAGTTGGTCCTATTTTTATTCCCCGGGATTGCGACGGGTGACCCTGCTATAGTCGCCTTCTACGACAAGCGCATATATAAAAAGTTACGATTGAAGGAATTGTCCCTAAGTGATCCCTTATATCACGGAAAGAAACAGCATCGGAATATGACAAAATAAACAACTGTGCCATGATACGCCCCGCCCCCTCCCATTTGTGACAATTGAAAGTCAGTTGCTCAGCGTGAGAACAGTAATTAATATGCTACATTTTTTAAACCAATTAATTGTATATACCATATGAAAACTGGCGTTTTCCAAACTGACTAAAATCACACCTCTCACTTGCTCCCCCTTTTATCAATACAATGTATGTCACGACGTGACCTATCAGTAAAAGGGGGAACAAGTGAGAGATGTTATCGTACGATGCGTGGACGGACGGACGAACAGCGGTATGCCATATTAAGCCCGTATTTTGACGGGCGTATAAAAATGAATGGCCCATATCTTGAAATTACGAATATATCATTTTTGGCCAAATTATTTTTCAAAACTTTCATCAGTTTGATTAAGGCGAGGTTGCTTATTTGCATGGCGGACGGACGGACATAATTCTGGGGTTTTTCGAAGATGGATGGAAATTTGCGAATGAAAACACGAGTATAAAGTACATCGGCTACACTCTACTTGAATAAAGCCTGAAGTAGTCGCTACTAAAAAATATACGGGATACTTACACTACCGGTTCATCACGACTTGATCCAGGTTTTTATGGAGTCCGTGTTGTTCATATATGTGTTTTTTTGAGTTCTTGTGTAGTCCTGCCAATTGTTTGTCCGTCTATGATATCGTGTTTCCGATGTTCTGGACCTTTCTTTGGTGAGTAAACGGTTCGGTTTCTGGCCCCATATTACACATGTTATAGTGTTAACTTTCAAAGAAATAAAGCATTTGTCGGACTATCGGACTGTCGGATTATATCTACGGCCCCGCTTTGAAGTTCTCTGAATTAGGCTGTCTATATGTTTTGTCCATTTACAATCACACGACCTGTCGCAAGTCACTGACAAACTTTATCGAATAATGTTGTATCGAGTACACCTCACCATGAACGGGGTTCGAACTCACAGCTTAAGTGGTTATAGGCACTGATCGATTGCACAGCTCGTTGTAAATCCAACTACCACACGATCACGACCACGACGGCCCCTAAAAATTATTTTGTATACTTCCAGAAAGTATCCATATATGAAAAGCTATACCCAGTTTTTAACTCAATTATTTAAACTTTTTTGTACACGTATATAATACTTACAATGTTATGTAGCTATATGGATATGTGTCACATGGGTTATTTCTTTCTTTAATGAGATGTCTGGAAATTTTCAAACAGTGATCTAAAAATATTTTTATGCAATACGACTTGTAAAAGTTCTAAATAGGTTTAAATAGCTTCTTTCATTGGTCTTTTGTTTTTTGAAACATATATATGTATGACAAAGACCTTGTTGACACCAGATAACAAGTTGGATAGAATTAGATCGCTGGGTTTTGTTTCAGATCCATTGTGTTCAGAAAATCCGTAAATTGATCACGACCAAATTCTTATAAACCGTAGTGTTTATAATACTAGGAACTTATAATATAATTTTCAGAAAATCAAAGTAAATTTAAAGAGACATGTACATGTATATTATTGTCAGTTTTCGTGTTTTATGCTACCCACCTTATAACTATTGAATTCTTTACCATCAGAAAATAAAAGACTCTCACATCCCTTAATATCTTCAAATCTAGAATTGTCTCTAGAGTTGATGATGAAAAGGAACATAAACATTATTATTATGGTCAAAGACCGACACACAAATATTACACGCTCGTTTTCGCATGTGAAGTAGTTCTCGTAAATATATTTGATAATTCCAAATGTTCCTGTGGTACGGAAGCAATGAAAGGGACATGCGGGAATTTTTATTTATCTCATAGACACGAGATACTATCGCGAGTTCAAGACATACCAACGAGTGGCTACGAGATAGCTAAGTCTTGGTCACGACATACTATTACATAGCCACGAGATAGTTAAGTCGTGACCACGAGATATCTAAGTCGTGGTCTTGAGATAACTAAGTCGTGACCACGACATACTATCACATAGCCACGAAATAGCTAAGTCGTGACCACGAGATATCTAAGTCGTGGTCTTGAGATAACTAAGTCGTGACCACGACATACTATCACATAGCCACGAAATAGCTAAGTCGTGACCACGAGATATCTAAGTCGTGGTCTTGAGATAACTAAGTCGTGACCACGACATACTATCACATAGCCACGAGATAGCTAAGTCGTGACCACGAGATATATAAGTCGTGGTCTTGAGATAACTAAGTTGTGACCACGACATACTATTGCATAGCCACGAGATAGCTAAGTCGTGACCAAGAGATATCTAAGTCGTGGTCTTGATATAACTAAGTTGTGACCACGACATACTATCACGGGGTTAATTAAGTCGTTATTTGCTTTCAATGATATTTTTGATACATTGTTTCTTTATCAAAATGTTCTCTTGGTGATTTAAATGTGATTTTTATTGTTAAAGGTGACATGTGTTGTGTGTTATTTGAGGGTACACCTTAAAAACATGAAATTAAAAAAATTGTGACGACAAGTATAAAAATAAAATTTAATAATGTATCTATCGTTTGAAATCAAATTTAGCCGTGTGTGATGCCGTTAACTTAAACTCGTTAACTAAGCCACTTTTTTAACACTGGGCACCCTACTAATAACGTCAGTTTGTAAATCAAACAAAACTAAAACTAAACAATATCTGTTTAGAAATAACAATCTGTGTTATCTTAAAAAGCAAATAGAAAAAACAATGTCATCACAAACTGGTTTTATTAGATAACAAAAATGTGTTATATGATATAACGAAATAAAAATAACTATTATCTAATGCAAAACATAGAATTGCATGTGTACTATTGTCGTGTGAATTTGAGGTCCCAATTATCAGTAAGGCTTGTTTTACACTATTTGTTAGTGTGTATTATTTTGTGTTTTTTTTTTTTTAGCTTTTATTTCAAATGGCTCACCATTTGCATACGGTTTTTTGTCATATTGCATCCTCAAAAATCAGTATATACTAATGTTTTATCTCCTGTATAAATATATGAAATTACTCAGGAATTATGACAACAATTTGTCATTTTGACTATTGTATTGTCTGTCCTTCCATTTACGGCTTCTGATTGTCACTTTAGTATTTTCAATTTTTTCTTATATAAACAATATCGTAAAAAACCCCTACCAATTTGCTATGATTTGTGGGGTTCGTGTTACTCGATCTGTAGATATATGTGCATGTTGTTTGTCCTTTTGTCCTTTTTCTTTTGGCCATTGTGGTGTCCGTCTTTCTTCGATTAACGGATTTTGATTACCGCTTTGCTATCTTCAAACTCTTCTTTGTCCAACATTTGTGCAAATCATAGCACATTGTCAGTTTTTTTCACGACATTGTTTATATAGGAAAAAAATGGATATACCAGAAGCCGTAAATCAAAGGATATACAATATAATAGTCAAAATGACAAGCAATGATCTACACAACAATACACAGAAAACCAGAGATTGAGTAACACGAACCCCACAAAAAAAAAGAAAGAAAAAAAGTATGAATTCTTTTATCATTTATAGCTTTCGCTAAGCTATTTATCTTAATGCTAAGACAATAGATAGGATGTTACCTTGTGAAAGATTCCCTGCTAAGACAATAGATAGGATGCTACCTTGTGAAAGATCTATTCCCTGCTAAGACAATAGATAGGATGCCACCTTGTGAAAGATTCCCTGCTAAGACAATAGATAGGATGCTACCTTGTGAAAGATCTATTCCCTGCTAAGACAATAGATAGGATGCTACCTTATGAAAAATTCCCTGCTAAGACAATAGATAGGATGCTACCTTGTGAAAGATTCCCTGCTAAGACAATAGATAGGATGCTACCTTGTGAAAGATTCCCTGCTAAGACAATAGATATGATGCTACCTTGTGAAAGATTCCCTGCTAAGACAATAGATAGGATGCTACCTTGTGAAAAATCTATTCCCTGCTAAGACAATAGATAGGATGCTACCTTGTGAAAGATTCCCTGCTAAGACAATAGATAGGATGCTACCTTGTGAAAGATTCCCTGCTAAGACAATAGATAGGATGCTACCTTGTGAAAGATCTATTCCCTGCTAAGACAATAGATAGGATGCTACCTTGTGAAAGATTCCCTGCTAAGACAATAGATAGGATGCTACCTTGTGAAAGATCTATTCCCTGCTAAGACAATAGATAGGATGCTACCTTGTGAAAGATCTATTCCCTGCTAAGACAATAGATAGGATGCTACCTTGTGAAAGATCTATTCCCTGCTAAGACAATAGATAGGATGCTACCTTGTGAAAGATTCCCTGCTAAGACAATAGATAGGATGCTACCTTGTGAAAGATCTATTCCCTGCTAAGACAATAGATAGGATGCTACCTTATGAAAAATTCCCTGCTAAGACAATAGATAGGATGCTACCTTGTGAAAGATTCCCTGCTAAGACAATAGATAGGATGCTACCTTGTGAAAGATTCCCTGCTAAGACAATAGATATGATGCTACCTTGTGAAAGATTCCCTGCTAAGACAATAGATAGGATGCTACCTTGTGAAAAATCTATTCCCTGCTAAGACAATAGATAGGATGCTACCTTGTGAAAGATTCCCTGCTAAGACAATAGATAGGATGCTACCTTGTGAAAGATATATTCCCTGCTAAGACAATAGATAGGATGCTACCTTGTGAAAGATTCCCTGCTAAGACAATAGATAGGATGCTACCTTGTGAAAGATTCCCTGCTAAGACAATAGATAGGATGCTACCTTGTGAAAGATCTATTCCCTGCTAAGACAATAGATAGGATGCTACCTTGTGAAAGATTCCCTGCTAAGACAATAGATAGGATGCTACCTTGTGAAAGATCTATTCCCTGCTAAGACAATAGATAGGATGCTACCTTGTGAAAGATCTATTCCCTGCTATGACAATAGATAGGATGCTACCTTGTGAAAGATCTATTCCCTGCTAAGACAATAGATAGGATGCTACCTTGTGAAAGATTCCCTGCTAAGACAATAGATAGGATGCTACCTTGTGAAAGATCTATTCCCTGCTAAGACAATAGATAGGATGCTATCTTGTGAAAGATTCCCTGCTAAGACAATAGATAGGATGCTACCTTGTGAAAGATTCCCTGCTAAGATATCAGAAAAACGTCAAAATAATTATATTTTTAATTCTTTGATTTTTTAAACTGAAATGAGATTGGGTAGTCCACTTTTCGACGTCTATACCAACAAATATATTTTAAATTCTACATGTCCGTGTGATTAAATAAGCTTTATCAATGCAATCACATCAAGATTTTTGCAAAAACGTTTCGTATGAAAGTTTTATAACTTCCAAGATGATCTAAGCTTCTTCGATCTTGTCGGAATATGCACTATGTGTACGACGAAGATATGATTGGAAAAAAAACCACACACTGCTATCACTTGTCACCTTGAACATAGTTTTGAAGACACCGGCTGTGAGAGCAATGCATTGATAGTTTGTCGTTTTGGAGTGATCTTGTGTAGGTTTATGGAATCAGATTTACTGTTAGTAATTTCCAAATGGCTGGTCGTTCTCTGGTATTTTAGACACCGTTCTAAAGATCAAAAAGAATTTGAAGGACTTGATGCTTAAGAGGTTCATAGAGAATATCAGCAGGACTGTTTTCTGTGTCATAAGATTTGTCCAATGGTGTCTTTAGACTAAGAGGTGCTTTACCCAATTTTATAATTAAGAATAAAGTCACCCTTGTTTGTCCTTTTGATTCTGGATGGTTTTTTCAGCTGGAGAATTGTTTAAGTTGAGCGAAAAAGAAAAAAAAGCTGAAATAGTAAGAACAACAACGATACAAACACAATTGACATGATTAAAATATTGTTCATCGTCATTAGATAATAAAAACCCATGCGGCATAGAGTCGTCAACCCTTTCTCTTTGTCAGCTCGGCTTCTGAACATCTGTAACATTTGTTGTCACTACCTCAAAATGATTTTGTGCCACGTCCAAACTTTTAGCATATGGACCACAGCGTCTTGAATTCGGAATGAATACATTGACTCTGAGTAGTATAAATCGATTTGGATGGCTTTTACAGCAGTTGGCAGGCCGAAATAAATATATTCAATGAAAATACTTTTCACAATATATGTCGCTGACTCGGTATGAATTTAACCACTTCATAAAATGTGTTGTGTGAGTCCACGTAAATTTAAATTTCATGAATATTTTTGAACCATTTACAAATTATGCCCCCCCCCCCCAGCTATAATTAAGTACCAAAAGGGTCGATACAACTTTGGATTACCAGGACGCATAAGCATAAACGAGTATACTCGAACACAATAATTTCTTTGGAAACGGTTCCATAAACAATACATTTGTATCTACGTTGACCATTGTTTTTATGAGACAAGGCTTTATTTTAGAATTTAATAGTTGTGTAAAGGGTAGAGAATGTCTTAATGCTATTGTATAAGGAGAATGCCATTGATTGTATGTACTCTAACAGATCTTGAATGTTTGAGAATCCATATCTGATTCACACCTCTTCTGGAGTAACTCTGAATCTCGGTTTTGACAGCTAATACAATAGATGTTAATGATTTGAAGAGAGATTTAATGTAGCATTTGGCGACCCAACACTGTAACATTGTTTGTAAGGACAGTTATGCAATTGAAGCACCAAGTAGAAGATCCAGTTTTTATCTTTGGTAGAAATTCCAAAAGGAATACAAAACAGATTTATGATTGTCCAGGATTTCCATTTTCGTAGACCTGTGACTCCGCATCTTCGCTAGCCAAGGGTTACGATTCGGGTCCTCTTCTCTCCACCCTTGGCAGATCTAGAATACATTTTGAGGATTCGCGCTTTAATATTTCATTGGTTACGGCTACCAGTACACGTATCCAATCAGAAGACGTTTTACACGGAGCACATGTTATCGACGAAATGTAAACAAAGATGGCACCGGAATGCTCTCATATGACAACGATTTGCCACTTTTCGTTTTGGTTCCAATGAAAACATCTTTCCCGTCTGCCAAAGCTTTGATACTTTCACTTGGTTGACAGTAAGTGCTTCCAAATTAAATTTATCACAAATAAGTTTTTCTTCACTGGGCGCTGCCATTTTCAACTCTCCAGCATACGTATAACAAAGCGATTCTGATTGGCTGGCGATGACGGCTATCTAAGGGGCGCAACTTCGATAAACCACCAAGTGGTATTGCGCGCGAATTTCAAAATGTATTCTAAATCTGCCAAGGGTGGAGAGAAGGGGAACCCGAATCGTAACCCTTGGCTAGCGAAGATGGTGACTCCGAGGTATATGTAAAATTGCCAAGTGAATTCGTCAATTCCTGATTCCTTTATCAAACAGAAAATGAAATGTGGTTTACCTACACAAACGATATCTTAATGATCTTGTCTAGATATTTGTATTCAAATAACTGTGACCTTGAAATCGATGACATGGGAGTGACCCATTATGTTTGTTAATTTTTTTTTTAATTGGTATCAACAAACTCGCAGTCATAACCAATTTGAAAAGAGTATCTATGGCTTTTCGTTCATGCTTTGCACATTTTCTGACCTATTCCTAGACGGAATCTATACAAACTTTAAAGTTATATTTCTAAATTATGGGCTTAGGCTCACGATATTTCGACCATTTTCCAAACACGTCTCGTAGATAATGGTAAAGTCAACAGTTATAACGTTATTGTTATATAGAAAAACATATTTATTTGGATAACACATCAATTTGACATATATGAAAAACCCATAAACAAGGCAAATTGTAAAAACTACTACAAAATTGTTTTGAAACATACATATTAAAAAAAACCATAGATTCTACAAATATTTGATATTAAATCTAGGATAACAGAGCTCGAGGGTGACAGACAAGCAAATTGTGACCCGCTCCGGAGGATGAAAGACTAAAATGTCACCTTATCAATCAATGAAAATCCATGCAAATTTCATAAAAATAAATAAATATATAAATCATAACATACAAAGTAACAATACAATTTTCATTGTGTAAGGTCAATTTTTCACGGTATACAAATTATACGGAAGACACATTTAACGCGATTTTGTGAGTACATGTATATATATGTACTTATAAAGGATTAACAAAATTAAATGAGTTATTCTTTAGAGTTGATGCCATATGGCTTAAAAGTGTCCAGTTACCTTTTCCACAAATGCACCCTATTTTTTTTGTACAATTCCCCCCCAAAATGTTCAACAATAGATTAGTAGCAAATAAATGGTGGGGCCGTCGTGGCCGTGATCGCATGTTAGTTTAATCAACTGATGTTGTGAGTTCGAATCTCGATCAGGGCGATATGTACAACATTTTGTGATAAAATTTGTCAGTGACTAGCGACAGGTCGGTGGTTTTCTCCGGGTCCTCCAGTTTCCTCCACCAATAAAACTGACCGCCACGATATAACTGAAATATTGTTGAAAGTGGCGTTAAACACCATCAAAAAAACAAACAACATATAAAAAATGGTTGACAACTGGATCATATGCTTTTCTACATAAGAGATAAATTAATTCAATAAATGTCTTAAATACAATGTGTCTCCTGTTTCTCATTATTTTTTATTTTGACATCAATCTAACTCAGCAATTGTAATATATTGTATAGGATGAAGAAGTATTCATTATACAGTCACAAGAAATAAAGTATATTATACAAACGACTAAGTAAATAGTAAACATACAATACATCTCCCTCAATGGATTTCAAAAAATTAAAATAAATAATTATATGTAACATCTACAGTACACTCCAAATGTATCAACGATCAAACTCTCAGGTCCGATATATTCCTCCCAAAATGTCCGACAAATTTGAGAGTCAACACTCTCTAAGTCCGACTATTTGGTCAGACATTTTGGTCGGACGTGTGAGAGTGGATATTAAAAGATTTTTTTTTACATTTCTCGAGGTGAATATGTCAAACATTTTGTGATCGATGCGTATTTGTAAGCGTACTTTCTTTCCGGTGTGTAAAATGTGCGGGTACGTAAATACCCTAGTGTATTTTTACCTTGCACCATATTCGCGCCAGGAAAGGTAGCTCCAAGGTCAATATTTGTCACGCGCGGGCACAACAGTCGTTCGATGCATAGGGGCACCTCATAATCAAAGAATTGTACAATAATTTCGAGTTACACCGTTTGTGTTTCTTTAATCTGTTTAATTTTAATAGATCTTTCTAGTACATTTAAATTTTACGATTACAATCGGAATGCTAGAAATATCGTAACTTTTCCGAAATCTAAACTTTAAAATTATATACGCCGAGTCCAGCACTGGCTTGGATTTCTCGAAAAAAGCTTTCTTAACAAACCAAATTAAATTTGAGTAAAAACTCGACTTAAGTTTGCGTTTTGACTTTGTTTGTTTGGAAAAATCACTGACGATCTGTTGTCACTTAAAACTGAGTCAGTGAGGCTGGTACGGCTGTGTACATGAATGAATAAGAGATAATTCTTTCGGAGTGTGATATCCATATAAAGGTGAAATAACGGATGCAAAAATCACCGGCTAAAGTTACACAATATTCCGTTTACAAATATTTCAAGTCCCTATACTTGTTCATCTGTGACGGCAATATGTGTATTGGACTAGGTATTACAGCCAGCTTGATATGAATTATGAATTAATTAGCTCAGGTTACAGGTGTCAATAATGGAAGGAACATCTTGACACAAATTTCCAGGTGCCAGGGGGAGAACAATTATAATTAATTCTATTTAATGTTGTTGTTTTTTATTACTATTTGTTTGTAGGTACATTTGCAATCATTGAAGTAAATTTAATTTGAGAGTCAACACTCTCTAAGTCCGACTATTAGGTCGGACGTGAGAGTGGATATTTAAAGATTTTTTTTTACATTTCTCGAGGTGAACATGTCAAACATTTTGTGATCGATGCATATTTGTAAGCGTACTTTCTTTCCGGTATGTAGAATGTCCGGTTACGTAAATACCCTACTGTATTTCTACCTTGCACCATATTCGCGCCAGGAAAGGTAGCTCAAAGGTCAATATATAACTGAAATATTGTTGAAAAGTGACGTTTAAACACCCATAGCCTCATATAAATTATTGCAATAAAATATCGATTAAGTAACGAAATTGATATAAATTATTTTCCAGTATATTTAGTATAAAAAGCTTGTTTACTGTGAGATGTATTGCAACCGCCATTTTTTACTACAATCACGTGCGCATGCTCGTGTTTGATGGAAAGCTATAGCTATATTTAGATATTTTGTGATAATAATTTTATATTGTATAACAAGATACATTTGTATAATTGTATAACAAGATACATTTTTTATAGTATATATTTTTATTATAAAATACAATATTGAACTGATTTTCGATAACACTTCAATCATTGAATATTGATTTTTTTTCGGATGTTGAATATTTTATGCCCAGAATTGCACCCCTGCTTTATTTTAAAAAGAAATAACACCAAGAACATCGATGATACGAGTCTTCTTATTCAGAAATAAACCTACAGCAAAATAAAGGTATACATTTTTTGTACTGTAAACAAAATCGTCATTTTTATCTAGATTTATCGTCCGAAAAATACGTTACTCCTCTAATATACTAATTTGGATTAGGTGATGGGAATTAGGTGCCATCATCAAAATAAAGATTAAAAAATGTATTTCATGATAACGATGGCTGATTACAATTGTTTGTCATGCATTAGCTGTCAGTTGTAATATACAGGATGTAACCAATATACAGGAAGAGCCCCTACTGTGAAGCCATCTATTTTGAGATGCCATTCAATGAAAATAACAACCTGACCATATTGTTACATAATAAGAATAAGAATTAGATAAGAAATTAAAATTTATAGAAGGCAAGGATTTATATAATTAACACATTAAGTCACATTTCATTTATTTAGCTTGGGTCAGTTATCAATTAAAAAGACAAAAATGGTTTTAAAAAAAATCTGTCTAATAAGTATTTACCTAAATAACGATATCATGACGTATAATAATTTCTCACCGTAAATGTATTTATTTTATTAAGATATTTATACACATATATAAGAAAAAAGATATAAAGAGGGAGAGGCGTTAAGGGGCAACATTGGCCCCATATTATATTAAAAAATAATGCTCGACATAGAATAAAAACAATTTACTAATTTAATTGTTAGATAAACAAATTTTCAAAAAATATAACTTTCCGTGAAATTGGGTGCGTTATGACGTCATAATGACATCATCATTAGACGGATAATGCTAAAAATGGACTACAAACGACATATTTAATGTACATTTTAGCTATTTTATATACCTCCACAGTCTTCCACCAACACCAAATTGAGCAGCTGTTTTGAGTATAGAAGGTTAATGATTATATCAAAATATTTTGTTGGTGGAGGATTGTGGAGGTTGTTAAATATTAATTTATTTATAACCTCAGCCAGACCCTTAAAATCAATATTTTCACTCTTCTGATTGTATATATGAGACCATTATATACACAATCTGTACATTTCATGATTCATTTCAAGTAATGAAATTCATCAGTAAATAACTTATGTTTCTGTAAATAATTGTATTTATCCTGCAATAACAGTATTTACCGACCAATATAGCCTGCCTAATATTTTTTTTTGATATTGGTCAGTTATAAATAGAACATTTTTTGATATTGGTCAGTTATAAATAGAACATACAAATGTAAAACGGGGCACATCGGGGGATATTGTTTTCAAATACATACACAAAATTATTTCAAATACTTTTATCAACGTCCAGTAAAGGTTTATTTACGATTTAAAATTGCAGGATAAATACAATACATGTGCACTGTCGAAGCATATAGGTAAATATGTGTATTCGGCGCGAAACGCGGGAAAAGGCTCGGCGAAGCCTCGCCTTTTCCCGCGTTTCTAAGCCTCATACACATATTACCCATATGCTTCGACAGTGCACAAGTATTGTATATTTATTTTAAATACAGTTTGTGTACATTGAAACCAAGAGAAAAACTCAGTGCATGCAATCCGGCGTCAATGCCATAAAAAGAACTGGGGACTATAAGTGCCATATATGGCCCCATATTTAATGAATCATTATCTTAGAAAATACTTGATTAAAATTTGATGTATTATAGACGAGATCATACTTTTGATGTTAAAACTTGTTTCCAACAAACTTGATACGTATTTGACGTCATTATGACGTCATGAGCGTTATTTGTTTTCTGTATTTCGTGGAATTTTGCCCGAGATATTTGGACGATTTTCGAAGAAATTAAGCACCTCCACAGTCGTGCACCAGAAAAATGTTTTACCAGATTATTAAAATAAATAAAACACAAATACTGTTAAAGTATTTTTTTGGTTTTACGAGGTGTTAAATTTCTTGAAAAACGACGGGAAAAGGTTCAAATATTCCAAACGCTTAGATGACGTTTTGATATTTGAGAAGCAATCTTTGCCGTAAAAAACGATGGTATGTCGGCACGTAGCAGTTATATACAAATGTAAGATAAAAATAAAGTAAACACCACTTCATCCAAAATAGTTTTTTTTTCATAAGCCCCCAATTATTGATTATATATTTTCTTCCGGGATACTGAAATATTTATTACTACAGGGATACGGAGGTAGCCGTTTAATGGTCTATCGATGCTACTTCTAAAATGAAGTAAAATAGTTTGATCCAAAAGGAGTAGATATTTTTTGGGCACAATCCAACAGATAGCTCTCACATTATGACCCAAAGGTGTTTTATGTTATGCACTACATACACAAACGTTTGATCCATCATCTGTCCATTGGAGGTTAGGTGTATAACACCACTTTCAAAAATATTTCATTTATTACTTTTGTGGCGGAAATTGGAGTACCAAGAGAAATCCACAGACCTGTCGCAAGTCACTGACAAACTTTATCACATAATGTTTTATCGAGTACACCTCGCCATGAATGGGGTTCAAACTCACAACTTAAGTGGTGATAAGCAATGATTGCACAGGTAGTTGTAAATTCAAGTACCATACGACCACGACGTCTCAAGTTCAGTTAAGATGAAAGGTAATTGTTTTATTGATATTGATGGAATTTATGATTATCACTGTTTATAAACTTTCTTTTTATATCAATCAATGAAAAGAATTGGTTTGCTGAAAGTATGTTTTTTGTTGGGGTTCATTGGATGGAATTTGTATCTCATGTGAAGTTCCGTCAATTGCAGACACAACGTTAGGCATATCAGAACAATACATTTTCTTTTGGTTGGCCACTGAATTCACATAACATTTTCATAAATTATATCAAGTTTCCCCTTTTGCGCCCAAATTAAACTTTTAACTTCTATCAATTCCATTCTCTTAAATCAACCTCCAATGGACAAATGATGGATCAAACGTTTGTGTATGTAGTGCATTGAAAATGCGTTCTGTCATGTGCATAAGTTATTGTTTGCATGATTGACAGACAATATTCATCATATTGTTTTCTAGCTTCTGAACTGTCGATCGAGAAAAAAATAAAATATTCTAGACAGGCGGCAAATAGCCAGTCAATGGGGTTTGCAATTAATATTTCGCATGCACAATAGCAACCCCACACCACAAGGTGTGGAAAATAGAAATATTCTTATGTGGTTTAAATGCGTATTAACTGCATTACATGTAAACTGTATGATTCTGTTTGATAAAGTCCTTTAACTAGAACAGGAACAAAATGTTCACTTGAGTGAAATAGTATTGTAATAAAAGATCGTACAAGTATTAAAGAATGTCCAGGTATATTTTAAATGAGGTTGAAACAAGTCACCATTTGATATTAATTCCGTTGTATTTCATTTTGACGATTCTAATTACGGAAGACGATCACAACCATATTGTTTTTGATTGGATTAAAATTATAGCTGTATAATAATGTATAATATCCTATTATTATTAGAATCCTAACATGACTGCGAATTTGACATAAATAAAATAACAAATGGCTTTCTCTAGGAAAACGCCGACTTTATGTGAAAGGGACACCAGACAGCTATGAGGAACGAATTTAATACATCCCTTAGCGCGGGATTTAAAGGACACACTCCTTACACGTAAAAGACAACTTTCAGCAGATTCTGATAGCAACAGTTTATTAGGAGTGTTGTTGTTGGTTTGTCACAAAGCAAAATAATATCTACCATCTCTTCATTTTCTATTGACAATCAAAACAATCATACATAGACTCATGGCAGCGACACACATTTTACACTACACGATTAATCATATGGTTGTAAACTTGTTCTCATCATAAATATATATGAAATACTTGATTGTAAAACAATTATCTATCGACAACCACTTTCTTTGGGATATCTGATTCCAAGGCTTGTTATCAGTTTATCAAAAAAAAACAAAAATAATTCACACCATTTCCCAAAATATTTTTGTTATTACCTTTATTTATTATCCATATTATAAAAAAAAGCGGTCTTTAAATATAGGACATTTTTTTTTATAGATTTGTGATGGCTGTCCGTAAAAATGTACTGGAATATATCATCGCATTGGTTGTCGTTAAGAATAAAGTACGGTTAAAAAAGTGTTTAAAAAAATTTCAAATATGACAAAGTTCTATTGTCCAAATAAATCTATCTATTACTTCTTTAAGATTAATACCAACATTTCGACCAGTTTTCGACGATCAATGTTAATAAGTTTCTGAATTGATGCCCCAGGAACGGATCCAGGCCCCCCCCCCCCATAAAATTGGAAAAAAAAAAATTTTTTTGGCGTAAAATCGTGATTTCTCACACGAAATACCCAAAAACAAATTTAAGTCCCCCCCCCCCCCCTCCTAACTTGAAATCCTGGATCCGCCCCTGATAAAAACCTCAATATGTACATTATCAATGTCATAGCAGACGATGAATCCAAAATTAGTCTGTATGAGATTTAAGGTGACGAAAAAATGAATTACGAAAAACTACAATTTGAACGTGAAATAATAGATGTGGTACGTAGTTCTTATATTTAAAGATGACATTTTTAGATCAGATTTCCTGAGATCATTCATGCAATTTTAGCATCATAATATAACCTGACAAATTAAGCGATCAAAATAATGAGAAATTTTATCACGTGAAACAAACCGTCGAAAACAGGAGACCGTCGAAAATGGGTGACGTTGTGACATTACTATTCGTTCACTTTAATTTCATAATACGGTTTCGGAACGTCTTTTTATTCCTGAAATCAATCCACATTGCATATTATGTCAAATTTATGCTGTGTTTATTGAGTTTTATTATGCTTTGTTTTTGTTTTTTAATGATATGCATTATAATACAATGATACGTACGTTCTGTATAATAAACAAAATGACGTTCACTGCTTTTCATTACCTGAATTTGTCGATCAGCTGTGAGGAATTAGATACACATATTAACTAACTGTATTTATTTCTGAAAAGCACATATTGCGAATACATTTTGGAGAAAATTTTATCGACAATTGAGGTGGGGCCAATTTTGGCCCTTAAAGCTCCCAGTCCTTTATTTTTTAAGTACAAATAAATTGGAAGACGGCTTGAAAATCGAAAACGCAGAATAGTTATCTATGTTTATAAGTCTTAGTAAAAAGAGTCTTGAGCAACGTTTTTTTTCACACCTGTGATAGGTGTATTTGTATATCATGAATGCACGATGCGACAACATGCTGAGATGGGTGATGTTTTGACAGGTAAACTGTAAAAAAAACCAACGTAGAATACACTAATAAAATATTATTTCACCTATATCAGGACTCCGCAGACTGCCAATTTTCAAGAAAAAAAAACCGGGATTTACGGATTGATGACCCATTCGCCATGAACAAAATAAAACTTAAATTTTACTAAATAATTTTAATCCAAATTTGCCTTTAAAGAAATAAATGTATAAATTAGAATTATTTACCCGGGTTCGTTCGCCCTACATTTGGCAAACACGTAAAAGAGCAAACGCACCCGATATCGTAAACCGGCAACTGTCTGCAGCAAGTGAAAGGGCCTTGGCATCGATTGTCGCGAGTACATAGGGACATATTAATATTTACTTCTAGTGCACTTAAAACATGGGACCTGCATGTTAATACATTTTATTCATGGATATTATTGTATATATCGCCCGTGACAGCCGTTAACATATCTATACTTTCCGTACCACTGTATATCACTTATTTACTTCAGCTTTACTAAGATACGCATGTTTCTTTATGCACAAATTTATTGGTTAGCAGAATTTGGGGACGTTTCCTGTTTACAGTTTAACTATCTGAGAGTGGAGACTCTCACTCCGACCTGGGAGGATTTGGTCGGACATTTGTCGGACAATTTTAAGAGTGAAGTCCGAAAAAACTCTGTGTCCGACCAGAGTGTTTGATCGTTGATACACTTGGAGGGATCTGTATAATCCGACAGTCCGATAGTCCGACAAATGCTTTATTTCTTTGAAAGTTAACACTATAACATGTGTAATATGGGGCCAGAAACCGAACCGTTTAGTCACCAAAGAAAGGTCCAGAACATCGGAAACACGATATCATAGACGGACAAACAATTGGCAGGGCCATACAAGAACTCAAAAAAACACATATATGAACAACACGGACTCCATAAAAACCTGGATCAAGTCGTGATGAACCGGTAGTGTAAGCATCCCGTATATTTTTAGTAGCGACTACTTCAGGCTTTATTCAAGTAGCTTGTAGCCGAGTCCAGCCAAGAAAAGTTACTATTGAAAAGAAAGATGAAATAAATGAATACAAAACTAGAGGCTCAGGTGAGCCTGTATCGCTCACTTGACATAAATAAGTCCTCTTAAGAATGTCTGCATGCTGAATACATCTAAGTTACTATTCAAATCCCATACTGCCGTAGGGTTCTATGTTAAAACTATGTCTGCTCATGGCAGCCATCTTGGATGGAGGTCGTGGTCACCGGACACAATTTTGAAAGTATACTACCCAAGGACCATCCATGCCATGTTTGCTTTAAATTGGCTGACTGGTTTCAGAAGAGAAGACTTTTAAACAATTTTCCCATAGGGTCCTATGTTAAAACTATGTCTGCTGACGGCGGCCATTTTGAACCGAGATCGGGATCACTGAACACAATTTTGGAAGTTGACCACCTAAGGACCATCGATGACATGTTTGCTATATTGGCTTACTAGTTTCAGAGGAGAAGATTTTAAAACATTTTTTCCCATAGGGTCCTATGTTAAAACTACAGTATGTCTGCTGAAAGTGGCCATCTTGGATGGAGGTCAGGGTCACTGGACACAATTTTGAAAATTGACCACTTAAGGACCATCCATGCCATGTTTGCTTTAAATTGGCTTACTGGTTTCAGAGAAGAAGATTTTTAAATATATTTCCCATAGGGTCCTATGTTAAAACTATGTTCGACCAATCAGAACACATTATAGGCCCTGGCAGCCATGTTGGATTTCCGATCAGCACCAAAAACACAAATCTTGTATATGACCATCCAATGAACATTTCTGCCAAGTTTGGTTCAAATCTGTTTTGTGGTTTCAGAAAAAAAGATGAAAATGTGAAATTCCCATAGGGTCCAATGTTAAACTAAGTCGAGTCATGGCGGCCATCTTGAATTTCCGATTGGCAAACGATTCACAAGTTTAGTACAAGACCACCCAATGATCATTCCTGCAAAGCCACAATTCAATTGGCTTAGTGGTTTCTAACAAGAAGATTTTTAAAATTTCGACCAATCAGAACACATTATAGGCCCTGGCAGCCATGTTGGATTTCCGATCAGCACCAAAAACACAAATCTTGTATATGACCATCCAATGAACATTTCTGCCAAGTTTGGTTCAAATCTGTTTTGTGGTTTCAGAAATAAAGATGAAAATGTGAAATTCCCATAGGGTCCAATGTTAAACTAAGTCGAGTCATGGCGGCCATCTTGAATTTCCGATTGGCAAACGATTCACAAGTTTAGTACAAGACCACCCAATGATCATTCCTGCAAAGTCACAATTCAATTGGCTTAGTGGTTTCTAACAAGAAGATTTTTTAAATTTCGACCAATGAGAACACATTATGGGCCCTGGCAGCCATGTTGGATTTCCGATCAGCGCCAAAAACAAAATCTTGTATATGACCATCCAATGAACATTTCTGCCAAGTTTGATTCAAATCTGTTTTGTGGTTTCAAAAAAAAAGATGAAAATGTGAAATTCCCATAGGGTCCAATGTTAAACTAAGTCGAGTCATGGCGGCCATCTTGAATTTCCGATCGGCAAACGATTCACAAGTTTAGTACAGGACCACCCAATGATCATTCCTGCAAAGTCACAATTCAATTGACTTAGTGGTTTCTGACAAGAAGATTTTTAAAATTTCAGCCAATGAGAACACATTATGGACCCTGGCAGCCATGTTGGATTTCAAATTAGCACCAAAAACACAAATCTGGTAGAGGACCATCCAGTGAACATTTCTGGCAAGTTTGGCTGATTTCTGTTCAGCGGTTTCAGAGAAGAAGATTTAAATGTGAAAAGCTAACGGACGGACGGACGGACGGACGACGGACGCTTACCCATGACAAAAGCTCACATGGCCTATGGCCAGGTGAGCTAAAAAAAGAAATACAAAAAAAAGGAAAAGACAAAAAGAAGAGCGTATTCCAGTGTCCCCCCTTATCATGGAATATTTATGTTAAAAAGCAATGTCGACACATCAATAGAGCTGGATACAATAATGTGTGCGAATTGATTGATTGATTGATTGATTGCTTGCTTGCTTGCTTAAGGTACAGCAAGCAATATTTCAGTCATATTCAGGATGAGAAAAGTTTGCAAACAAAAAATCAGAAAGAGGGGACTCTGGGATGGGTCAACATGGGCAATGACTTAACACGGGAACTTGTTTTTCTGTCTCTTCCGACGACAAGTTGGTCCTATTTTTATTCCCCGAGATTCCGACGGGTGACCCTGCTATAGTCGCCTTCTACGACAAGCGCATATATAAAAAGTTACGATTGAAGGAATTGTCCCTAAGTGATCCCTTATATCACGGAAAGAAACAGCATCGGAATATGACAAAATAAACAACTGTGCCATGATACGCCCCGCCCCCCTCCCCTTTGTGACAATTGAAAGTCAGTTGCTCAGCGTGAGAACAGTAATTAATATGCTACATTTTTTAAACCAATTGATTGTATATACCATATGAAAACTGGCGTTTTCCAAACTGACTAAAATCACACCTCTCACTTGCTCCCCCTTTTATCAATACAATGTATGTCACGACGTGACCTATCAGTAAAAGGTGGAACAAGTGAGAGATGTTATCGTACGATGCGTGGACGGACGGACGAACAGCGGTATGCCATATTAAGCCCGTATTTTGACGGGCGTATACAAATGAATGGCCCATATCCTGAAATTACGAATATATCATTTTTGGCCAAATTATTTTTCAAAACTTTCATCAGTTTGATTAAGGCGAGGTTGCTTATTTGCATGGCGGACGGACGGACATAATTCTGGGGTTTTTCGAAGATGGATGGAAATTTGCGAATGAAAACACGAGTTGTACATCGGCTACACTCTACTTGAATAAAGCCTGAAGTAGTCGCTACTAAAAAATATACGGGATACTTACACTACCAGTTCATCACGACTTGATCCAGGTTTTTATGGAGTCCGTGTTGTTCATATATGTGTTTTTTTGAGTTCTTGTGTAGTCCTGCCAATCGTTTGTCCGTCTATGATATCGTGTTTCCGATGTTCTGGACCTTTCTTTGGTGAGTAAACGGTTCGGTTTCTGGCCCTATATTACACATGTTATAGTGTTATCGGACTGTCGGATTATAGCTACGGTCCCGCTTTGAAGTTCTCTGAATTAGGCGGTCTATATGTTTTGTCCATTTACAATCACTACTGATAATTATGCCTAAATGTTTGTGCTTATTAACAGAATTAAGGACGATTCCGTAGAAATCAAAGCTGAGTTCATCTTGTTGGTTTCTAATATTGAATATCATTATCTCAGTTTTATTAGGATTAAATTTTACTAACCAAGTATCCCCCCACTTTTTTATATTGTTTAGGTCGATATTAATCATTTTTTTAAAGTAGATTCGTCTAAGGCTGTATGTCCAATAGATGTATCATCGGCAAAAAGTCTACTGAGTCCAAGCATGTCATCGGCAATGTCATTTATGAATACTAAAAATAACAGAGGACCGAGGACTGACCCTTGGGGAACACCAGCTTTTAAATCATCTAACTCAAATAATGCTTCTTTGATAGCTACTTTTTGTGATCTGTTAGTAAGATAGCTTTTAAGCCACATGAGTAAATCTCCCTTAATACCATATCTTTCTAATTTTAATAGTAGCCCCCCAATCCAAACACGATCAAACGCTTTACTTACATCAGCAAAAGTGATACTTGTAAAAAATTTGCTATCAAGTGCAGTCAAAATAGTGTGATATATCTCAAGTAATTGGTGAGTAGTCGAAAGGCCAGGGATAAAACCTAATTGGAATTTGTATAGAAGTTTATTTTTATGTAAATGGTTAAAAATGTTTTTAAATACAATTTTTTCAAATATTTTACTTACACAAGATAATAATGTCAAAAAAAAAAAAAAGAAGATAATAATGAAACTGGTCTATAATTTGAAGGTAAGGATTTGTTGCCGTTTTTGAATAAAGGAATCACATGAGCAATTTTCCAGGACCGTGGATATTTTTTTAGGCGTAAAGATTTATTAAAAAGTAAACATAGGGGTTTGGCTATTTCGTTTTTTATAGATATAATCATTTTGTTGCTAATTTTATTAGGACCAGTAGCCTTATTACTATCTAAAATAGAAATTATATCAATGATTTCTTCTTCTCCCACCCAAATATGTTCAAGCACATTACCTCCCCTGTCATCAAAATCTGGTAAAGTTTTGTTTTCGTCGACTAAATTAGTGATCGAACAAAAATATTTATTTAAGACATCTGCCTTTTCTTTACCTTCATAAGACAAGCAATAATTATTTTTGGGGTCTTGAATAGGAGGAATATTGTTCATTGTAGACTCCCCCTTCAGAAGTGTATTGATGGTCTTCCAATAAGTTTTACTATTTATAGTTTTAAGTTCGTTCAAATTTTCATTTATATTAGTATAAAATTTTTCTTTTAATTGTTTCTTTAAATTATTAACCCGGTTTCTTTGTTGTTTGAAAATAGTTTGAGATAATGCAGTCTTGAGTTTTAAGTATTTTCTGCGGAATCGGTCTCGTTTACGTATCTCCCTCCGAATATTTGAATCGAACCATATTTTATCATTACATCTAATAGTAACCTCTCGTCTAGGAATACACTCTTCTGACACAGAGAGAATTACATTGGTAAAATTAATACATGCTTTGTCAATATCAGGTTCTCTTTTAATTAAGGCATCCCAATCAAATTCCAAAATTTTTTGTTTCATATTATTATAGTCCCCTTTTTTATAATCCCAGATAAGTCTCTTAAAACTTTTTGAGTTACTATAACCACTTCTTATTGTTATATAAGTACCATCATGATCACTAATAGATCTGTCAATATGCATAGTATCAGAGTCCACATACTGAATAGAGTCCGTTATCAAAATCGGATCAAGTAATGAAGAGCTACCAGTGCGTGAATCAAAATGAGTAGGCTGGTGTATTGCATTGAAAAGTCCATTAATACTAATCAAATCATTTATATTTGACGGTAAATTTAAAAAGTTTTTGTTCAAATCACCCATGCATATCAAATGATTAGATTCTTCCATTGCATGTTTTTGCATAGCATCAAAGAAGTCCCAAAAACGATGATGAGACTGTCTCTCAGATCTGTAAATTATATTTATTAAAATATTTTGTAGTTTGGTTTTTAATTCGAACCACATACATTCAACAAGTGGGTTCTCTAAATCTACGCGTCTTTTGATATTAACATGAGTTATATACCGGTAATACATTATTATACCACCTCCATCGGAGTTTCTATCTTTTCGCACTGGAATATTGTAACCCGAAAAATGTATATTTTTGTCTAATACCAATTTATCAAGATGTGTCTCTATAAAAAATACAATATCATAATCTTCAATAATATTGGAAATATAATCTACCTTATTACGAAGACTTCTAATGTTGCCGTGAAAAATTGACAAACAGTGATCTTCAAAATTTACTGGTGTTTCCCCAGGGCCAGGATTCAGTGGGAAGATTTAAGATGGCCGACAAGCTAGTCACCTGAGTTTTTGCTCTGCAGTTTTCTGATAATTTCACTGTGTTATGGAATGAAATTAAGAAAATTATTCATATCTACATGCTCAGGACATTATTATCTACAAGTTATGGAAACTTTATGTTAAATATTTGAACTTTAAATTCTTAAATTTGATGGAAATATATTTAACCTTTGTCTTGTGAACAGAACTCAGTTACAATCTACAAACACTTTACAATTTGGATTGGATTATAACTCGCAACATATATAACATGCCTGGGAATAGTGATAAAAGTAGTGAGAAACCAAAACCTGTTCAAACTGTACAAACACTGCCTGCAGCAAAAAATGGAAATGAAAAACAAAAGAAGAAAACTCCTAAAAGGCCTAATATAGAAGTTTCAATGGATAGTAGTTCAGATTTGACAATTGAATTGACAAATTTCCAAAATGATCTGGACATTATCAAGGATAGCCTGGAGGGTGTTGTTACAAAAACAGATCTTGACAAATCTCTTGCTGACATTGTAAAGAAAAGTGATTTAGAAACTGTAGTCACTTCAATTGGCACCAAATTACTTGATAGCTTCAAGAAAGAAATAAACGAAAAAATTAGTGAAAAGTCAAACAAACAGACAAAGGCTATTGAAAATTTAACTAAGGAGAATGAGGAGTTGAGAGAACAAATAGCTGGACAAAGAAAAAAAATGAGTGAGATTCAGAAACAGGTAGCTGATAACGGAATCATATCAAAAGGGGCACTACAAATGTCTAATTATAACCAGCAATACTCCAGGAAATTTAACATCAAAATCATGAACTATCCTGAGAATAAAGACGAAAAAATAAGAGATATATTTGTCAAGGATATTGTAAAGGACAAACTAAATGTAAAAGTTGATTCATCAGAGATCCAGGCTATACATAGGATACCAGGGAAGATTGGTGAAGCAAGACCTGTAATTGTTAAATTAGTCAATTCTGAAGTGAAATACAGGATTATGAGGGCAAAAAAGAACTTGCCAAAGAAAGAGACTGTAAGACTGGTAGACGATGTTACAAAACACAATATGGGACTTATAACAAGACTGAGAAATTGTAAAGAACTTGAAAGTGCCTGGTACTTTAATTGTTCTGTGTATGGTAAAACTTTTGACGAAAAGAGAATAAAATTTGATATTTTTGATGACATCAACAACAAAATTGCAAAAAGACACTAAATTAACCATTTGCTCTGGATTTATATGTACTATAAAGGAATACAGTGAACTTTTATTCAATAAACAGTAAGTTTATTTACATTTTTTTTTCTTCAATTATATAATTTTGTTGTTTATGAATGTAAAAAAGGGTGATAAGTTAAATTAGTAAAATATCTTTTATTGTTAACACACCAAATGATCATCAAAATTAAACATTTTCAATCCACTTCTTTTATATTATATACAATACAAATATTGTGAGCATAAAATTGTAATACATGTACCTGTAAATTACAGTTATCATTTTTATAGCCAAAGGGAGATAACTCAAATCATATTACCAATCAATGAATCTCTTAAATTTTCTGCTGTACCCTAAAAATATCTAATCGTCAAATGAAACCTTTCAAAACGGTTTATTTTTTAATATTGGATATTTTCATTTATTAGTAATTTATTAATTCTATGAAAGATTAAATAAATACTTTAAAACTATGAATTTACAAAATGTATAACTCTCTTTTTTTGGTTTGGTTTTAAAAATCAGTGCTAATTTTCTTTTTTTCAAATGTATATGTAAAATATCAGATTGACTGCCCTCGTGTTTCAATTATTTACATGTATAAAATGTGCTATCTTAAGTGTATGAATGAGTGTAGTGGTATGGTTTGTGTATCTGTGTTCTTGGTTGTATTGACTTGTAACTTGCTCCTATTGGTATATCAACATGTTAATATAACATAATGAATAACCATATACAAATTTTGTCTATGAATGTAAGGGGTCTTTTTTCAAATACTAAAAAGAGGTCAGATGTATTTAATTGGGTCAAGGCAAAGAAAATCTCCATAGTTTGTTTTCAGGAGACACATAGTACCAAAGATGTAGCAGTCAAATGGGAGGACGAATGGGGTAGTAAATGTTTTTTTAGTCATGGTGATAGTAAAAGTGCCGGAGTAAGTGTTATGTTCAGAAATGGTTTTGATTTTAAGGTTAATGATTCTATATTAGATCAGAATGGTCGCTATATTATTTTAGATTTAACTGTTTATGAACAACGTTTAACACTAGTTTGTTTATATGGTTACAACACTGACAAACCTGAATTGTTTACTGAAATACTGCAAAAGTCTGCAGGATTTGCTAATACTAGTTTTTTATTTTGTGGTGACCGGAATGTAGTACAGAATAAATCTGATGATACTTATAATGTAATACATGACAGAAACCAAAATGCACGTAAGAAAATAGAGGAACTTAAAGAAACATTTGAATTATTAGATCCTTGGCGAACTTGTTATCCTGTGGATAAAAAGTTCACATGGCGTCAAACCTCTCCTATTAAACAAAGCAGAATTGATTACTTTCTTGTCTCAGAAGATATTTTTTCTCTCATGGAGTATACCAAAATAATTCCAGGCTATAGAACTGACCACTCTGCCATTGTTTTTAGTTTTTCTGCCTCTCCTGCTAATCGGGGAAAGGGCTACTGGAAATTTAATTCCCAATTATTGAGGGACTCAAATTATATTGATATAGTTAAAACATGCATTAGAGATACATTATCTGAATACTATTCAGTTGGAAATATTGATGATTTTCTTCATGTTGAATTATTATGTAATGATCAGGTGTTTTTTGAAATATTGAAAATGAAAATCAGAAGTGTTTCCATAACCTACAGTATAAGAAAATCTCGAGATGAAGAGGAAAAAACATTAAAACTTGAGAATGACATACAAATTTTAGAAAATCAAATGAATTTGAATCCTACTGAGTTTATTCAGGCATCTTTGAATCAGAAAAAGGGGATATTAGAAAATCGGAGGCAGGATATAGTAGGGGTTTCAAAGTTTTTTATAATAGGAGGTACTTCTTAAATTTTAGGAGGTATCTAAAAAATTAGGCTGAGGGCCGTAAGGCGTCCAGGGGGCGGAAGCTCCTGAAATCTAGCATTTTATGGACCAAAAAATGTACTTCAGAGACTACAAAACATTAAGTGTTTATGAAAGAAAAATCCCATTAACTTTAGAGTTCAGATTTCACCAAGAGTGAAGACCATGCATAATAGCTTTTAGAATCCGTTTAGATTTTTATTCTAGGTTGAGTACTTTTCAAGATATGATCTTTCAAGTACCCATTTTGGGCTTACTTCCGTGTTTTCCCACTTCCGCGTTTTAGACCTTCCCATTACAATGCAATTCGAATTTGAGCCATGTCCGGTCCTTTTTCAAGATTTCTAGTAATTTTCTATCCCTTATCTCCTCGTACCCCCTTTTAAAAATGTTTTTCAGCACACTTTCATTTCTGTAGGGCCCCGTCAAAATATGTAAATAAATTAGCCATAGGTTTTTATTTTTTTATACCGGAAGATAAACAATATGGACGGAGTTAAGCAACAAGAAAGTACGCCCCAGAATGATTCGACCCCGGGTTTTAAATGGATAAAAAAAATCGCACAAAATATTGTGTAGTCATATATTCATAATAATCATACTTATATTACTGGAGATTACACTAAATTGTGTTTGAACATAAATTGTAATCGGTCATTTTTTTATTTTGAAATGATGTAAGCTTTGTTCCGGTCCGAGTTTTACACAAGGATGAAAAGATATTGGGGCGAAAACATATCTATTTAATTTTCTAGTATTTAACGTATGCACAAACTGCTATTTACGATTCTAAGGTAAAGTTATTTTTAAAACAGGGAATATCCCATCAACTTGGTCGTGACGCAGTTGTTCGGTTTGAATGCGAGAATTCAACAATTGACGTGATCATTAATTTTTTATGAAAAATATTCCACAAACCTATCGACCATCGTACTTGTGGTTTTGACCACAGGGGCTAGGTGCGTCCGAAAAAAAATAAAAAATAAAAATACTATTAAATACTACAAGGGGGCCAACTCACTTGCTCCCATTTTTTTAAGTCGTCGTGTTAAATTGATCGTAACTTCGGAACGCCTTAATATTTTCAAAAAATGTTTCCACCAGTCGAAAGTCAAGTAATTTTCCTTTCCAAAGAGACCCCAATTGTTAGTGTAGGCCTCCGAACTGCTGAGGTATCATACACGAACCAAAACAAAACGGCGTGAAAATCCGAAGTCGTACAAACGCTGGGATGACCACTTCCCATCTGTGTACAGACTTTCCCATGCGTAAACGAGTCATTTTGACTAGCTAAATACTTTCATCCATTCAAATTATGATAAAATTTCTTACCTTACGCCAATTTATATGTCCTTTAAGTCTGTTTTTGAAAGAAATCCCATTTGCATCCTTGACAAACGCCATAGACGTGAAAATTGAGAGAGTTCTAACGGGCTTTTTGATTGGCTGAAACAGAGTGTTTCAGCCAATCAAGAGTGTTTCAGCCAATCAAAAAGCCCGTTAGAACTCTCTCAATTTTCACGTCTATGGCGTTTGTCAAGGATGCAAATGGGATTTCTTTCAAAAACAGACTTAAAGGACATATAAATTGGCGTAAGGTAAGAAATTTTATCATAATTTGAATGGATGAAAGTATTTAGCTAGTCAAAATGACTCGTTTACGCATGGGAAAGTCTGTACACAGATGGGAAGTGGTCATCCCAGCGTTTGTACGACTTCGGATTTTCACGCCGTTTTGTTTTGGTTCGTGTATGATACCTCAGCAGTTCGGAGGCCTACACTAACAATTGGGGTCTCTTTGGAAAGGAAAATTACTTGACTTTCGACTGGTGGAAACATTTTTTGAAAATATTAAGGCGTTCCGAAGTTACGATCAATTTAACACGACGACTTAAAAAAATGGGAGCAAGTGAGTTCGCCCCCTTGTAGTATTATATAGTATTTTTATTATTATTTTTTTTTTTCGGACGCACCTAGCCCCTGTGGTTTTGACCACCGCTAATTTTGGGGGGTTCAGTAATTTCTACCGGTACTATACACGATCTGAGGCGGGTAAAAGTACCGGGTACCGGCCCACTTTGAAACCCCTGGATATAGTAGAGGGTTTACTTCTTTGATCTCGGGCCAATTGGCATGAGAATGGGGAAAGATGCTCTGAATATTTTTGTAAATTAGAAAAAAAGTCCTCTATCAACAAAACCATTTCTGAACTTATCAATGAAAAAGGTAATCATATTTCAGAACAATCAAAAATTCTATTTGAACAGGAACAATATTACAGGAAATTGTATTCATCCAATCATTTATGTGTAGATAATGATTTTTTCTTCCAGCATGATGTCAAATTAAGTGATGAACAAAAAAACTCTTTGGAGGGGAATTTATCATTCAAGGAATGTGGTGAATCTCTTAAATTAATGAAAAATGGCAAAAGCCCTGGGTCAGATGGTTTCACAGTAGATTTCTATAAATTCTTTTGGAACGATATTGGTGCTTTTGTTTTTCGGTCATTATATTTTGGCTATGAAACAGGCCATTTCTCTCAATTTCAGACTCCAGGAGTTATTACTTGTATTCCTAAGGAGAATAAAGATAGGCGATATATGAGCAACTGGCGTCCAATCAGTTTACTAAATACAGATTTAAAAATAGCCTCTGCAGCAATTGCAAATAGATTTAAACAAGTTTTAGGTGGTATTATTAGTGATACTCAAAAAGGTTTTATGAAAGACAGATTCATGGGTGAAAATACTCGTCTTCTCTATGACTTAATGCACTATTTAGAAGAAAATGATATGGATGGGTTATTATTATTAGTTGATTTCGAAAAAGCTTTTGATTCTATTGAATGGAAATTTTTACAGAAAGCTTTAAATAGTTTTAATTTTGGTCCTTCTATTTGCAAATGGTTTGAAACTTTTTATGTAGACTCTAAAAGTTGTGTGATAAATAATGGACATATATCAAACTTTTTCAATCTGGAAAGAGGCTGTCGTCAAGGCGATCCACTATCTCCCTATTTATTTATTATTGGTGTTGAGTTGCTTTCCCTACAAATTAAATCAAATCCCAAAATAAAAGGAGCATTGGTGAATGATACTGAATCACTCATTAGTCAATATGCAGATAATACATTCCTTGTACTTGATGGTTGTGAGACATCACTTAGGGAGACCCTGATTTGTTTTGAAAACTTTTATAAAGCTTCAGGTCTGAAAATTAATACATCTAAAACAAGGGTAGTATGGGTGGGAAATAAAAGGTATTCCAATCAAACTCTTTGTCCAGATTTCAAATTGAACTGGTCTGTATCCAATTTCAAACTACTTGGTATAGATTTTTCTATGCCTGACCTAAATTTTAGAAAGAAAATTATAGATGTTTCAAAAATATTAAAAAGCTGGCAACATAGAAAACTCACCCTTCTTGGGAAGGTAACCGTGATAAAAACACTTGCACTTCCAAAACTTATTCATTTACTTACCTCACTGCCAAATTTAAAACAATCACTGTTTAATGATCTAAATAAACTATCTTTTAATTTTATATGGGATGGAAAACCAGAAAAAATCAAACGAAATACACTCATAGCTGATTTTGAAGATGGAGGGTTAAAAATGATACATTTACAACAGTTCAATGCCTATCTCAAAATAAGCTGGATAAAAAGATTCTTTTCCAATTTGAAAGGTGGCTGGCAAAAAATCATGGCAAAGAATATAAAATATTATGGGGGTGAAAGAATTTTTTCCTTACAAAAGGAAAAGATCCTTGAAATTTCTAAAATATTCAGTAACCCATTTTGGAAAGATGTCTTTTATAGCTTGTATTTAGCAAAGCCACTTGTAAAATTGAATATAAAGGAGTGTTTATCTCTTGATCTACTTAACTTTGTATCGATTGATGATTTCCCTTTTTATATGAGATGGGAAAATGCAGGTGTAACAAACTTAAATCATATGATGGATACTGTTACAAAAAATTTCTTGACTTTTGAAAAGATTAAAACATTAATTAAAAGTAACAACTTCATTCGATATTACACATTAATCTCAAACATTCCTACTGATATTAAAAAGTGCTTAAAGGATAACATTGATAATATCAATACAGAAAATTTTCATCCAAAAGATGACTTTTTAGACAGACTAATATATACAAAAAGTTTAAAGTTTGTATATATTACTTTACTGCAGACATTAACTCATCTTCCCATTCAAAAATTTTTGAAATGGGAAGAAATACTTGGGATTGACATTGCAGACTGGTCTATATATTTTCGAATTCTTAAAAAGTGTTGTAGGAATACATATCTGATCAATTTTCAGTATAAGTTTTTACATAGAGTTATACCTACTAATACCTTTTTATTCAAAATTCATATTAAAGACACAAAATTGTGCTCATTTTGCAATGTTGAAGACGAAACGGTTGAACATTTATTTTTTAATTGTCCTTTGATATTTCCTTTCCTGAGAGATTTCTATGACTGTCTTAAATGCTATTTTCACAATATTGAATTTCACAAAGAACAATTTTTGCTTGGATTTAAAGAAGAAAGTTTAACTCTTAACTTG
Organism: Bathymodiolus brooksi; assembly: GCA_963680875.1. Lineage (NCBI taxonomy): Eukaryota > Metazoa > Mollusca > Bivalvia > Mytilida > Modiolidae > Bathymodiolus > Bathymodiolus brooksi. The sequence goes on from OY804575.1 coordinate 125,315,654, forward strand.
CTGATCCTTATAGCTAAAAATTATATATATAAATGTAAACTAAAAGAAAAAATTCCAAATATCATAGAATTGAAGTATCGAATTAAAAATTACTATTCACTTGAACAATATATAGCCATAAAGAACAACAACTTAAAAGGTTTTGAAAAATACTGGACCCCAGTGAAACATGTTTTTCCAGATTTTTAACTATGGATAGGTACCTGGGTACACTACGTTATTTATGTTTATCTATTTATTTGTATCAATTAGGAGTAAGTTACTAAAGTCACAAAATAATAGAAGACAGATATTGTAAAGGAATGGGTGTTTTGTTTATGAAAGGGAGAGAGAGAATGTGAAAGAATGAATGTGTCTCAATTGATTTATTTATTCATGTCATATTTTGCTTATTAATTAACTTTAAAAAAATGCAATAGTCACATAATAATTATGTTGTAAATCCTTGTACATCCATGTCAGGTGGTAATGTATGGGCTTTTATATGAATGTTAATTCCTGACTATTGAAGAAACAAAAAAAAAAAGACAAAAAAAAAGGATTCAGTTCCACATCCCCAGCGATTATAAGCATATAAATAATAATCAAACAAAATTTTGAAAACGCAGAATTGCTCCTCTAATGGTGACCTATCACTATGTCAAATTGTATGTCTCTATCATTATCCATTTAGAAGTTATCAACATTAATGTACGAAATTTCAACTTTCCCATAGGATTCTATAGTAACCCCCACCCCCTTTGAACCCCTCAAAATATGACTTTGACCCCCTTTACCACAAAGCTGAAAACTTTAAGATCCACTAGAACTTTAGGACCAACTTGAAACATATATCTATAACTCCACCAAGTTTCATGAAATTCTGTCCAGTAGTTCCTGAGATCTGCCGTGGACAAGTTATGCCGTGGACAAGTTAATGTGCCACGGAAAGAAAGAAAGGAGGAGAATAATAATAATAACAAGATATGATTATGAAGTCTCCCAAACCGGCCACTGACAACAGGTTTAAATGAACACTTTGCATTGTGACAAATTCTGAGCTTGATTTTTTGCAGTATTGTGGTGGCCATTTTGAAAATGGAGACAGGTAGAAATTTTGCGATGTCGGGAATCAATTCAGGACATCATAATCTACCTACATATGAAATTTCGTTGAAATCGAACAATGTTGAATTTGTGAGGTATTGTGGCGGCCATTTTCAATAATGACGACCGGTAGAAATTTTTCAATGTCGGGACAACATTATGTACCCACATATCAAATTTTGATGATATCGGACAATCTTGAATTTTTGCGGTGTTGTGGCAGCCATTTTGAAAATGGCGACCGGTAGAATTTTTTCAATGTCGGGAATCAATTCGGGACATCATTATCTACCCACATATCAAATTTTGATGATATTGGACAATCTTGAATTTTTGCGGTGTTGTGGCAGCCATTTTGAAAATGGCGACCGGTAGAATTTTTTCAATGTCGGGAATCAATTCGGGACATCATTATCTACCCACATATCAAATTTTGATGATATCGGACAATGTTTAATTTTTGCTGTATTGTGGCGACCATTTTGAAAATGGCGACCGGTAGAAATTTTTCAATGTTGGAAATCTTTTCTGGACATCATTATCTACCCACATATCAAATTTTGATGATATCGAACAATGTTGAATTGCTCCTCTAATGGTAACCTATCACTATGTCAAATTTTATGTCTCTATCATTATCCATTTAGAAGTTATCAACATTAATGTACGAAATTTCAAGTTTCCCATAGGATTCTATAGTAACCTCCACCCCCTTTGAACCCCTAAAAATATGTCTTTGACCCCCTTTACCACAAATCTGAAAACTTTAAGATCCACTAGAAACATATATCTATAACTCCACCAAGTTCCATGAAATTCTGTCCAGTAGTTTCTGAGATCTGCCGCGGACACGTTCATGTCGCGCAGAAAGAAAGAAAGAAGAAGAATAATAATAATAATAAGAAACAGAGCAAAAACAATAAGTCTCCAAACGTTGTTTGGGAGACTTAATAATAATAATAATAATAATAATAAGAAACGGAGCAAAAACAATAAGTCTCCAAACGTTGTTTTGGAGACTTAATAAAATGTTTTCTGTAACATCATATACCGTATAACCGGTAATTTCTGCGGTGTGAAATATCTGCGGTTTTGGTCTAAAAAGAAGACATTTAATTTTTGCGGATTTTTTTCCCTGCAGATTGAAAATCTTGGCACTGAAAAAAAAAATTGTTTGTATTACAGGAAGCAACAACTGAAGCGATGTTACAATAAACAACTGGTGCACATTACAGTGATCCTTAGAAGTAAAAACATATTTAGTTCTTTAGAAAGTTTTCAAACGTTACAACTTCTGAATACACATTTGGTTAACTTCAAATTTGTCTTAAGAAACTATTTTTTCACTGTTTTCGCGATCTATTTTGTTGACAGGAAATACTAAGTCGACAGTTGGATCGATATCGGTATCGACTTTGATATATTTCGGATATATATTTTTAATGTCGAATTTTCATACTTTATTATATAACAATTTTTTTTAAAAAGAATTATAATTAGAAGCAATTGTATTAAATTCTTTTAGTATAATGTAGACATAAAAACTCGGGTTAACCGGAATTCTACCACCAGTAGATTTTTATTTGTTTGAAATAACAATTTTAAATATTGCTTTAATAAACTTTATTATGATTGTAAACATTTAATCAGGTGATTGTTTCAATTATTGTCGGTGTCAGCTTGGTACAATCATATTTCTTGATCTGGACTAATTGTAATTAACAGGTAAAAATCATCATGCCACAGCTAAATAACCTTTAATTGTTGTGTAAACATTTATATAGTATCAGGTTTTGTTTATCTGGATATAGTAATTACGATTAATTATTATATTTGACACATACAACGGAATTGGAGTTAGTTTGAATACATATTTTGTACGGGACGTTAAACATTTATTTTACATAATATTCTGCGAATTTAATTTCTGCGGTCCGGAGTTGACCGCAGAAATTACCGGTTATATGGTATATACATTATATAGCAAATAGTTCATGGCACTGAGGGTCGTATGGCAGCAGGGGCGGATCCAGGGGGGGGGGGGGGGGGGCGCCCCCCTCTAAAATTGGAAAAAATAAGATTTTTTGGCATAAAATCGTGATTTTTCACACGAAATACCCCAAAAATTTACACGCCTCCCTCCGCTCGGCGCAATTTTTTTAAGTGCTCCCCCCCCTAACTTGAAATCCTGGATCCGCCCCTGGGCAGTATATGGACCGGCCCATATACTGCCATATGACCCGAAGTGACATGAACTATTTGCAATATTATACTTTTTATCTAAAATAATGCAGGTACCTGGCCGGTCCATATACGAAAATAGTGACCGGCTGCACTAACAAAGACAAATAGGGAAAATAAAAACGTAAAGTGTAATATATGCAACTATCAATTTTTGCAAAGATCCAAGTCAGCCTATTATATTATAAAACTTTGAACAGGATCAAATAATATCATAATCATATCTGCTGAGTGGTATCTGAGAAAAAAAAATATGAATAAATTTTTTAAATACGAAATACTTTATTAAAGAAAGCTCAATAATTGAACATTAAGGTTGACAAAGATTATGAGATAGTACATGAAAGAATGACATAATAAAATAACAAATACAATTATATATTATATATTATAGTTTGCATTTGGGAGGCAATGAAAGAGAGATAATTGTATTTGGAAAAGATAAAATATAAAACATGCATGCAGAGAACTATGGTGCCATTTGAAAACACGAGTGAATAAATTTTGCGAGTTCTCTGACGCAAGATGGATCTTCGTTGCTCAATATCCAAACAAATTTATCCTCTGCACTTAAATAGCAGCATTATAATTAAGGACATTTGAAAAGAGTTCTCTTCTGTGGTTTTCAAACTTAGGACAATACATTAGAAAATGAATTTCATCTTCCACGCTTTTAAAGTCACAATTGGAACATATACGGTTCTCAACAGGAGTAATTGGACGGGTATATCGACCGGTTTCAATATGGAGCTTGTGGTTACTAGTACGAAAACGTGTAAGAATGTTTCTATGGCTAATATTTCTAATATCAGAAATATAAGTTTCGTATCCAAATATAAACTTAAATTTTCTATATGTCCTAAAGTTTCTCACATTTGTTTAAGTTAATTTTCCACAATGTCTCATAATTATTCTGTAATTTTTTCTTTATACTATATATGTGTCTAGATTTGAAATTTTCAGGATGAGTCAACATATGATCCATATTTAGATGTTTCAATAAAATATGTATACATCTTTTTTTTTTTTTTAACAACAATATATTTTTATTCAAAATGCTTGTTACATTCTTACTTCAAAAGCCCAAGCTACTTATGAAGTATTTCATATTAATATTTTCTTATATAATTAAAATATTTTCAAATAATATAATATAACTGATGAGTATCAGACTCTAATTAAATATACCTATACATACGCACCTACATCTACACACATACATCTATGCATATACACACATACATATGCATGCATACATATACATATACATACATGTATATACAATGCATACATATTTACATTTCAATATTTTCCCTTATTTTTGCTAACAGTTTGCTATTTTGGAGTTTTTGCACCTGGCTTATTCTCGTAATATATTTTCTCACAAATAAAGAATATATGTTTACTTGTTTGGTCTTTTGTTCAGATACATAATATGCTTTGTATATAGAAAATCCTAAAATTGTTAAAAAATAGTTGAAATCAAAATAATCTTTATCAAATATCTTATACCCAAAAACAATATGTTTTAATGTGACAAAATTTTCTATATTAGATTTTTTCAATATTTGTTGTATTTTCACCCAAAATTCTTTCAGGTAGGGAAAAGACATAAAGTATTGTAGATAGTCTTCATCTTGACCACAGAAATTACATTGGATATTAATAGCAATTCTCCATTTCATACCTGATAACCTCTGGGAACTGCTAGGGGGGAGATCCCCCCTACCAACTCTTCTAAGGGGGAGATTTTGTGTGTCACCTTTAAATGCACAAAATTGTACCTTGTAGTTGCATACATGTGATCAGAGTTGCTATGCCACAACTGGAGATTTGTAAATTTTTGGCTGGAGATTTGGTCTCATAACTGGAGATTTTTTATCGACGTATTTGATGCATGTTTTTATTGTTAATTGATGTTTTCTTTTTGTTTGTTTCAGTACTGAACCAACTGCATCCCATTTCAATATATATTGTTTACATTTCTGTCTTATTAGTAGTGTTTCATATGATGAATGAAGGATAAAAACTGTATTTATAATTTATTCCTAATCATTCATAATCATAAGGTTATAACAAAGCAATAACAATGAAGACAGAATGTTCTGAACAATAAAGTCATAGAGCACTAAAGTTAAAAAGTCACTTTGCTGCTGGTGCGTTGTTGGGTGATAGCATACGTTTTGGCATTTTGGGGTTTATCAATTCCATCCTGGAACTTAGTCCTTAAATAATACTTTGATCGGCTTTGGTCCCAAACAAGCCATAACAACTCAATCCGAGATGAATTCATTGCACGTTTGATCGAAATAAGAAGTTTTCCTCGGCATCAAAGGTTGTCCGACTCCTGTTTGCACAACGGTTTATAACTATTTTTAATTGCCGCTATCACACTTCTATTCTAATCATCTAAGCGTGTGCCACAAACCCACTTCCTTATCCCCAATTAACTGTCAATCAGTGGATAATTGTTGTATAATCATCAACACCTTAATTAATCTCCATGACCCAATTTACCTGTAAAGGTGTCAAACAGATCAATAACCGGATATCATTTAAACACCTTTACCATTCGTATCTCTCGGCGTTTTTCATCAGCGCGGGAGTTCCAAATGGGGAATTTCCAGAAATATTGATCGCAAAATGTAGGTCAAGATTTTATTGTACTTGATTTTTTTGTTGGGGGGAAATCGTGCGGGAGGAAAAGGTGTGTGCGGGAGATTAATGTCTCCTGCGCATGAGACCCAGTCCATGCGGGAGATAAGGCTCTTACGCGGGAGACTCCCGCGAAAAGGGGGAGGGTTAACAGGTATGCCATTTCATTAATAGTTTCTTTGTAGGAATTATATATTGCAATAATTTCCATCTGAATATTTTTAGCTTATTTTCTTCTAGATCATGAAAAATGAAAGAGTAAAGCTGACTCATGTTTGGTTTTTCATTTATAGACAAGTCCCTTTTATACCTATTGGTTTCAAAAATTTTACATTAATATATTCATTATAAAAATATTTGTTGGACAGTGTGACGGGTCTATACATTTTCCATTTACTATAAGCTTATCTTTTTGAAAATTTACAACACTTTTAATAGAGTTTTGAGCCTCTAATGTATGATACCATTCATTAGGTATCGCTTTTTTTAGGCTGATAAATTCAGATATCCAATTATTCTTGTATTTTAATTTATCTAAAATTAAATTCTAACTTATTTCCCCGTTTTCATTTAAAATATCATTGATATAAATTAAATCACTATTTATCCAATTATCAAACATTAAACATTATAAATTTATTTCCCCATATAAGCTGTTTTCTAATCTCTGCAAAATGTGATAGCGTTTTTGTTTGACCCCCACCCATTTTTATCCAGGTTTGCAATATTTCTTTATAAAAATCAGGAATATATCTGATGCTCTCAGTGATGCAAAGTAACTTCCTATGTCTATCATATTTAAACCCCCCATTTCAAAATTACCTATCATAGTGTTTCTTTTAACTTTGTCTGGTTTACCATCCCATATGAATTTGAAACATTTACTTTCAATTTCTTTTCTATATTTGTCTGGCACGACACATGCACTAGCAACAAAAGTAAATATAGGTATGACTAACGCTTTAATAATCATAATTTTCCCAAGAATAGTTAAATTTCGTTTTCCCCAAGAGAAGAATAAAGTATTCATTTTATCTATTTTATTTTCCCAGTTTAATTTTTCACACTCTTCTTTATTGTTACCAAAATATACACCCAATGCTTTAATAGGTTTTTCATACCATTTAATGCCCTCTATTTTATCTTTACTGTGCTTAAGTTTTCCTACCCAAATTCCCCCAGTTTTATTTTTGTTCATTAATAATCCAGAAAAAGACCCGAAAGTTTCTATTTCATTAAATGCTATATAATATTTCTTCTTTAGACGTACAAAATAAAGTTGTGTCATCAGCGAGTTGCGATATCTTAATGCTATGAGTTTTTTCGTCTATTTTTATTTGAAATCCCTTAATATCTTTATTGTTTCTAAGTCTTGAAGCCATGATTTCCACTGACAAGACAAACAACAAAGCTGATAAAGGACACCCTTGACGAATTCCTCTTGTATTCTTAAACATTTCTGAGACCCACCCATTGTTCATTACACACGTTTGTATGTCTGTATATAAAGTTTTTACCCAGTTAATGAAAGATTCATTGAATCCAAAATGCCTAAGAGTATTTAGCATGAAATTCCATTCCAAAGAATCAAAAGCCTTTGTAAAGTCAACAAAAATTATAGCCCCTTCTATTTTATATATGTCTGCATAGTCTATGATATCCTGTATTTGTCTAAGATTAAATATGTATACATCTTAACCAACAAGGTTCATTGTTACCGTACATTAAAAGATTCTCTTCATATGCCTCCCGCAGCAAGGGGTCATGATGAGTGTTTTTGCACAACCGGACCCATTATTTGATCATGGAAATAATAGTGTCAATATATAGAGGGTATCTTCCCAGTTCACCATAAATGGCTAAGTTAGTTGTTCTTTTATTAACTCCAAGAACATATTTACCCATGGAAATATTTAGTTTTTCTAAAGGATTCCGGCTGTACAAATTACTAATAAAATGTGAATCATTGTTACTATTAACGCCAACATTTTTATTATTGTTAAACAAACCAACAATTTCAGAAGCATATAAGAGTACAGGTTTAACTGTGTGGTCAAATATATGCATAAAATTTGGGGCTGAACAAGGTATATTATTATGTTAGCCAATCAGAATGCATTATTGGCCCTAACAGCCATGTTGAATTTCCAATCAGCACTATGTACTCAAACTTTGTACAACCTTAAAAAAAACCATGCCTTTCAAGTTTGGTTCAAATTGGCCAAATCAATTCAAATAAGATTTTCGGATAATCTCTAATTTAATGAAGAAACATATATTTTTAATTATTCTGACAGTTTTCCTGAAAAGTCATGGAAAGTCAAAACATGAGGCTCACATGAGCCTGTATTGCTTACCTGCTTATCACTCTAATAAAATGGCAAATTATTTGATAAACACGTACAAAGGTTTCCTCCTACATCAGTTTGACTGAAAATTATTATTGTCCAGCTAAAGTTGTCACTAGGCAGAATCTGTTTGAAAAGTGTTGGAAGGAATTTCAAAAATGTTAAGTCATATCTCAGAAACATCAAGAGCTATGCAAAATCAGTTTTGTGCTTCCTGGGAATATCTTTTTTTACATTTCTCCATTAGGTCATTTAAAATTTTTTCTGCAGTGGTTGCTATTCTCTAATTTATGATCTAAAAAAAACCTATTATTCATTTTCCCATAATGTCCTATATAAAAAAATAAATCCTGTTGTTGCTGCCATCTTGCATTTCTGATCCACATAAAAATTGACAACTTTGTAAGGGATCATCCAATGATCATTCATGTACAGTTTGGGCTCAATCATATTTGTAGTTAAAAACATTAAAAATGGCTATGGACACCATCTTGGTTTTTCAATCAGAACCAAAACTCAAAATTAGTACAGGACCATTTAATGAATATCCTTACACTATCACAATCCAATCTGCCCAGTGGTTTCTGAGAAAAGTTGTTTTTAAAATTTTAGCCAATCAGATTGCAGGCCTGGTAGCCATGTTGAATTTCCAATCTGTACCAAACATTTCCACCTCTGTAAAGTAGTAACTAATGAACATTCCTGTGAAGTTCGGTTCAAATTGACCAATTACTGATGGAGAAGAAGATACAAAAGGGGAAAATTATTAGATGAGGATTGATGCAAAGTGATGAGGATGGCTCTCCTGACCTTTCTGGTGAAAGGACCTAAAAACTAATGTATGCTATATTTAAATAAGTTTTAAATTAATACAGAAAATCTTACTTTATGAGCAAGTCCTTCTAGGAGTGGAATCCAATATACCATTACTTCTTTTGCATGAATAGGGTATGGTTCAAGTGGTCTTAATAGATAGGCTAAAAATATATCATTACTTTCATAATATGTGGAAAATATCAGTAGAAAATATTACAGTATGCTCCCCTGACCCTATATCTTGAACTGGAATTATATAAAGGCTAAAAGTAAAAGACTTAAATATCTAAATATATTTTCGTCAAAATACCCACCTGGAAGTAGAAGAGCTACAGGGAGACATAATTATTTGATTCATTTTCACAAAGGTAAAAACAAATGGACATTTGCCCCTTTTGGTTTAGGTTTATGGTGTTTAACATCACTTTCAACAATATTTTAGCTATATCATGGCGATGAGTTTTATTGGTGGAGGAAACCGGAGTACCGGGAGTAAACCACCGACCTGTCGCAGGGACACTTATATCTCTGAAATGGTAAAAGCTAAAATAAATACACTTCAGATAGAATTTATTCCGAGGAATTCAGTGGAAAAACATGCATACAAGTCAGACTAATAAACTAAAAAAAGATTAATACAATGTATACGAATACTTTGTTAGGGTAAAATCATTTTTCAAATAGGTTATTATGAATTTATCAACTGATACATGTGCTTCCATGCAAAAATTGTATTCCCACAGTGATAACTTTATTTCAAATTTTGCCAATGCTGGATTAAACTGTTGGAAGAATAATTGATTGATTGATTGATTGATTGGTTGGTTGTTGTTTAACATTATTCAACTATCCAGTTTTTCTGATATATTCATGATGAAGACAAGTATACACACAATACAATCATGTAGGTATACTGTGACACTGGGATAGGCTTCTGGTTGTAAGCTTAAATTGGTATAGGAAAACAAGGATATAATAATGAATAGGGTTGGACTATTTCGTTTTGCAACAGGTCTCCAACGACCATGCATAACAATCTATTTATCTAAGTATGATGCTTGTTTCTGAATCCTATGTTCAATTGTATAGAATGTGATATTCATGAATATCTATGACAATAAAATATGCTTAAATTAAATTAAAACTGTATCTTGTTATTAAAGGACTGCTGTGAGGAGAGTTTTATATGCAAGGATCATGGCATACACCATCTTCGCTAGCCAAGGGTTACGATTCGGGTCCCCCTTCTCTCCACCCTTGGCAGATCTAGAATACATTTTGAGGATTCGCGCTTTAATATTTCATTGGTTACGGCTACCAGTACACGTATCCAATCAGAAGACGTTTTACACGGAGCACATGTTATCCACGAAATGTAAACAAAAATGGCACCGGAATGCTCTCATATGATAACGATTTGCCACTTCCCGTTTTGGTTCCAATGAAAACATCTTTCCCGTCTGCCAAAGCTTTGAAACTTTCACTTGGTTGACAGTAAGTGCTTCCAAATTAAATTTATCACAAATAAATTTTTATTCACTGGGCGCTGCCATTTTCAACTCTCCAACATACGTATAACAAAACGATTCTGATTGGCTGGCGATGACGACTATCTAAGGGGCGCAACTTCGATAAACCACCAGGTGGCATTGCGCGCGAATTTCAAAATGTATTCTAGATCCGCCAAGGGTGGAGAGAAGGGGGACCCGAATCGTAACCCTTGGCTAGCGAAGATGGGCATACACAAGCACAAATTCACTTCCAATTGTAAGGGTATAAAGATGCAGGTCTGGTGTGTTCTACACATTTAAGAAACCCCCCTTTGGTAGGGTTGTACACAACAGTATGACTGCTTAATAGAGGTGACCGGCCACATTGGCAGGTTTGACTGTATATTTTTAATATTACTGAATGGAAATATAAAGAAACACTATACCTTTGTAGTATGATTCCAAAGCAGATTCATGATCTTCACACTAAAAATAGATATAAACTAGGTAATTACAAAAATTTAAGATATCAGAGAGTATTCGTGAATTTGAGTTGACTTGTAATTCAAGTACACTTATAATACTGTGCACCTTTGAGGGTTCGGGGTCAGGGTAATGGTGCTTAACGCGACTGTCAACAATATTATATTGTGACGGTCAGTCTTATTGGTGGAAGAAACCAGAGTACCAGGAGTAAACCACAGACCTGCGGCAAGTCACTGAAAAACTTTATCACATAATGTTGTATCGAGTACACCTTGCCTGAGCGAGAATCAAATGCACCTTTGAGAGATGTGCAAGATTAAGAAGAATAATAATCAACTCTACAATGATATAACATTGGAATATAAAAGAATAATACATCTTAGGAGTCTTCAAGGAAATTTACCAAAGTTGAAATTCAATTATTTTAAAATTCATTTATTCCATGCCACAACTACTGTATTGTTGATCTGGCTACAGAAATGGACAGTTACTAGCCCTAACTAGGTACAGGTATATAAACAAAAATAGTTCGGAGAGTCTTCAGGATATTAATCAAATATGGAAATCAAATATTTATAAATTCAAGTTCTGTGCCAAGCCAGGAATATTAAGTACTCATGTATAAATGTGTTAGTGGTATACATTTTGTCTGTTTCTATGATTTAAGTACTCATGTATAAATGTGTTAGTGGTATACATTTTGTCTCTGTTTCTATGATTTAAGTACTCATGTATAAATGTGTTAGGGGTATACATTTTGTCTCTCTGTTTCTATGATTTAAGTACTCATGTATAAATGTGTTAGGGGTATACATTTTGTCTCTGTTTCTATGATTTAAGTACTCATGTATAAATGTGTTAGTGGTATACATTTTGTCTCTGTTTCTATGATTTAAGTACTCATGTATAAATGTGTTAGTGGTATACATTTTGTCTCTCTGTTTCTATGATTTAAGTACTCATGTATAAATGTGTTAGTGGTATACATTTTGTCTCTGTTTCTATGATTTAAGTACTCATGTATAAATGTGTTAGTGGTATACATTTTGTCTCTGTTTCTATGATCTAAGTACTCATGTATAAATGTGTTAGGGGTATACATTGTGTCTCTCTGTTTCTATGATTTAAGTACTCATGTATAAATGTGTTAGTGGTATACATTTGTCTGTTTCTATGATTTAAGTACTCATGTATAAATGTGTTAGTGGTATACATTTTGTCTCTGTTTCTGTAATTTAAGTACTCGTGTATAAATGTGTTAGTGGTATACATTTTGTCTCTGTTTCTATGATCTAAGTACTCATGTATAAATGTGTTAGGGGTATACATTTTGTCTCTCTGTTTCTATGATTTAAGTACTCATGTATAAATGTGTTAGTGGTATACATTTTGTCTCTCTGTTTCTATGATTTAAGTACTCATGTATAAATGTGTTAGGGGTATACATTTTGTCTCTCTGTTTCTATGATTTAAGTACTCATGTATAAATGTGTTAGTGGTATACATTTGTCTGTTTCTATGATTTAAGTACTCATGTATAAATGTGTTAGTGGTATACATTTTGTCTCTCTGTTTCTATGATTTAAGTACTCATGTATAAATGTGTTAGTGGTATACATTTGGTCTCTGTTTCTATGACTTAAGTACTCATGTATAAATGTGTTAGGGGTATACATTTTGTCTCTGTTTCTATGATTTAAGTACTCATGTATAAATGTGTTAGTGGTATACATTTTGTCTCTGTTTCTATGACTTAAGTACTCATGTATAAATGTGTTAGGGGTATACATTTTGTCTCTGTTTCTATGACTTAAGTACTCATGTATAAATGTGTTAGGGGTATACATTTTGTCTCTGTTTCTATGACTTAAGTACTCATGTATAAATGTGTTAGGGGTATACATTTGGTCTCTGTTTCTATGATTTAAGTACTCGTGTATAAATGTGTTAGTGGTATACATTTGATCTCTGTTTCTATGATTTAAGTACTCATGTATAAATGTGTTACTGGTATACATTTTGTCTCTCTGTTTCTATGATTTAAGTACTCAGGTATAAATGTGTTAGGGTATACATTTTTTCTCTGTTTCTATGATTTAAGTACTCATGCATAAATGTGTTAGTGGTATACATTTGGTCTCTGTTTCTATGATTTAAGTACTCATGTATAAATGTGTTAGTGGTATACATTTTGTCTCTGTTTCTATGATTTAAGTACTCATGTATAAATGTGTTAGTGGTATACATTTTGTCTCTGTTTCTATGATTTAAGTACTCATGTATAAATGTGTTAGGGGTATACATTTTGTCTGTTTCTATGATTTAAGTACTCATGTATAAATGTGTTAGGGGTATACATTTTGTCTCTGTTTCTATGATTTAAGTACTCATGTATAAATGTGTTAGTGGTATACATTTTGTCTCTGTTTCTATGATTTAAGTACTCATGTATACATGTGTTAGTGGTATACATTTTGTCTCTGTTTCTATGATTTAAGTACTCATGTATAAATGTGTTAGGGGTATACATTTTGTCTCTGTTTCTATGATTTAAGTACTCATGTATAAATGTGTTAGGGGTATACATTTTGTCTCTGTTTCTATGATTTAAGTACTCATGTATAAATGTGTTAGTGGTATACATTTTGTCTCTGTTTCTATGATTTTTCATTTGAATTTTGAAATTGTTCTGACAGTGTGGTTCTTTTTGTTTTTCATTTCATTGTTCCATTAACAGCTGTTTTTCTTCAGAATTTAGAAATATACGGTTGCAATGTATTTTTAAAAGGTCAGAGAATCGCAAGGAAATTTACCAAAATAGAAATTTCAATCCTTCCCATGGCAGAACTCATCAAAGATATTCATATTAGCAGCCTTCATTGAAAAATAATTTTTAAATCAAACCATATTACAGGTACCTAAATCATAACATAAACAAGACTACATTCTCAAAAATATGATCTTCCTCAAAATCATTTGTTCAATTTCTTCCATTTAAGAACTAGCTAGTCCATGATATTTATATTTGCAGCATTTGTGCAAAAAAAAATTGAAATCACATAATTTTTATCCTGTAAGCTAGGAAGTGTGACAGACAGAACACTTTGCCAATGTTGTGACAGGGGATAAACAAATACTTGTTAGCATGGTAACTAAGGATATATAAAAGAAGTGAGACCTTTCGAAAAAAGGAACAACAATCCTGGTATCCCATCATTTTTTCAGAATCATCTATATCATCATCTACATGTATATCTTTCAGGATATCAAAGGCCTTTAAACAGTGACTTCTTGCCAGGCCGAAATCATTTTCGTCAATAAACCTCTTTGCTTCTTCTCTACAGATTGTAGCAGCTTCCAGGTATGCTCTGGATTTTGATATCTTTTTGTCTATACATTTTCCATTACATTTGGAATTCTCTTATAAAGTATGAAGATATTGTCACTAGAGATATCATTCACTGCTGTCGAGCTACTGTCATCCCTAGACATTTCTAATGTGTCATTGGCATTGCATGAATCTATGTTCTCTTTATCTATACTTTCACAATTGTTACACTCTGTCCCTGGGGTGGTAGATTCATTATTACTGTCATCTACATCATCTTTGAAATGATATATTTTGAAAAGCTGTATAAAAAAAAAAAAAAAGAAGAAAAGTTTAACTTTCAAAAGAATAATCAGATTAACACAACCTGTCAAGATGGTAACATATCCCACCTCCCTTCAGTTTCCAAGTTTGGAAATTGAGGTCATTCCAAAACAATTTCAAAATGCAATGAAACCTGTTTAAACCGAACCCTGAATATAACAGAATCTTGTTTAAATCGAACTACAAATATAAAGTCCCAATGTAGAAAATCTGTGTTAATTTAACCTGTTTAAACCGAACAACTGTCTATTTTGAACACAAAAGTTGGTTCCAGGGAGGTTCAGGTTACTGGTTAGACAGGTTTCACTGTATCATTACATTTTGCTTGAAATCACATAATAAAGACTTGTGTTAAGAAAATACATACAAGACATAAAAGTTTGAATTTGTAATTAGACACTATTTGGCTTCTCTCAGTTGAAGTTTATCTTGGAGACTAGAAGATAGAGGAAATCTGTAGAAATACTACTGAAAATATTCAGCACAATCATCTGAAAGAAAAAAAACCCATCAAAATTGGATGCAATATAAATCAAATCTGTATTCCTTCCAATTATGTAAAATTTCTGAATTTGTGTCATTTTCGGTCCCTTTGTCAATATCAAAATAGCTAGTTTTCTTTATTGACTGGTTATGAGTATTTTGCAAAACACCACAATGAAATTGGATGAATTTTTTTTCTTCAAATTTTGGAAATTGGCATATTTTGGCCATTCTCATTCAGGTTAAGAACAGAAACTGCACAAGATAGAAGAATTCTTTTCACAAACTACCAGAAGCTTTCAATACAATCAACTCAATGAAAAAAACCATGAAAATGACTTTTGGCACCTTGGGGTCACAGGGGCTAGGTGCGTCCGAAAAAAAAAAAACAAAAAAAAAACTATATAATACTTTTTTTTGTTTTGTTTTTTTCGGACGCACCTAACCCCTGTGCTTGGGGTTAATTGGAAACGGCTAGCACTTACAATCCCCCAAATCAAATAAAAAAAAATTATTCACAAAAATGTGGTTATATAAATAATCAATCTCTAATATTGGCTGAAAAAAATCTGCAAATTTTTGTCCCTTGCACATGATCGGTGATGTGATCACCATAACTTCTATGATGTTCAAGATTGAGATCAAGATCAACATTTGAATGACATGGTCTAGATCTCAGAGGCATTCTAGATAGCCTTATTAATATTTAAAAAAATTATTTCTCATTCAAACCATGGCCATATATAGATTGTAGAGCTCTCTGATAATAATAAACATAGCAAATAAACTGAAAGCTGATAAACAAATCATTCTGGGATCTTCAACTTTGTCCATCTTTTCCCGCGGAAATTCGTCTGGTTTTTTTATGATCTATTATTAGTAATAGTACATGTATACAACAAATGACGTCATATGAAAACAAAACTAGTTTACCCAACTTGCTCTCTGTCAATATGTTGTCTAGATCTAAAATTTCAAAATCATAAATCACTAATATTATAAATTTAAGATTTCATAAGATTATTTCATAATGACTGAAGATATATAATGAAGCAAATTCTGATGTAAAATCTCCACCATCTTAATTAATGACAATGGCCATACGTCATCATTATTTGATGAATTTAATCGTTCGACAATAACAGTGACACTAATACCCTAACACCTGACACAAAATATTTCACAAGCAAAACTCTCAAATGACCAAATAAACTAACTTACTGCTTCCATGATATTATGTTGTTTCTCTTGTTTCTTCCTCGTTATGTTGATCGGGGGAATTCCGAATGTGCGATTTTCTGCAAAATCCTAATTATAGAACTTACGTTGACATTTTCCTTCTTTCACTTTCGATTCAATGAAACGTAAAAGGAAGAGAAACTGTACTGCTAACACATGATTTGAAGACGGACTGACCTATATAAATAAGAAAACATTATTGGATGACAAGGCTCACTAGACACTCTGGTTTCTATTTTTACGTATATTGACCCTATGTTTCTATTTTTACGTATATTAACGCTATGTTACTAAATTTAGAAGCGCCAGTTCCTCAGCAGACGAAATTTTTTTTTGTTAATTAATCAGTATTAAAAAATTTCATAAAATTTCAAATTTTTCAAAAAAATTCAAAATTCTAAAATAAAAAAAATAAAAAAAATAAGTTCAAAATTTCTCATTACTCCGACAGTCATAACTCCGACAGCTATTTTAATGTCTTGTTCAAAATATGATAAAACTAGGGAAGACCTTTTTAGTATAGTTGGGATGACATGTATCAACTTCCAAAACTTAAGTATAACAATGTAAGAATCTGTTTCTCTAATTTTTTTAAACAACAAAATTTAAATCGATATGCAAATTCTCCCAACCTTTATACCGCCCCTTTAGTCTTTCCTTTGAGAGATTGCTACGCATCCTGTTACCATAGTTGCAAAATGATATAGATGTTTCAAATATTTAAAGGAAACCAAATAAATTAATAACTTTTGATATTTTATAACGACAGTATTTAACGAAACAAAAATATTTTTAAATTTGTCTATATTTCCTGAAAAATGAAATGTCCAACGAAATATTTGCGCGGACGGATCTCCAATTCTGTTCTGTTCTGTTCTAGCAGATTCCTCCGATTTCTGGAGAACCACAGTATAAATATATATATAAATATATATATCTTCTGTGTCGGTCCAATCCATGAATATTACATGTAGATCTGGTCCATGAATATACGGTATTATATAGACTTGAATAATAAAATCACCAATCATAAATATACGTATATAAATGTCACATCGGTGTGCATTATATAATTGCTGTAGTTAAGAGGTAAAAAAACAAAAAGTCAAAAAAAAACCCAACAAAATAAAAATAAATATATATTATATATATATATATACATTGCAAGTCACTGTGAGACCATGCCCCCCACACAAACTAATAAAATTATTAAAATTAGAATTAGTTCAATGTTCATAGTATTTATGCCAATAGTTTCACTGTGGTAAAGTCCAGTAGAACACCCAAAACAATACATTCCCCTATCCATTCATCTTTAAAAAACTGCACCTAGCAGCATGCAAAGCATACAACAAGCCTCTACTAATGTTCTCTATAGGCAGTGACGTAGCTTCCATTGAGGCAATGAGGCAACTGCCTCACTAGATATTTTTGCAGAAAAAAAATTTATGTGATTAATATTATAAAAGTTGATTAAAATACGAGTAATAAAAACCTTTGTCAAAGTTTGTAATAAAAATATATTCTACATCATTAATTGAAATCGTTTACGGAAGCTTTTGGCTCCGTCATGTTACATAATTTAGTATAGTTTGTTGCCGTGTGCCAAAGTTTGAAAGTGGAAATGAGCCGGGCTTAAATCCGCTCTTAGATACAAGCTTATTTTATCTTCTCGTTTTTTATTCGATTGCAGATATAGATTCTATCTGAAACTCGGGAAGAAGCTTCATGTAGCCACTCCAAAGGTTCTGAAATAAATTCACAAACACAGTCATTTGACGCATATCGAAATAGTTTTCTGCGTGTTATTTCGGTTATTATTGAAATCATAAATTATCCATTTAAACTTGGGAAAATGCGTTTCAATCGCCCATTTTTTTTTTAATTTCCGTACCCCCTAGCATTTTTTCGCCTCGCTGCGCTCGTTGAATTGCCTCACTAGAAAAAAAAGACCCAAGCTACGCCACTGATAGGTATATGCAAACTATGCGGAATATACACCAAAGCCGTGCAGTCTAATATAAGCAGTGTTAGTGTATTAGTGTCACTAAATATGGTATCACACAGATTATGATGCATACTAGTATATAAAATGTTCTTCAGGGCAATGATGAATTTTTGGCGTACTTCCATCAGCTTAGAGCAGATGACTATAAAATGTTTACGGTCTTCATCTCCGCTATTACACAACGGGCAGTCAGGTCTAACCTCATATTTATTAAATTTATGACGATTTGATTGTAGTATATAAGATCCAAGTAATAATTTTACTTTAATCATGGCTTTTGATACTGACATAGATTCATATCCAGCTGCTTCCCATACCATATGTGTCTTCCTTATTTCCATATTATCGATATTGAGATATTTTAAAGTGCTTTTAGTATATGCCTCTTCCTTCAATTTGTTTTCCCAGTATTGATTCACTGCCCTGTATACTGTGTTCTTCCATGATAATTTTCCGGGAGGATTCGGTAAGAGATCATGAGAAGATGGCAAGCCATACTGCTCAAGAATTTCAGATACCAGTATAAACCAACTATGCGACTTCTTAGATTTGACGGCTAATTGGCGATGAGCTAATTCACATTCAACAGTTCCAAAATCTCTAATAATATTTCCAAAAGTTGTTAATGCCCTTTTATGTATTTCCCCAGTAATAGCGATCTGTCCAAGTAATAAATATGTTGCGGCATCCGAGGTTCTCTCCGGTAGATGCTGAATTTGTTTCAGTAATCTTTTAAAATACATGTTAATGGCAGTGAGATCAGCTGCGGCAATACGAATTGTTTCTAAACCATATATAAGCCTAGGAATAACATATATACGTATAATATGTATTGAAACTTTTGGGTTTAGTGACATGTATTTTATATAAGTTTAAGAAACAGGCACATTTCAGTCAGCTCTTTTGATTACAAGTACGATCAGTGACCACATGACAGTTACATGACAGGAAGAGCAGGTGTCTGAGAGGCAGATGACATAGTTAAATTTTATATAGCTCTTCTGGATTTTTTTACAGCTACTTTATAAATGAAGTAAATTTTTAGCATTACAAAAAGTATGGTTCAGTAGGTAGGTTCACTGTTCTTGGTACTTACGTCTTTAAAAGCAAACTTTAACATCTTTTACAGATGTCACGCTGTAGTCTTGTTTATGTTCCATAAATAGAAACCGGAAGACACGTCAAAATAATGCGTGCGTTGTGGAAATCAAAATAAAATGGATAAAACGAAAACAGATGACGCACGAAAACACATACCGTGACGATACATCCTCCTTTTCACGTCTTTCAAGACTAAGTCATTTTCGCATGTCATTAACCACAAGAATATCTCTTCTCTAATAATAACAACAATGGCGGAACAGCTGAAACCGATGAATCATCTGATTCATATATTTCAGACTGAAATAAATGCATAAGCTCCTCGGGTACTGTAGGAGGTGAGTCAGAATTTCCTGGATCGTTTGAAACCTCAGGCTCAGTTAGGACGTCAAACCTGTATCTTGCTTCAGTGAGAATGTTTCCATTCTCGAGTTTGATCTCCCATAATGGTAGTCCGAGATTCCTCTGTCGTTTAAAGGCATTGTCATTGATAAAGTTGCTGTAGCCGAACGCTACAGCAACTTTATCAATGCCGTTAAACGACAGAGGAATCTCGGACTACCATAATGGGAACTCAAAGTTTTCATTTTTCCCTATTGTGATCCCCTTTTCACCCGAGAGAAGTCTGACTCTTTGTCCCCTTTCCAAAACTTCGTTTAGGGACATCTTTTATTTTGCAGACGACACGATCGCGATTTTGTTTACACGGTAACCAAGGAAGCTTTACGTGTATCCATGTATCGAGAAGGCTAAGTCCGAAACGTTCGAATGCCAACTGCTCTGTTCCCGGTTAGTCCCTCCAATCATGGCGCACATCACAGCAGTAAAACGTTTAACCACACGCATTACGAAAATGGAATTAAGTTACTTTTTACATGTAAATGGTATTTAGGCCTACAATATCTTTCAATATTTTATAAAATGATCGATCACAGTTGGAGAGAAAGTAGTCCCGACAGAATAAAAATTGACCAATCAGGTGCCGAGAACAGTTAAATTCACTAGTGAGGAGAACAATTTTTTCACAATCGGTTGTGAAATGTGGAAATAATAAAAAAATTAGAGAAGAGATATTCTTGTGGTTAATGACATGCGAAAATGACTTAGTCTTGAAAGAGATGTTTTTGGGCCATTTACGAATTTCAAAATGATCACTTCTGAAGGTCAAAATTTTATTGAAACTCTATGGGAAACATATTTTCATCATCTTCTCGAGAAACACCCAACAGAATACAACCAAACTTGTCACATTTGTTAATTTTATGTGTGTTTACAAGTGTCCTGTGCGGAGTCAATAAAGAAGTGAAGGGAAATAACCAAAAAAAAAAAAAAAAAAAAATTCAATCTTGGCCTTTTATATACAAACCCTGGGAGCACAGACAACAATCTAAAGGGGAAAAAAACACAAAATTACGAGCCCAATGAGTTCGACCGAATGCGAGTGAAGCAATTTCTGTCTGAAACTGTTGCAATGCACCCGTAGTATTGGTCGCGGGTAGTACGGGTCTCTTCAACAAACCCAATTCCGTACGCATCTGATGCAATGGTAGGTAGGTGTCGCTCAACTATGAAACGACTTGATAGCTTGAAAAGGTAGGCCATGTATTTTTGCTATCCTGAATTTTGAGGAAAATATGACGGGAATCGAAGAAACAAACTAATCAGAGAAAGCATTTTTATTAGATCTACATGAAATAATATTTTCTTTTGTAAAAAATATTTTGTTGGGCCGCGCTGAAAAGCGCTGCATACGAAAAAAAACTTCCGACTCTGGTATAAAAACCATGCCCCTTTCAAGTTAAATGGGCAGTCCCGTACTACATTTGGATTGCTAAAAGCGCCAGAATTGCAAAGACTATCGGTCACTGTCGAAGTATTAAGAGTCGGAGTAATGGTTGTCGGAGTACTAAAGGACGAAGTCCTTCTAACGGTAAGCTGTCCGATTTTTCCTTCTATATTGATAGCCAAAAATCTGCTCACCGGAAGTTTAAAAAATAGATCAATTGATAATTTAGAAACGCAAAAGAAATCTATTTCAATGAAAAATTCCCAATTCTTTGATTATTTACTCTATGCAAAATCGAAATAAACTTTTAATAAAATTCTAATAAAAAAATCTCTTTCTACGAAACTCTCGATGGAAGAGCGGCGTAGGTAAAATGAACGCCATAACAAATCGGCTACACAATTCATTCAAAATAAAAGATAATAGCCTCACCGGACGCAATTACGAACGAAATAAAAAGTATGTCCCCTAATTGTTCCTTCAAAACATGAATTAAACAAATGCTTTTATAAATAGATACCCCGCTAAATTACTCGTGTTTTGGGAGAAAATTATTCATGCGCAGTTGTTGAATGTTGCAGACGACGGGTTTTCATATTTGTAAACAGAAAACGTTCGACAATTGCACTTGGAATCTATCGCTAGAATTCATTGAGGTACGCATATTTTGTTATCTTATGCTTGTAATTGGAAAGAATATGATCTCCTGGTTCTATGCATATGTAGAACACATTGAAATTAAAACAAAAACAGTCAATATAATACATTTTCCTTACCTTGATCTATCCCAAAATGTCAAAATCCGTGATGTACCTTATTCATTGAAGAGTCCAAGGAATTCCGAATGCAAACTGGCACACATTTATGGTATGAATAAAGGAAAGGTTTTTATGTCATGTGTATTATATACAAATAGATATGTGAACGTAAATGAATGAATGCTCTTTCAATTTTAACAGTTAATTTACACTAGAAAGGTTATTATGATGTCGTTCGAAATTGTGTCCGGATCTAGGTCACAGAGTTACTAGAACGGTGTCATGAAAATCTCTTTAAAACCCGTAACAATGCATTGAATAATATATGGGCTAGCCTATGATTCAAAAGGAATATTGGTGTTTAATCTGAAATATGAACATGCAATCAGCTTCATCAATTTGGTCAAATTTATTATCAAATGCCACGGTCAATATCATCGAAATTTTCAAAATTCTAAAATTAAAATTTATTTATTTTAAAGTTCAAAAATTTTCATAAGATTTCAATAAAATTTGTATCTATCCGTTTCAATGACTTAAAAATAAAACAAGCTACGTTCGCTGATATTCTTGTCCAATTCGTCTGAGGGGGCCCCGGTAGGTATATTTAAATGTGGCAGTCGTAAAGAGAAATATCGCGGGAGTGTAACGATATAATTGGGTCAGCGAAAGGATCACACATAAGCGAAAAATATTGAGGCGAAGTGGGGAAGGGGAAAAGGGCAGATGTTTACCTTGAAGTAAGGAAGAGGAGGGGGCATATATTTTTTGAATGAAACAAGTGCCTGTGCCCCCCTCCCCTTCCCCCCAAAAAAGAAGAAATAATCAAAATAAAATGTCTATGGCCAAGGCTATGGTGCCCTTCAAAGATCCATCGGCATCTCTTGGCTCTCCTGCCCCGGACCGATGTACCGACTGAACCACCCTCTCATAGGCCCTGCGAATATGATGCACTGTGTGGTTTAAGATATTCAGGTTGTTAATATAAATTAAGAAAGAGATTGACCGTGGATCTGTATATTGTGGAAGCAAGGATGTAACTTGTATTTTTCTAATTACAACGTTAATGTATAATCAAAATTAGGATTCAGAAACTAAAATTGCATATAGATTTTAATTTTTTACCGTTTCATAAAAATCGAGATTACATATTTCATAAAGTTTACGATCACACTTTTCATTAAGTTCAAGATTATTAGTGCAAAGTTTTAAAATATGCAGTTTATGTATAAGATGCTTAAAAATTGGGAGAAAGGCGAGGTTCGCCCAGCCCTTTCCCCAGTTTTGAGCCGTATACACATAAACTATAAATTTTAAAGCACTGCATTAACAATGTGTTCATCCTGCAGGAAAAAATCACATTAATCCATGGTCCGTGATATTTGAATTAAACAATAAAACTTGATTGCATTTATTTTTCTGTGAACGGAAAATCAACTGATGTACATATAGTTTCCAAAAGCTTAATGAACTGTTGTGGTCGTGATCGTATGGTAGTTGGATTTACAACTATTTATGCAATCAGCAGGGGCGGATCCAGGATTTGTGGTTAGGGGGGGGGGGGCGTGAGTAGGCGAGGGGTCTGGGGACCGCTTAAGGTCCCCAGCGTGTCCAAGGCAGAGCCCTGGTAGGGGACCAGGGGGGCCAAGCCCCCCAGAATCTCTAGGGTTTGCGGAATTACAGACATTTATTTGAACGACAATTTTGAACCAACCACACCATTTTTATCAGACCAAAAAAACTTGACTTTGAGTCTTAATTTTGTCGGATAATTGTTAACAGTATGTTTTTGTCAGATTATAAGAAGGCATGCCTTATAATAACCTAAAGTAAAAAATTTCTTTAACAACCGTGATGCGAATTGTTCAACTCATGACTGATCGATCACGATATTTTAACCCTTCAAAGAACTATTGGTTTAGTTTTAACGCATTCCTCATTTCACTAATTGATCTGTACTTTCGGTGCTTGTCCTTTCGGGTGGTTCTAGTTAATGCTGACCGTCCGGATGGAGCTTTTCTTTTCGTCGTTTGATTCATTCATTGAAAACGTATGATTCGACCGTTCTTGTTTATAGACAAACAAAAGCGGAAATTGTCAATACATGAACTTGTTGTTGATTTCCGTAGTGATAAGCTAATGTAACTAAATTAGATGATCAGAATCACAGGCACTTGTTTCATTCAAAAAATATATGCCCCCTCCTCTTCCTCACTTCAAGGTAAACATCTGCCCTTTATCCCTTCCCCACTTCGCCTCAATATTTTTCGCTTATTTGTGATCCTTTCGATGAACCAATTATATCGTTACACTCCCGAGATATTTCTCTTTTCGACTGCCACATTTGAATATAAATACCGGGCCCCCCTTAGACGTATTGGACAAGAATATTCAGCGAAAGTCGCATTTTCTATTTTTCAGTCACTGAAACGGATACAGTCACTTCCGTCCGTTCTAAATTGGTTTAGAAACTAAAAAAAAAGTGTTTTAAAAATCAAATGTCAGTAATTTGGAGTTGAACATATTTTTATAATCTGCATTGGAACAATTATCTGTATTTTAAAGGCTTACTTTACATTTGAGAGGAGATGATCACGATGGCATTGTTACACATGGCCGGTCTAGAGAATTCCGAATGCATATGAAAAATCCAGCGCAAACCGGAAGTGGTTGCATCCGTTTCAGTGACTGAACAATATAAAATTCGACTTTCGCTGAATATTCTTGTCCAATTCGTCTGAGGGGGGCCCGGTATTTATATTTAAATGTGGCAGTCGAAAAGAGAAATATCTCGGGAGTGTAACGATATAATTGGGTCAGCGAAAGGATCACAAATAAGCGTAAGTGGGGAAGGGGTAAAGGGCAGATGTTTACTTTGAAGTAAGGAAGAGGAAGGGGCCATATATTTTTTGAATGAAACAAGTACCTGTGATCAGAATCGTTTCATGCAGCATTAATGTTAATATATTAGCCTTTGTTTGTCTATAAACAAGAACGAATCATACGTTTTCAATGAATGAACCAACGGCAAAACGAAAAGCTTCATCCGGACGGACAGTATACTGATCATTTATCAATGGGTAGAGCTTTTTAGAATGAAATACCAAATTTACTCCTATTATCATTACTATTCATTTTGACTTACAGGTCACGAGTTAACCATTCATGAAAAAGTTGTTTGTTGAACTGCTTAATTAACGTTGTATAACATATGCTTTGCGAATTTTAGGGGGGGGGGGGGGCGCACGCCCCGCACGCCCCCTCTAAATCCGCCTCTGATCAGTGCATATCACCACTCGCGTCGCAAACTCGAATTCCGCTCGTGGCGAAGTGTACTCGATACAATATTAAGTGATAAAGTTTGTCAGTGACTTGCGACAGGTCGGTGGTTTTCTCCAGGTACTCCTGTTTCCTCCACCAATAAAACTGACGGCCACGATATAACAGAAATATTGTTGAAAATGGTGATAACCATAACACCATAACCTTAATCCCACCCAGCAAGAACAACGTGGAAAGGGTTGAGCATTATATAACACCATAACCTTAATCCAAACACTCAGCAAGAAAAACGTGAAAAGGGTTGAGCATTATTTCGGACAGATATAACAAAATTTATCCAGTCAATGCAATTTGATTGCTCAAAAAGAACAAGTACAAGACAAAATTGCGTGTCGAGTCGTAGAATAAACTTGTAAAATTCATCCACGACTTGTATTCTATTTTCTAGCTGTACATAGGAATAACATATATATATATAACATGACCTACCCACACTCAACAATCGACGACATATACACAAAGCACAACAACCCGATATCTATAATTCACTTTACAACATCAACGTCTTCTGAGTTCTATACTTTTGAGTCAAGGATTTTCAAAGAATCGTCTCGTCTTATATTTCGATTGTTTTTCGGGGGATATCAACACATTATTGAAAATATTATGTTATTTGTGTAATTATGAGGGAGAGGGTATTGACAATTACATTTTCGAGGTGGATCCAAGATTTTAAGTTAGACGGGCGTGTGAAAATAGTCAAAGGGTCCGGGTAAAGGCCACAGCGAATCTTGGGATTTTACGATTTTGGGAAGTATTTTCTTTAATACTTTGAAACATATTTTGCATGTTTTCCCACTGCATTTTTAAAATTGGGAGTAATAAAACACAGTTTGAAATAATTTGTTCAACTATTATTTTTTTCTTTTTCTGCTTCTTGAGTTTAAAAAGGTTTTCTATTACATCACAACACCATTTTCAAAAATCTACATGATTAGAGACAAGATGTAGTTCTTGTTTTGTTGATATTTGTTGACTTGTTGACTATCACTCTTTAGACTTTATTTTCATTAAGTATAATTGTTTATCAGTATGGAAGCATACACATTTTTTTTATGGTAGAAAAAAGAAATGAATAGAAAGATGCAACATACATCTCATTTGAAATAAGACACAGTAACATCAAATATTATGCTTTTATGGGTTGTCTCCCCCTTGACCTTCAGAGTCACCGTGTGTCTCCAAAACTACTTTATTTTATAATAAAAAAAAAATCTGTAATGTCTTAATATGCTTTCAAATTACATTTAATTATTACAAATCATGTGTATTTTATTTTATGTTCTTTAATTTGTTAATGATTATTCTGCTCAGTACTGGGCTCCATGATTGGAAAATAAAATATCTTGTATCTTGTATCAAATGAATATAAAAAACTTCACACATTTTCAACATGCAACCAGCCTCAATTGGGTACAATTGTAGCCACATGGACTGTGGGGATATAATTCCCAGGGTAATAGGCAAACAAAGTCTGTAATGGGTGAAAACATTAAAATCATTTTATCAAGAACAAATTGTAGAAGTGCAGTTGTAAAGGGTATGAATCATCATTATGATATAGAGATTCAAGATGAGTTTGAAGATACAAAAGGGGTAATGAGAATCCGTATATCGAACGACAACACAATGGCCAAAGGAACAAACAACGATCTACAAAACATACACATAAAACTAAAGATCGAGTTCCACGAACCCCACAAAAAGCCGGGGGTGAACCCAGGTGCTCCGGAAGGGTAGCTGTAGGTCTATAGTCTATAGAGACTAATAAACCATATAGGGCCAATCTGTAACACACATCAATAGAGAAACATTTTATTATTTTTTTGTTATACAATCAAGCCATGAACATTCAAATGTACATAGCTTAAACGATTTATGTCATATATTGATTCATTCTTGCTCAAACGAACACTCCATGGCATGGTCTATGTGATTACATCTATGGGGGAGGTGGGGGTTGAAAAGTTTGAAATATGCTTTAGTGGGAAAAAACAAAATTTTGAATGTCAAATCCAAAGAAATATGAAAACTTTTTGAGCAATATTCATAATAGTTTCAAATGGTTCTGGGAAGTTTATTGTTCTCGTCCAGTCATTCATAAACTATTTAACTCTGTGCTGGCCATGCTACTTCTTGTTGAATCATGAACCAAGAAATTTTGAGATCTGCATTCCTGCAAAGTTTTGACTAAAATATCATAGTACCGGTAGTTCCTGGGAGTATTTTTTTCTTTGTCACTCAGAAACTATTTGTATGGGCAAATATTGAATAAGACCCTGATTGGAATAAAATTAGGAATATTTTTGAGAACCATACACAAGAGTTCTAGTTCAAATGACCTAGTGATTATTGAAAAGATTTTAAATTACATCAACCAATCAAATCATACTAAGTTCCATTGATAGGACTAAAATGTAAACATTTTTAAAAATACCACTATGACCCAGTTATTTCTGAGGAGAATATTTGAATGTGGATAATTAATTGAAAGACAATGCAATATGAAAAGACACATTTGTATTTACTTGGGGTTTGGGTTTATGGTGTTTAATGCCACTTTCAACAATATTTCAGTTATATCGTGGTGGTCAGATATATTGATGGAAGAAACCAGAGTGCTCAAAGAAAACCACCGACCTGTGGCAAGTAACTGACAAACTTTATCACATAATGTTGTATCGAGTACACCTCGCCAGGAACGGGGTTTGAACTCACAACTAAATTTACTTGGGAAAGCAACAAATAAAGATTCAGTAAAATATATTTAATCTTTCACTTCGTCACTTGTTTACAACAAAATGTGAACAGATTAAAGAAATGTGATATTTTTTTTATAATTTACAAAATTTTAATAAAAATCTTAAAAGAAGTATCAAGAAATGCAGTACCCAAAATAGATGGACAGACAAAGCCACTAAAATTTAGTGACAAAATTAAAATATTGTCAACACTCATTTAATATCCTTGCTAGGAATAATATATTTTTGTCTCCAGAATGAGTGATTGAATTAGTGAGTGTTGTTTAATGCCAACTCAGCAATTTTCCAGCTATAAACAAGTTAATTTTCAATGAGATGATGATGAGGTCCACTTTGTACTAGACCAACATGTCCAGTTGGATTTTTATAGTGCTAGCTCACTGAACAGAATGCAAATAGACATGTCACCCTACTCAGACATATTATCCTGATTCAGAGCCAAACAGCAACACATACCAATTTTATAGTCTTTGGTTTGACCCGATAGAGGCTAGAACACACATCTACCACAGTCAAAGCGAACATGCTATTCAGAATGTCCTTCAACCTTGGTATATTTGTTCAAACTAACAAATGGTCATAGAAACGGTCAAGAGATGATAAAAAGATTTGGCTATATTTTTATTGAATAAATTAAAAATACAAATATTGAAAACAACGAATAAATTAATAACAATGTATATTTTGTTCAATTTACTATTGACAATGAAAGACAAAAATTACAGAAATCTATACATGTATATATATATTATATCTTTAAAAAAATTCTTCTATTGCAACAGACAATAAATATTTCAAACTTGTAAGTGTACAAACATCTATATACCTGTATATAGTTACCACAGAAATTAAAAGGTATGCAGAAGTTTAAATTTAGCATTTTAGTAAGGTATAAACATTCTACAATATTTCATTGTATTTTAGTTTTTGCAATTTTTATACTTTTTTTTAAAGCTTAATCAGAAATGTTTTGTCTTTCATTAGAATAGAAATAAAAGTACACAACTCTTCATTTTTTTTGTTAGGTCTTTCAAGTAAGGCTATAACCAAAGTACTAAGACAAATATTTACAACCATAATACAAGAGAGGTAACTTTAGGTATATTTAAAACATTCTTATTTAAGTAAGAATGAATCTGACATTTATATGTGGATCCCTTGTTTTTAGTGAATTTATTATATCACAGTTTCACAGATCTATGTATGATTTCAATTAAAGTTAAAAATAACAAAAATATATTAACAAAATTGATAAATTATCTCATAAATAACAACTTCTATTATGGCCAAATTTTACAGACAGAAATATCACATGTACAATAATTATGGGATATGTCAACATTTTATATAAATACAATAACAAAAATGTTCCTCATATTTTATCAGAATTAAATCAGTAATATTTCAAAGGTGAGTAATATAAAAAAAAAGGTAAAATATTATATATTATTTACAAAAATAAACTTTATTAAAAACCACTGTTGGCCTTTTCAGAAAAAATACAGGATATTTCCGAAAATATTTGTTCTCTTTTAAAAAATGTGTTTCAGAAGCACTTTTCCCAAAAAATGTTCAAAAAGAACAGATGTATAACAAATAGATATTAAGTAAACTCTTCTGTAACCGAGGTATAAAGCCTGTTGCCCCATGCTACCCACTTGCTGATGTATGTCTATTTTAGTTAGCTAAGTAGAATACCATAGCCAGCCTTCTAACACTGTAAAAAAATATATCAAAAACTGTGTATCAAGAGAAAGGAGTTTGATATATGTTGTCATATGGATGTTTTTAAAAAAAATAATCTAAAAAAATATGAAAATGTTAATTAAGATACA
Source organism: Bathymodiolus brooksi (assembly GCA_963680875.1). Classification (NCBI taxonomy): domain Eukaryota; kingdom Metazoa; phylum Mollusca; class Bivalvia; order Mytilida; family Modiolidae; genus Bathymodiolus; species Bathymodiolus brooksi. The sequence goes on from OY804575.1 coordinate 125,345,742, forward strand.
TAATATAGTCCAATGCAAAGTGAGAACATTTTTCAAGTCAAAGACATATGATTACATGTACTTACTTGCAATTGTATTTTAAAGTTTTCAGAAAACATACAAAAAATATTTGAAGGCACTATTTTCTATACTTATCTGTACTTTAGATCTTGTCGAAAAAGAAACAATGAAATTGTAGAAACTTTAAAATGCAATTTAAAAAAAGAATGTCAGATACCTATTAAAACTGGGGAAATAAATAATTTCATCTTCTAAATGTAAATAATTAAAAAATATAAAAAAAAACCCCAAGAGATCAAAATATTTGTTTGTACAAATCATTCATTCTGTCTACAAGTAACTGAATGAATAATAAGGAATATTTTATACTAGTATCTGTAATATGTAACTACATATCATTGACAAACCACCAGTAGAATAGCCTCAAACTTTTTAAATGATTAATTACTTTTGTAAGTTACTGTCATCTAAATATTAAGTACAGTTGTCCCCCTTTAATAAGGACTCTCCCACTAAAGGTCACCCCTCTTATCAGGCCAGATGTCAGATGCACTTAAATAGCAAAATGCTATTAAATTGTCCCTACCATGACAGGTCAACCCTGTTATGAGGACACCTTTCATTGCAGAAGGTGTGGCCTTATAAGAGGGGGACTTATTGTACCAGTAAATAAATATATTGTATCTGTTTTAAAGTCAATATTGTTCAAGTTATTACAAAAAAATATATAAAATTTCATATCTCTAATAACAAAAACTGTGATACTGATAAAACATAATAACACTTCAGTACAACAATATAACATATAAAAGTATACAACAATAAAAAAAGGATACCAGTTCCCTCACAATAAATCATTATAATATTATAATTTTAATGGATTTTTTTTGGGGGGTATTCATAATATGGCACATTTTAATTATATACACACATATCTACAAATATATAATATTCACCGGTCTTGAAAATGATTTTTTTTTTTACAAATGATGAATGAATGAATGAATGCATGAATAAATGATCTTTAGTCTCATAAACTATGCATTGTTAGAGAAGATAAATACAAGATAAAAACAAATTATAAAGTACATGTGCAGAAACAAAATATCTTTCCTAACCAGGAGACTTTCACAGTTATCACTTTGATAAATTTACAAAATATTTCTAGCACAACAATGTTATGAGATGAAAACAATTGATTAAACTTAAGTATCACAGTTGTAATGTAAATCATGACAATGCAAATTGATAAATTACTACATGAAACAAACAAACAAACAAAAATATCACAACATGAGAACAAAATCTAAGAAAATAACATATTGTTTTTCATTATTTACATAATAATATTTATGCCTCCTTCTTTCCATTGAAAAACAAAAGACATAAAAGAACAAGGACAGGGTCGCCAATCGCATCATATACACATAGCAATAAAATAAAAACACAAGAGTTATTAATATATACTAACAAAACAATATAAAAAATATACTACCAGTGTAAAACAAATGTTGTAGAATTATTTAAATGAGAGTACAGTTATATCTTTGATTGTTGTGTCAAATCAAACATAATCTGTTTCCATGACAACTCATGAAGTCTATGTTTAATATTTCATTACAGGAAGGAACTGTTTGTTTACAACTTTCAACTCATTATTGTTTATCCTGTTCTTTTTTTTTACACTTCCATCTTTTATTGTTTTAGAAACTAAGAGTTCTTTTTAGATAAATTTATAATATAGATTAATATTTTCCCTTCATTTTCTAGGGTTAAATTTAAAACAACAAAGAGCATAGCAACACATTTTTGTACTAGAACAACCAAATTAAACTTATTTAAGAATTAAGTATGAAATTTTTGATTTGAGATTATGAAAAATTGCAGGTGGAGCTAATAATTTTAACAGACTGCAAAAAGTGGTAAAATATTCTACACATAAAAATAAATCTTGTAATGGAGATGATTTAAGACCTTATTCTGGGCGGTTTTGATCATTTTCTGTATTTCTGTTGAATTCATCCTTATTCTGGGCCGTTTGATCATTTTCTGTATTTCTGTAGAATTCATCCATTTCTTGGACATGTCTGGACTTCTTTTTCTTTTTTCTTTCTTGAGGTTGAGGAGGATACTTCTCACAATCTACTACACAACCTCTTCTGCCGTAATGGTCGATAAAATTTGCCCAGACATCATTGCATTTGAGTAACTTGCGATTTCCTACAAATATTAAGAACAAAAAATAACACTTTTGACCACTATATAGAAATAGAATATATATAAAATGTATTTGTATGAGACTTGGGAATAGGTAGACATGCAAGTCTTGCCAATAAGTTCTAACCTGTTTCGTCACATTACAAATAAACTTTCACATTCCAAAACAAGGTACATTTGTATGTATGTAAAAACCTCTGATATTTTCTGAAATATGTTAACTATGCAGTTATATTTTCTTTGTATTCGACAACAAGTATTTCATATAACAACACTAGGGAATTCATTAAATAAAAAAACCCATCAAAATCTGATGAAATATAAACTCCATATACAAATAACAGAAATATCCATATTTGCACCTTGTTTACAAATGGGTAGGATTACAATAGTAATACCCAAAATGTAAAAACTATAAAATGAACTTGGGCTTAGTGTCATATTAGAATCAAAATTATATATGTAAGCCACGATTTGTTTTTATTTTACCGCGATGGCCACATTAATATCTTGGGGTAAAATTTTACGGAAAAAAATGTCAACAAATCATGGATTTCTTATTTTAAACTGGCTAATTCATTCACCTGATGTTGCAATATAATTTTTTGCCATCTTCAACACTTTCGTACATTTGATGAATGGATAAATAATGTCATTCCCGTAGTAAAATAAGATATGCAATTTATTTTAAACATATTTTATTCACAAAAATAAACATTTGCAAAAAGGTCTGGACAAAAGTTAAACAGCTAGAGTCTTAGTGCAATAAACCATTGGATTCCAAAACATTCTTGATCATCAAACAATTCTATAAATAAATGCTACCTAGTTAATAGTTCTGATAGAGTCTTCATATATATAAATAGAATTAATTAACTCACCAACAACAATGAGTCCTTTGCGAGCTCTAGTTAATGCCACATTAGTTTGGTGTTCATCGGTAATAAAACCAAGGTTCTGTTTACACCAACCAAGTGTCGGCTTGGGTTCTATTCTGTAGTCTGGTAGGGATCTGACAAGACTCAATACAACATAGTCCCATTCTCCTCCTATTAAAAATAGTTAAATCTGACATTTAATTCACAGAAATAACCTGTGTATGACTTGTGTATCATTCAGGGTTCTATTCTGTAGTCTGGTAGGGATCTGACAAGACTCAATACAACATAGTCCCATTCTCCTCCTGTTTATTAGATAATAAATGACATTAATATAGAAGTTACCACAGAACAACTATTTATAATATTATATAAGGTCATTGCTTTCTTTTATCACTGGTTCTTTTGAGCTGTCTAATTGCATTGACTGGATACATTTTTGCTACATACAGTCACAGAGTAAGATATAGTTTTTCTGGTACCTGAGCCATGTTGAACGACAGAAAGAAAAGATAGCAGAGTAAGTGTGGACTTCACAGAGAACACCACCAAAAACAAGTAGAAGGATGCTTGTATCTTCTCTTGTTAAGACAAGTAGAAGGATGCTTGTATCTTCTCTTGTTAAGACAAGTAGAAGGATGCTTGTATCTTCTCTTGTTAAGACAAGTAGAAGGATGCTTGTATCTTCTCTTGTTAAGACAAGTAGAAGGATGCTTGTATCTTCTCTTGTTAAGACAAGTAGAAGGATGCTTGTATCTTCTCTTGTTAAGACAAGTAGAAGGATGCTTGTTTCTTCTCTTGTTAAGACAAGTAGAAGGATGCTTGTTTCTTCTCTAACCCACAGAGAACACCATCAAAAACAAGTAGGAGGATGCTTGTTTCTTCTCTTGTTAAGACAAGTAGGAGGATGCTTGTTTCTTCTCTTGTTAGACAATTTGGGAGTTGTTTTGGGTTTTTTGAGATTGCAGGATAAACACAATATATGTAGTGTCAGTAATATTTTGATATGAAATGAATTCTTAACACAAAAAAACAAAGACAATCGTCAACATTTCATTCAATTTAAACTAGTTTTACTGTCTACAGAAACAAAATATGATTACTTTTATTTCTTTTTTGATGCGGCTAGCTACTAAACATGACTTTTTTATTTTTTCATTCAGACATGACTAATACATGTACACATACACCTATTATAATAAAATGCATAAGATTATTCTCTCTTTGCTGCTTGATAACAGAATTCAATGGTGTCCACAGAAGGACACCATACAATCCAATACTGCTATCATCTCAAAAAATATTTGTTTGAATGAATTCAAATTAATTTCTCGAATTTATTATTACTACAAACCTTGGCTGGCAACAACTGTGTTCACGTTGAACTGAATGATTTTTTCTTTATTCAGAGCCTTTCTAATGTTTGTACACTGGGCATTGTACTGACTCATTATATTAATGTGGTCTGTGTCAATCAACTCTTCATCAACCAAATGTTTGAAAATTTTAACCTTGAAATAGAAAAATGAGGTAAATAAGTTGACATGTTCATTATTTGACTACCATTAAAACTGAAATGTAACTTTATGTAGAAGTTTGTTTTTAAGCTAATATATATATTGGGTTGAATTTTCAGATGTATATTTGAAATATCTAACACAACCTAGTATCCAGTTGGGTAGATACATTGCATGGTTGTCACTTGGGGGGGGGGAGGCATCGTATTCCTGATCGTATGGAAGTTGGATTTACAACTACCTATGCAATCAGTGCCTATCACCACTGAAGTTGTGAGTTCAAATCCCACCCAGGTGAGGTGTAGTCCGTATAACATTATGTGATAGAGTTTGTCAGTGACTTGTAACAGGTTGGTGATTTTCTGTCCGGATACTGCGGTTTCCTCCAGCAATAAAACTAATGGCAAAGATATAACTAAAATATTGTTCAAAGTGGCATTAAACACCATAACCCTAACACCTCGACTGTCATTTTGGATTTCTAATTGTACTCAAAATGTGAGCTTGGTGAAAGACAAGCCAATGATTATGTATGTATAGTTTTAGTTAGAAATGACCAATTCAGTTTTTATGTTCAACTTTGAAGAGCTCTACTGTGTTACAATCATCTCCTTTAGTGGTTTCAAACATGAAAGAAATTGAATTGGACAATGTTGTTATCAAGATAATAAAGCACATACCACATGTTCAACCTCCTGTAAATTAGAACAGGATTGCTCATTTCCTTCATCTGTATCAAATGGTAGAAATGTTTCGTTACCCTCCACATGGCAAAACACTACAGGAATATCCCTATTAATCCACGATCTCAGTGGAAAGTCTGTCATCCACATACATGATGGTTTTGTTTTCAGTCTACCATTATAAAACTGTCCAGATGGGAATGCACATATAGTTGGGTTCTGAAAATATAATACACATTAAGACATATATTGTAAGAATTCAGTCATAAAAATAAAGAACATGCTATTAATCACTTGACAGTTGCTTGCAGGACTCGTCTGTTTACTTAAATTACTGATTCATCTGGGGGAATTATTTACCATAAAATGTGCATCAACTCTTGACCTTTGTTCTTCTTCTTGTTTACAAAACAGTGAAATCTATTATGAAACTACTTACAAATAATAAAACATAATCAAGACTCTCTGGTTGCTATCATTTGAGGGGGGTTTTGGTGTTTAATGCCACTTTCAACAATATTTCAGTTATATTGTTGAGGTCAGTTTTATTGGTGGAGGAAACCGGAGTACCTGGAAAAAACAACCGACCTGCCGCAAGTCACTGGCAAACTTTATCACATAATGTTGTATCTAGTACACCTCGCCTGAGGAGGGTTCGAACTCACAATGTCAGTGGTGATAGGCACTGATTGCAAAGGTAGTTATAAATCCAACTACCACACTATCATGACCACGACGGTCGCAAGTATAGCTTACCATTCTGTACTGAGAAGTCAACAACGTAGCTCTGCTAGCATATCTCTCAAACAAAGATTTTTCCAATCCCAATTTAGCAGCTTCACTACATTTCACGATTGGTCGAAGTTGTTTGTGATCCCCAATCAGTACCACCTGCTGGGCTCGTGTTGCTATAATGGCTGCCATACTTTCTGGCTCTGTACACATTCCACATTCATCCACTATTATCTGGAAAATACGATTTGTGGTCCCTTTCAGCACTTTTAAGTTGGTTGCCATAGCAGTTGTACAAAAGATGACATCGTGGTGTTTGACCTCTTCAATAACAGCTTTGGTGACTATAGATTTATATTTCTTGACAACTTTGTAGTCCACCCCGCCTGAATGCTGCCTAAACTGTCTGTCATAAGCTGCAATCTCCTCTTGATAGGGTTTTCCTAGCTGTCTTATCAGTAAATGCATTGATACATCACTCAAACTCTGATCAGCTTTCACCCTACCTCCATGTGCATTTGTTGGAGTTTTTCCTGGAATAGGAAATTCTTGGTCTTCAATAGATCTCCCGTACCATCTTATCATTTTTGGACAGTGCTTTCCCAACTTCTTTTTCATCCACTCTAAACAAAATACAAAAAATTGCAATTCATTTAAATGAGACTATTATAATAAAGAATTAAATGGTATGTACTCTTGAAATCATTTACAATCATGACTAAGGTTCTTTTTAAATTTTTGTAAGTTGTAATCACAAAGTCTTTGAATATCTTTACTAATATGTCATATTTGCCATAAATGAAAATAGGTCCTATAAAGATAGCTGAACATAATGTCAATAGACAAAATGTCTTTAAATCATCAATCATGTGAACAATTACATACAATATTTTAGAGGTATTAACTTGATCACTGGGATAAAACTTATAAAAATGTGGATGCTATATGAATGAGAGTGAAAGTCCACATAGATGTAATACTTACCAAGAAAATACAGTACAGTGGAACCTGTCTCACTGGAAACCTTATTGGGAACATATTTTATTGCTGGGTTTATACAGATTAAACTAACAAAGATTTCTTACATCAGAACTTTATTCAAAGTTTGGTTTATACAAGATTCTGGTTTATTCACGGTCAGTTTAGACAGATTTCACTGTATATAAATTTCAACAATATTTGTAATGTTGATAAATTTTAATCACTGAACGAACTCTCCTTAAGTTATTGTATTTTATATTAGTTGTGATAGCTTGCCAAATGTTCCTTTCATTAATTCAAATGGAAATAATCTTGTATAACAATTGATACCAGTAGTAGTCATAAAACTTACTTGCAACAAGATCAACAGACTTGTTTGATGGACCACAGAACATTATCTGTTTTTTCTCGTTTCCCATTTCTTGCCACTTCAGATTAATCTGGTTAAACAGGTATATAAGTTTAATACCTGTGTATGTCTTGCCAGTACCTTAAAAAAATAAAAAAATAAAAAAAATAAAATAAATAATTTCATTGTCATTAGGAGTGTTTAATTTGTTAACCCTTCTGGAGTACCTGAGTTCACCCCCTGTTTTAGTGGGGTTTATATTGCTCAGTCATTAGTTTTCTGTATAGTATTTTGTTGATCTTTGTTTGTCTTTTTTCTTTTGACCATCGTATTGTATGTCCTTCGATTTATGGATTCTGGTTACTCCTTTAGTAGCCTAGTGATAAGATGTAATGATTAGGTATAAAATACCTAAAAGGTTAAATAAATACTAGTATTTTAACCATATTTGTTTTATATCTTGGAATTCAATTTCAAAATTACAATGTTGGGTAATGTATACTGCCATGTCTTACCTGGGGGTCCTTGTATCAAACTGAATGATGATTTCAGTGCTGTCTGTATTGCTTTGTATTGCTGTGTATTATTGTAGACTAATCCAATATCCAAAACATCTGGTTCTGTGTCTCTTCCTATTTTGAAATGGCTTGAATCTGAGAAAGAAAAAAAAAATACAAAAAATAAAATAACACTCTAGTGGATATTTTCTATGTATCTAACTAAATATGTATACTAATATTAAATGATGTAATAACACTTTATACACTATTTGTTTTGCATTGTGGAGTTTTTCATGGACAATTGTTTTACACATATCTGGAGTAACTTTGTGTAACATGTATGCTCCTATACCTAAGGTTAAAGGTACTGTAGTATGTTCATAGCCATCCTCTGCTGATTGCGTTAGTAGAGATCTGCTTTTGCTTAGTAGGTAGAGTGTTGGCTTACGATGTGAGAGTTCACGATATCAAATCTCATTGAAGACATTGCATTTTTTTCAGATAAAATATGCTCTGCTGTTACAGTTGACTGAAACATGTAGAAAACAGTTAGACAACACTTCATGAGATTTCTGGAGGTTTATTCTTTAGATCTGCATGTTTTGGTGTCTAGGACACTGTCATCAGGATTATATATCATATGAATGAAAATTATCATTTGTAAATGTTGTTTTTTTTATTTTATAAAGATTTCATTCACTAAAAATGTTATTATGAATTCTGTATACAAAAGTGGTAAGTCCCATAATATTTATTAAACTTCATGTAAAAATATGATTTCTATACTTTCACTATATATGAGGTTCATGGTAAAAAACTAAGTCTTAATTATGGCTATTTCTGAGAAAATTATATAAACATTAGACATTAGAATATAGTCATACACCAGTCCTTATGATGAGTACAGGTCCTCTGGCCCACGTCCAGCAAAATTTTGTTCTGACCAGTAAATTTTTCAGTTTTTATTTAGAACTACATAAAAATAAATTCAAGAATTTGATTCAGACCAGTAAATTCAAATTTTCATTTCGAAGACTGATACACTGACAATTAACCTATTCAATCAAAAAATAGAGCTAGGATAGATAACATACCAAGCTTTGGTATTTCAGATCCTATTGCTATTGCTTTAGCTAAAGGTGTGGCTTTATTCAGACACTGCAAGATAGCATCTATTCGCCTAAAAAAGAAAATAAGTAAAAATCTTTTAAATAAAATTTTGTATTAAACTTTGTCCATGTAAGAAATGAAAAATAAACTGAGTTGCTTAAATTACAAATTTTAATTTGCTACCAGTACTAGTAGATTTAAATAAAGCTTGAATAAAACATACCACTTTTACAGCATAAATAAATAAAGAATTAAATTAAATTATTTACTATTAAATTATGAACTATTTTTATAAACCAGTATTCACTTTCTGAACTTCAACTATAAGGTTGGTTAATGGCCCAGATGCTTAAAATTAGACTGTATAAAAATATATTGTGGATCACAATACTTATAGGTGGCTAAAATCATTATATTTCACCGACTGGTCATTGACAAATATATACTGTCAAACCTGCCTTAAAAGGAACATGTATATAACAAATCACTGTATAAAAAGAGCAGTTTCATTTTTCTCCATTTCATAAATTTGAACCTGTAAATAAAAGGCAACAGCTCGTAAAGGGCACATTTTCAGGTTCCCTACATTGCCCTTTATATACAGGTTTGATTAATGGAGCAAAATCTACTTACCCATCAGCACTGGATTTGAAGATAACTTCAATACTGCATTTAGAGTTTGTCTTTTCTGCCATCAGTTCAGGTGGGACTGTTTTACTGTTCTTGTGGAGTTTGAAAATAAAATCCATCTTCCTTTCCTTAACTTGAGTTCTTTCAATCTTGGCATGAGCATTCCATATTATATAGTTACTAGGTACAATATTGCCTTTCTGGAGGTCCCATTTTTCTACTGGTTCCTTATAGACAGGACATTTAATACACAGGTAATCAGGACTTGCTATTTCTGTGATTCCCTCATCATTTTCGTCATCCTGTTTTTCTTGTTGGTTGAAAAGATATTCTTCTAATGGAACTTTGCTTATTTCTATGTTTCTTTGATCACAAAATCCTTTTCCAAGTGAAAATTTCCCTTCATATTGAGACAGAAATTTGACTGGGACGTCATTAATGGTGGCTGTGTCACCTTTTACAGAATTTGTAGCTGCCTCCATTTCTACTAATGGCTTCCATATTCTTATGTAGTCAACAGGACTTGAGTAAGTATCCTTCGTAGAAGAAGATGAATATCTTTCTAGATGTGTAATAGGATCTTTAACATGTAGAAGACAAAATTTCACATTGCTTGTCATGTCAAACATCTCTATTTGTGGAATGAAGACCCCTTTTACAGAAGCAGCCGACATTTGTAAAGCGAGTACCTGCTGATGATTGAAGGTCATGCTGAACTGACAATTTTGTAATGTTATGTCACCTTTTCTGACCTCTGAACTCACATCATTGACAGTATCATAGCATGATGGAATATTTTCTAGAAGTTTGTCAATATTTTCTTTGGATTTTCCAAGATCATCATCATAAATTATTTTTAACAATTTTTTCATTTTTCCATGTGGGGTTTGTTGAGATGTTAGACATTCCAGCATTTGCTTCCATTTTTTCTGCTGTTGAAAAAATCCCCTGTTGTGTGGATTTACCCTGTAGCCATTATCCCTTTGATCCTTTGTTTTAATTGGTGAATATCCATTGAATGAATACAATCTTTTGCTCCATGTCAACTCTAAGATCTGACGTTTGGTGAATTTGTCTTCCAGAAAATTTGGTTTTTTAGTTGCACCAATACAGTTTAGCTGCAATGTTTTGGATTCTTTAGGTAGGTTTCTGTGACCTGGAACAACCACTGTTACCTCTTTCTCAGACACAGATTTGACAAATCCATGGAAAACAACAGGTTCTTTTTTCAACTTATAGCCCCAAGCTAGAGCTAGGCACTTCTTCTGGTAGTCTTTTGCACGCTTTGTCACTTCATTCATATGATGACACATATCAGTGACCTCTTCTTTTGAATAGCAGGAACTTTTACTGTCCAAGGCACAGTGTAACAATCGATGTGTTACAATGTCAACATACCTTCTAATCGGTGATGTAAAATTGGTATAAGGAAACATGCCAAGACTGAAATGGGAGGCTTCTTGTCTGGATTGCATGTCACCAGAACATTTAAATTCAGCCTTTTCCTGATATTCATACCATTCATCAAGAGCCAAGCATGAAAATGGATGGAGTTCATCACAACCAATAATCTGACTTGCTGTAACAAAGTCCCTATTTTCAATTGCAGTTAGAAGTTTTTTCCATACCCAATGTTGGTACATGAGAATTTTCGTGTATCTTCCAGTTGGTGCTTTCTTAATAGAAATTTGACGATCACGCTGTAATGACGGAAGCGGAACAATTTCCTGTAACTTCAGTATCAGATCCACATACCATTCATGGGACTGTAGCCATTTTGCAACAAGCTCTTGGTCTGGTGGCTTTTGTATTCTTAGAGGAACACAGTTTTTAAATCTACTAGCTAAGAATTTTCCAACAGTATGGTTAGAAAGAACCATGAATTCCTCAACTAAATAATGAGCTTCTCTAGTTTCCAAGAAATCATCATCATCATCACTGTTTGTCTGTGGTGGAACGTAAAACAATGCACTTCCCATTCGTTTGGTTCTCAGACATTTTGCAAGATGGAACAAGCAATTAATCTTCTCAGAAATATTTTTTGGAACATTTGTTTCAATTTTCAGGATGGCATCTTGTGCTTCTCGGTATGTTAATTTTTGTCTGGATTTGATAGTGGTTCTTTTGATCTTTGTGGAACTTTTTAGCAGTGTTCCATCCTTATCAAAAGTGTAAAATACAGAAATAGTTGGCCTTGTTTCTCCAGGTAGAAGACTGCAACATCTTGTACTCAATGGGCCTGGCAACATATGATATGGGTTACGACCTTGACCTGGATAAAAAGTAGTAGCTCTCTCATATGCCTCACAATCCACATGGCTACCTTTTTCTACAAAGCATGTCACATCAGCAATATGAACACCAACTCTATATTTGCCATCAGTATCTTCCTCAACACTGAGAGCATCATCCAAATCTCTTGCAGTCGGGGGATCTATGGTAAAAACATCAAGGTTCGTGCAATCATCTCTATCTTTAACATTTATTAGTGGTTTATCGAGTTCCAGCAGCCACTTCACATGTTGTACAGTATCCCTTTTGTAAATTGTAGGCACTTGGTGCTGAAGCCTCAAAATTTCCATTCCAGAATTTAACCCATCTTTTGCATCAATAACTTTGATGACAGCTCCAAGAGGATACAAATCTTCCCAACAAATCATGGCTACTAAAAATATGTAGTTCTTTATTTCTCCTGGTTTGATATTAAAAATTTTCTGATAGTTAAGCTCTCTTTTCTGTGAATCATATTTGTATATCTCAACTTGATAATTATTTTGACAGTTCTTCTTCAAGATGTGGAATTTTGGAACAATTTTTGAGATTGGTCGCATCAAGTGGAATTCTGACTCGTCAAGGATAGATACCAATACAGGGTGATCTATATCTGGATAATAGCGATGCTTTATTAATCCTACAATCTGACCATAAATTTTCAAGGTCATTTTAGACAAGTCCAAGGTCTTATTCAGTCGATGGATATAATTTTTACCTTTGTAGGCTTCTCGTTCATCTTTCAGGATTTCAACAATAACTTCATCTTCATTGTAAACTTTCCCGATTTTTGATCTTCCAGAAATTTCTATTTCTTTCACATCGTCCTGGTCTAGATTAGTACATATAGCTGTATGAGCTGCCTCTAACTTTACTATGCATCTTTTGAACTTTAATGGATTCCGTCTGTAAAGTTCTAATGCCTTTTCTCTATCATGGAATTCTGGATAAAAACTGTCTTTTTTTCTATTGGGTCTTCGTTTGAAATCGTCAACAAATTTATCAGATAAATCTATTCCATTCTGTAATAGTTCATGTTCATCTATCTCATCATCTGATCCTTCCTCAAACAAACGAAGACTTTTCTCGTATTGATCCTCGGTAGAATCATGTATAGGATCTGCCTCATCTTCACTGGATGAACTCTCTTCACCGAACCAATCTGACCTTGACATGGTGTCAAATTCATGATCAGACTCTATTTCAGAATGATCATGCCCTTCTGGAGGAGATAGTAGCTGTTCTGTTTCCATGGATGCCTGACTACAAACAGATGATGCTGTCAGATGTCTTTTTCTTGCTTTCCGTTCCTTTTCAACATCTTTCCAAGACTTTGCTTCTAAGATGTCTAGCTGTTTAAATTGACATTTTGCTGAAAAAAAGAAGAAATATTACTGAATATAATTATTTGCACTTATAAATTCATACTTTTGATGATTAATATATAATCAAACCTCCTGATTAAGCAACAATTTTGAGATACTTGCAATCAATTTTCCTTACAATTCAACTAAAATGCAGTCATCTTATTAAGCAGAAAAAAATAATTTACCACATGCTCTTAAGTTATACAGAGGAAAATATAGCACTAAAATATTAGTAATACTGTTGTAATCATCCTCTAGGGGCCATCGTGATCATGATCGTATTGTAATTGGATTTACAACTACCTATGCAATCAGTGCCTATCTCCACTAAATTTGTGATTTTGATTCCCACTCCTGGCGAGGTGCACTCGATATAATATTATGTGACAAAGTTTGTCAACAATATAACTGAAATATTGCTGAAAGTGGCATTAAACACCATAACCCTAACCCTAGTCGTCCTTTATTTTCCTGAGGTAGTATGCACATGATTTCAAATTGAATAATATTAAATGGGGATAAATTTCAAAAATATGTTTTGATAAACTATATTTTACTTTGTTGCTTAAAGTATTTATGAAGGCAATCTTGTGCATATTTTTATACAACACCAAATAAGTGAAATATATATCCTCTGGAAAAAAAAGTCATGTGGACAGTGCCAAATATAGAATGATACTAACGACGATGTCTTATTTTCTTCTGGTGATTGTCCCTGGCTTCTTCAGCCTGTTGTTGTTGCTGAAAAACATTGAACAACAATTTTAATTAAAAATATGTTAAACAAGGATATCGATGTAGGTGAACATGAAAGAGAATCCATTAGAAACTTGAGTTAAACATCTGCTCCGAGCAGCTGTTCTTGACATTACAGTGAAGTCCTCAATGACAAGCAGAACTCATATCTCAAATATATTGTCTGACGGCCAATAGATAAAAGATGTACATATACATTTTATTCATAATATACTTTTATCAATAAGTCATATAGTAAGTGTTCTTCACTGCTTGTAAATTCAAAGCATAAAAAATATATTGTCCTATACATCATAGAAACTAATTTAAATACAACTCTCATCTAGGGGGCCGTCGTGATCGTATGGTAGTTGGAAATAACTACCTATGGAATCAGTGCCTATCACCACTATCATTGTGAGATCAAATCTCACTGTGGTGTACTCGATACAACATTATGTGTTAAAGTTTGTCAGTGACTTGCAGTAGGTCAGTGGTTTTCTTCGGGTACTCCGGTTTCCTCCACGAATAAAACTGAAATATTGTTGAAAGTGGTGTTAAACACCATAACCCTAACCCTAACCCCTTTTATCTATGCCCAATCAAAAAAACAAAACACAATTTTCTACTGGTCACTTCACAAAACTCTTGATTCTACATCTCACAAATCTGACCAATTCAAACAATTATACGCATATACATATATATATATATATATATATACGTCTGAAAATTAAACCAAACAGTGTTAGAATTAGATTTTAGAGCTGTCAAATTTTTGTTCTTCCCTCGATGGGATTTGAACCCACACCATTGATATACTGCAGCACCATTCGCTTAGCCTTACGTCCAGCGCCCTAGACCACTGACCACATCCATATATATATATGAACATTCTAGCCAATCAAAGATAAGATGCTGAGGTCATTAGCAGAGTGTAAAAATAGCATAAAGTAACACTATTTTTGGTCTAGTTTTATAAACATAACAATTTCAGCTGTGTTCAAGAACAAAATTTAAAATAAATTATTTGTAAAAACTATGAAAATATAAATGTAAATTTTCACTAATTAAAAGAAAAATGTCTCTCAGAGGTGTTCCTAATGGATATATGATTCCAAGACTTATTGTAGAACCAATCCAACCATCCAATAACAGCCATCACATCAAAACCTTTAATAAGACCAAACTATTCTAATCGTATTATGGGAAAGATTCTTTTATCATGTGTATGTTGTGCGGGTACAATGGATAACTGCAGGTAAAAAGCTATGGGATGGACATAGTGCGTGTCTACCAATAGCTAGGCCATAGGAAGACACAGATAATATGACTGAAACATATAAGTTCTCAAACCTGTTTTATAATGCTGTAGTTAGAATCTCTAACATAATCATTATCACTGTCTACAGAATCTTCATCAAGTTCTGTATTTTCTTCTTCATGTAAATCAATTTCTAACATCAGACGGTTAGCTGAATCTATGTCTCTCTGTAAATATATTGTAAATATATTGTATATACATATCAATTTCTAACATCAAAATTGCCATGACTGTGCATAGCTGAAATATTGCTGAAAGTGGCATTAAACACCAAAAATCAAATCTAACATCAAACGGTTAGCTGAATCTATGTCTCTCTGTCAATATATATTGTATTTCAATTAACTAAGGTTGTTTAAGTCTGTATATATATATTTCATATTTTGAGCATTGCATTAAAACAGTATATACATGGGAACCTGTCT
The DNA here is from genome assembly GCA_963680875.1 of Bathymodiolus brooksi. Classification (NCBI taxonomy): domain Eukaryota; kingdom Metazoa; phylum Mollusca; class Bivalvia; order Mytilida; family Modiolidae; genus Bathymodiolus; species Bathymodiolus brooksi. The sequence goes on from OY804575.1 coordinate 125,361,461, forward strand.
AATCAGATACACTAAGGGACCAGGGAAATGTGTTGGATTGAACAGGATGTCAGAACCTGTCTAATCTGATACACTAAGGGACGATGGAAATGTGTTGGATTGTACAGGATGTCAGAACCTGTCTAGTCCGATACACTAAGGGACGAGGGAAATGTGTTGGATTGTACAGGATGTCAGAACCTGTCTAGTCCGATACACTAAGGGACCAGGGAAATGTCTTGGATTGTACAGGATGTCAGAATACTCAGGTTTTATTGTAGTCAACAGAAATACTTTGGGACCATAAATGTTTGTCGGATGTCACAGGATTTTGGAAACTCAGGTGTCGGATTGCACAAGTTCCAATCTGATTATTGTCTTTTCAAACTTCAAATAGAAATAAATGTCTATGCCAGGTGCTGCCTGATACGACTGCAGCACATCAACAAGGGCTTCATCCTATACCAGTTTTACTGAATATGATTAATGTCCAGCAAAAGGCATTACTAGGTAGAATCTGCTTGAAAAGTGCAGGAGGAAATTTCATCAGGAAAAAATCCAATTAAAATTGAACTTGAAATTAAAAAAAATAAAGAATTGAGCATTGGGTACCCTCACGTCTCGGAAATGGTAAGAGCTGAAACAAATTTGTTGGAACATTCCAGACTGGAAATTTTCTGAGCCGTCCAATGGCAGTTTTTTTTTATGGTGTTTAATGCCACTTTCAACAATATTTCAGTTATATCGTGGCAGTCAGTTTTATTGGTGGAGGAAACCGGAAGACCTGAAGAAAACCACAGACTTATCACAAGTCACTGACAAACTTTATCACATAATGTTGTACACCTGGCCCTGATCAAGATTCAAACTCACAACATCAGTGGTGATAGGCATTGATTGCATAGGTAGTTGTAAATCCAACTACCATATGATCATGAACACAACAGCCCCCTTCCAATAGAATAAAATGCATACAAATAAAACTTAAAATAAACATTTCATAATTTTGTGCATTGTTCTCTGTTGTTTCTTTTGCAATATTTCTAATCTAAATTTTAAGCTACAGTTTCTAATGTATATCATTTTCTAAAGGTATGTGACAAGTAGAAATAATATTTGGGAAAATTTAACAGATAAAAAGTAAGAATAAAAAAATACTAGTTTTACATCCAATAGACGTTACCTGGTTAATTGACATCTCCAAATATTTTTCTGCTTTTTTTCTGGCCACATCATATTTATGAAGGTGAATGAGACCTTTACACCATGTTTCATAAAACTCACAAAACATAGAACATGCAGGGCTAAATGGTGCTTGTTCATCAACTGTGGAAAAAAGATCACAATTTAAACTTATAACAACATTACTATTTAAAATGGTTAGGGTTATGGTGTTTAATGCCACTTTCAACAATATTTCAGTCATATCGTGGAGGTAAGTTTTTTTGGTGGGGGAAACCAGTGTACCCAGAGAAAACCACAGACCCATCGCAAGTCACTGACAACTTTTATCACATAATGTTGTGTTGAGTAATGTGATACATTGTTCTTTCTACATTAAAAGCCAGTTGTGTGCTATCCTGAATATCTAGGAAAGGACAAACACACAAAGGAAGTGAAAGTAAACAATACCTGTATAAAGATATTGTACAGGTAACAACACTATCCCCATGCATACAGAGAGGTTGTACTAGTAGATGAGGTTTTGACAAAAGTTTGTTCAGTTTGACTAATCCACAAAAGAAATTAGACTTAATATAATAAAATCAAAAGAAAGCTAGAATAGTAAACAAATATTTTCAATAAAATATTAGTTAATAAATAATAATAAAAAAAATGAGATATACATTGCCAACTATCCTGATTGCAGTTTTATCTATGTCTAAAAAAATGTACTTAATTTAGAAACATGTGAAAATACAGAAACTCAAATTGTTGAATAGAATTCAAATCAGGCACACATGAGATTGACACCAAGTGACAAACTTGAAACAAACTTCAATATTTAAATCAAAATGTAATACTTACTTTTCTTACAAATCTCACACACTTTTTCATCGACTCCTCCCTGCAAGTACATATAATTGTTGATTACTGCAAATATTTTTTCAAAAAGATGAAAATAAGACATTGAGTTCTTAATTTTTTAGCATGTACCATCATAGATGAAATGTTTCCTGACATAACTATTATCCAAGAAACTGACTGTCTGAAAAGTCAGGTGTGATATTTCAATCAGATTAGCTGACACAAAAAGGGGGTGCTCTGAGTTTAATAATTTGCATAATGATTCGATTGATCGTTGTTTAACATCACATGAGTAGTATGTTAGCTATATTTACTAGTATGACCAATAAAAGTTTACCTACAAAATATCACCAGATGTCTAAACTGAACACCTGTGAGGTCAACCTTTTTGTTTGAAATACATAGGTATTCAGATTAGACAGATTAAATCTCCAAAGATTTTAGACATTGGAGCTAATTTAAATAGTCGGTTTCACACATTATTCCAGTTTTTTCAGGGTTTGGTTTGGACAGGTTTCCCTGTATATGTTTTACACTAGAATGAACCTATGGAGGGGTATTTTGAGTAACTGTAATATTCTGGAAAATTAAGGATAGGTTTATGGTGTTTAACACCATTTTAAACATTATTTCAATTATATCATGATGGTAAGTTTTATTGGTGGAGGAATTCGGAGTATCTGAGAAAACCACTGACCTACAATTTTTCCTGAATTTACAATTCAGAATCTAAAACTTTGGTGTAATAAATGTTTCATGAATATTATGTTTGCATAAATCTGTTATTATGGGATTTGAAATGAGAGATAACTCCTGTATTTTGAAGAAATTAATAAAAAAAAATTCACATACATAAATGCTACATGCATATATGCAATGACTAAAAATGGGAGATAACTCCTGTATTTTGAAGAAATGAAAACAATATTCATGCACATAAAGTCTACAATTTGCTTTTCAACACAACAAAGTTACATTTATTTGAATACAAAAAATCTTAATGAATATATCAATTATAAATATCTATTTATTTGTTGAATTACAATAAGAATTAAGAGCTTTTTCACATCTATCTATAATTCATAAATCTTTATTTTTGAGAATTGACATTTTTTCCCTTTAATTGAGTGATATAATTTTATATTAAGGAAGTAAAAGTTAGAAAATGACTTACAATCAAAAGAAAACACTTGGCCATCTGTAATTTGATACTTCTAATATCTTCAACAACAGCATTTGGATTTGATAAATGATCTCGAACACTTCCCAAGGAAATAAATAGGTCATAATATACTTGTAGAGCTCTTTTACAGTTCTGTTTTGGACTGGCTTCAAAATACTGATCAGTTTTCATCTTAATTTTTCTGATCAATGAGACAGATTCCTAAAATAGAAAATGAATAGTAACAAGTCTGCAATATCAACAAAACGATGAAAACCAAATGAAATCATCATGCAGACAACAACGAAAATGTAAAGAAATAAACTAATAATATAATGATAGAACTTTTCATATTCTCAAACTAACTCTGCCACTTTTTTGTGCCTGTCCTAAACCAGGACCTGGATTTCCAAAACCATGTGTCATGGTCTTTCTTGTTTTTGCGTGCTCAATAATTTGAGGTGAGATGATGTTGTTCATTTTGTTGATATTGGTGGAATTGTTATGTACCATCACTGGATTTTCATAACTGAAAGAAAACAGCCTTCAGGGAGAGTTAAGGTGGGTGGCTGAGCAGTTTAGGTCATTGGCTTCTGGCCACAAGACTAACACAACTAACGTGGGTTTAAGACCTCTTACCTACATCAAGTGTTAATGTTTACAGACATCTACCCAAGTCAGGGGGGGGGGGGTAATCAGTTAGTTTGTTATATCTATCATTTTCTATTAGATTCATACATGATTTTTTTGAAGTTTGCAACAAGAATAAAAAGAAATCTTACAGTTTGAAGTTGTCCATCTGTAAAGGGTATCCAGTACATCATAACTTCTAAAGGGTGTACAATATATGTTTCTAGATGTTTCCTCATCAGAAAAGCTTAAAAAGAAAATATATAATAATAAATTATTAATATTTTTTTATAGAAATTAATGTGTTTTTTTAGTTGAACCATGCTATTAGAGGAAATATTGCATACAAATAGATATGCAATATCAAGTTTGAGATGATTGATTGGTTGTTTTGAGATGATTGATTGGTTGTTTAATGTCACATGAGCAATATTTCAACTATGACCAGAACAAGCTGAAAAACAATAGATCATGCAAGAGAAAATGTTGTACAGCGATGAGCCTATCCAGTACCGTATTTAGAGGAAGAGTTAGATTTAAAACTACCTATGAAATCAGTGCCCTATCACCACTAACGTTGTGAGTTCGAATCCTGCCCAGGAAAGGTATACTCGATACAACATTATGTGATAAAGTTTGTCTGTGACCTGTGACAGGTCAGTGGTTTTCTCCAGGTATTCTGGTTTCCTCCACCAATAAAAGTTTCCGCCACGATAAAACTGAATATTGTTGAAAGTGGCGTTAAATACAATAACCCTCACCCTACTGTGTATCACTGAATGATTTGAATGTAATTCAATGCAAATATTAAAAAAGAAAAAAAGCAATACTCCAGTAATTAAAGACTTTCATTTAGCATTCTTTGAGGGAGGATTTAAATTTGAAAATGGATCTTTATAAATGTCTTTATATTTAGCTAAAACATTGTTTTCATACCTTGATAGTAGCACTCTAAAGCAGATCCATGCTCTTCACACTGAAACAAAATCAGAGGAAATCAATATTTTCTGTATCCCCTCCCCCTTTTTACTTCAGATTTTGCCATGGGATAGTAATATAAATTTCTGCTAAAGTTTTTACAGGTAACAGAACTTGAACAATCAATGTAAAAAAGGGGGAGGGATGTGATCCCATTAACTTGTTAAACACCACCACATCTTAATATGTCCTCTTCTTTTTTGTGTTCAATGATTTGAGGTGAGAAAATGTTGCATTGTTGACTGTCATTGTTTAAACTTTCTTTTTGCAATATTTATATTTGGTATATATGCTAGCAGATGTCAATATGTGAGTCTTAGTATATGAAGGTGTTCCTGTCTGATATTACAATGTTAAGAGTATAGAATGGAACATTGTCCTGTCAAACTCAATGATACAAATCATTTTCCTTCGAAATATCTGAGTATTTAAGTTATCTGGGATAAATTAAGTTGAAAGTTATTACAAACAGACCATATTACTATTTCTACATTATTGCATGCAAATGGCTTATCTGAGTGAAGGTTAATGAGGTCCGACAGTAGTTTGATAAACGAAACAAAAAAAGATTCATTAATATTCTAGTCCAGTGGTATTTCTGAGTACAACCCCATTCTTTAGTTTTCTATGTAGTATTTTGCTGACCAATGTTTGTCTTTTTAGAGGAGTCTGACATTTAATCAATGTATGCTGAATATAGTTCAAAATGGAATTATAATTAATTATTTTCAGCAAAATTTCTGACTCCTGTGGTATTTTTTGTTCCTTTTCATTTGGTCATGGTATTGCTTGCCCTTTGATTTATGGCCTCTCATTACCCTTTTTGAATCCTCAAACTATTTTTGAGATATTGTAAACATAGATTCCTAAAAATATGTAATGAAAACAATGCTTTAAAATGTTAGTAAAGGGTAAGAGTTCCTTATGGTTAGGGTTAAGGTTAGGGTTAGGAGTGCCATAATGAACTCTTTCCTATTAAAGGTCCATACCTTCTGAAAAATATTACAACAGGTGCTGTAAGCTTCCAGCTGACCATGCACAACTTCTGGGTCATTGATGCCATTTAACATGTCATATGCCTTATAACAGTGTTGTTTGGCTTCATCTACATTGTTTTGCTGAAGCAAGTCTACAGTTTCTCCCAAAAGGTTGATGGCAGAGTCTAATTGTTTTTGTGACTGACTAATATCTGTATTTACTTCTACACTGCTGACTCTCTGATAGAGTATTGAAATATCATCTTTATAATTCTGGGGACAATCTGCTTCAAGAACACTGTTACCATCTTCTGTTATGCTATTTTCGTCAACAGACATCACTGAACCATCACTACTAAAGTACTGATCAACATCCGAACTAGTATCAATATTGGCTTCATTGTTAGTTGCCGTAGAAACGTTAAACTCTATCCCTGGGGTGGGATAATCTTCATCACTGTCCTCCATACTAAATTAATTATTTTTTCTCAACTTTGAAATTGAACAATTAATAATCTGAAATATGAAAAAAAACATTAAAAAAATAATTTATATTGAAAGCAAACCTTCATTTCTTGACCAGCATTCAATAATAAATGAAGATCTTCTAAAATTAAATAATGAATTTTACTATTTGAAAAAAAAAATCTCTAGTACAGGCATTATATACAATGTACTGGATTACACAAATTTCCACAGACTACTGCCAGTGCTGGACAAAAAATAAATAAAATAAAAAATACATACCATCCCTAATATTTAGATTGATTTTATTGCTAATTTTGTTCAAGCACTGTTACAGTCACATCCTGTATAACATTGGTAAACAAATGTTTTACGTATCAGCATTAGTACAAGTACTAACCCTATTTTCTTTCAAGATTGTTTGCAGAAAATGCCACAAAATTAAACTAAAAAACCTTGAAATACATTAGCGTTGATATGACGCACTCCTTTGTTTCATGATGTTAAAATTGCTTATTTTGTTACAGTTTATTTTCAAGAAGTTGTATTTTGTTTATTCCAATCCGAAACAACAATATTCAGAAAATGCTATAATGTTGGATTTTTTATGTTTATTTTTAGAACAAAAACAAATGACGTCAACAATTCGTGGTAAACTATTTAAAGCATATAATGCAACAAATCTATGAATATTCGTTTATCACTATTTCTTTATCTGATGAAGATTACGTCAAACACATGTAGAAAATCTAGTGTATGAAGATAAATTGCGTTTTAATCGATCCACAAATTCAAAAAATGATAAAATGTTCACTTTTACTTTCGATTTACAGTTTGTCAACAATCCATAATTTCTAACAACAACTGTCTACTTTTACTTTCTCTATTTACAGTTTAACGAAAACATACATGTTTAGTACTTATGTACCAATCTAATTTCTGCAAACTGCTTGTTTGTATACTGTTTATTACATTTATGTATTAGAATGTTTTTTGTAATATAAATCACTGTAATGACTGCCCCTTGCTGGGACCTTGATTGGACCATAAAATCTTATCTTATATTGATTACTTCATTAATTTATGGATATGTGATTTACATACTTATAATGTAATTCACATTATGATTGATTGATTGATTGGTGTTTAACGCCAACTTTAGCAATATTTCAGCAAAACCGTGTCGTGTTTTCACAATACGACATTATAAAATTATTAACTTAATTAAGTAATGTTAATGGGGTTTGATATGTACACAATCTGAATACTTCATTCGAGTTTCTACCTTAATTCATGCTTATTTGTTCAGTGTTATTTCTACCCGAAAGACTTCCGACGTTTTATCAATGAATGGGTATTGAAAAAAATGGCGAAGGACATCTTGAGCGCAAACTCCCTATATCACAAAAAAGCAGTCGACTATCCATGTAATATTAGTATAAAAGTCGACCTTCCCAACTTACATTAATACAAGAGCCTGTACATAGTGTGTACACTTTCTCACTTGCACTTCCTTATCAGTCGATTGTATATGACGGAATAGTAGCCGATTCACTCCTACGCCACTGAGTAGAATACATGGTCAGCATTCGTACAAAAATTGTCTCTTCATAAGCAATATGTACGTGCATACAACAAAAATAAGCCAATACATTCATTAATGACGAAACTCGTCGTGTGAAATGTCGATGTCTGTTCTTACTTACCTGTGTTCTAGTCAACTTATGTCAATTGTTTACGTTATGAAAATCCCGTGTAAACTGACAATTAGGTTTGGTATAAATAAAAAGTATACCATATCTATTATTAGCATAGGAAATTCCCACACCATATTAAATTCTAAGAGTCAGCTGTTTTCGAGAAATTGGGATATAGTTTATCAAAAGTATAGGAATCAGACTGTCACACAATTTATTTGTAAATATAAAGAAAATTATTGTAACCAATATCAATAAGCTTTTGTCCGAACATTCCATTTACTGATATGCACAAGTATTTGTATACAAGATATAAGATACTTTATTTTCCAAATCAGGGCCCCTGGAGGGCTGATACACCATTTATAATTAGCACATACACAATAAACTATATTTAGAACTATACGGAGAAGACAATACAAAGTTGAAAAACTTGTGTCTGATCTTTTCGTCATTATATAGCATATTTCAGCTATATCGTGGTATGTTGGGTGAGTGAAATCATGGGTAGTCAGGTTTACAATAGAATCGTACGAGACATTTTTGTTTGAAGATTAAACTTTCTTGTTCATTCGACAACTTCGGTGGTATGATGGTTAAATTAATTCGATTAACTTCAATTTCCTTTCAATATTAATTACTTTCATAATTTTTTCAACAAACAAATAAACAAAAAATGTACAAAACCAAGATTCAGTAGTAAAATGAGGAAACTGTCAGGATTTAGTATATAATTTAATTTTGCAAAGTCACTTTAGTCACAAAGTCGTTATAAATTATTTGTTTATTTTGAAGAAAAAATATTATTTTAAATTTCATTAAGTTTTGTTGACAATGTAAAAAGAATTGTCTCGTCACATCACAATTTAAATCTAAGCATCCTGTAAGATGTTTGGTTTGTATCTATACCCGTTTCTACTTGAAGAGGACGATTTGCTCTCTTCCAGTGCACATGTACTTGTGGACAGGACCCTATGTTGCTCCTTTTTTTTTTTTTTTTTTTTTTTTTTTTTAACATCGACTTTTTTCATATAAACAACATTTTGCAACTTTCTAACAGTGATACATAGAAAGTTGCAAAATGTTGTTTATATGAAAAAAAAGGGAGCAACATAGGGTCCTGTCCACAAGTACCTGTGTTCCAGTGCGGTAAATCGTAGGTTTTATAGCCACGATCGGGTAAAACCAAAGACTATAGCTGGTGGTATTTGTTTCTTCTACGGTTATCTCGCAGCATGAAGTAGTAAGATCAAAGAGTGGTTGTCTCAGGGATAACGTGTTCGAGTGTCCAAATTGATAGCGTATTCAAAATCATATGTATAAAGCCTCTTTGGCATTAACACTAGAATTAAATTATTTTATCATATAAGTACCATTGCTAAGGTATTCACTTGATATGCTGTCTCATAAAAATACGCTTATCCTCCATAAACTTTCATTGAAAAATAGGGCATTAAACGTTTTCAAGAGATTATAAATTATTTTATTTAGGTTTATAGTGTTTAATGCCACTTTCAACAATATTTCAGTTATATCATGGCGGTCAGTTTTATTGGTGGAGGAAATCGGTGTACCCGGTGAATACCACCGACCTGTCGCAAGTCACTGACAAACTTTATCGAATAATGTTGTATCGAGTACACCTCACCATGAACGGGGTTCGAACTCACAGCTTAAGTGGTTATAGGCACTGATCGATTGCACAGCTCGTTGTAAATCCAACTACCACACGATCACGACCACGACGGCCCCTAAAAATTATTTTGTATACTTCTAGAAAGTATCTATATATGAAAAGCTATACCCAGTTTTTAACTCAATTATTTAAACTTTTTTGTACACGTATATAATACTTACAATGTTATGTAGCTATATGGATATGTGTCACATGGGTTATTTCTTTAATGAGATATCTGGAAATTTTCAAACAGTGATCTAAAAATAATTTTATGCAATACGACTTGTAAAAGTTCCAATATTATTTGATAAATCGATACTGAAAATTTAAATAGGTTTAAATAGCTTCTTTCATTGGTCTTTTGTTTTTGTTTTTGTTTTTTGAAACATATATATGTATGACAAAGACCTTGTTGACACCAGATAACAAGTTGGATAGAATTAGATCGCTGGGTTTTGTTTCAGATCCATTGTGTTCAGAAAATCCATAAATTGATCACGACCGAATTCTTATAAACCGTAGTGTTTATAATACTAGGAACTTATATAATATAATTTTCAGAAAATCAAAGTAAATTTAAAGAGACATGTACATGTATATTATTGTCAGTTTTCGTGTTTTATGCTACCCACCTTATAACTATTGAATTCTTTACCATCAGAAAATAAAAGACTCTCACATCCCTTAATATCTTCAAATCTAGAATTGTCTCTAGAGTTGATGATGAAAAGGCACCTAAACATTATTATTATGGTCAAAGACCGACACACAAATATTACACGCTCGTTTTCGCATGTGAAGTAGTTCTCGTAAATATATTTGATAATTCCAAATGTTCCTGTGGTACGGAAGCAATGAAAGGGACTTACGGAAATTTTTATTTATCTCCTAGACACGAGATACTATCGCGAGTCTAAGACATACCAACGAGTTGCCACGAGATAGCTAAGTCTTGGTCACGACATACTATCACATAGCCACGAGATAGTTAAGTCGTGACCATGTAATATCTAAGTCGTGGTCTTGAGATAACTAAGTCGTGACCACGACATACTATCACATAGCCACGAGATAGCTAAGTCGTGACCACGAGATATATAAGTCGTGGTCTTGAGATAACTAAGCCGTGACCACGACATACTATCACATAGCCACGAGATAGCTAAGTCGTGACCACGAGATATCTAAGTCGTGGTCTTGAGATAACTAAGTCGTGACCACGACATACTATCACGGTGTTAATTAAGTCGTTATTTGCTTTCAATGATATTTTTGATACATTGTTTCTTTATCAAAATGTCCTCTTGGTGATTTAAATGTGATATTAGATGTGATTTTTATTGTTAAAGGTGACATGTGTTGTGTGTTATTTGAGGGTACACCTTAAAAACATGAAATTAAAAAAATTGTGACGACAAGTATAAAAATAAAATTTAATAATGTATCTATCGTTTGAAATCAAATTTAGCCGTGTGTGATGCCGTTAACTTAAACTCGTTAACTAAGCCACTTTTTTAACACTGGGCACTCTACTAATAACGCCAGTTTGTAAATCAAACAAAACTAAAACTAAACAATATCTGTTTAGAAATAACAATCTGTGTTATCTTAAAAAGCAAATAGAAAAAACAATGTCATCACAAACTGGTTTTATTAGATAACAAAAATGTGTTATATGATATAACGAAATAAAAATAACTATTATCTAATTCAAAACATAGAATTGCATGTGTACTATTGTCGTGTGAATTTGAGGTCCCAATTATCAGTAAGGCTTGTTTTACACTATTTGTTAGTGTGTATTTTTTTTTTTTTTTTTTTTTTAGCTTTTATTTCAAATGGCTCACCATTTGCATACGGTTTTTTGTCATATTGCATCCTCAAAAATCAGTATATACTAATGTTTCATATCCTGTATAAATATATGAAATCACTCAGGAATTATGACAACAATTTGTCATTTTGACTATTGTATTGTCTGTCCTTCTATTTACGGCTTCTGATTGTCACTTTAGTATTTTCAATTTTTTCTTATATAAACAATATCGTAAAAAAAACCTACCAATTTGCTATGATTTGTGGGGTTCGTGTTACTCGATCTGTAGATATATGTGCATGTTGTTTGTCCTTTTGTCCTTTTTCTATTGGCCATTGTGGTGTCTGTCTTTCTTCTATTAACGGATTTCGATTACCCCTTTGGTATCTTCAAACTCTTCTTTGTCCAACATTTGTGCAAATCATAGCACATTGGCAGTTTTTTTCACGACATTGTTTATATAAGAAAAAAAAATGAATATACCAGAAGCCGTGAATCAAAGGATATACAATATAATAGTCAAAATGACAAGCAATGATCTACACAACAATAAACAGAAAACCAGAGATTGAGTAACACGAACGCCACAAAAAAAAAGAAAAAGAAAAAAAGTGTGAATTCTTTTATCATTTATAGCTTTCGCTAAGCTATTTATCTTAATGCTAAGACAATAGATAGGATGCTACCTTCTGAAAGATCTATTCCCTGCTAAGACAATAGATAGGATGCTACCTTGTGAAAGATCTATTCCCTGCTAAAACAATAGATAGGATGCTACCTTGTGAAAGATATATTCCCTGCTAAGACAATAGATAGGATGCTACCTTGTGAAAGATCTATTCCCTGCTAAGACAATAGATAGGATGCTACCTTGTGAAAGATCTATTCCCTGCTAAGATATCAGAAAAACGTCAAAATAATTATATTTTTAATTCTTTGATTTTTTAAACTGAAATGAGATTGGGTAGTCCACTTTTCAACATCTATACCAACAAATATATTTTAAATTCTACATGTCCGTGTGATTAAATAAGCTTTATCAATGCAACCACATCAAGATTTTTGCAAAAACGTTTCGTATGAAAGTTTTGTAACTTCCAAGATGATCTAAGCTTCTTCGATCTTGTCGGAATATGCACTATGTGTACAACGAAGATATGATTGGAAAAAAAAACCACACAATGCTATCACTTGTCACCTTGAACATAGTTTTGAAGACACCGGCTGTGCGAGCAATGCATTGATAGTTTGTCGTTTTGGAGTGATCTTGTGTAGGTTTATGGAATCAGATTTACTGTTAGTAATTTCCAAATGGCTGGTCGTTCTCTGGTATTTTAGACACCGTTCTAAAGATCAAAAAGAATTTGAAGGACTTGATGCTTAAGAGGTTCATAGAGAATATCAGCAGGACTGTTTTCTGTGTCATAAGGTTTGTTCAATGGTGTCTTTAGACTAAGGGGTGTTTTACCCAATTTCATAATAAAGAATAAAGTCACCCTTGTTTGTCCTTTTGATTCAGGATGGTTTTTTTTTCAGCTGGAGAATTGTTTAAGTTGAGCGAAAAAGAAAAAAAAAAGCTGAAATAGTAAGAACAACAACGATACAAACACAATTGACATGATTAAAGTATTGTTCATCGTCATTAGATAATAAAAACCCATGCGGCATAGAGTCGTCAACCCTTTCTCTTTGTCAGCTCGGCTTCTGAACATCTGTAACATTTGTTGTCACTACCTCAAAATGATTTTGTACCACGTCCAGACTTTTAGCATATGGACCACAGCGTCTTGAATTCGGAATGAATACATTGACTCTGAGTAGTATAAATCGATTTGGATGGCTTTTACAGCAGTTGGCAGGCCGAAATATGTATATTCAATGAAAATACTTTTCACATGAGTAATAACATTGATTTTATGTTTTAAATATATGTCGCTGACTCGGTATGAATTTAACCACTTCATAAAATGTGTTGTGTGAGTCCACGTACATTTAAATTTCATGAATATATTTGAACCATTTACACATTATGCCCCCTCCCCCCAGCTATTATTAAGTACCAAAAAGGGGCGATACTTCTTTGGATTTCCAGGACGCATAAGCATAAACGAGTATACTCGAACACAATAATTTCTTTGGAAACGGTTCCATAAACAATACATTTGTATCTACGTTGACCATTGTTTTTATGAGACAAGGCTGACTCAATTTGTTGAATTTGTCTTTATTTTAGAATTTAATAGTTGTGTAAAAGGTAGAGAATGTCTTAATGCTATTGTATAAGGAGAATGACATTGATTGTATGTACTCTAACAGATCTTGAATGTTTGAGAATCCATATCTGATTCACACCTCTCCTGGAGAAACTCTGAATCTCGGTTTTGACAGCCAATACAATAGATGTTAATGATTTGAAGAGAGATTTAATGTAGCATTTGGCGACCCAACACTGTAACATTGTTTGTAAGGACAGTTATGCAATTGAAGCACCCAGTAGAAGATCCAGTTTTCATCTTTGGTAGAAATTCCAAGGTATATGTAAAATTGCCAAGTGAATTCGTCAATTCCTGATTCCTTTATCAAACAGAAAATGAAATGTGGTTTACCTACACAAACGATATCTTAATGATCTTGTCTAGATATTTGCATTCAAATAACTGTGACCTTGAGATCGATGACATGGGAGTGACCCATTATGTTTGTTAATTTTTTTTAAATTGGTATCAACAACCTCGCAGTCATAACCAATTTGAAAAGAGTATCTATGGCTTTTCGTTCATGCTTTGTACATTTTCTGACCTATTCCTAGACGGAATCTATACAAACTTTAAAGTTATATTTCTAAATTATGGGCTTAGGTTCACGATATTTCGACCATTTTCCAAACACGTCTCGTAGATAATGGTAAAGTCACCAGTTATAACGTTATTGTTATATAGAAAAACATATTTATTTGGATAACACATCAATTTGACATATATGAAAAACACATAAACAAGGCAAATTGTAAAAACTACTACATAAATGTTTTGAAACATACATATTAAAAAAACCCATAGATTTTACAAATATTTGATATTAAATCTAGGATAACAGAGCTCGAGGGTGACAGACAAGCAAATTGTGACCCGCTCCGGAGGATGAAAGACTAAAATGTCACCTTATAAATCAATGAAAATCCATGCAAATTTCATAAAAATAAATAAATATATAAATCATAACATACAAAGTAACAATACAATTTTCATTGTGTAAGGTCAATTTTTCGCGGTATGCAAATTATACGGAAGACACATTTAACGCGATTTTGTGAGTACATGTATATATATGTACTTATAAAGGATTAACAAAATTAAATGAGTTATTCTTTAGAGTTGATGCCATATGGCTTAAAAGTGTCCAGTTACCTTTTCCACAAATGCACCCTATTTGTTTTGTACAATTCGTTCTGGTAAAATTTCCCCCCAAAATGTTCAATAATAGATTAGTAGCAAATAAATGGTGGGGCCGTCGTGGCCGTGATCGCATGTTAGTTTAATCAACTGATGTTGTGAGTTCGAATCTCGATCAGGGCGATATGTACAACATTTTGTGATAAAATTTGTCAGTGACTTGCGACAGGTCGGTGGTTTTCTCCGGGTCCTCCATTTTCCTCCACCAATAAAACTGACCGCCACGATATAACTGAAATATTGTTGAAAGTGGCGTTAAAAACCATCAAAAAAACAAACAACATATAACAAATGGTTGACAACTGGATCATATGCTTTTCTACATAAGAGTTAAATTAATTCAATAAATGTCTTAAATACAATGTGTCTCCTGTTTCTCATTATTTTTTATTTTGACAGCAATCTAACTCAGCAATTGTAATATATTGTATAGGATGAAGAAGTATTCATTATACAGTCACAAGAAATAAAGTATATTATACAAACGACTAAGTAAATAGTAAACATACAATACATCTCCCTCAATGGATTTCAAAATTAAAATAAATAATTATATGTAACATCTACACACACTTAAACACATGTCCTCATATTTATCTTTAGATTCGCCGTACGAGACAAAGTAACACTTCGACTATTGAAGGTATAATTTAATATAGCAGATGTGGTCAAATGGTCCACGGCCATGGACATAAGTGATTGGTGCCGTAGTGTATCAAAGATGTGAGATCGAATCTTGTCCAGGGAGAACCCCAAAAAATTGCTAACTCAAAAATCTAATTCCAACACTGTTGTGTTTAATATATGAGGCCTCGCTCTGGACTATTAAGCTGTCACCACATATTTCTGGAATCTGCAAATTAATTTATTAGCTATTGTTTGCATAAAAAAAAAGATATTGTTGTAGAAATGTTGAGCCTTTCACAACTTGATGATTTTTAAAAATTGTTTTTATTACCAAAACCTTGCTTTCATTTATTAACATATATCTAATATACATTTTACATGTCAAATAAAAAGTAATTGCACTACAATTAATATAATGGACGAATCAAACTACCAAGACTAAAATATGAACTAGTTGTATTAGAAATCAACAGGTTCTGAGTGCAGTGAGCATGTATGCTTCGCAGAGAATGTTTCCAGTTTTTAATCATCTCCTAGAGTAGACTACTTCGAAGCCATCTTCATCCACCTCTCTTTGTCTAGGAGGCCTGGGGTAAGGCCTTGGGAAATCGTTGCCGTCTACAACACAACCTTTACTACCATACATCTTAATTAATTCTCTCCAAACTCGATCACAGCTTAACAAGTGTCTGTTTCCTGTTAGACAAATCATAAAAAATGACAGTAAAATTATATGATATATTTGTTGAAATAATCTATCAACATACATGTACGAAAATTAAAATTGTATTGCACAGAAAAGACACAATAAATATTACTTCACAACCGAATACAAAAAAGACATGTTTGGCATGAGACAGTGTGAAAAGATTAAATGAATGGAAAAACAGAATCTTAATAACCATGGAGAAGTTTGACGATGGTCAAATTTTAGGTAAATGTCTGATTACCCTTTTGGTATCTTCAAACTCTTCTTAATTCGTGATCCAGAACAATATACTTATTATGTTGTTTACCATTATTAATATAAAATGTGTTGTGAATGATTTATTCAAAATGGGGTTTTAATTTTTGATGGGGAATGGTAATGTAAAGTGTAGAAAAATCAATGTTTGGATAAATGAAATTTTTTAAAAAGAACGAGAACTAATCTTTTCCAGAAGGTCTTTAGAGTTTTTCAGTATCCACATCTGATTGACACTACTGCTTGAATATATTTTGTCACAGTATAATTATAGTTCCTCTTTGATCACACATAAAGAATATTTATAGTAAGGGACAGTTCTTATGTTGCACAAGTAGAAGAACCGGTAATATTCCTTTCTCTATTTTGGATTCTTGTGAAGTCTTGGTTACCTGTATAGAGTAGGTAGGTCATCATATTTCTCATTAACAGGAATATTCATTGATGTCATGAATGACTTGTGATTTGCCACAAGTTGGTCTTTGTCAAAACTAGTAGGTATGATTAGCAGAGTTCTTGGAAATGGCAAGTTCCTTTTATCAGACACACCATAGTAAATGGCTACAGACAACAAACAATGTTATTTGAAGCTTTGTCTGCAGGTACAACAACATATTTGCAATGAAGAAAAGACAAATACTCGTTTGTTTTTCTTATCCGTAAATACTCATTTTGGTCGAGCATTCACACAAAATGGCAGGTTGTGAATTCGACGAAGTATTAAGTATCTCATTAATTTAATCTTACCAATGATGAAAAGGCCTTTTTTGGCCCGAGTCAATGCTACATTAATCTGGTGTTCATCTGTAATAAATCCAAGGTTCTGTTTACACCAACCAAGAGTAGGTTGTGGTTCTATTCTGTACTCTGGTAATGACCGGACTAGACTGAAGATGACATAATCCCACTGTCCTCCTAATAATAATGTTTAAATTCAATTCTTAGTGTTAGAATTACTTACAATATTTGTTTTATAACTTTGTGCAATAATGACATTATTTGTATTGGATAGATTACAATAAAAGTACGTTTGATATCTACCTTCGTCTCCTACAAAAACAATTCTATTGGCAGATATGACAATGCAAGCATAACACAGGCATTAACATACTGCTTCGAAATCCAATAACCATGCGATTACGAACACGGTGGCGTCTATGTCATAGTTTTACATTGGCCATACACTGAATATTATCGATTCTATAATATCACTGGCGGTAAACTGATCGTGGTAACTGCAGTTGCGATGATCACAACATGGCGGAAGTAGAAATAGGTAAGATCGTTTTCTGCTAATTTCTCCATTCTAGCGTGTTGTTGTCAAGAATTACTCAGCCGCAAGGTTGATCTGGACGATTTTGTTGTATGTGTGTGTTCTTGATACCATATATGGTCTCGTTGCCAAGAAAATAGCCGTCGGAAATTTAAGGAAGATAATCGTAACTCCATCAATTTTATTTTTATATAAAAATAGATTATTTTCTTTTGGAGTTACGATTATCTTCCTTAAATTTCCGACGGCTATTTTCTTGGTAACGAGACCATATATGGTATCAAGAACACACACATACAACAAAATCGTACAGGTCAACCTTGCGGCTAAGTAATTCTTGACAACAACACGCTAGAATGGAGAAATTAGCAGAAAACGATCTTACCTATTTCTACATCCGCCATGTTGTGAGCGTCGTAGCTGCAGTTACCACGATCAGTTTACCGCCAGTGAATATGATTTAATAATGATCATGCATACATGTACCCTGAGTATTTACACCTCTAGACTACATACTATGGCAATACTCTGAATATTTACTTGTCTATACTGTATCTGTTTAATATTTGTCATACTCTGAATATAAACGTTTCTCGCTATTATTTAATATCAGCATAACTATGATTGTTTCTTACTATGGTCTAATATGAATCTGAATATGCACGTTTCTGACTATGGTCTAATATCAACCTGAATATGAACGTTTCTGACTATTATAAAATATGAAACTCAATATGAACGTTTGTGACTATGGTTTATTATTAACATGAACATGAACGGTTCTGACTATGGTTTAATATTAACCTGCATAAGAACGTTTCTGAATATGGTTTAATATTAACCTGAATATGAACGTTTCTGACTATGGTTTAATATTAACCCGAATAAGAACGTTTCTGACTATGGTTTAATATTAACCTGAATATGAACGTTTCTGACTATGGTTTAATAATTAACCTGAATATGAACGTTTCTGACTGTGGTTTAATATTAACCTGAAAATGAACGGTTCTGACTATTATTTAATATTAACCTGAATATGATCGTTTCTGACTATGGTTTAATATTAACCTGAATATGAACGTTTCTGACTATGGTTTAATATTAACCTGAATATGAACTGTTCTGACTATTATTTAATATTAAAGTGAATATGAACGTTTCTGACTATGGTTTGATATTAACCATACCTTGACTAGCTACTACTGTATTCACGTTGATATTAATGTATCCTATCTCCCGCATAGCGTCTCGGATGGCTGAACATTGAGCATTATATTGTGATATTATATTGATGGAGTATACTTTCTTCTTTTTGTCTTTTTTGTCACCCAGAATCTTTTCTTTCTCTACTAGATATTTAAATATTTTGATCTGAAATTGAGATAAAATATGCATTTATTTGAGTGGATGCGACAATCTGTGCAGGATTTTTGTCATCGTTGGTTGATATATGTATGCAACTGGAGGTCCAGCTATCAAGTGGGGAGTGGAGTGTTTGGATCCCATTAATCGGTTTAATCCCACCACATTTTGTGTACATGTCCCAAGCCAGGACCTGGATTTCAAACGTCATATGTTTTGTGTATTTTTTTTACATTCAGTGAGTTCGATTCAGATGAGAATTGATTGTTTGTTTTGTTGATATTGGTGGAATTCATGATCATCATTGTTTAAACTTTCTTTTTAAGATATATTGATATTTAAATGTTCATCTTAACTATTTCCTTTATCAACAACATTGTGTAGAACTTTTTCCAAAGTACGTCTTGACGTAATAAAAGCCATCAATATACTCTTTCAAAGCAAATGGTCTCACATACGTTTCTTGTGTTGTTTTCCATTGTTCATTTATTTTTATTTTATATTTCACTAGTGTTGTTTTGTCCCTTAGAATTAGTACTTTACCATAATCTGGGTATATGCAAGGGTTAGGGTTATAGTGTTTAACGCCACTTTCAAAAATATTTCAGCTATATTGTGGCGGTCAGTTTTATTGGTGGAGGAAATCGGAATACCTGGAGAAAACCACCGACTTGTCGCAAGTCACTGACAAACTTTATCACATAATGTTGTGTCGAGTTCATCTCGCAATGAACGGGGTTCGAACTCAGTGGTGACAAGCACTGACTGAACAGCTAGTTGTAAATCCAACTACCATGCGAACACGACCACTACGTCCCGAAATGTCCCTTAGAATTAGTACTTTACCATTTTCTGGTTAAATACAAAGCATAGTATTTACTCAACATTATATACAACGATAAATATTTTTACCACTTGTTCAACTTCCATTTTGTTACTGCGGGACATTTCATTGCCTTCCTCAGTACTGACTGGTAAAATGATTTCTTCCCCTGTCACGTGACAAAACACGTGGCGCTTTTCAGGATCAAACCATATCTTTAATGGCGGATCTTCTTTCCAGGAAGAACATTCCATTGTTCTTAATCTGTTCTTATAAAATTGCTTTGATGGGAATTCGCATATACTAGGATGCTGAAAAATTGGATACAAGATAAAGGGTTTCTTTTTGTGTAAACAATATTATAAGACGTACATAGAGCAATGCAAATAAATGTTTTGTATTCGAATACGTATATTAATAGATTAAAAGTATCTCCGGAAAAGTAGTTTGTGTTCTCTAAATGTCTGGATAGTTACTATTATATCCACCAGGCGCACATCGTTGAAATAACAGTGAAAACTACGTCGGACGTTGTATCAACGTTGCTTCAACGGTGAAACGACTTTGTCTTCCTTCTGTGTAGTTTTCTATCTTAACCCACAAGGAAGACAAAGGTATAAAATCGGATATATGATCTCCGCTGGATTGTGTTCGCTGGTTGTAAATTAAAAATGTTTTTTCTTCTATTGTTTACATACCTATTACAATCGATAAATCATGTTGCAGTATATTACTGTACTTATTCATACATTATAAAATTTATAGGTAAAATCGATATAAGTGACGTCTTCATCAATTAAAGTTTAGCTGCTACCGGTTGTTACATCAATATTAGAATTCAAGTCAAATTCGCACAAAGCATATTTTTTTAATTTAATTCTATAATTGCTAATAAAACCAATGAACATTTTAACTAAATTTTCTTTTCATTTAAGACTTAATTAATACCTTTTTTC
This sequence comes from Bathymodiolus brooksi, assembly GCA_963680875.1. Classification (NCBI taxonomy): domain Eukaryota; kingdom Metazoa; phylum Mollusca; class Bivalvia; order Mytilida; family Modiolidae; genus Bathymodiolus; species Bathymodiolus brooksi. The sequence goes on from OY804575.1 coordinate 125,382,331, forward strand.
CGTTTTGGTTTCCATGATGTTTTTAAAAGTAATAGGCTTTATGTATCTCTAACTATGAAAACAAAAGAGAAAACAATAATCTTGTACCTTTAAGAAGTTCGTAGATATATTGTTACCATTCTGTGGCCGTCGCGGTTGTGATCGTATGGTAGTAACAACTACATATGCAATCAGTGCCTATCACCACTAAGCTTTCGAAAAATTCGAATCCCACTCAGGCGAAGTGTACTCGATACAACATTATATGATAAAGTTTGTCAGTGACTTGTGACAGGTCGGTGGTTTTCTCCGGGTATTCCTGTTTCCCCCACCAATAAAGCTGATCGCTACTAACTGAAATATTGTTGAAAGTGGCGTTAAACACCCTAACTCTAACCCTTACCATTCTATATTGGCCTTTTAACTGTACAGCTCTATCAGAATACCGTTCAAATAAAGACTTCTCTAATCCTAGTTGTGCTGCTGAACGACACATGATAACCGGTTGTAACTGTTTATGGTCTCCTATTAATACAACTTGTTCAGCTTTTGTTGCAATTATGGTTGCCATACATTCCGGTTCTGTACACATACCAGCTTCATCAATAATGCATTGAAATATCTTGCCTTTCGTACCTTCTAATAAACGTTTGTTCGTTGCCATAGCTGTTGTACAGAATATTATATCGTGTTCCGATATTTCATTTATTGTTGCTTGTGTAATCAATTTCGTGTACTCTTTGACTTTTTCGGCATCAATATTTCGAGGGTTGTTCCGAAACGTTCTTTCATATTGATCAAGTTCGAAAGCATGCGGTTTTTCTGGGTCTCTAATAAGGTGATGGACTGATAGGTGTCTAAGATCCTCATCTGTAGCAGAATCTCTAGAACCAGCTTTGGTGGAATATACTCTCCCTGGTATAGGGTAATCTAGGTTTTCAAGAGAACCACCGTAAAGTCTGACAAAATCTAATGAAAGTCCGAAGTATCTCATCAAGAGCTCTGAAAAGGAAATAATAAAATATTTAAAGACTTATTTCAAATAAATGTTACTGATTAAATTTAGACAAAATAATTAGTAGTAGTAATAAACTAATCAGATATATGGAAATTCCAAAGCCAGAGATGGGAAGAATTTATATACCATTTTTATTTTAAACTTATTCATTCAGGTGTACTCTTGGAAATGATATATGTTAATTGAAGCGTTAAAGGTTTCAAAAGTTTGCAGTAGTTAATATGTAAAACTAAGAAATGATACTATTCAAAACACAGAAAGAAGAAAGTCAAAAGAATTTCTCCCTAGAATTAAACAGTAAGACCACAAATATATTGCTTAAACTATACATACTAGCCACAAGATCTACTGATTTGTTTGAAGGGCCACAAAATAAAATTTGTCTTTTAGATCCTCCATTTTCAACCCTGGTTTTATTCATCTTGTCAAATAAGTAAATCAACTTCAATCCTGTGTACGTCTTCCCAGTACCTATGAAATAACAAACAAATATAGTATTAATAACTGTAAATGTATCATGCTAGTTTAGAATAAAGGAGTTTACTTCAATACATATACCGGGGCTCGAAGCGAGCACGCTAACCATTACGCCATTAATGTGGTCAGGAGAAAGGAACATTCGGATACAACCGTGTGTAGTTTATAATATTTTGTCTATTGCAAAATAATCTACATGTATTTAATAGAGTTCATAACATGGTTTACATTGCACGGATAGAATTAAGAATGGTCAGAAGAATATCATGAACAATGTGGTAATTCTATGGCCATTGGGATATAAACAAAATATTAGGTCAGTTAAATACTAAATAAAAATATAGATCTTCACTTCACAGCCTTACCAACATAAGAAGGAATGTCAAGCACTCATGGAGTAGGATATGTTGCACCAATACAAGCACTTTGTTTACCCATGAGTATTATATGCTGAACCATTCTAAGCACTTGACTCAATCATGGAGTAGGATATACTGAATCATTCTGCACACTTTGTTCACGAATGAGCAGAATATGCTAAAATATTTTAATATACACATATCGAGCATGATATGCCAAACCATTCTAGGCCCTTTTTTTAAACTGAAACATTCTAGTACTAGCGTTGCTTATGAAGTAGGATATGACGAGCTATTTTTATTACTTGGCTCATCCATGGAGAAGGATATACTGGATCATTTTACGTACTTTGTTCACTCATGTGTAGAATATGTTGAAATATTATAAATACCTGGTTCACTTATAGAGCAAGATATTTTGAAACATTGATAGCACATTTATCACACATGAAACAGGATATTGTGAACCATTCTAAGAACTTTGTACACTCATGAGGCAGAATATCATGAAACATTGTAAACATTTGGCCCACGTATGGAGCAGGATATGCTGAACCATGCTTAGCACTTTGCCAAAGATAGATAAGCTCAATCAATATTTACCATTTCACTTCGTAAGACAAAAAAATTATCTTATTCAAACCGAAATGTGGATGTGTAAAAAATCATGAATAATATGATACCTGGAGGTCCATGGATTAAACTGAATGATGAGCACAGTGCTCTTTGAATGGCCATTTGCTGCATTTCATTATTTGGTTCAATGAATCCATCAGGTACGTCATAATCTGTGATTGTTTCCAAATACTCGATATCTAAAAAAGACATTGAGCTTTGTTGCAAAAAATAAACATTCTAAAATATATCTAACAATATCGAGTTAAAATCGCTATTTATAATAGAAATATTTGAAACTAGATAGTATGTGAGCCTAAGTTATTTCTATTTTCAAAGGAGAAAAAACATACCCAACTTTGGAGTTTTCATGTTTTTTGCTATGTTCTTGGCAAGTATTGTAGATTCATTTAATCTACCAATATATACTTCAATTCTCCTAAAAAAATAAAATAAATAAACATTATTAACACCACTGTTAGCAAATTTCAAGCAGCACTCCGAAGATCAAGATAATAATGAAGAAATCTAGATGTTCAAAAAACGTATCTTGTAAGTTTTCACACTAATGAAATAATCGTATTTTTCATCGTAATGTTAATATAATGCATACACCAAAGCTGAAAGCCCCAGCTCTATATATTCCCAGACACCCTTTCCCCCGTGATTTTAAAGTACAAAAATATTTGTATCTGTAATCGTTCATATTTGTTATTAGTCTATAACCATACGTAGATATATTCTATATCATGAAAACATTCTCCCTTTCAGTCTTATTCTGGAGAAAAACTGACTCAATTGTAAGCATTATTATTGGACCACTCTAAATCATACCAAGATCACATAAGAGTCTTGTCAGGGCGCCGGATTAACCTAACTTGATCAAGGACCAAATTTCTACCATATTATGCTAATCCTTTAATTTTGTATCACCATGAAAACTAAATAATGATACATTAAGTTTGGAAGAAATATTGTACTTATAATTAGTTAGAAATAATAATATAAGTGACTTACTTCTCTACGTCCGATTTCTGTATTAAATCTATTGAACACCTAAATTTCTTGCCTTCCCTAACGAAAGATTCTGGTATTGCTGGAACTGAAGAAATCAACGAAAAATGGACATTGATTCTTTCTTCTGGTGTGTTCTTTTTCACTCGTTTTGTTTTGTCAATCTTTGCATGTGACAGCCAATATTTGAAATCGTATGGGCAGCTATTTCGCCGTGGTTCAATGTAATCAGTCGTTCTTCTTGAAACCGGACACCTCAAACAGAGATAATCTGAACACGATACATACTCAGTTGTGTTTTCATCATCTTCGGAATCAGATTCAGGATGGACATTTTCAACTTTCATTGAACTGAAATCAATATTTCTTTCCTCACAAAACAATGCAAATAATGTAAAGTGTCCGCCATGAGAATCAAAACTGACTGGTAAATCACTAATAACAGTTGGACTTTCTCTTGCTGCTGCTGTTGCAGTCTCCATCAGAATAATTGGCAACCATATTTGCATGTATTCAAGTTCTGAACTGTATCTTTGTTTTGATTTGTCAGTTGAGTATCGTTCAAAGAATCTGACAGGATCACTAGTATGCTGAAGGCAATACTTGATGTTACCAGTCATATCAAACAGTTCAGGCTTAGGTAGCAAAACACCCTTTGTAAAATCCGATGACATCTGCACAGCAAGAACCTGCCCGTGGGAAAAAGACATTGAATATTTACTGAATTGTTCAGTTATGATTGTATTACCAGTGTGCACTTCTTCGTTGCTTGCTGAGGAGTCTCTGTTATTTTGTTCTTCTCTTTCTATTTCCGAATTAACATCAAATTCAGTATAAAATGTTGTAGGTATATAACGGGATATGTTTGCAACAGAAGTATTCCTTAAAATATCGTGTAGCTCTGATGAAGGCCTTTCGTTACACATTACTTTAATCAATGCCAACCATTTTGTCAATTGTTGAAATTCTGTCTTTTGGTGTGGATCTATTCTTTGATAAGGACCGCCATGTTCAGGTGGTGTATGTACATAGCCTCGAACGGAACTCTTTGGACGAGGTGGCCTCTGTGTCCTAGAATATAATCTTCTGTGCCATTTTAGAACAACCATATCTCTCTCAACATCTGAATGTAAATCATCTCGATTTTTGATTAGATGAGGAATCGCACATACATCTAAAAGATTAAAAGGTAACTTTCTGCTTTGTAGCGGTAAACTGCGTAGACCTGGAAAAATTAGTAGTAAATCTTTGTCAGATACCTCTTTTATAAATCCGTGCAACATGATTGGATCGCGTGCTATCCTGTTACCTACATGTAAAGCTCTACATTGCTTGGAAAATCTTTTAGCCTGTTGTCCTCTCTCCGTTATCGACTTGCATAACTCCTTCACCTCCTCACAGTTGTATGGAGATTCTTTTCTGTTGAGTACAGCATGCAATAATCGATGTGCAATCATATCAACATAGCGTCTAATTGGCGATGTGAAATGTACGTAGCATGGCATTTGTGGAAGTGAAAAATGTCTTCTTTCACGACCTGTTACATTTCCTGAGCATTTGTACTTTGCTGTTTCCTGAAATGAATACCACTCATCTAATGCTAAAGCTTGAAAGGGGTGAATCCCATCTTGGCCGAAAATTTTATATACTTCTTTAAAATTGCCGCTTTCTATGCCGTTTATTACTCTATCCCAGACCCATTTTTGTAACTGAGTAACCACGTTATATCTTATTATACATCCGTTTTCACCTTCCATGTTAGAAATGGCTAGCTTCAAATCAGGTTTCGGTTGTTTATCCTGGAGATGGAAAATTAAATGGCTAATTTTAGGATATAATTTAATCCATTCGTTGACTTTTTCTGTTGACGGAGGATCTTGACATCGAAGGGGTACGCATTTTGGAAAACTTGCAATAAGGTACTGGGCAACAGAACTATTTGCCAAAACCATAAATTCCTCGACGAGGCAATGAGCCTCAAATGATTTAATCTGTGAGGATATGTCATCATATAGATCAATTTCTACAGGACAAGCATAGCCCGCGAAACCAAAGCGTTGTTTACGAAGCTGCTTTGAAATAGAGAATAATACGTTTATCTCTTCTTTACATTCGATATCAGTTGTGCCGGGCTGGTCATCTATTATGCCTTGAACCTCTCTATAAGTAAACTGTTTGCAAGACTTAACAATACTTTTATGAAAGTGCCTTACTGGTAATAGTTTAAAATCTTTGTCAAAAATCAGGAACAGAGATACAGTCAATCTTGTTTTGTTTGGCAAAAGACTGCAGAGTTCTGCTAACGGTTCTGGGAGCATATGATATGGCCTGCCACATTCACCTGGATAAAATGTCGTTGTTCTCTGTTGTGCTTCAATGTCAACAGCATCGTCTTTTTCAACTAAGCTTGTTACATCTGCTATGTGAACGCCAACTCTTACGTGATCATTCTCAAGCTTCTCTACGCTCAAGGCGTCATCCAAATCTTTAGAGTTTGGAGGATCAATTGTGAAAACCTTTAAATTTGTTAAATCTAATCTATTTTCGGTCATTTTCTCTTGAATAATTATTTCAGAGAGGCATCCAACGGCTTCCACGGTTTCTAATGTATACAACTTCCGTACTGCATGCTGAATTTCTAAAATTTTTAAACCAGACCTTTGATTTTCAGAAGATTTGTGTACTCCTATGATTGCACCTATTGGGTAGAGACCTTTCCAACTGATAATACATACAAAGAACATGTAATTTCTTTTTAAAGATGGATTTATTTTCATAACTTGATTAGTCTCTAAAGATTTCAGCTTTTTGTTGTATGTGAATACTTCCACCTCAAAAATTCCCAACTCCTTGCTTGATACCAGCTGTATTTTAGCAACTGTTTTACAAATAGGCTTGGCTTTGTCGTTGTCAAATCTGTCTAACTCACAAACTAGAACAGGATGTGGTACTTTGTCATATCGTTTTCTTTCAAACACGCCTATAACTTTGCCATATGTATTCATTTCTGTTTGAATTCGCTTACCCCATCTATGAATGTATTCATTCTGTCCTTCTTTCTTCAGAATTTCTACCAGAACCTCGTCCTCAGAGTAAGCCCGTCCACATTTTGATCGCCCAGATATTTCGATGACTGCTATGTTATCCACAGGATTGACAACGTTACATTTTGCAGAATGTGATGACTCTATTTGTATGACACAACGACGATGAGATTGTTCTTCTCTCTGAAGAATATTGGACAGCTTATCCCCAACAATAAATGGTTCATAAAAATCCAGGAACCTCTTATCTTTTCTAGAGTTCATGGAAACGAAGGCTTCAATACATCTATCGGACAATTTTAAACCATCTTGTAAGAGCAAGTGGTCAACGAACTGCTGGTCATGATCGTGCTCATTGTCCTTTTGACAGTAATACCGACGACTCTCCTCGAAGTAAGAGTCACTATCATCGTTGCTTTCATCTGAGTTGTCCGATGATGCAGTTGGGGACTCATATGAACTATTTGAGTCACTGTTAAACTTCTCGTCACTATCATACTCTAAGTCTTCATGTCTACGACTAGCAGCATCATTGTCGTCCCAGTTTGAATCTATTGAACCATTATATTCTTCGTCTGGTTCCTTCTTCTTTTTCTTGGTTCGCTTTCCTTTAGAAATCGGGACATTCCGTAAGTCTGGACAACTAAGACTGTTATCTCTTTTGTAAAATAGCTCACTATCAGAATCTTTGGCTTCACTTTCAGATACGCTGATATGTGATCGCTGACCCCTTCGACCTGTGATAAAAAAAAACGATGTTTATGTTTTAATAACTATTTCTGTACTTCTTTGGAAGACAGTTGACAATAAAATGCAAACCTTTCTTTTCATGTTTGTCTCACGTCACATGAAGCATAATCAACGCCATTTATGACGAGTTCTTTTCAAGATTTATCTCCCTTTCCTTTTTAGTGAGTTTCCTGTGGCCCAATCTTTGGCTTTCTGTGTAGCATTGTGTCAACTGTTCTTTTGGTCATTGCATTGTCTGTCCTTTGAATGACGGCTTCTGATTATCATCACACTTTCCTTCTATATCATCTATATACCTTTATATATATGTGACACTTTCTATATTTACAAAGCAATTACTTAAATTAATTAAAAAATATATTGAATATTTTCATAGTTGCTGGTGTCATTTTTCTTATGTATAGGCCAATGATTGGCTGTGTGATTTTGACATCTGGTGATAAAAAGTCATCCCGGTCTTTTCCTACAGGACAGAGTTCTCGATGTGATGTAATATGCCAAATGTTGACAATGAATACAGTGCGTACAAAAATCTGAAGATGCACCAAAGAGAAGGGTAGTTTCTTTGTACTAGTAAAATACAAAAAATAAAAAAAAACCAAAAAACTAAAAAAACAAAACAAAAACGAAAACAAAAACAAAAAACAAAAAAGAAAAGAAAACAAAGCAAAGCAAAAAAAATAATACATGGCACTCAGTGAAATTCTAATGCTGTAATCTAAAAAGAAATGACAAAACTGTTTTCTTAGAACATGGCGTAATTATCGAAAATTCTTGAAAATCTATTACTATCCAACATGTGTCCCTAACTATATCGTCTTAAGATCTGTTAGGTATGATGAAACAGTCAAGAAATACAATGTAAATAGAAATGATGACAAAATCTCAATGATAAATAGTTTCTAATACAAACAACCACATACACTTTTTATGTCAATTATACCTTTGCGTTTCTTTTTCTGTCTGGTTTCATGCTGTTGCTGAACACTTTGTCTGTGTTCGATTTGCTGAAATATAATGAATATTAAAGTAAAAAAAATCATCAAAAGGAAGCTATTTAATTAGACCTACAAAGGATTTTGTTTATTTCATTGCTATGTTTAGATTATCTTTCCCAAGAAAAAATGTCAATCCATGGTTATTATTTACACTGAGAGGGTGCTTCTAGTGTGGCACACAACGACTTTCCAGTTTAATATAAATATCTATAGATGGAAAGACACAGGAAAATATGAAAGATTGATTGATTGATTGGTGTTAGAAAATATGGAAGCGAACATATCCACTGGTTAAAATCAAAAAGGCAAAGGCTTGGAGTTAACGAGCAAAAAATTAGCTTTTTATTGACATTGGTAGGTACAAAACCTCAAATACGGTGGGGGGGGGGGGGGGGGGATGAATGTCAGTGTCAATCGAAAAAGTTAAAGGATCATATAATACATAGCCTCCTCCCAACGTAAAATGCATTTAATGTATGTAACGCTAAAACACTACGGTGTACTCCCTTTGATGTTGGGAATGGGGCATTTAATGTATGTAACGCTAAAACACTACCGTGTACTCCCTTTGATGTTGGGAATGGGGCATTTAATGTATGTAACGCTAAAACACTACGGTGTACTCCCTTTGATGTTGGGAATGGGACATTTAATGTATGTAACGCTAAAACACTAAGGTGTACTCCCTTTGATGTTGGGAATGGGGCATTTAATGTATGTAACGCCAAAACACTACGGTGTACTCCCTTTGATGTTGGGAATGGGGCATTTAAGAATAACCAGTAAGGTTAAGCTAATTTTAATGATCCAAATCTTATGGTCTTATGAAATGACACAGTAACTTGTGAAAAGGAATTGTGATGGTAACCAATTTCACCATTGTCGACAATACCAAGAACTACGAACAGTTATAAATGAGCGTGAAATTCGTATGTTAAGCTACATAATACACTCGTTACATGTGGAAGGATATCAGATGGGACATTAGTCTGTAGATTGGACAAGAATATATAACAGTTGAATGGACTACGCTTAAAACACTATAACTACCGATAGAACCAGTATACTTGAAGAAAATAAAAACGTAGATATCAAAATTTAATGCACACGAAGCGTTTCTGGTATAACTTTCATCATCAATGTCAAAAGAATGAGTTATACCACATATAAAGAACCAGGTTTCCATAATTAAGAAGAGTTCGAAGATACCAAAGGGGTAATCAGAATCCGTAAATCGAAGAAGAACAGACAACACAATAGGCAAAAGAAAAAGGACAAAAGGACAAACAACGATCTATAAAACATACACATAAAACTAAAGATCGAGTAACACGTATCCAACTAAAACCGGGGGTGAAATCAAGTGCTCCGAAGGGTAGGCAGTTAAAACATATATTCTATATATTGTTCATTGATTAGTATCAATATCAAATTTAGAAATAATTTGTTCCATTCAACTGGAGAGAAAAGTGAATCTTTTATTTTGTCAGTCGAAGTATATATGCGAATGTTGATTCTAATGTAACGAACAGACAAAAAAGTTCACTTGGTCTTTTGCCAGGTAAGCGTAAACAAAGTCAATACAGATCGACCAATACTATGATTCAAAATTCTGATATAAATGGAAGTTTTTTTTAGAATACACTGTATTGTCGACACTTTACAAAGCTTAGGTCTATTTAATAACGTACATATAACAAAACATATAATCAATTTATTCTAGTGACAGTCTTTACATTTGCCATAAACAGAAAACTACACTCCCATAACGCTTTGATTAAGTGTTATGTAATCCGTAAAATTAATAAGCAAAATTTATCTACATAATCCTGTACTTTATAAAAAAAGAACATTTTACTTCATATTTTACTATTTTTCTTCTCTAAGAAATCCCTGCGAATTCCTGTTTACAGTTTTGAATATAATATTATTTTTTTTTAATCTTTTTTTCGGACACCTTTTAATAGTACGAAACATTCGCAATATTTTTCACTTCAAGAGAAATATCGACACTTGTAACACGAATACATTCTTTTCCTTTGATATTTTTATGGTTTATATAAGCAACAGTTAAGAACTATGAACGCATACACTTAGATACGAGATATTGGACACTTTAAATATGGGCTGTAATATTATTTCTCTCAGGGAAACTACAATAATCAACAACATAGATGCGATATTGCATGGCTTCATGTTACAAATCATTTATACCACGATTATCCGAGTTAAACGTTATAACCGTGGTATAAATATTACTTATGATATGTGAAATACTGGTGTGTACTTCTTTACGACTGTAGATGTTAATTAATAAGTTACAAATGTGGACACAGAAATGTGCTGTCCAAAAGGCAAGTGTGGATGTCAATATTTCATATTATTAACTTTAAAAAAAAAAAAAATCATGGACACAGGGTCCTGGATTTTTTTTTAATAAAAAACTAATCCTGGATTATTATTTTTGCTTAACGTCCGGTCCTGTGTTTTTATTTCAAATTTTCATCATAGCCCCCCCTCCCCCTCCCCCTCCCAAGGGATATAAAATTGTATCATTAATAATAAATTAATAAATAATAAATTCAGATTTTCTATTTAAAATAAATCTCATTTACAAAACCACTGATATTTGTTCAATTTTTAACGCTGATTTAAGCTTTAGTCGCAACAATTTTTTATTTTTCTCTTTAAACCGTCGAAACATAACATTTATTTAACTGTAAAATTCACAAATAAAATTCACACCCCCTTTTTCCCTGTTTAAATCAATGATCAACAATATTCCAGAATCAAACAAATGAATAAATATAACAGATTTCTTTTACATGGATCTTTTTACCATGCAGAGTCAGTGTGTTTTAAATCGGTCATCCAATCAGGACGCTCATTATCACAGTGTATAACCGGACAGTTTTGAAAAACGGAAGTTGCTGTACTGTCCGACCAGGTAAGGTTAGTTGCTTCCAGAAATTTCGACATTTTTGGATGATTATCCGTGATTTATTCTTTGAAAGTGGATCAACTGAAGCAACAAAAATAAAAAAATACTGCAAAGGTATGTCACTGTGATTATTCTTGTCCAAGATAAAAATACATCGCTAAAGTAAATTTACCTGTGGTTTCAGAGTAGAAGATTTTTAGAAATCGAACATAAAATTTCCCCACTTCAACTCGTAAATTTACATAGAAATCGGGTATATTTCGTCATAAAACTTCACACATGGTTTTGTCTATCATATTTCCTGAAGACAAACATAAAGTTTTATTGCATTTATCAATATTTTATGAGTATCAACAGTTTTTTTCAACACCGTATCTGTTTCTCGACACAGCCGCACCTTCAACTCATAAATTTACATAGAAATCGTAGATATTTCGTCATAAAAATTCACACATGGTTTTGTCTATCATATTTCCTGAAGACAAACATAAAATTTTATTGCATTTATCAATATTTTATGAGTATCAATAGTTTTTTCAACACCGTATCTGTTTCTCGATACAGCCGCCCGATTACAGTGACCCGTGACCCAGATTAGCACATCCCAGCAGTTGTTTTTATTAATAAGGTTGTTTAATAAGTATTAACCAATGAAGTTGTAGCAACACAACTGCATAATCTAACGGATCTCAAAAGTTAAAGGAAGTAGTGGTACTGTATTATACAAGATAAATGATTTACCCGTTCGTTTGTCTGTATATTTGTCCCATCTAGCCATTCATTTTCCTTTTTGTCTTCCTCAAGCCCTAATATCCGTCTAGCTGCAGCAAACATACCTCTATCCTTTAACATAAACAGTTAAAAATAATTTATCATATATTCCATTCGAAATTGAATACAAATATAATTTAGAAAACACGAAATGTATATGCAAATATGAAATTCGATGATATAAACTGGAAATCAGTAATTACATAAATAGCGTATATAGAAGTATAAAATAGTTTCAAGTAAGAGGGAAGGCTGGGCCTATACAACTAGTTTAATCCCGTCACTTTTAGTGAAGTGACCGGACCAAGACATGTAGTTGTGTGTGTTAAGACAGGTTCTTTTATCCAAAATGTGGTCGTCAATAAGAACTAAAGCTGGGTGCAACTTGTATTCTAAAACCAAAAACTACTGATACTGAGCCACCACTTTACAATAAAATTATCTTAATCTATACTCTTGGACGCTCAAAATTAAAACTAACAGAACATTAAAAGAAAACCAGATATATAAGAAAGATAACACATTTGCCATTCTCTGTCTTTCAACAATTCTCTATGTACAAGCATCTAAATTCTAATAAAAATGTCATAAAACTGTCACTGTATTAGAAGATCACAGATGTTAACGTCATTGAATCTTGAAATGTAATTTTATTGATCAATTAAACTAATTAATGTTTCTGCATCAAAATAGTCATTTTAACAGTGTGTTTGGGTCGATTTGGTCTTTTTCTGCGATATTTCTGTTGAATTTTGGAGCAGTTTAGACAGTGTGGTATCTTAATTTTTCATTTTATAATTGTTTATTTATAATTAAAAAATCATTTACTCGATTAAATATTAATGACTAAGCTGTGTAAATTATAAAATAAAATAAAAAGACTACTTACCATCATAAACCTTCATGTTTATCTACTGTTTTTTGTTTTACTTTAATTTCCTGAAAGAAAAACCGAAATCGAAACTACAGGTAACAATTTGAGCTTAACATGATATAGCATTACTAAAAATAGACACGACAAAGCTGGCTTTCATCCAAGATCACATAAATGCAGGTACAAGTAAGCCTGTGCGTCGACGATTTTTTTCCGTTTTTTTTTCAATTTGACAAAATGAAAACACTATATTATAATAAAAATGAAACATTGAAATCCCAATTCTGATAGAGTGGCGAAAATATGATTATTATTATCTTCAATTTTTGCAATAGTATTTGTTCATATTATCTGTATTTGTAATAATAAATATTGTCATTGCTGATGTATATATGTACCGGAGAAGACTTCATAACTTTACAACCTGTGTCTTATCCATTTGTCAATTTTTTTACGACAATTAAATATGTTTAAAGTAAAGTAACAAAAATATGAACAAATAAAATAGCACTTTGAACTTCGGTGAGATAAATTTCATGAAAAAAGTAAATCTTATTCTGGTACATGCATGACTACCGCTGAACTGCAGGCTAGGGAACGTTTCACACTCATTTTAGGTTAAGAGTTTTTCTTATTGTTGAAGACCCTACTATGACTGTGAAATCCAGATCAACAATAGAAGCGTTGTTCTTTTACTTGAATTTGTGTCTAAGTGTAATGTTGAATAGTCTATCATGTTCATTTACATCCATATCCTTTCTGTCTAAATGACAACCCAACTCAAAATATTTTATTGTTTAAAATTGAAAAATAAAAAATACTACACTGTTGTAACAGTTAGTTCCAAATATCCAAGAGCACAATCTTAGAAAGAGACAAAATCGACACTCCAATCACACAAATACATGATTACTCACTTTCCTGGCTTTGAACAGATACTTTGATAAACAGAGGTAGTGTTAATCTAGATTTATGGGCACGAACTTGTTTTTTATTGGCGTGCCGGGACCAAGACATGTATACATTTTTTGTGTGCTAGGGGTATCGATTTTTCTATTGAATTTTGTAACTTTTCTTGATAGTGAGGTATTTAATTTTTCATTTTAAAACTGTTTATCAATTAAACAACCATTTACTCGAGAGGACAGTAATGACCAAGCTGAGTAAATTATGGAATAAAATTAAAAGACTACTTACCATCATACAACCTTTTACATACTGGTTTTCTGTTTTACTTTAATTTCCTGAAAGAAAAATTGAAACCGATAGTAGCTAATCAAAATGTCGATATCTGATATGGGAACATGACATAGTATTACTAAAAATAAAAATAACGAAACTGGTTTTCATTCAAAATAACATAAATGCAGGTACATTTAAACCTGTGTGTCGACCTTTTATCAATTCAACAAAATGAAATTATTATATTATAATAACGATGAAGTATTGAAATTCAAATTCTGATAGAAACAAACAACATCATCGTAGCAAAATAATATGAACAAATAAAATATTAAAATTACACTTTGAATTTCGGTGAGACCAATTTCTTGGAAAAAGTCAATCTTATCCTGATACATGCATGAATACCGCTCAACAACTGCAGGCTATGGAACGTTTCACACTCATTTTAGACTATGAGTTTTTTCTCATTGTTGAAGACCATACTATGACTGTGAAATGCAGAACAAGTATAAGTATAATGTTGGATAGTCTCTCATGTTCATTTACATCCGTATCCTTACTTTCTAAATAACAATTCAAACAAAATATTTTATTGTTTAAAATTGTAAACAAATAAAATGAAAAACAAAAAATACTGCAACTACATTAGTTCTAGTAGATATCACATGACTTTAACCTCATTAGTTCTAGTAGATATCACATGACTTTAACCTCATTAGTTCTAGTAGATATCACATGACTTTAACCTCATTAGTTCTAGTAGATATCACATGACTTTAACCTCATTAGTTCTAGTAGATATCACATGACTTTAACCTCATTAGTTCTAGTAGATATCACATGACTTTAACCTCATTAGTTCTAGTAGATATGACATGACTTTAACCAACTACTAACTGGATTCAATCAAGAAAAGATGTATCAAATTCACCTCATTAGTTCTAGTAGATATGACATGACTTTAACCAACTACTAACTGGATTCAATCAAGAAAAGATGTATCAAATTCACCTCATTAGTTCTAGTAGATATGACATGACTTTAACCAACTACTAACTGGATTCAATCAAGAAAAGATGTATCAAATTCACCTCATTAGTTCTAGTAGATATCACATGACTTTAACCAACTACTAACTGGATTCAATCAAGAAAAGATGTATCAAATTCACCTCATTAGTTCTAGTAGATATCACATGACTTTAACCAACTACTAACTGGATTCAATCAAGAAAAGATGTATCAAATTCACCTCATTAGTTCTAGTAGATATGACATGACTTTAACCAACTACTAACTGGATTCAATCAAGAAAAGATGTATCAAATTCACCTCATTAGTTCTAGTAGATATGACATGACTTTAACCAACTACTAACTGGATTCAATCAAGAAAAGATGTATCAAATTCACCTCATTAGTTCTAGTAGATATCACATGACTTTAACCAACTACTAACTGGATTCAATCAAGAAAAGATGTATCAAATTCACCTCATTAGTTCTAGTAGATATCACATGACTTTAACCAACTACTAACTGGATTCAATCAAGAAAAGATGTATCAAATTCACCTCATTAGTTCTAGTAGATATGACATGACTTTAACCAACTACTAACTGGATTCAATCAAGAAAAGATGTATCAAATTCACCTCATTAGTTCTAGTAGATATGACATGACTTTAACCAACTACTAACTGGATTCAATCAAGAAAAGATGTATCAAATTCACCTCATTAGTTCTAGTAGATATGACATGACTTTAACCAACTACTAACTGGATTCAATCAAGAAAAGATGTATCAAATTCACCTCATTAGTTCAAGTAGATATGACATGACTTTAACCAACTACTAACTGGATTCAATCAAGAAAAGATGTATCAAATTCACCTCATTAGTTCTAGTAGATATGACATGACTTTAACCAACTACTAACTGGATTCAATCAAGAAAAGATGTATCAAATTCACCTCATTAGTTCTAGTAGATATCACATGACTTTAACCAACTACTAACTGGATTCAATCAAGAAAAGATGTATCAAATTCACCTCATTAGTTCTAGTAGATATGACATGACTTTAACCAACTACTAACTGGATTCAATCAAGAAAAGATGTATCAAATTCACCTCATTAGTTCTAGTAGATATCACATGACTTTAACCAACTACTAACTGGATTCAATCAAGAAAAGATGTATCAATTTCACCTCATTAGTTCTAGTAGATATCACATGACTTTAACCAACTACTAACTGGATTCAATCAAGAAAAGATGTATCAAATTCACCTCATTAGTTCTAGTAGATATGACATGACTTTAACCAACTACTAACTGGATTCAATCAAGAAAAGATGTATCAAATTCACCTCATTAGTTCTAGTAGATATGACATGACTTTAACGTTATCCAAAATGACATTTTTCCATAAAACTGTTGTTGGTGTTTTTTTAAGTTGTAAAGTCTCTAAAGTAGTTGAAGGTGAATGTAGTGCACTCTATTTAACTATAGATCATTAGTCTTGATAGATTTATGCAATGCAATATGGTGAATCTATGGCGTTTTTTAAGAAAAAGTTAACATGACAGAGTTGACTTTAATGAAAAGTATGTTGGTACCTTCTTCCATTTTTGCCTGAATTTAATGTTTGAGTATTGCAACAAAGATATTTGCCTCCCTGGCGCATAATTCTGTGCATGCTAAGATGTGCTCAAAGCATGCATATCCTTATGACATCTGTCCTCTATCTATGCTTATAGACACATTTGCTCATAATTCAAATCATTGTGACATTTATTTTAATTTACCCTCTGGGTCATAAAGGCTTAAATTTCTACTTTATATCAACTAAAGTTACATTCGATAAAACTTTGTTTTTTTTTATTCATCCCAATTTTGCTTTACAAACCACTTAGGTCAATTGCAGACTAACTTGTTTTCCAATGCCAAACATTGCGGATGTTGTTTCACAACCAGTGATGGCATGCGATACTGGTAATATCTCATAAACTACTGCAGATAATGGTTTGCATATTCATATACAGGCACATATCATCGACCATGTTTTTCGCTTTTCATATTATCATCAATGTTAGAACTGTTCCGACAGTGTGGTATTTTAGAACTGTTCCGACAGTGTGGTATTTTGTTTTCTTCATGTTTTCACTACTACATAGCTGTCTAAGCCGGAAATAGTTTTGTTGACAATCGACAGGAGAAATAAAATTACATCATGGCTTAATATACCGTCATTTGTAATATTTATACAAAGTGTATCACGGTTTTCCGATTTAAACGGTTATACAATCCTACGCGAAGAGTGGGGTTGCTTAACCGTTTAACTCGGAAAACTGTGTTATAAAAATTTGCAGCATAAAACCATACAATATCACATCTAGGCAGTTGATTATTGCACGCTCTCTAAGAGTAATAAACTACAACCCATATTTAAAGTGTGCAATATCTCGTATCTGCGTGTATTATTTCATAGTTTTTAGCTGTTGCCTACATTCTAGTATATAAACCATATAAAAATATATTCATGTTACAATAATAGAATATTGGACTTTTCGATTGACTTGCTAGAATAAGCAAATATCTTCTTAGGAAATTACAAAGTTCTAGTAACGTTAACTCTCCAACACACAGCTAAAGGTTAGTTAGCTGAGATAAGATGCATTGAAAAATTCTCCAATTATTGCACATAACACGTTGGGCAATATGAACTATTCACAATTAAATAATTAAATAAAATTTTATATATGTCTGAAATATTGACAGAACACCAGAGGTTAAATATTATAGCCAAGGTCATAACATTTGTGTTGTGATATATTGGATACAGGGTTAAGGTTATGGTGTTTAACGTCACTTTCAACGATATTTCAGTTATATCGTGGCGGACAGTTTTATTGATGTGGGAAATCGGAGTACCCGAAGAAAACCACAGATCTACCGCAAGTCATTGACAAACATTCACATAATGTTGTATCGAGTACACCTCGCTTGAGCGGGATTCGAACTCACAACTTTAGTGGAGATAGGCACTGAATGCATAGGTACATCCAACTACCATACGATCACGACGGTCTATATATTATATATATTGACCATGGTGTTGTCTGTCCTTCGATTTACGAATTCTGAGTACACCTTTGGTATCTTCAAACACTTCTTAAAATTTATCTACTTAACACTGACTTAATATATGTTCTGAAAGCATTCCTATTTCCATAGAATTTAAAATGCATATGTAAGTGATATGTTTGACGGTGTTTGATCTCAGAACACTTAGTTTTCAAAGAATAATTTCATCAGAATCATTTTGCTGTAAGATCCGTTCTATTTTTTGTTTATTTTGTTTTGTTTTGTTTTCTGTTTTGCTTTGCTTTGTGTTTTATGTTTTGTTTTTTTGTTTGTTTGTTATTTTTTATTATAAAGTATGCTAAAACTAAACAATACCTGTTTAGAAATAACAATCTGTGTTATCTTAAAAAGCAAATAGAAAAAACAATGTCATCACAACCCGGTTTTATTAGATAACAAAAATGTGTTATATGATAAAACGAAATAAAAATAATATTATCTAATGCAAAACATAGAATTGCATGTGCACTATTGTCGTGTGAGTTTTAGGTCCCAATTATCCGTAAGGTTCACCAATTTGCATACGGTTTTTTGTCATATTGCATCCTCAAAAATCAGTATATACTAATGTTTTATATCCTGTATAAATATATGAAATCACTCAGGAATTATGACAACAATTTGTCATTTTGACTATTGTATTGTCTGTCCTTCTATTTACGGCTTCTGATTGTCACTTTAGTATTTTCAATTTTTTCTTATATAAACAATATCGTAAAAAAATCCTACCAATTTGCTATGATTTGTGGGGTTCGTGTTACTCAATCTGTAGATATATGTGCATGTTGTTTGTCCTTTTGTCCTTTTTCTATTGGCCATTGTGGTGTCTGTCTTTCTTCGATTAACGGATCTTGATTACCCCTTTGGTATCTTCAAACTCTTCTTTGTCCAACATTTGTGCAAATCATAGCACATTGGCAGTTTTTTTCACGACATTGTTTATATAAGAAAAAAAAATGAATATACCAGAAGCCGTGAATCAAAGGATATACAATATAATAGTCAAAATGACAAGCAATGATCTACACAACAATAAACAGAAAACCAGAGATTGAGTAACACGAACGCCACAAAAAAAAAGAAAAAGAAAAAAAGTGTGAATTCTTTTATCATTTATAGCTTTCGCTAAGCTATTTATCTTAATGCTAAGACAATAGATAGGATGCTACCTTGTGAAAGATATATTCCCTGCTAAGATATCAGAAAAATGTCAAAATAATTATATTTTAAATTCTTTGATTTTTTAAACTGAAATGAGATTGGGTAGTCCACTTTTCGACGTCTATTCCAAAAAATATATTTTAAATTCTACATTTCCGTGTGATGAAATTAGCTTTATCAATGCAACCACATCAAGATTTGTGCAAAAGCGTTTCGTATGAAAGTTTCGTAACTTCCAAGATGATCTAAGCTTCTTCAATCTTGTCGGAATATGCACTATATGTACGACGAAGATATGATTGGAAAAAAAACCCCGCACAATGCTATCACTTGTCACCTTGAACATAGTTTTGAAGACACCGGCTGTGAGAGCAATGCATTGATAGTTTGTCGTTTTGGAGTGATCTTGTGTAGGTTTATGGAATCCGATTTACGGTTAGTAATTTCCAAATGGCTGGTCGTTCTCTGGTATTTTAGACACCGTTCTAAAGATCAAAAAGAATTTGAAGGACTTGATGCTTAAGAGGTTCATAGAGAATATCAGCAGGACTGTTTTCTGTGTCATAAGCTTTGTTCAATGGTGTCTTTAGACTAAGGGGTGTTTTACCCAATTTTATAATTAAGAATAAAGTCACCCTTTTTTGTCCTTTTGATTCAGGATGTTTTTTTTCAGCTGGAGAAATGTTTAAGTTGAGCGAAAAAGAAAAAAAAGCTGAAATAGTAAGAACAACAACGATACAAACACCATTGACATGATTAAAATATTGTTCATCGTCATTAGATAATAAAAACACATGCGGCATAGAGTCGTCAACCCTTTCTCTTTGTCAGCTCGGCTTCTGAACATCTATAACTTTTGTTGTCACTACCTCAAAATGATTTTGTGCCACGTCCAATCTTTTAGCATATGGACCACAGCGTCTTGAATTCGGAATGAATACATTGACTCTGAGTAGTATAAATCGATTTGGATGGCTTTTACAGCAGTTGGCAGACCGAAATATGTATATTCAATGAAAATACTTTTCACATGAGTAATAACATTGATTTTATGTTTTAAATACACATCTTTAACTGTTTAATCAGATATATCGCTGACTCGGTATGAATTTAACCACTTCATAAAATGTGTTGTGTGAGTCCACGTAAATTTAAATTTCATGAATATTTTTGAACCACTCACAAATTATGCCCCCCCCCCCCAGCTATAATTAAGTACCAAAAGGGGTCGATACTTCTTTGGATTACCAGGACGCATAAGCATAAGCGAGTATATTCGAACACAATAATTTCTTTGGAAACGGTTCCATAAACAATGCATTTGTATCTACGTTGACCATTTTTTTGATGAGACAAGGCTGAATCAATTTGTTTAATTTGTCTTTATTTTAGAATTCAATAGTTGTGTAAAGGGTAGAGAATGTCTTAATGCTATTGTATAAGGAGAATGACATTGATTGTATGTACTCTAACAGTTTTTGAATGTTTGAGAACCTATATCTGATTCACACCTCTCCTGGAGTAACTCTGAATCTCGGTTTTTACAACAAATACAATAGATGTTAATGATTTGAGGAGAGGTTTAATGGAGCATTTGGCGACCCAACACTGTAACATTGTTTGTAAGGACAGTTATGCAATTGAAGCACCCAGTAGAAGATCCAGTTTTCATCTTTGGTAGAAATTCCAAAAGGAATACAAAACAGATTTATGATTGTCCAGGATTTCCATTTTCGTAGACCTGTGACTCCGAGGTATATGTAAAATTGCCAAGTGAATTGGTCAATTCCTGATTCCTTTATCAAACAGAAAATGAAATGTGGTTTACCTACACAAACGATATCTTAATGATCTTGTCTAGATATTTGTATTCAAATAACTGTGACCTTGGAGATCGATGACATGGGAGTGACCCATTATGTTTGCTAAAAAATTTCTAATTGGTATCAACACCCTCGCAGTCATAACCAATTTGAAAAGAGTATCTATGGCTTTTCGTTCATGCTTTGCACATTTTCTGACCTATTCCTAGACGGAATCTATGCAAACTTTAAAGTTATATTTCTAAATTATGGGTTTAGGCTCACGATATTTCGACCATTTTCCAAACACGTCTCGCAGATAATGGTAGACTCACCAGTTATAACGTTATTGTTATATAGAAAAACATATTTATTTGGATAACACATCAATTTGACATATATATGAAAAACACATAAACAAGGCAAATTGTAAAAACTACTACAAAAATGTTTTGAAACATACATATTAAAAAAAACCCATAGATTTTTACAAATATTTGATATTAAATCTAGGATAACAGAGGGTGACAGACAAGCAAATTGTGACCCGCTCCGGAGTATGAAAAACTAATATGTCACCTTCTAATAAATCAATGAAAATTCATGCAAATTTCATAAAAAAAAAAAAAAAATCATAATATACAAAGTAACAATACAATTTTCATTGTGTAACATCAATTTTTCGCGGTATACCAATCATACGGAAGACACATTTAAAGCGATTTTGTGAGTACATGTATATAAATGTATTTATAAAGGAATAACAAAATTAAATGAGTTATTCTTTAGAGTTGATGCCATATGGCTTAAAAGTGTCCAGTTACCTTTTCCACAAATGCACCCTATTTTTTTGTACAATTCGTTCTGGTAAAATTTCCCCCCAAAATGTTCAACAATAGATTAGTAGCAAATAAATGGTGGGGCCGTAGTGGCCGTGATCGTATGGTAGCTTAATCAACTGAAGCTGTGAGTTCGAATCTCGATCAGGGCGATATGTACAACATTATGTGATAAAATTTGTCAGTAACTTGCGACAGGTCGGTGGTTTTCTCCGGATACTCCAGTTTCCTACACCAATAAAACTGACCGCCACGATATAACTGAAATATTGTTGAAAGTGGCGTTAAACACCATAAAAAACCAAACAACATATAAAAAATGATTGACAACTGGATCATATGCTTTTCTACGCTAAGAGATAAATTAATTCAATAAATGTCTTAAATACAGTGTGTCTCCTGTTTCTCATTATTTTTTATTTTGACAGCAATCTAACTCAGCAATTGTAATATATTGTATAGGATGAAGAAGTATTCATTATATAGTCACAGGAAATAAAGTATATTATACAAACGACTAAGTAAATAGTAAACATACAATACATCTCCCTCAATGGATTTCAAAATTAAAATAAATAATTATATGTAACATCTACACACACCTAAACACTTGTCCTCATATTTATCTTTAGATTCGCCGTACGAGACAAAGTAACACTTCGACTATTGAAGGTATAATTTAATATAGTAGATGTGGTCAAATGGTCCACGGCCATGGACATAAGTGATTGGTGCCGTAGTGTATCAAAGATGTGAGATCGAATCTTGTCCAGGGAGAACCCCACAAAATTGTTAACTCAAAAATCTAATTCCAACACTGTTGTGTTTAATATATGAGGCCTCGCTCTGGACTATTAAGCTGTCACCGCATATTTCTGGAATCTGCAAATTAATTTATTAGCTATGGTTTGTATAAAAACAAGATATTGTTGTAGAAATGTTGAGCCTTTCACAACTTGATGATTTTTAAAAATTGTTTTTATTACCAAAACCTTGCTTTCATTTATTAACATATATCTAATATACATTTTACATGTCAAATAAAAGTAATTGCACTACAATTAATATAATGGACGAATCAAACTACCAAGACTAAAATATGAACTAGTTGTATTAGAAATCAACAGGTTCTGAGTGCAGTGAGCATGTATGCTTCGCAGAGAATGTTTCCAGTTTTTAATCATCTCCTAGAGTAGACTACTTCGAAGCCATCTTCATCTACCTCTCTTTGTCTAGGAGGCCTGGGGTAAGGCCTTGGGAAATCGTTGCCGTCTACAACACAGCCTTTACTACCATACATCTTAATTAATTCTCTCCAAACTCGATCACAGCTTAACAAGTGTCTGTTTCCTGTTAGACAAATCATAAAAAATGAATGACAGTAAAATTATATGATATATTTGTGGAAATAATCTGTCAACATACATGTACGAAAATTACAATTGTATGGCACAGAAAAGACACAATAAATATTACTTCACAACCGAATACAAAAAAGACATGTTTGGCATGAGACAGTGTGAAAAGATTAAATGAATGGAAAAACAGAATCTTAATAACGATGGAGAAGTTTGACGATTGTCACACAAATACGAGACATCATGTTTCTTGCACAGAAGCTGGCTTGTTAAGGACTGTGGAATAATGTACATGTACCGCTTTCAAGATCGTAGAATCTTCGAACGTCTTCCTAAATGATTAAAGTTGAATGCGTACCTTCGAATCATATCTTCATAAATGGTTACTTTTGAATTGTGGGAAGCTTATAATGGAAAAACTGATGTTGTATCCTTTGTCATAGAATCTGACAAAAAGATGTGTCAAATTTTAGGTAAATGTCTGAATACCCTTTTGGTATCTTCAAACTCTTCTTAATTCGTGATTCAGAACAATATACTTATTACGTTGTTTACCATTATTAATATAAAATGCGTTGTGCATGATTTATTCAAAACGGGTTTTTAATTTTTGATGGGGAATGGTAATGTAAAGTGTAGAAAAATCAATGTTTGGATAAATGAAATTTTTAAAAAGAACGAGAACTAATCTTTTCCAGAAGGTCTTTAGAGTTTTTCAGTATCCACATCTGATTGACACTACTGCTTGAATATATTTTGTCACAGCATAATTATAGTTCCTCTTTGATCACACATAAAGAATATTTATAGTAAGGGACAGTTCTTATGTTGCACAAGTAGAAGAACCGGTAATATTCCTTTCTCTATTTTGGATTCTTGTGAAGACTTGGTTACCTGTATAGAGTAGGTAGATCATCATATTTCTCATTAACAGGAATATTCATTGATGTCATGAAAGACTTGTGATTTGCCACAAGTTGGTCTTTGTCAAAACCAGTAGGTATGATTAGGAGAGTTCTTGGAAATGGCAAGTTCTTTTTATCAGACACACCATAGTAAATGGTCACAGACAACAAACAATGTTATTTGAAGCTTTGTCTGCAGGTACAACAACATATTTGCAATGAAGAAAAGACAAATACTCGTTTGCTTTTCTTATCCGTAAATACTCATTTTGGTCGAGCATTCACACAAAATGGCAGGTTGTGAATTCGACGAAGTATTAAGTATCTCATTAATTTAATCTTACCAATGATGAAAAGGCCTTTTTTGGCCCGAGTCAATGCTACATTAATCTGGTGTTCATCTACAATAAATCCAAGATTCTGTTTACACCAACCAAGAGTAGGTTTTGGTTCTATTCTGTACTCTGGTAATGACCGGACTAGACTGAAGATGACATAATCCCACTGTCCTCCTAATAATAATGTTTAAATTCAATTCTTAGTGTTAGAATTACTTACAATTTTTGCTTTGTAACTTTGTGCAATAATGACATTATTTGTATTGGATAGATTACAATAAAAGTACGTTTGATATCTACCTTCGTCTCCTACAAAAACAATTTTATTGGCAGATATGACAATGCAAGCATAACACAGGCAATAACATACTGCTTCAAAATCCAATAACCGTACGATTACGAACACGGTGGCGTCTATGTCATGGTTTTACATTGGCCATACACTGAATATTATCGATTCTATAATATCACTGGCGGTAAACTGATCGTGGTAACTGCAGTTACGACGATTACAACATGGCCGAAGTAGAAATAGGTAAGATCATTTTCTGCTAATTTCTCCATTCTAACGTGTTGTTGTCAATAATTACTCAGCCGCAAGGTTGATCTGTACGATTTTGTTGTATGTGTGTGTTCTTGATAACATATATGGTCTCGTTACCAAGAAAATAACCGTCGGAAATTTAAGGAAGATAATCGTAACTCCATAAATTATAATATGTAAAAATAGATTATTTTCTTTTGGAGTTACGATTATCTTCCTTAAATTTCCGACGGCTATTTTCTTAGTAACGAGACCATATATGGTATCAAGAACACACACATACAACAAATCGTACAGATCAACCTTGCGGCTGAGTAATTCTTGACAACAACACGTTAGAATGGAGAAATTAGCAGAAAACGATCTTACCTATTTCTACATCCGCCATGTTGTGATCGTCGTAACTGCAGTTACCACAATCAGTTTACCGCCAGTGAATATGGTTTAATAATGATCATGCATACATGTACCCTGAGTATTTACACCTCTAGACTACATACTATGGCAATACTCTGAATATTTACGTGTCTATACTGTATCTGTTTAATATTTGTCATACTCTGAATATAAACGTTTCTCGCTATTATTTAATATCAGCATAACTATGATTGTTTCTTACTATGGTCTAATATGAATCTGAATATGCACGTTTCTGACTATGGTCTAATATCAACCTGAATATGAACGTTTCTGACTATTATAAAATATGAAACTCAATATGAACGTTTGTGACTATGGTTTATTATTAACCTGAATATGAACGGTTCTGACTATGGTTTAATATTAACCTGCATAAGAACGTTTCTGAATATGGTTTAATATTAACCTGAATATGAACGTTTCTGACTATGGTTTAATATTAACCCGAATAAGAACGTTTCTCACTA
Source organism: Bathymodiolus brooksi (assembly GCA_963680875.1). NCBI lineage: Eukaryota > Metazoa > Mollusca > Bivalvia > Mytilida > Modiolidae > Bathymodiolus > Bathymodiolus brooksi. The sequence continues at coordinate 125,408,338 of OY804575.1, forward strand.
TGGTTTAATATTAACCCGAATAAGAACGTTTCTGACTATGGTTTAATATTAACCTGAATATGAACGTTTCTGACTATGGTTTAATAATTAACCTGAATATGAACGTTTCTGACTGTGGTTTAATATTAACCTGAAAATGAACGGTTCTGACTATTATTTAATATTAACCTGAATATGATCGTTTCTGACTATGGTTTAATATTAACCTGAATATGAACGTTTCTGACTATGGTTTAATAATAACCTTAATATGAACTGTTCTGACTATTATTTAATATTAAAGTGAATATGAACGTTTCTGACTATGGTCTGATATTAACCATACCTTGACTAGCTACTACTGTATTCACGTTGATATTAATGTATCCTATCTCCCGTAAAGCGTCTCGGATGGCTGAACATTGAGCATTATATTGTGATATTATATTGATGGAGTATACTTTCTTCTTTTTGTCTTTTTTGTCACCCAGAATCTTTTCTTTCTCTACTAGATATTTAAATATTTTGATCTGAAATTGAGATAAAATATGCATTTATTTGAGTGGATGCGACAATCTGTGCAGGATTTTTGTCATCGTTGGTTTATATATGTATTGCAACTGGAGATCAAGCTATCAAGTGGGGAGTGGAGAGTTTGGATCCCATTAATCGGTTTAATCCCACCACATTTTGTGTACATGTCCCAAGCCAGGACCTGGATTTCAAACGTCATATGTTGTGTGTATATTTTTTACATTCAGTGAGTTCGGTTCAGATAAGAGTTGATTGTTTGTTTTGTTGATATTGGTGGAATTCATGACCATCATTGTTTAAACTTTCTTTTTAAGATATATTAATATTTAAATGTTCATCTTAACTATTTCCTTTATCAACAACATTGTGTAGAACTTTTTCCAAAGTACGTCTTGGCGTAATAAAAGCCATCAATATACTCTTTCAAAGCAAATGGTCTCACATACGTTTCTTGTGTTGTTTTCCATTGTTCATTTATTTTTAATTTATATTTCATTAGTGTTGTTTTGTCCCTTAGAATTAGTACTTTACCATAATCTGGGTATATACAAGGGTTAGGGTTATAGTGTTTAACGCCACTTTCAAAAATATTTCAGCTATATTGTGGCGGTCAGTTTTATTGGTGGAGGAAATCGGAATACCTGGAGAAAACCACCGACTTGTCGCAAGTCACTGACAAACTTTATCACATAATGTTGTGTCGAGTTCATCTCGCAATGAACGGGGTTCGAACTCAGTGGTGACAAGCACTGATTGCACAGATAGTTGTAAATCCAATAAATCCAACTACCATGCGAACACGACCACTACGTCCCGAAATGTCCCTTAGAATTAGTACTTTACCATTATCTGGTTAAATACAAAGCATAGTATTTACTCAACATTATATACAACGATAAATATTTTTACCACTTGTTCAACTTCCATTTTGTTACTGCGGGACATTTCATTGCCTTCTTCAGTACTGACTGGTAAAATGATTTCTTCCCCTGTCACGTGACAAAACACGTGGCGCTTTTCAGGATCAAACCATATCTTCAATGGCGGATCTTCTTTCCAGGAAGAACATTCCATTGTTCTTAATCTGTTCTTATAAAATTGCTTTGATGGGAATTCGCATATACTAGGATGCTGAAAAATTGGATACAAGATAAAGGGTTTCTTTTTGTGTAAATAATATTATAAGACGTACATAGAGCAATGCAAATAAATGTTTTGTATTCGAATACGTATATTAATACACTAAGCGTATCTCCGGAAAAGTAGTTTGTGTTCTCTAAATGTCTGGATAGTTACTATTGTATCCACCAGGCGCACATCGTTGAAATAACAGTGAAAACTACGTCGGACGTTGTATCAACGTTGCTTCAACGGTGAAACGACTTTGTCTTGCTTCTGTGTAGTTTTCTATCTTAACCCACAAGGAAGACAAAGGTATACAATGGGATATATGATCTCCGCTGGGTTGTGTTCGCTGGTTCTAAATCGATATAAGTGACGTCTTCATCAATTAACGTTTAGCAGCTACCGACTGTTACATCAAGTCAAATTCGCACAAAGCATATTGTTTTAATTTAATTCTATAATTGCTAATAAAACCGATGAACATTTTAACTAAATTTTCTTTTCATTTAAGACTTAATTAATACCTTTTTTCCGTTTTGGTTTCCATGATGTTTTTAAAAGTAATAGGCTTTATGTATCACTATCTATGAAAACAAAAGAGAAAACAATAATCTTGTAACTTTAAGAAGTTCGTAGATATATTGTTACCATTCTGGGGCCGTCGCGGTTGTGATCGTATGGTAGTAACAACTACATATGCAATCAGTGCCTATCACCACTAAGCTTTCGAAAAATTCGAATCCCACTCAGGCGAAGTGTACTCGATACAACATTATGCTATAAAGTTTGTCAGTGACTTGTGACAGGTCGGTGGTGTTCTCCGGGTATTCCTGTTTCCCCCACCAATAAAGCTGATCCCCACTAACTGAAATATTGTTGAAAGTGGCGTTAAACACCCTAACTCTAACCCTTACCATTCTATATTGGGCTTTTAACTGTACAGCTCTATCAGAATACCGTTCAAATAAAGACTTCTCTAATCCTAGTTGTGCTGCTGAACGACACATGATAACTGGTTGTAACTGTTTATGGTCTCCTATTAATACAACTTGTTCAGCTTTTGTTGCAATTATGGTTGCCATGCATTCCGGTTCTGTACACATACCAGCTTCATCAATAATGCATTGAAATATCTTGCCTTTGGTTCCTTCAAGTAAACGTTTGTTCGTTGCCATAGCTGTTGTACAGAATATTATATCGTGTTCCGATATTTCTTTTATTGTTGCTTTTGTAATCAATTTCGTGTACTCTTTGACTTTTTCGGCATCAATATTTCCAGGGTTATTCCGAAATGTTCTTTCATAATGGTGAAGTTGGAAAGCATACGGTTTTTCTGGGTCTCTAATAAGGTGATGGACTGATAGCTGTCTAAGATCCTCATCTGTAGCAGAATCTCTAGAACCAGCTTTGGTGGAATATACTCTCCCTGGGATAGGGTAATCTAGGTTTTCAAGAGAACCACCGTAAAGTCTGACAAAATCTAATGAAAATCCAAAGTGTCTCATCAAGAGCTCTGAAAAGGAAATAATAAAATATTTAAATATTTATTTTAAATAACTGTTACTGACTAAAAACTAGATGTATCGGAACGACACAAATGTCGCCGGCGTGAATGTTTCACCCTTTTTTAATTCCCTCAGTAACAGGCTAAGAATAACAAACTATTGTTAAAGATCTGTATCCTCAATCCTCCTTAAGATCATTCAATCGGAACGAAATTCAAACTTGATCGGTACCTCATCACTATGCACTCACATACCAAAAATCAAGTCAATATATCAAATCATAGTAGAAAAAAAGTGGTGACAACTAAATATTTGGCCAAATTTCAAAGCCCAACGGCTGTAAGTTGGACAAAGATCATTCAACAGGAATGAATATCAAAGTTGATCTGTAACTTATGACTATACACTCTCATACCAAAAATCAAGTCAATATCTCAAATCATAGTGAAATAAAGTGGTGACAACTAAATATTTTGCCAAATTTCAAAGTCCAAACGGCCAAAAATCATTGGACCGGAACGAAATGTAAGCTTGATCTGTAACTCATCATTATACACCCATATAACAAAAATCAAGTCAATATCTCCAAGCATAGCGAAAAAAAGTGGTGACAACTAAATATTTGGCTAAATTTCAAAGTCCAAGGGCCATAACTCTGCCAAAAATCATTGAACCGGAACGAAACATAAACTTGATCTGTAACTTGTCATTATACACCCACATACCAAATATCAAGTCAATATCGCAAAGCATAGCGAAACAAAGAGGTGACAACTGTTTTATTTCGGAATTACGGAATGATGGACATGGGTAACACTATATGTCTCGACCACTTATTGGCGGGGACATAAAAAACTAGTAATAGTAATAAACTAATAAGATTATATGGAAATTCCAAAGCCAGAGATGGGAAGAATTTACATACCATTTTATATTTTAATCTTATACATTCAGAAGGTGTACTCTTGGAAATAATATATTTTAGTTGAAGGGTTAAAAGTTTCGAAAGTTTACAGAAGTTAATATGTAAAACTAAGAAATGATACTATTCAAAACACAGAAAGAAGAAAGTCAAAAGAATTTCTCCCTAGAATTAAACAGTAAGACCACAAATATATTGCTTAAACTATACATACTAGCCACAAGATCTACTGATTTGTTTGAAGGGCCACAAAATAAAATTTGTCTTTTAGATCCTCCATTTTCAACCCTGGTTTTATTCATCTTGTCAAATAAGTAAATCAACTTCAATCCTGTGTACGTCTTCCCAGTACCTATGAAATAACAAACAAATATAGTATTAATAACTGTAAATGTATCATGCTAGATTAGAATAAAGGAGTTTACTTCATTACATATACCGGGGCTCGAACCCACAATATATCGCACTCGAAGCGAGCACGATAACCATTATGCCATTTTAATGTAGTCAGAAGAAAGGAACATTAGGATACAACCGTTGTGTGTGTGTGTGTAGTTCATAATATTTTTTTTATTGCGAAATAATCTAAATGTAATTAATAGAGTTCATAACATGGTTTACATTTCATGGATAGAATAAAAAATGCTCAGAAGAATATCATGAACAATGTGGTCATGCTATGGCCATTGTGATATAAAACAAAATATTAGGTCAGTTAAATAATAAATAAAAATATTCACAGCCTTACCAACATAAGAAGGAATGTCAAACACTCATGGAGCAGGATATGCTGAACCATTCTAAGCACTTGACTCAATCATGGAGCAGGATATACTGAACAATTCTGCACACTTTGTTCACTAATGAGCAGAAAATGCTGAAATATTTTAATATTCACATATCGAGCATGATATGCCAAACCATTCTAGGCACATGCTTAGCAATTTTCTAAATATAGGTAAGCTCCATCGGTATTTACCATTTCACTTCGAAAAACAAACAAATATCTTATTCAAACCGAAATGTGGATGTGTACAAAATCATGAATAATATGATACCTGGAGGTCCATGGATTAAACTGAATGATGACCATAGTGCTCTTTGAATGGCCATTTGCTGCATGTCATTATTGGGTTCAATGAACCCATCAGGTACGTCATAATCTGTGATTGCTTCCAAATACTCGATATCTAAAAAAGACATTGAGCTTTGTTGCAAAAAAAATTCTAAAATATATCTAACAATATCGAGTTAAGATCACTATTTATAATAGAAATATTTGAAACTAGATAGTATGTGAGCCTAAGTTATTTCTATTTTCAAAGGGGAAAAACATACCCAACTTTGGAGTTTTCATGTTTTTTGCTATGTTCTTGGCAAGTATTGTAGATTCATTTAGTCTACCAATATATACTTCAATTCTCCTAAAAATATAAAAAAATAACCATTATTAACACCACTATGAGCAAATTTCAAGCAGCACCCCGAAAATCAAGATAATAATGAAGAAATCTAGAGATCCTGGAGATGTTCAAAAAACGTATCTTGTAACTTATCACACTAATGAAATACTCGTATTTTGCATCGTAAAGTTAATATAATGCATACACCAAAGCTGAAAGCCCCAGCTCTGTATATTCCCAGACATTCCCCCGTAATTTTAAAGTACAAAAATATTTGTATCTGTAATCGTTCATATTTGTTATTAATCTATAACCATACGTAGATATATTCTATATCATGAAAACATTCTCCTTTTCAGTCTTATTCTGGAGAAAAACTTATTCTATTGTAAGCATTATTATTGGACCACTCTAAATCATACCAAAATCACTTAAGAGTCTTGTCAGGGAACCGGATTAACCTAACTTGATCAAGGACCAAATTTATACCATATTATGTTAATCCTTTAATTTTGTATCACCATGAAAACTAAATAATGATACATTAAGTTTGGAAGAAATATTATACTTATAATTAGTTAGAAATAATAATATAAGTGACTTACTTCTCTACTTCTGATTTCTGTATTAAATCTATTGAACACCTAAATTTCTTGTCTTCCCTAACGAAAGATTCTGGTATTGCTGGAACTGAAGAAATCAACGAAAAATGGACATTGGTTCTTTCTTCTGGTGTGTTCTTTTTCACTCGTTTTGCTTTGTCAATCTTTGCATGTGACAGCCAATATTTGAAATCGTATGGGCAGCTATTTCGCCGTGGTTCAATGTAATTGGTCGTTCTTTTTGAAACCGGACACCTCAAACAGAGATAATCTGAACACGATACATATTCAGTTGTGTTTTCATCATCTTCGGAATCAGATTCAGGATGCACATTTTCAACTTTCATTGAACTGAAATCAATATTTCTTTCCTCACAAAACAATGCAAATAAGGTAAAGTGTCCGCCATGAGAATCAAAACTGACTGGTAAATCACTAATAACAATTGGACTTTCTCTTGCTGCTGCTGTCGCAGTCTCCATCAGAATAATTGGCAACCATATTTGCATGTATTCAAGTTCTGAACTGTATCTTTGTTTTGATTTGTCAGTTGAGTATCGTTCAAAGAATCTGACAGGATCATTAGTATGCTGAAGGCAATACTTGATGTTACCAGTCATATCAAACAGTTCAGGCTTAGGCAACAAAACACCTTTTGTAAAATCCGATGACATCTGCACAGCAAGCACTTGCCCGTGGGAAAAAGACATTGAATATTTACTGAATTGTTCAGTTATGATTGTATTACCAGTGTTCCCTTCTTCGTTGCTTGCTGAGGAGTCTCTGTTATTTTGTTCTTCTCTATCTATTTCCGAATTAACATCAAATTCGGTATAAAATGTTGTAGGTACATAACGATATATGTTTGCAACAGAAGTATTCCTTAGAATATCGTGTAGCTCCGATGAAGGTCTTTCGTTGCACATTACTTTAATCAATGCCAACCATTTTGTCAATTGTTGAAATTCTGTCTTTTGGTGTGGATCTATTCTTTGATAAGGACCGCCATGTTCAGGTGGTGTATGTACATAGCCTCGAACGGAACTCTTTGGACGAGGTGGTCTCTGTGTCCTAGAATATAATCTTCTTTGCCATTTTAAAACAGCCATGTCTCTCTCGACATCTGAATGTAAATCATCTCGATTTTTGATAAGCTTAGGTATCGCACATACATCTAAAAGATTAAAAGGTAGCTTTCTGCTTTGTAGCGGTAAACTGGGTAGACCTGGAAATAGTAGTAGTAAATCTTTGTCAGATACCTCCTTTATAAATCCGTGCAACATGATTGGATCGCGTGCTATCCTGTTACCTACATGTAAAGCTCTACATTGCTTGGAAAATCTTTTAGCTTGTTGTCCTCTCTCTGTTATCGACTTGCATAACTCCTTCACCTCCTCACAGTTGTATGGAGATTCTTTTCTGTTGAGTGCAGCATGCAATAATCGATGTGCAATCATATCAACATAGCGTCTAATTGGCGATGTGAAATGTACGTAGCATGGCATTTGTGGAAGTGAAAAATGTCTTCTTTCACGACCTGTTACATTTCCTGAGCATTTGTACTTTGCTGTTTCCTGAAATGAATACCACTCATCTAATGCTAAAGCTTGAAAGGGGTGAATCCCATCTTGGCCGAAAATTTTATATACTTCTTTAAAATTGCCGCTTTCTATGCCGTTTATTACTCTATCCCAGACCCATTTCTGTAAGTGAGTAACCACGTTATATCTTATTATACATCCGTTTTCACCTTCCATGTTAGAAATGGCTAGCTTCAAATCAGGTTTCGGTTGTTTGTCCTGGAGATGGAAAATTAAATGGCTAATTTTAGGATATAATTTAATCCATTCGTTGACTTTTTCTGTTGACGGAGGATCTTGACATCGAAGGGGTACGCATTTTGGAAAACTTGCAATAAGGTACTGGGCAACATAACTATTTGCCAAAACCATAAATTCCTCGACGAGGCAATGAGCCTCAAATGATTTAATCTGTGAGGATATGTCATCATATAGATCAATTTCTACAGGACAAGCATAGCCCACGAAACCAAAGCGTTGTTTACGAAGCTGCTTTGAAATAGAGAATAATACGCTTATCTCTTCTTTACATTCGATATCAGTTGTGCCGGGCTGGTCATCTATTATGCCTTGAACCTCTCTGTAAGTAAACTGTTTGCAAGACTTAACAATACTTTTATGAAAGTGCCTTACTGGTAATAGTTTAAAATCTTTGTCAAAAATCAGGAACAGAGATAAAGTCAATCTTGTTTTGTTTGGCAAAAGACTGCAGAGTTCTGCTAACGGTTCTGGGAGCATATGATATGGTCTACCACATTCACCTGGATAAAATGTCGTTGTTCTCTGTTGTGCTTCAATGTCAACAGCATCGTCTTTTTCAACTAAGCTTGTTACATCTGCTATGTGAACGCCAACTCTTATGTGGTCATTCTCAAGCTTCTCTACGCTCAAGGCGTCATCCAAATCTTTAGAGTTTGGAGGATCAATTGTGAAAACCTTTAAATTTGTTAAATCTAATCTATTTTCGGTCATTTTCTCTTGTATTAGCTTTTCAGAGAGGCATTCAACGGCTTCCACGGTTTTTAATGTATACAACTTCCGTACTGCATGCTGAATTTCTAAAATATTTAAACCAGACCTTTGATTTTCAGAAGATTTGTGTACTCCTATGATTGCACCTATCGGGTAGAGACCTTTCCAACTGATAATACATACAAAGAACATGTAATTTCTTCTTAAAGATGGATTTATTTTCATAACCTGAATAGTCTCTAAAGTTTTCAGTTTTTTGTTGTATGTGAATACTTCCACCTCAAGAATTCCCAACTCCTTGCTTGATACGAGCTGTATTTTAGCAACTGTTTTACAAATAGGCTTGGCCTTGTTGTTGTCAAATATGTCTAACTCACAAAGTAGAACAGGATGTGGTACTTTGTCATATCGTTTTCTTTCAAACACGCCTATAACTTTGCCATATGTTTTCATTTCTGTTTGAATTCGCTTACCCCATCTATGAATGTATTCATTCTGTCCTTCTTTCTTCAGAATTTCTACCAGAACCTCGTCTTCAGAGTAAGCCCGTCCACATTTTGATCGCCCAGATATTTCGATGACTGCTATGTTATCCACAGGATTGACAACGTTACATTTTGCAGAATGTGATGACTCTATTTGTAAGACACAACGACGATGAGATTTTTCTTTCCTCTGAAGAATATTGGACAGCTTATCCCCAACAATAAATGGTTCATAAAAGTCCAGGGACCACTTATCTCTCTTGAAGTTCATGGAAACGAAGGCTTCAATACATCTATCGGACAATTTTAAACCATCTTGTAAGAGCAAGTGGTCAACGAACTGCTGGTCATGATCGTGCTCATTCTCCTTTTGACAGTAATACCGACGACTCTCCTCGAAGTAAGAGTCACTATCATCGTTGCTATCATCTGAGTTGTCCGATGATGCAGTTGGGGACTCATATGAACTATTTGAATCACTGTTAAACTTCTCGTCACTATCATACTCTAAGTCTTCATGTCTACGACTAGCAGCATCATTGTCGTCCCAGTTTGAATCTATTGAACCATTATATTCTTCGTCTGGTTCCTTTTTCTTTTTCTTGGTTCGCTTTCCTTTATAAATCGGGACACTCCGTAAGTCTGGACAACTAAGACTGTTATCTCTTTTGTACAATAGCTCACTTTCCGAATCGTTGGCTTCACTTTCAGATACGCTGATATGTGATCGCTGACCCCTTCGACCTGTGATGAAAAAAACCCGATATGTTTATGTTTTAATAACTATTTCTGTACTTCTTTGACAGACAGTTGACAATAAAATACAAACCTTTCTTTTCATGTTTGTCTCACGTCACATGAAACAGAATCGACGCCATTGAGGACGAATTTTTAGAAGATGCATCTCCATCCCCTTTTTAGTGAGTTTCGTGATACTTAATCTTTAGTTTTTTGTGTAGTATTTTGCCAACTATTGCTTGTCTTTTTCTTTTGGTCATTGCATTGTCTGTCCTTCTTTGAATTACGGCTTCTTATTGCCCTTCTGTTATCATCAAATTTTTCTTCTATACCATCTAGATATGTTTATATATATGTGACACTTTCTATATTTATATAGCTGCTGGTGTCATTTTTCTTTTCTACACCTAGATGTATAGCCCAATGATTGGCTGTGTGAACTTAACATCTGGTGATAAAAAGTCATCCCGGTCTTTTCCTACAGGACAGAGTTCTCGATGTGATGTAATATGCAAATTGTTGACAATGAATACAGTGCGAACAAAAATCTGAAGATGCACCAAAGAGAAGGGTAGTTTCTTTGTACTAGTAAAATACAAAAAATACAACAAAAAAAAGAAAAACAAATTAAACAACAACAAGAAAAAAACCCAAACAAAGAACGAAACAAAACAAAACAAAGCAAAAAAAAAGAAAAAAAAAAGAAATTCTAATGCTGTAATCTAGCAAAATGACAAAACTGTTTTCTTAGACCATGGCATAATTATCTAAAATTCTTGAAAATCTATAACTATCCAACCTGTGTCTCTAAATATATCGTCTTAAGATCTGTTTGGTATGATGAAGCAGTCGAGAAATAAAATGTAAACAGAAATGATGACAAAATTTCAATGATAAATAGTTTCTAATACAAACAACCACAGACATCTTTTAGGTCAAGAATACCTTTGTGTTTCTTTTTCTGTTTGGGTTTATGCTGTTGCTGAACATTTTGTCTGTGTTTGATTTGCTGAAATACAATGAATATTGAAGTAAAAAAATCATCAAAAGGAAGTTATTGAATTACAAAGGTTTTTATTTCATTGCTATGTTTAGATTATCTTTCGCAAATAAACAAGAGAAAATAATAAAATTCCATACATGATTATCATTTACACTGCTATAGTGCTGCTAATGTAGCACAACAATCTTCCAATTTAATTCGGATATATACAGATGGTAGGACATATGAAAATATGAAAGCGTGCATATCAACTCGATACAATTAAAAAGGTAAAGGCTAAAATGGGAGTTAACGAAGCAAAAAAGCTTTTAATTGACATTGGTAGATACAACACATCAAAGAAAGACGAAAACATTAAAATATCATATAATACATAGCCTCCCCCCCCCTCCCCCATGTAAAATGTATTTAATACATCTAACGCCAAAAACACTACTGTGTACTCCCTTTAATGTCGGGAATGGGGTCTTTTGTGATAACCAGTAAGGTTAAGCTAATTTTAAAGATCCAAATATTATTGTCTTATGAAATGACACAGCAAGAAGAGTTTGAAAATACCAAAGTGGTAATCAGAATCCGTAAATCGAAGAAGTACAGACAACACAATGGCCAAAAGGACAAACAACGATCTACAAAACATACATATAACACTAAAGATCCAGTAACACCAACCTCACTAAAAACCGGGGGTGAACTCATGTGCTCCACTAGTGACACCCGTCGTGTTAATCTAGTTACAAACCCGATGATGTCATGAACGAGGAAAGGACCGGAAGTGCTTACGACAAGTGGAACATATCCGTGGTCATTTGTGACACAGATATTCCATAATGGTCAATCAAGTCATGGTGACGACCGTAAATCTTTCAAAGTGATGACTTCAACTTAACCAAGATGAACCCTTGGTTCAGTTCCTTCTTTGTTAGCAGCAACCCTCTATCACGGAAATCCTGATAGGAACCACAAACTCTGGAATATCGTATCAACTGAGAGATATATACTCCATATGCATGTGCTGCTGGAATGTTGCTACATATAACATTTCTTTTGTCGTAATGTTTCGCTCTTAACCGCCCCTCACTGTCCATTTCGAGGTGTAGGTCAAGGTATGAAGTAGACCTATCTGTGTCTGTGGTATCCTTTATTTCAAACTCAATGGGATAGATGCGATCAACGAAATCACCAAACCTTGAATTATTTAGCGAAAGGACATCATCTATATAGCTGACCGTAATATATGAAAAGGAATTTTGATAAGTGATGGCGATCAATTTCACCATTGTCGACAAAACCAACAACAAAGAACAGTTATAAATGCACGTTCCATTCGTATGTCAAGCTACATAAAAACACTCGTTACATGCGGAAGGATATTAGATATTCGACAGTAGATTGGGAAAGAATATATAACAGTTGAATGGAATACATTCAAAAACTATAAATACCGATAGGACCAGTATACTAGAAGAAAATAAGAACGTAGATATCAAATGTAATGCGCATGAAGCGTTTCTGGTATAACTTTCATCATCAACGAGTTATACTAGATATGAAGGACCAGCTTTTCATAATTAACTTATAAAACGTATATTCTATATATTGTTCATTGATTAGTATCACAATCAAATTTAGAAATAATTTGTTCCATTGCACTGGGGAGAATTATGAATTTTATATTTTGTCTGTCGAAATATATATGCGAACGTTGATTCTAATGTAACGAATAAGGGTAATAACAACATTACCGAACTCCGAACAATCTTACAAAGGGAAAGTCAAAACTCATAATTATATAAACAGACAAAATCAGTCAACAACCGGAAAACTGTGAAAACCGTAATGACCCTGACTTGGTACAGGCATTTCTAAAGAAATGGTGGGTTGAATCAGATTTTAAGGCGCCAAACCTCCCGCTCTCATTACGGTTCAAAGGTTCCGGCTGTCACTGTAACAGTATTTAAATACAGGAACAAAATAGGTAAAATAGTTGTCAAAGCAGTACCATATTCGGTGACGTAAATGTCAAAAATATTTTTAAGTCACACATTGACAAAAAAAAAAATATCCTTGACATTTTGGACTTCTTTAACAGACTAAAAGCTCACTTGGTCTATTGCCAGATAAGCGTAAACCAAGTCAATACAGATCGAACAATACAATGATTCAAAGATTTGTTGAACCAGAAAAAAAAATCGATGTTTTGTTTGAATTCACAGTATTGTCGACACTTTATAATAAAAGTAGACCAAGCTTAGGTCTATTTAATATCCTTACACAGAACAAAATATATAATCAATTTATATTAGTGATATAAATATAAAACGACTTTCCCATAATGCTTTGATTAAGTATTATATAAGTCGTAAATATTAATAAGCCAAATTTATCTACACAATCCTGTACTTTACAGAAAAGAACAATTTACTTCAGATTTTACTATTTTTCTTCTCTAAGAAAGCCCCGAGAATTCATGCCTATAGTCTTGAATATAATATTATTTTTTGTTCAATCTTTTTTTCGGACACCTTTTCACTTCAAGAGAAATATATAACCGTTTAACTCGTAAAACCGTGGTATAAATAATACTTATGATATGTGAAATACTGGTGTGTACTTCTTTACGACTGTATATGTTAATTAATAAGTTATAAGTATTAACCAATGAAGTAGTAACGACAAGTTAAAGGAAGTAGTGATACTGTATTTTACATTTACCTGTTCGTTTGTCTGTATATTTGTCCCATCTAGCCATTCATTTTCCCTTTTGTCTTCCTCAAACCCGAAAAACCGTTTGGCCGCAGCAAATATACCTCTATCCTTTTACATAAACAGTTAAAAATAATTGTTTGTTCATATATTCAGATAGAAATTGAATACACATATTATTTAGAAAACGAACGTGAAATGTATTTGCAAAAGGGAAATTCGATGATAACTGGAAATCAGTAACTACATAAATAGTGTATATAGAGGTATAAAATAGTATCAAATAAGAGGGAATGTTTGGGTCTATACAACTAGGTTAACCCATCCCCGATTTTTGACGTGCCAAGACATGTAGCCGTGTATTTGTGTTTAGGGTAACCCGGTATCGATATTTCTACTGTTCCAAGAGTGTGGTATCTTAGTTTTTCATTTTATAATTGTTTATTTATAATTAAAAAATCATTTACTCGATTAAATATTAATGACTAAGCTGTGTAAATTATGAAATAAAATAAAAAGACTACTTACCATCATAAACCTTCATGTTTATCTACTGTTTTTTTGTGCTACTTTAATTTCCTGAAAGAAAACCTGAAACCGAAAGTAGCTAATTATAGGCGAACACCTGATCTTACTAAAAATAAACACGACAAAACTGGCTTTCCTCCAAAATCACACAAACGCATGTATATTTAAGCCTGTGTGTCGACGTTTTTCTTTCGCTTTTATTCAATTCGACAAAATGAAACTATTATACTATAATAAAGATGAAATATTGAAATCCCAATTCTGAAAGAAGCAAACGACGTTTTTCTTTCGCTTTTTTTCAATTCGACAAAATGAAACTATTATACTATAATAAAGATGAAATATTGAAATCCCAATTCTGAAAGAAGCAAACAACACCAGTGCAACATAAATACATTTTATTTAAAGAATAAGATGCTTTATGCGAGGGAGAAGTGATTATAGTATAACCCTTGACAGAGCCCCTCCATTCTTCTTCTTTATCTGTAGATCCATCCGCTACTCGCAGAACCACTTTAGGCAAGTGTGCTGCTATATGATGTATCAATTCAGGAAAATATTTCATAAATTTCAGAATTCAGGAATCTAAGTTCAGTATATTGGAGGAATTCAAAAGACTAATAACCCCCACCACTAGTTTGTATCGATAACCACCACCGTTTATATGATTTATACATGTATTCCGCCACCACAGATATAATTTTCCATAACCACAGCTTATAAGTTATATACAATGTATCTATACAAACTGCATAAGCAGTATTCTGTAGTCCCTTGGACACGCATTTGATCAGACTTTCACTGTCAATACAAATTGTTCATTTCCATTTCTTCCAATTAACACAATGGTTCTCAGCTCATATATGTATGTCACCCTAGTATATATATGTCACCCTAGTATATATATGTCACCCTAGTATATATATGTCGAGCACCCCTGATTTATTAGGATCTCTCAATTTTGAAAGATAAAAATTTACCTAATAGATACTGAAGAATTTATACTAGATATTTTCATAGCATACAAGTTGTATTTAAAACTATCTATAAAGTCAAGAATGATATCTATAGGTCGACTTTAATAATATTCCTACTTTAAAAATCAGGCTAAATTTATATTAAATTAACCCTTATCCTTAAAAGGTAAAATTGACAATTGTCTTATCCTTAAAAGGAATGAATAATTAATTAGCTTGTTCCCGCGCGCGTGGGGTCAAGGGTCATTCTTGTAGATAAAACGAGAGATAGAAATCCATGTCAATTTATGATCGAAGCTTATTGTGAAATTTTGTGACAATATTTAATTGTTTTGTTATGGTTTGTTGACAAATTGCTCTGTTTATATCACAGATTCAAATTTGTATACATGTTTGATATATAATGGACTAGACATCGTCGTTATCAAGGGATTTTAATATTCATCGCAGATCACACGAAGAACAATGGCGATTTGATCGTACATTAATTAAATTTAATAGTTGATTGTGTCGGACAATACATTTTCGAGGAATGTTTTATATGTTTTAGGAAGAAAAATAGTATATATTTAATATTTTATGAACAATTTGAGTGGAAAATAATAAACATTAACTTGTTATATGATTATTATGACGATGTTACTCTGTTACGTGTTTACACTATAACTTACCGGGAAGTCTTTTACCGTCCTTTAAGGACAACCTCTTCCGAGTGTTGGTGTCTGGGGGTTCATCTCCACCAATTTAGGAATGGCATATTCCGAATTCTCCACCATCAGACGAATTAAAATATCGCATGCACTGTACACTATATTCTGATTCGAGTTAAAATCCATAAAATCTAAAAGTCTATTCATAGATATAGACATTTCCGTGTAACTCCCATTATATACATTGTAGTAAAATGTCATTCATTTACTTCCTCTTTAGGTTCAATAACCTGGTACGCGCCGTGTGTAAATCGAAGCACAATCTTCTAGTGAGTTTGTGGATTCTTCCAATATAGTCCATATCACTCTTCTTTGGCCCTACATTGTCTTTACGGAATTTTAATTCTGAAGTACAGTCCATTATAATCTGGATCTGATTACTACTTGGTAGCTCCATGAAGTCCTTTGCGGTTGCCTCATGGAATATGACGGATAAATCATTTATATAAGAAGATCGTAATGGCTGTAAGCATACGCATCTAAGAATAAAATGTTCTACATCTTCATCCTCAGCATCACATAGTTTACATGTCGGTTTTTCATTATGAACAAATGTTGCTCTCTTCTGTTGTAAGTTATATGAACGGGTAGCTAATTTGAGTTTTGTGGCAATCAACATTGCTTCTCTGGACGGATTAGATTCATTGTCTATATGCACAATCCAGTGACATCTGTTTGGAGTGAAGCTCGAGTAATCGAGATATTTCAAGGAGGAATACAATTCACAATCTGATATTAATCTGCTTTTCCAGTACTCATTAATATGAGTCTGTATTAATTTCTTCCATCCTAGTTTACACATTGGATTAGATAAATATTCCAACGAATGTTGAAGCCCATATTTCAGCAGAATCCGTTTGATGAGATTAAACCAACTTGTACTATCGCTTTCTTTCATGTTTAATTGATGAAAGGCTAACCTTTTCTCCAGTGTATCATCATTCTGTCTACATATGTTGTTAAATAGGGTTAATCATTTTATGTCTATCTGAGCTTGTACTGGTAACAAATCAGATATAACATATAGGGTCGGGTCTGGAGCATTTGGTGGCAACGATAGAATCCTTTTGAGCAAGGCTTTCAGAAATTGTTCTAATTTGCTCATATTTTGTGACCGTGGTTGTAACATTTCAAGTCCATAAGCTAGAGTGGGAAGAATGTAACATCTAATTATAGCAATAGCAGTTGTGGAGTCTAGACCACTGTTAGCATGTAAGCCAATTGACATTAGGCTATATGACGTCCTTCTAGCTTTTGCTATATTTTGCTCTATGGTTTCATTCTCGGTTTGTGTTC
Organism: Bathymodiolus brooksi; assembly: GCA_963680875.1. Classification (NCBI taxonomy): domain Eukaryota; kingdom Metazoa; phylum Mollusca; class Bivalvia; order Mytilida; family Modiolidae; genus Bathymodiolus; species Bathymodiolus brooksi. Next base: position 125,425,403 of record OY804575.1, read on the forward strand.
TAGTCGTAGATCGTACTATGCCCAGATGCGATGATTTATCTGTTATTGGCATATTCTCGTTGTTTAATTTAAATGTTACGTCCTCACTACATTTACGCTTTTGATTGATAGGAATAATGACGCTCTTCTGTAGTTGTAAAGTATAATGATGCTGCGTACTATACTGGACTGTTGTATTCAATAGAATCTGTAGGTCACATTTATCGTCCGCGATTAACGCTATATCATCAGCACATGCTATGACGTTCACGGTAATATCGCTTATTTGTGCCCCAGTGTCCATTTTCTGGAAGGTATGGAGGAGAACCTCTATGTAGAGTTTGCACAGGTCTGCGCTCAGGAGACCACTTTGTTTGACACCTTGCTGTACATTTATTTCATCTGAAATACAATCATTCCACTTAACACATGATCTCGTGTTTCTGTGCAGTTCATCAATGATCGCCCAGGTTGCTGGATTAATCCCAAGCATATAGAGTTTACGGAATAAGATGTTAAGTACAACCACATCGAATGCAGATTTTGCGTCCAGTAGTGCCAAATAAAAGGGTTTGTTTTCATCTTCGAATTCTCTATATAATTCTTCTACTATCAATGCGGCATTTGTTGGAGAGGTATTTTCAGTAAATCCCCTTTGTAGGACCGATTAATTTTGTAGTAGTAATGGTTTCAGATCCGTTCATGCAATGTATTCAATGATGTTAGCAAATACTTGGAGAACAACGATTCCTCTATAATTCTTCGATTGATGATTGTCACCTTTGTTCTTATACACAGGGCTCAATAAACCGGTTTTGATAACAGCTGGAATTAGTCTGTTGCTAAATATATAGTTTATTAAAGTGCATAAGGGACCGACCATTTAACTTGCAGGGGCGGGGTTATGGATTTTTGTTTCGTTCAGATTTTTTTTTCGGACAACACGAGAGTTAGAATATTTATTTTTTTGTCGCGCAAAGTGCGAATTTTTTTTCCAGTATTTAACATTAGGTTATATGACAAAAACTCTGAATCATATTATTTTTTTCCCCTCCAAAATCAGAATATTTTTTTTCAGCAACATTGGGAATCAGAATGTTTTTTTAGAAAAAAAACATACCCCCCCCCCCCCCCCCCCTTCAAGTTAAATGGTCGTTCCCTAAATGGTTCAAGAATTCATTTCCTGCAAACAGTATATTCTCTATTGACATGCCAAAACTGTCTTCCGCTTACCCTGTGTTAATTGATTTAATAGCAGTTGATATTTCATCTATAGACACTGTTCGAGGTGGAATTACATCCCGGATTTCTTTGATGGATTGATAGTCCAGATCACATAAATTAAGATTTCCATAATCATACATGTGACTACTTGATGGTTGAGCAAGTATGGAGAAGTGTTCATGCCACCCATTTACTACGTCGCTTCCTTTATATAGATTGTCATTCACGTATAAATCATCTATTAAAACATTCCCATTTTTTCGTTGCTTTGTGACGAGTTTGAAAAATAGACGCTTGTTGTCCGAATTCGCATTTATAATGCGATTTCTTTCTTCATGCCTACGTTTGTTTTCTTTTAGCCGAAGTTCTCTTCTAAATATTTTCCTGGTCTCTTTCCTTCCAATTACCAGAGAGTTGGTCGGATCATTTGGACGACCATGTTTTTTCCATTGCTGATGCGCCTCTTTATTACATTTGAGAGCACCTTTGATGTCGTTGTTCCAAACATTTAAACTGAGTTTATTTTGACCATATGATCGTTTCTTAGAACAAGTTTTTGCCGTACCAGTCAATATTGTAATAGTATCTAGAAGAGCTTCCTCAATTGTTAGTTTGCCAGAGTGGAGTTTCGTTGTTACTTCGGGAATTTGTTGAGCCAAAGACTTCTCATACTGTTGTTTGTCTACCTTTTCCCAGTTCAGTTTCCTGTGCTTTTGAGTTGTGGGCGGGGTCACATTCCTTTTTATATCACATTGTATGCGGATTTCAATAGGATAATGATCTGATACACTAGCTTCAATGTCTGATACTCTCTCAGTGTGGTATTTACGAACTGAACTATATAAAAAATAGTCTATCTCTGAGACTTCGACTCCATCAGAGTTAATAAAGGTGGGGCCCTTATGATCAGTAGTTAAGTTTGTGTCTATAAGAAATTGCCTCAATTTTAAAAGTCGTCCAGAGTTCTTTTGCTTGGTCAGATCTTCATTAAGATCTCCTCCAATGATGATTTCATGAGTATATTCATATGTTTGAAAAATCTCAAATAGTTGGTCAATATATTCTGAAAATTCCTCATATTTGTCATAGAAGTTGGGTTCTACCTAAGAGAGGTTAGGAAAATTTGTTTGTCTAATGTTGTTATTACAAAACGAAATATCTAATTACACGAATGAGCCACAGTATAAACCAGGAATAGAGCCACAAGAGCACTATTATTCCGGAAACAGACATTATTACTGTATCCACACTCAGGTCGCTATAACAAATGACTGCACTATTTGTTACGTTGAATGTGGTTTCCTGGGACATCAAAACGATGCCCAGCAGTTTATGCTTATGAGACAGATTGGAATCGACCTGCCATTTCCTGACGATCTGTATTTACTTGGGGATAAAATATATCCTAATCGTCATCCAATAATGACGCCATATACACGTCAACAGATAGCCCGAAAGCCTTTAGATTTGCAACAAAAATGTCGCAAAATGAACAGACTTATCACAGAATACCGTATTCAGGTCGAACATGCTATAGGAGATCTAAAGCGTTACAAGATCCTTAGCACGATTTGGAGACACAAAAGACAACACCTTAGACCAGTTGCAGAAATATGTGCTGCATTTGTTTGTAGACGAAGCAACTTATTAAACAACATTATTAAGAAAAAACTGGTAGAACGTGCTAAAGTGGGTCACGGGTCACTGTAATCGGGCGGCTGTATCGAGAAACAGATACGGTGTTGAAAAAACTGTTGATACTCATAAAATATTAATATATGCAATCAAATTTTATGTTTGTCTTCAAGAAATATGATAAACAAAACCATGTGTGAAGTTTTATGACGAAATATCTCCGATTTCTATGTAAATTTACGCGTTGAAGTTGCGGCTGTATCGAGAAACAGATACGGTCGGTGTTGAAAAAACTGTTGATACTCATAAAATATTGATAAATGCAATAACATTGTATGTTTGTCTTCAAGAAATATGATAGACAAACCATGTGTGAAGTTTTATGACGAAATATCTCCGATTTCTATGTAAATTTACGAGTTGAAGTGGGGAAAAACCCACAGGTAATTTTAGTGATGTATTTTTATCTTGGACAAGAATAATGAGCGTCCTGATTGGATGACTGATTTAAAGCACACTGACTCCGCATGGTAAAAAGATGTATGTAAAAGAAATCTATGTTATATTTATTCATTTGTTTGATTCTGGAATATTGTTGATCATTGATTTAAACAAGAAAACAGGGAAAAAGGGGGGAGGTGAATTTTATTTGTGAATTTTACAGTTAAATAAATGTTATGTTTCGACAGTTTAATGAGAAAAATAAAAACTTGTTGCGACTAAAGCTTAAATTAGCGTCAAAAATTGAACAAATACCAGTGGTTTTGTAAATGAGATTGATTTTAAATAGAAAATCTGAATTTATCATTTATTAATTTATTATTAATGATACAATTTTATATCCCTTGGAAGGGGGAGGGGGACTATGATGAAAATTTGAAATAAAAACACAGGACCGGACTTTAGTTTTTTATTAAAAAAATCCAGGACCCCTGTGTCCATGAATTTTTATTTTTTTATTTTCATATTTAAAAAGTCTTGAGGTCCCTTGCAGCTTCTGATTATCCTTTTGATATCTTCAAACTTGTGTAATTAATAAAATATTTATTCACAAAGTGTATGTTTTGAGATGTCCCCTTATTGTTTAACTTACCTGTCAACGTAATCGTATGACTATGTGGAGGTATATCGATTTTCATAAATCTCTAATACGATATCATTACATTTATCTTTAAAAATATTCAGTACCTTTAAACATTTATAATAAAAAGGTGATTCAAGGTGACTATGCGGGAGAGATAGTGACGCTGAACTAAAATTTCAATCCCTTAATTGATAACCTATTCAATATATTGAAAAGCTTACAAATTTTGTATTTCTATTGACAATAATATCTTGTATATGTTTTAAACGTAAAGCATATAATTTATATTCAATATTAACATTATTTAAACCACCTGAATTTTTAATTAAATACATAGTTTTACGGACCAATGGCTCCGATTTAGAGTTCCACACAAAATTAAAAATGAGACGTTGAAATTTACAAATATAATATTTTGACATATGTAATACACTACCAATATACCATATTTTTGACGAAGCTAAAACATTAACAACAATATATTTTTCTAATAAAGACAAATGTCTGGATTTCCATAAATTTAATACTTTTTAAAATTTTACATAAATAGGATGCCAAATATCATCTTGAGTTACATTATTACCAATTTTATAACCAACAATTTTTATACATTCTACAAAATCAATACCAAAATTATAATTATCTTTTCTATCTTTCCATGCTCCTAACCATAAACCTTTTGTTTTATTTTTGTTCAATTTAGATCCTGACGCTTTACCAAATAAATTAATTAAATACAAAAATTTCTTAATACTCTTGTCAGTGGTTAAAATACCAGTGCTGTCATCAGCAAAAACAGAAATTTTACATTGTTCGGGCGAACCCGGTAACTTTAAACCTTCAATATCTTTATCTTTACACACTTTTCTTACAAATGGCTCTAAACATAAAACATACAATAATGGTGACAAACTACAGCCCTGTTTTACAGAACGTGAATTTTTTACAGGTTGAGAAATAAAAAAATATTAACAATAATACATGAAGATCAAAAGTTATACTAAGTAGGCCATACTGTTAATAGCCAATGGTTCCTTGAACAAGTTGAAAATGTAAATATTAAACATTATATAAAACATTCGTCGCATTGACAATGGTATGGTTATTATTTTAATTCTGAAAATTTCTTAACAAATTTTATTTGAAGAAGGTTGTCAATGTTTAAATACGATAAATATATTACAAATAGCCTTATCATTACAAAATATATCAATAAAACATATCAACATAAAAATAAATGTCTACTTTTGACAGCCAGGTTTCAAAAAGGGAGATAATTGAAACGCAAATCGAACACACCCGTTTATCGTTTCTTGATCGGCAATGATCGGACCAAATTTTTTTTCGCGAGGTATAATGATCGGCAATTATCGGAACAAAACAACCGAAAGTTAATTAGTCTCCACAACAATGGAGAGGACGAAAAACATGCACACGGATTTGCAGATTTCTAGTTGTTGGGAACATATTTCGACTTGAAACATGCATGAATAGCTTAGTAGAGGTACCACCGTATTCCCAAATGAATTTTCAGGGAAAAATTTTCTTCACCTAAAGCTGGTGTAATATTACTTTTTAAATTAAAAAATAACTCAGCTATGTGAATCATGAAATAAAATAAAAAGACTAATTACCATCATAAACCGTCATGTTTATCTATTTGTTTTTTGTTTGTTTTGTTTTACTTTAATTTCCTTAAAGACAAGTTGAAATCGAAAGTAGTAAATTAACAAAATATCGATATCTGATAGATAAACATTTGAGATTAAAATGATATAGTATTACTAAACATTGGCTTTGAGCCAAAATCACAAAAATGCAGGTACATATAAGCCTGTTCGTCGACGTTTTTTATTCGACAAAATGAAAATATTATATTATAATAACGACACATTATGTTATAATAACGATGAAGTAAAGAAATCCCATATCTGAAAGAAACAAACATCACCAGTGTAACAAAAAAACAAAAAAAATATGAACAAATAAAATAATAAAATAACGCTTTAAACTTCGGCGAGACCAATTTCATGGAAAAGGTCAATCTTATCCTGATCCATGCATGAGTACTGTTCAACTACAAGCTAGGGGTTATTTCACTCTTATTTTAGAGTACGAGCTTTCCTCATTGTTGAAGACCCTACTATAACTTAAATACAGAACCGCAATAAAAGCGCTGTTCCCTTACTTGAATGTGTGTCTAAGTGTAATGTTGAATAGTCTATTACTTTCATTTATATCCATATCCTTTCTTTCAAAATGACAATTCAATTCAAAATATTTTATTGTTTAAAATTGTGAATAAATAAAATGAAAGACAAAAAAATACTACAACAAATACAAAATTAAATAGGAAAACCATAGAAAGAATAAAAAATAAACAACACACTCTCCAGGCTTTGTACAGTAACGATGTTCAACACTCCAAACACACTCTCCAGGCTTTGTACAGTAACGATGTTCAACACTCCAAACACACTCTCCAGGCTTTGTACAGTAACGATGTTCAACACTCCAAACACACTCTCCAGGCTTTGTACAGTAACGATGTTCAACACTCCAAACACACTCTCCAGGCTTTGTACAGTAACGATGTTCAACACTCCAAACACACTCTCCAGGCTTTGTACAGTAACGATGTTCAACACTCCAAACACACTCTCCAGGCTTTGTACAGTAACGATGTTCAACACTCCAAACACACTCTCCAGGCTTTGTACAGTAACGATGTTCAACACTCCAAACACACTCTCCAGGCTTTGTACAGTAACGATGTTCAACACTCCAAACACACTCTCCAGGCTTTGTACAGTAACGATGTTCAACACTCCAAACACACTCTCCAGGCTTTGTACAGTAATGATGTTCAACACTCCAAACACACTCTTCAGGCTTTGTACAGTAACGATGTTCAACACTCCAAACACACTCTCCAGGCTTTGTACAGTAACGATGTTCAACACTCCAAACACACTCTCCAGGCTTTGTACAGTAACGATGTTCAACACTCCAAACACACTCTCCAGGCTTTGTACAGTAACGATGTTCAACACTCCAAACACACTCTCCAGGCTTTGTACAGTAACGATGTTCAACACTCCAAACACACTCTCCAGGCTTTGTACAGTAACGATGTTCAACACTCCAAACACACTCTCCAGGCTTTGTACAGTAACGATGTTCAACACTCCAAACACACTCTTCATGCTTTGTACAGTAACGATGTTCAACACTCCAAACACACTCTCCAGGCTTTGTACAGTAACGATGTTCATCTAATCTTATGAACTCACACCTCTCGTCATAGTGAAATGATGTGGTCATACAAGCATTGTTCACATGTAGTAAAATGATGTGGTCATACAAGCGTTGTTCACATGTAGTAAAATGCCAATCCTCACATATAACAGCGCGTACAGTGTTGCTATACAATGATGTAAACTTGAACATCATATAGATATTTACTTTTTCCGCTTTTTATAGTATCACCAACCACAGCGTCTGTAGCAAGACAGGAAAGTATGTGGCCATGCATACATGTTAGGGTATCGATGTTGGCCATGTATACATGTTAGGGTATCGATGTTGGCCATGTATACATGTTAGGGTATCGATGTTGGCCATGTATACATGTTAGGGTATCGATGTTGGCCATGTATACATGTTAGGGTATCGATGTTGGCCATGTATACATGTTAGGGGTATCGATGTTGGCCATGTATACATGTTAGGGTATCGATGTTGACCATGTATACATGTTAGGGTATCGATGTTGGCCATGTATACATGTTAGGGTATCGATGTTGGCCATGTATACATGTTAGGGTATCGATGTTGGCCATGTATACATGTTAGGGGTATCGATGTTGGCCATGTATACATGTTAGGGTATCGATGTTGGCCATGTATACATGTTAGGGGTATCGATGTTGGCCATGTATACATGTTAGGGTATCGATGTTGGCCATGTATACATGTTAGGGTATCGATGTTGGCCATGTATACATGTTAGGGTATCGATGTTGACCATGTATACATGTTAGGGTATCGATGTTGGCCATGTATACATGTTAGGGTATCAATGTTGGCCATGTATACATGTTAGGGTATCGATGTTGGCCATGTATACATGTTAGGGTATCGATGTTGGCCATGTATACATGTTAGGGTATCGATGTTGGCCATGTATACATGTTAGGGGTATCGATGTTGGCCATGTATACATGTTAGGGTATCGATGTTGGCCATGTATACATGTTAGGGTATCGATGTTGGCCATGTATACATGTTAGGGTATCGATGTTGGCCATGTATACATGTTAGGGTATCGATGTTGGCCATGTATACATGTTAGGGGTATCGATGTTGGCCATGTATACATGTTAGGGTATCGATGTTGACCATGTATACATGTTAGGGTATCGATGTTGGCCATGTATACATGTTAGGGTATCGATGTTGGCCATGTATACATGTTAGGGTATCGATGTTGGCCATGTATACATGTTAGGGGTATCGATGTTGGCCATGTATACATGTTAGGGTATCGATGTTGGCCATGTATACATGTTAGGGGTATCGATGTTGGCCATGTATACATGTTAGGGTATCGATGTTGGCCATGTATACATGTTAGGGTATCGATGTTGGCCATGTATACATGTTAGGTATCGATGTTGACCATGTATACATGTTAGGGTATCGATGTTGGCCATGTATACATGTTAGGGTATCAATGTTGGCCATGTATACATGTTAGGGTATCGATGTTGGCCATGTATACATGTTAGGGTATCGATGTTGGCCATGTATACATGTTAGGGTATCGATGTTGGCCATGTATACATGTTAGGGGTATCGATGTTGGCCATGTATACATGTTAGGGTATCGATGTTGGCCATGTATACATGTTAGGGTATCGATGTTGGCCATGTATACATGTTAGGGTATCGATGTTGGCCATGTATACATGTTAGGGTATCGATGTTGGCCATGTATACATGTTAGGGTATCGATGTTGGCCATGTATACATGTTAGGGTATCGATGTTGACCATGTATACATGTTAGGGTATCGATGTTGGCCATGTATACATGTTAGGGTATCGATGTTGGCCATGTATACATGTTAGTGGTATCGATGTTGGCCATGTATACATGTTAGGGTATCGATGTTGGCCATGTATACATGTTAGGGTATCGATGTTGGCCATGTATACATGTTAGGGTATCGATGTTGGCCATGTATACATGTTAGGGTATCGATGTTGGCCATGTATACATGTTAGGGTATCGATGTTGGCCATGTATACATGTTAGGGGTATCGATGTTGGCCATGTATACATGTTAGGGTATCGATGTTGGCCATGTATACATGTTAGGGTATCGATGTTGGCCATGTATACATGTTAGGGGTATCGATGTTGGCCATGTATACATGTTAGGGTATCGATGTTGGCCATGTATACATGTTAGGTGTATCGATGTTGGCCATGTATACATGTTAGGGTATCGATGTTGGCCATGTATACATGTTAGGGTATCGATGTTGGCCATGTATACATGTTAGGGTATCGATGTTGGCCATGTATACATGTTAGGGTATCGATGTTGGCCATGTATACATGTTAGGGTATCGATGTTGACCATGTATACATGTTAGGGTATCGATGTTGGCCATGTATACATGTTAGGGTATCGATGTTGGCCATGTATACATGTTAGGGTATCGATGTTGGCCATGTATACATGTTAGGGTATCGATGTTGACCATGTATACATGTTAGGGTATCGATGTTGGCCATGTATACATGTTAGGGTATCGATGTTGGCCATGTATACATGTTAGGGTATCGATGTTGGCCATGTATACATGTTAGGGTATCGATGTTGGCCATGTATACATGTTAGGGGTATCGATGTTGGCCATGTATACATGTTAGGGTATCGATGTTGGCCATGTATACATGTTAGGGTATCGATGTTGGCCATGTATACATGTTAGGGTATCGATGTTGCCTCTTTCTACGATTTTTCGATTAAATTTGGAACTGTTCCGACAGTGTGGTATTTTAGAACTGTTCCGACAGTGTGGTATTTTAGAACTGTTCCTACAGTGTGGTATTTTAGAACTGTTCCGACAGTGTGGTATTTTAGAACTGTTCCGACAGTGTGGTATTTTAGAACTGTTCCGACAGTGTGGTATTTTAGAACTGTTCCGACAGTGTGGTATTTTAGAATTGTTCCGACAGTGTGGTATTTTAGAATTGTTCCGACAGTGTGGTATTTTAGAACTGTTCCGACAGTGTGGTATTATAGAACTGTTCCGACAGTGTGGTATTTTAGAACTGTTCCGACAGTGTGGTATTTTAGAACTGTTCCGACAGTGTGGTATTTTAGAACTGTTCCGACAGTGTGGTATTTTAGAACTGTTCCGACAGTGTAGTATTTTAGACCTGTTCCGACAGTGTGGTATTTTAGAACTGTTCCGACAGTGTGGTATTTTAGAACTGTTCCGACAGTGTTGTATTTTAGAATTGTTCCGACAGTGTGGTATTTTAGAACTGTTCCGACAGTGTGGTATTTTAGAACTGTTCCGACAGTGTGGTATTTTAGAACTGTTCCGACAGTGTGGTATTTTAGAACTGTTCCGACAGTGTGGTATTTTAGAACTGTTCCGACAGTGTGGTATTTTAGACCTGTTCCGACAGTGTGGTATTTTAGAACTGTTCCGACAGTGTGGTATTTTAGAACTGTTCCGACAGTGTGGTATTTTAGACCTGTTCCGACAGTGTGGTATTTTAGAACTGTTCCGACAGTGTGGTATTTTAGAACTGTTCCGACAGTGTGGTATTTTAGAACTGTTCCGACAGTGTGGTATTTTAGAACTGTTCCGACAGTGTGGTATTTTAGACCTGTTCCGACAGTGTGGTATTTTATACCTGTTCCGACAGTGTGGTATTTTAGAACTGTTCCGACAGTGTGGTATTTTAGAACTGTTCCGACAGTGTGGTATTTTAGAACTGTTCCGACAGTGTGGTATTTTAAAACTGTTCCGACAGTGTGGTATTTTAGAACTGTTCCGACAGTATGGTATTTTAGACCTGTTCCGACAGTGTGGTATTTTAGACCTGTTCCGACAGTGTGGTATTTTAGAACTGTTCCGACAGTGTGGTATTTTAGAACTGTTCCGACAGTGTGGTATTTTAGAACTGTTCCGACAGTGTGGTATTTTAGAACTGTTCCGACAGTGTGGTATTTTAGACCTGTTCCGACAGTGTGGTATTTTATACCTGTTCCGACAGTGTGGTATTTTAGAACTGTTCCGACAGTGTGGTATTTTAGAACTGTTCCGACAGTGTGGTATTTTAGACCTGTTTCGACAGTGTGGTATTTTAGAACTGTTCCGACAGTGTGGTATTTTAGACCTGTTCCGACAGTGTGGTATTTTAGAACTGTTCCGACAGTGTGGTATTTTAGACCTGTTCCGACAGTGTGGTATTTTAGAACTGTTCCGACAGTGTGGTATTTTAGAACTGTTCCGACAGTGTGGTATATTAGAACTGTTCCGACAGTGCGGTATTTTAGAACTGTTCCGACAGTGTGGTATTTTAGACCTGTTTCGACAGTGTGGTATTTTAGAACTGTTCCGACAGTGTGGTATTTTAGACCTGTTTCGACAGTGTGGTATTTTAGAACTGTTCCGACAGTGTGGTATTTTAGACCTGTTTCGACAGTGTGGTATTTTAGACCTGTTCCGACAGTGTGGTATTTTAGACCTGTTTCGACAGTGTGGTAATTTAGAACTGTTCCGACAGTGTGATATTTTAGACCTGTTTCGACAGTGTGGTATTTTAGAACTGTTCCGACAGTGTGGTATTTTAGACCTGTTTCGACAGTGTGGTATTTTAGACCTGTTTCGACAGTGTGGTATTTTAGAACTGTTCCGACAGTGTGGTATTTTAGAACTGTTCCGACAGTGTGGTATTTTAGAACTGTTCCGACAGTGTGGTATTTTAGACCTGTTCCGACAGTGTGGTATTTTATACCTGTTCCGACAGTGTGGTATTTTAGACCTGTTTCGACAGTGTGGTAATTTAGAACTGTTCCGACAGTGTGGTATTTTAGACCTGTTTCGACAGTGTGGTATTTTAGAACTGTTCCGACAGTGTGGTATTTTAGACCTGTTTCGACAGTGTGGTATTTTAGACCTGTTTCGACAGTGTGGTATTTTAGAACTGTTCCGACAGTGTGGTATTTTAGAACTGTTCCGACAGTGTGGTATTTTAGAACTGTTCCGACAGTGTGGTATTTTAGACCTGTTCCGACAGTGTGGTATTTTATACCTGTTCCGACAGTGTGGTATTTTAGACCTGTTTCGACAGTGTGGTATTTTAGACCTGTTCCGACAGTGTGGTATTTTAGACCTGTTTCGACAGTGTGGTAATTTAGAACTGTTCCGACAGTGTGGTATTTTAGACCTGTTTCGACAGTGTGGTATTTTAGAACTGTTCCGACAGTGTGGTATTTTAGACCTGTTTCGACAGTGTGGTATTTTAGACCTGTTTCGACAGTGTGGTATTTTAGAACTGTTCCGACAGTGTGGTATTTTAGAACTGTTCCGACAGTGTGGTATTTTAGAACTGTTCCGACAGTGTGGTATTTTAGACCTGTTCCGACAGTGTGGTATTTTATACCTGTTCCGACAGTGTGGTATTTTAGAACTGTTCCGACAGTGTGGTATTTTAGAACTGTTCCGACAGTGTGGTATTTTAGACCTGTTTCGACAGTGTGGTATTTTAGAACTGTTCCGACAGTGTGGTATTTTAGACCTGTTCCGACAGTGTGGTATTTTAGAACTGTTCCGACAGTGTGGTATTTTAGACCTGTTCCGACAGTGTGGTATTTTAGAACTGTTCCGACAGTGTGGTATTTTAGAACTGTTCCGACAGTGTGGTATTTTAGAACTGTTCCGACAGTGCGGTATTTTAGAACTGTTCCGACAGTGTGGTATTTTAGACCTGTTTCGACAGTGTGGTATTTTAGAACTGTTCCGACAGTGTGGTATTTTAGACCTGTTTCGACAGGGTGGTATTTTAGAACTGTTCCGACAGTGTGGTATTTTAGACCTGTTTCGACAGTGTGGTATTTTAGACCTGTTCCGACAGTGTGGTATTTTAGACCTGTTTCGACAGTGTGGTAATTTAGAACTGTTCCGACAGTGTGGTATTTTAGACCTGTTTCGACAGTGTGGTATTTTAGAACTGTTCCGACAGTGTGGTATTTTAGACCTGTTTCGACAGTGTGGTATTTTAGACCTGTTTCGACAGTGTGGTATTTTAGAACTGTTCCGACAGTGTGGTATTTTAGAACTGTTCCGACAGTGTGGTATTTTAGAACTGTTTCGACAGTGTGGTATTTTAGAACTGTTCCGACAGTGTGGTATTTTAGAACTGTTCCGACAGTGTGGTATTTTAGAACTGTTTCGACAGTGTGGTATTTTAGAACTGTTCCGACAGTGTGGTATTTTAGACCTGTTCCGACAGTATGGTATTTTAGAACTGTTCCGACAGTGTGGTATTTTAGAACTGTTCCGACAGTGTGGTATTTTAGAACTGTTTCGACAGTGTGGTATTTTAGAACTGTTCCGACAGTGTGGTATTTTAGAACTGTTCCGACAGTGTGGTATTTTAGAACTGTTCCGACAGTGTGGTATTTTAGAACTGTTTCGACAGTGTGGTATTTTAGAACTGTTCCGACAGTGTGGTATTTTAGAACTGTTCCGACAGTATGGTATTTTAGACCTGTTCCGACAGTGTGGTATTTTAGACCTGTTTCGACAGTGTGGTATTTTATACCTGTTCCGACAGTGTGGTATTTTAGAACTGTTCCGACAGTGTGGTATTTTAGAACTGTTCCGACAGTGTGGTATTTTAGACCTGTTCCGACAGTGTGGTATTTTAGACCTGTTCCGACAGTGTGGTATTTTATACCTGTTTCGACAGTGTGGTATTTTAGACCTGTTCCGACAGTGTGGTATTTTAGAACTGTTCCGACAGTGTGGTATTTTAGAACTGTTCCGACAGTGTGGTATTTTAGAACGGTTCCGACAGTGTGGTATTGTAGACCTGTTCCGACAGTGTGGTATTTTAGACCTGTTCCGACAGTGTGGTATTTTAGAACTGTTCCGACAGTGTGGTATTTTGTCTTTTTCGTTTTTTGACTACTACATAACTGTCTAAATCGGAAATTGGTTTGTTGGCAATCGACAGGAGAAATAAATTTATATCATAGCATAATATGCCGTCATTATAAGATAATATTGCACGTTCCGATTGACTTGCTAGGAATAAGCACATATCTTCTTAGGAAACTACACAGGTCTAGTTAACTCTCCAACACACAGCTTTGGTTTAGTTATCTGAGGTAAGATGTATTGACATATTCAGTATATAGATATATACGCTGTAATATCAAAATTGGAGAGTTTCTGAGTGATTATCCAAATCACTGAAAAATTCTCCAATTATGACACCTAACACTGTTGGGCAATATGAACTATTCACAATTAAGTAATGAAATACAATTTTATATATGTCTGAAATATTGACAGAACACCAGAGGATGAATATTCCAGCCAAGGTCATAACATTTGTATTACGAGATGTTGGATACAATCATTACCTACAGTATCGAGGCTTACTCAATGCATGTGTCAGTAACATGTAGAATGTCGGTAGTTTTCTCCGGGTACACTCGTAATCCATTCTATGATAGAACATGTTATCCTTGTGTTTTATTCACTAAACTCTTAATCCATTCTATGATAGAACATGTTATCCTTGTGTTTTATTCACTAAACTCTTAATCCATTCTATGATAGAACATGTTATCCTTGTGTTTTATTCACTACACTCGTTATCCATTCTATGATAGAACATGTTATCCTTGTGTTTTATTCACTAAACTCTTAATCCATTCTATGATAGAACATGTTATCCTTGTGTTTTATTCACTACACTCGTTATCCATTCTATGATAGAACATGTTATCCTTGTGTTTTATTCACTACACTCGTTATCCATTATATGATAGAACATGTTATCGTTGTGTTTTATTCACTAAACTCGTAATCCATTCTATGATAGAACATGTTATCCTTGTGTTTTATTCACTACACTCGTTATCCATTATATGATAGAACATGTTATCCTTGTGTTTTATTCACTAAACTCGTAATCCATTCTATGATAGAACATGTTATCCTTGTGTTTTATTCACTACACTCGTTATCCATTATATGATAGAACATGTTATCCTTGTGTTTTATTCACTACACTCGTATTCCATTACATGATAGAACATGTTATCCTTGTGTTTTATTCACTACACTCGTAATCCATTCTATGATAGAACATGTTATCCTTGTGTTTTATTCACTACCCTCGTAATCCATTCTATGATAAAACATGTTATCCTTGTGTTTTATTCACTAAGTCACTAAGAGGTTTGAGCCCATAAAACTAGCCAAGAAAGTGGACGGTCATGTACTTGTCTGTTAGGGGTTTCGATTGCTTTTCTTTCTAAGATTTTTCTGAAGTATTTTGGAACTGTTCCGACAGTGTGGTATTCTTGGAACTGTTCCGACAGTGTGGTATTCTTGGAACTGTTCCGACAGTATGGTATATCCGACAGCGTGGTACTTTTTTTCCCTGTTCCGACAGTGTGGTATTTTTTGGAACGGTTCCGACAGTGTGGTATTTTTTGGAACGGCTACGACAGTGTGGTATGTTTGGAACGGTTCCGACTTTGTGGTATTTTTTGTTTTGTTTTTCATTTTATTGTGGAAATTCGTTCAGTTATTTTGTTTTCTTAAGTCCAGAAAGTTGCATTAACTACCATTCATTGCTACTACTACCAATGTTTGTTATGACCACGGATATTTTCCACTTGTCGTAAACGCTTCTCGGTCCTTTCGTCATTCATGACTTATCACCGGGTTTGTAACTAGATTAGCACGACGGGTGCCACTAGTGGAGCAGGCACTGCTTACCTTTCCGGAGCACCTGAGTTCATCTCCGGATTTTAGTGGGTTCGTGTTACTCGATCTTTAGTTTTATGCGTATGTTTTGTAGATCGTTGTTTGTCCTTTTGTACCTTTTCTCTTCGATATACGGATTCTGATTACCCCTTTGGCATCTTCAAACTCTTCTTGTTACTATTGACAACGCTGATATATTCCTTGAAACGCTATGGCATAATAAGATCCTACTACATGTACCAATGTGCAGAGCACTTGAATTCATCCCGGTGTTTAGTGGGCCTCGTGTTGCTCGATCTTTAGTTTTCTGTGTAGTGTTGTGTAGATCGTTATTTGTCCTTTAGTCTTTTTTCATTTGACCATGGTGTTATATGTCCTTCTTCGATTTACGGATTCTGATTACACCTTTGGTATTTTCAAACACTTCTTAAAATGTATCTACTTAACACTGACCTAATATATGTTCTGAAAGCATTCCTATTTCCATAGAATTTGAAATGCATATGTAAATGATATGTTTGACGGAGTTTGATCTCAGAGCACTCCGTTTTCAAAGAATAATTTAATCAGAATCATATTGCTGTAAAATTCGTTCTATTTTATGCTTTGTTTTTTTTTTGTTTGCTTGTTTTTTGATTGCCTTAAGTAGAGATTTTGCACTCCATTGTTCCTGATACAGCAAATTTGACATAACGCCAGTTTGTAAATTAAACGAAACTAAAACTAAAACGACAAGGTAAACCATCCTTGCTTAGAAATAGCAATCTGTGTTATCTTAAAAAAACACAAATAGAAATAACAATGATATAGCAACCCTGTTTTATTAGATAACAAAATCTGTGTTCTGATAAAAGCAAATAAAAATAACTATTATCTAATGCAAAGCATAGAATTGCACTATTGTCGTGTGAACTTTTGAGGTCCCAATTTTCCGTATGGCTTGTGTATGCTAATGTTTTATATCCTGTATAAATATATGAAATCACTCAGGAATTATGACAACAATTTGTCATTTTGACTATTGTATTGTCTGTCCTTCTTTGATTTCCGGGTTTAGATCACTCCTTTGGTATCTTCAAACTTTCATTGTCCAACATTGTGCATATCATAGCATATTTTCAGTTTTTTCACGACATTGTTTATAAATGAAAAAATTCAATATACCAAAATGATAACCAGAAGACGTAAATCGAAGGACAGACAATACAATAGTCAAAATGACAAACAATACAATAGTCAAAATGACAAACAATGATCAACACAAAACTACACAGAAAACCAAAGATTGAGTAACACGAACCACAAGAAAAAATTGTGAATTCTTTTATTATTTATAGCTTTTGCTAAACTATTTATCTTAATGCTAAGACAATATATAGGATGATACCTTGTGAAAAATCTATTTCCTGTTAAAATGTTAGAAAAACGTCAGAATAATTTTATTTTAAATTCTTCGATTTTTTAAACTGAAATGAGATCGGGTAGTCCACTTTTCGACGTCTATGCCAAAATATATTTTTATTTCTACATTTCCATAAGGTGAAAGAAGCTTTGTCAAGGCCACCACAGCAAGAATTTTGCAAAAGCGTTTCGTATGAAGGTTTCGTAACTTCCAAGATGATCTAAGCTTCTTCGATCTTGTCGGAATATGCACTATATGTAAGACGAAGATTTGATTGGAAAAAAAACCATACAATGCAATCACTTGTCACCCTGAACATAGTTTTCAAGATACCTGATGTGAGAGCAATGCGTTGATAGTTTGTCATTTCCGAGTAATTATGTGCTGGTTTATGGATTTACTGTTAGTAATTTCCAAATGGTTGCTCGATCTCTGGTATTTTAGACACGTTCTAAAGATCAACAAGAATTTGAAGGCTTGATGTGGAAGATGCGTAAGAGGATCACAAAGAATAACAGCAGGACTATTTTCAGCGTCATAAGCTTTATTCAATGGTGTCTTTAGACTAAAGGGTGTTTTACCCAATTTTATGATTAAGTATAAAGTCATCCTTTTTTATCTATTTGATTCTGTAATGTAATTTTCAGCAGGAGAATTGTTTGAGTTGAGCAAAAAGGATTTAAAAAAATATAAATAAACTGAAATAGTAAGAACAACAACGGTACAAACACAATTGACATGATTTAAGTATTGTTATAATCGTCATTAGATAATAAAAACCCATGCGCATAGAGTCGTCGACCCTTTCTCTTTGTCATCTTCTGAACATCTGTAACATTCATCACTACCTCTACATGATCTTATGCCACGTCCAAACTGTTGGCACATGGAACAGCGTCTTGGATTCGGAATGAATAAATTAACTTTGAGTAGTTTAAATCGAAATGTGTGAATTTTACAGCAGTAAATGAAATACTTTTCACATGAGTAATAACTTGGATTTTATGTTCTACATATATGTCTTTTATTGCTTAATCAGATAATTGACTCGGTATGAATTTAAATTCCATGAATCTTTTTGAAACCTTCATTATTTTTGCCCACCTGTCATAATAGAGTAACAAAAGGGGGCAATACTTCTGTAGATCTCCATGACGCATAAGTCATTTCAGTAATAGCATACTCTAACAGAATAATTTCTATTATAATCACAAGCTTCGTGTGTGTGGTTATATAGGGAAACAACCGTTCAAATTGCCGACTACACTATTGACTTAGCGCTTTCTATCACCATCATATCCCACCAAGAAGCTGCTTTATCCATTAAGAAAGACAATTCATAAGAAAAAGCAGTGTTCGCAATATTTTGTTTATGGGCATTGCGTGACCAGTCGATTGATCTAACCTAGTCGATTAGACCTCCCGTATAGATTAGGAAGAGATCAAAGTTGTGTGTTACCACGAGCTCGTCCATCACCACCAAGGACTGATAGAAACATGCGCTCAACGTGTCACCCCATATTAGTCAGGCGTCTACAATAATCAGGAGGATACCGTATGCTTATTCTTTATACCCTTGTCCTACACTTTGGGACTTTTGGCTTGCAAATGGTGAAGTTTTTATTACAGTAATATGCTGCAACATAAGCATGTAGAATGTGATATAACAGATACAATCAGGTGTGATTCAAATTTAATGTGATGGGGAAGATGATTTCTGAGATTTATGAATCTCCGTCTCCCATTTAACACGTTGTTTTATATGGAGTTCCAATTACCACGACTTTTGTGATGTGTTCTATATATTAGAATATTATCATGTTCCAGTTTCTGACTATACACCGAAAGAACATCAAAAGTACTGTTCCCTCACGTGTTTCCTTTATTTCACACGAGCAGTCTTTTAACAGTAATGATCGTCAGCTTAAACCAACATTTCACATGAATTTGAAATTTCTATTTGAGAATTATATTTGATGGTAGATTGACAATATTTAAGATTACTATATTTAAGGATAACAAAGGTCACGGGACTAAACAGGAGAATGGCAATTCTTATAACCATATGTTAAGTAATAAACGTAAGGAAAAAACGACGGAGCAATGAAAAATCGAAAATCCAGAGACACATGCAACATTGGTCACAAGGTATATAACGATAACAAGCAAAACAAAAACATAACACAGACAACAATGAGCAACAAAAAAACATATGTAAGTAACTACTGTTTCTTATTAGACACCCACTATGTTACTTATACAAAAACATCTATAAGTAGCTACTGTTTCTTATTAGACACCCACTATGTTACTTATACAAAAACATCTATAAGTAGCTACTGTTTCTTATTAGACACCCGCTATGTTACTTATACAAAAACATCTGTAAGTAGCCACTATTTCTTATTAGAAACCCGCTATGTTACTTATACAAAACATCTGTAAGTAGCTACTGTTTCTTATTAGACACCCGCTATGTTACTTATACAAAAACATCTATAAGTAGCTACTGTTTCTTATTAGACACCCACTATGTTACTTATAGAAAAACATCCATAAGTAGCTACTGTTTCTTATTAGACACCCGCTATGTTACGTATACAAAAACATCTATAAGTAGTTACTGTTTCTTATTAGACACCCGCTATGTTACTTATACAAAAACATCTATAAGTAGCTACTGTTTCTTATTAGACACCCACTATGTTACTAATACACAAACATCTGTAAGTAGCTACTGTTTCTTATTAGACACCCGCTATGTTACTTATACAAAAACATCTATAAGTAGTTACTGTTTCTTATTAGACACCCGCTATGTTACTTATACAAAAACATCTATAAGTAGTTACTGTTTCTTATTAGACACCCGCTATGTTACTTATACAAAAACATCTGTAAGTAGTTACTGTTTCTTATTAGACACCCACTATGTTACTTATACAAAAACATCTATAAGTAGTTACTGTTTCTTATTAGACACCCGCTATGTTACTTATACAAAAACATCTATAAGTAGTTACTGTTTCTTATTAGACACCCGCTATGTTACTTATGCAAAAACATCTATAAGTAGTTACTGTTTCTTATTAGACACCCGCTATGTTACTTATGCAAAAACATCTATAAGTAGCTACTGTTTCTTATTAGACACCCGCTATGTTACTTATGCAAAAACATCTAAAAGTAGTTACTGTTTCTTATTAGACACCCGCTATGTTACTTATACAAAAACATCTATAAGTAGTTACTGTTTCTTATTAGACACCCGCTATGTTACTTATGCAAAAATATCTATAAGTAGTTACTGTTTCTTATTAGACACCCACTATGTTACTTATACAAACACATCTATAAGTAGTTACTGTTTCTTATTAGATACTCGCTATGTTACTTATACAAAAACATCTATAAGTAACTACGGTTTCTTATTAGAAACCCGCTATGTTACTAATACAAAAACATCTATAAGTAGCTACTGTTTCTTATTAGACACCCGCTATGTTACTTATACAAAAACATCTATAAGTAGTTACTGTTTCTTATTAGACACCCGCTATGTTACTTATACAAAAACATCTATAAGTAGTTACTGTTTCTTATTAGACACCGGCTATGTTACTTATACAAAAACATCTATAAGTAGTTACTGTTTCTTATTAGACACCGGCTATGTTACTTATACAAAAACATCTATAAGTAGCTACTGTTTCTTATTAGACACCCGCTATGTTACTTATACAAAAACATCTATAAGTAGTTACTGTTTCTTATTAGACACCCGCTATGTTACTTATACAAAAACATCTGTAAGTAGCTACTGTTTCTTATTAGACACCCGCTATGTTACTTATACAAAAACATCTATAAGTAGTTACTGTTTCTTATTAGAAACCCGCTATGTTACTTATACAAAAACATCTGTAAGTAGCTACTGTTTCTTATTAGACATCTGCTATGTTACTTATACAAAAACATCTATAAGTAGTTACTGTTTCTTATTAGACACCCGCTATGTTACTTATACAAAAACATCAATAAGTAGTTACTGTTTCTTATTAGACATCCGCTATGTTACTTATACAAAAACATCTGTAAGTAGTTACTGTTTCTTATTAGAAACTCGCTATGTTACTTATACAAAAACATCTATAAGTAGCTACTGTTTCTTATTAGACACCCACTATGTTACTTATACAAAAACATCTATAAGTAGCTACTGTTTCTTATTAGACACCCGCTATGTTACTTATACAAAAACATCTATAAGTAGTTACTGTTTCTTATTAGATACTCGCTATGTTACTTATACAAAAACATCTATAAGTAGTTACTGTTTCTTATTAGATACTCGCTATGTTACTTATACAAAAACATCTATAAGTAACTACTGTTTCTTATTAGACACCCGCTATGTTACTTATACAAAAACATCTATAAGTAGTTACTGTTTCTTATTAGACACCCGCTATGTTACTTATACAAAAACATCTATAAGTAGCTACTGTTTGTTATTAGACACCCGCTATGTTACTTATACAAAAACATTTGTAAAGTAGCTACTGTTTCTTATTAGACACCCGCTATGTTACTTATACAAAAACATCTATAAGTAGCTACTGTTTCTTATTAGACACCCACTATGTTACTTATACAAAAACATCTATAAGTAGTTACTGTTTCTTATTAGACACCCACTATGTTACTTATACAAAAACATCTATAAGTAGTTACTGTTTCTTATTAGACACCCACTATGTTACTTATGCAAAAACATCTATAAGTAGCTACTGTTTCTTATTAGACACCCGCTATGTTACTTATACAAAAACATCTATAAGTAGTTACTGTTTCTTATTAGATACTCGCTATGTTACTTATACAAAAACATCTATAAGTAGCTACTGTTTCTTATTAGATACTCGCTATGTTACTTATACAAAAACATCTATAAGTAACTACTGTTTGTTATTAGACACCCGCTATGTTACTTATACAAAAACATCTATAAGTAGTTACTGTTTCTTATTAGACACCCGCTATGTTACTTATACAAAAACATCTGTAAGTAGCTACTGTTTCTTATTAGACACCCGCTATGTTACTTATACAAAAACATCTGTAAGTATTTACTGTTTCTTATTAGACACCGGCTATGTTACTTATACAAAAACATCTATAAGTAGTTACTGTTTCTTATTAGACACCGGCTATGTTACTTATACAAAAACATCTATAAGTAGTTAATGTTTCTTATTAGACACCCGCTATGTTACTTATACAAAAACATCTATAAGTAGTTACTGTTTCTTATTAGCCACCGGCTATGTTACTTATACAAAAACATCTATAAGTAGCTACTGTTTCTTATTAGACACCCGCTATGTTACTTATACAAAAACATCTATAAGTAGTTACTGTTTCTTATTAGACACCCACTATGCTACTTATACAAAAACATCTATAAGTAGCTACTGTTTCTTATTAGACACCCGCTATGTTACTTATACAAAAACATCTATAAGTAGTTACTGTTTCTTATTAGACACCCACTATGCTACTTATACAAAAACATCTATAAGTAGCTACTGTTTCTTATTAGACACCCGCTATGTTACTTATACAAAAACATCTATAAGTAGTTACTGTTTCTTATTAGCCACCGGCTATGTTACTTATACAAAAACATTTGTAAAGTAGCTACTGTTTCTTATTAGACACCCACTATGTTACTTATACAAAAACATCTATAAGTAGTTACTGTTTCTTATTAGACACCCACTATGTTACTTAAACAAAAACATCCATAAGTAGCTACTGTTTCTTATTAGACACCCGCTATGTTACTTATACAAAAACATCTATAAGTAGTTAATGTTTCTTATTAGACACCCGCTATGTTACTTATACAAAAACATCTATAAGTAGTTACTGTTTCTTATTAGCCACCGGCTATGTTACTTATACAAAAACATCTATAAGTAGCTACTGTTTCTTATTAGACACCCGCTATGTTACTTATACAAAAACATCTATAAGTAGTTACTGTTTCTTATTAGACACCCACTATGCTACTTATACAAAAACATCTATAAGTAGCTACTGTTTCTTATTAGACACCCGCTATGTTACTTATACAAAAACATCTATAAGTAGTTACTGTTTCTTATTAGACACCCACTATGCTACTTATACAAAAACATCTATAAGTAGCTACTGTTTCTTATTAGACACCCGCTATGTTACTTATACAAAAACATCTATAAGTAGTTACTGTTTCTTATTAGCCACCGGCTATGTTACTTATACAAAAACATTTGTAAAGTAGCTACTGTTTCTTATTAGACACCCACTATGTTACTTATACAAAAACATCTATAAGTAGTTACTGTTTCTTATTAGACACCCACTATGTTACTTAAACAAAAACATCCATAAGTAGCTACTGTTTCTTATTAGACACCCGCTATGTTACTTATAGAAAAACATCTATAAGTAGTTACTGTTTCTTATTAGATACTCGCTATGTTACTTATACAAAAACATCTATAAGTAGCTACTGTTTCTTATTAGATACTCGCTATGTTACTTATACAAAAACATCTATAAGTAACTACTGTTTCTTATTAGACACCCGCTATGTTACTTATACAAAAACATCTATAAGTAGTTACTGTTTCTTATTAGACACCCGCTATGTTACTTATACAAAAACATCTGTAAGTAGCTACTGTTTCTTATTAGACACCCGCTATGTTACTTATACAAAAACATCTGTAAGTAGTTACTGTTTCTTATTAGACACCGGCTATGTTACTTATACAAAAACATCTATAAGTAGTTACTGTTTCTTATTAGACACCCGCTATGTTACTTATACAAAAACATCTATAAGTAGTTACTGTTTCTTATTAGACACCCGCTATGTTACTTATACAAAAACATCTGTAAGTAGCTACTGTTTCTTATTAGACACCCGCTATGTTACTTATACAAAAACATCTGTAAGTATTTACTGTTTCTTATTAGACTCCGGCTATGTTACTTATACAAAAACATCTATAAGTAGTTACTGTTTCTTATTAGACACCGGCTATGTTACTTATACAAAAACATCTATAAGTAGTTACTGTTTCTTATTAGACACCCGCTATGTTACTTATACAAAAACATCTATAAGTAGTTACTGTTTCTTATTAGCCACCGGCTATGTTACTTATACAAAAACATTTGTAAAGTAGCTACTGTTTCTTATTAGACACCCACTATGTTACTTATACAAAAACATCTATAAGTAGTTACTGTTTCTTATTAGACACCCACTATGCTACTTATACAAAAACATCTATAAGTAGCTACTGTTTCTTATTAGACACCCGCTATGTTACTTATACAAAAACATCTATAAGTAGTTACTGTTTCTTATTAGACACCCACTATGCTACTTATACAAAAACATCTATAAGTAGCTACTGTTTCTTATTAGACACCCGCTATGTTACTTATACAAAAACATCTATAAGTAGTTACTGTTTCTTATTAGCCACCGGCTATGTTACTTATACAAAAACATTTGTAAAGTAGCTACTGTTTCTTATTAGACACCCACTATGTTACTTATACAAAAACATCTATAAGTAGTTACTGTTTCTTATTAGACACCCACTATGTTACTTAAACAAAAACATCCATAAGTAGCTACTGTTTCTTATTAGAAACCCGCTATGTTACTTATACAAAAACATCTATAAGTAGTTAATGTTTCTTATTAGACACCCGCTATGTTACTTATACAAAAACATCTATAAGTAGTTACTGTTTCTTATTAGCCACCGGCTATGTTACTTATACAAAAACATCTATAAGTAGCTACTGTTTCTTATTAGACACCCGCTATGTTACTTATACAAAAACATCTATAAGTAGTTACTGTTTCTTATTAGACACCCACTATGCTACTTATACAAAAACATCTATAAGTAGCTACTGTTTCTTATTAGACACCCGCTATGTTACTTATACAAAAACATCTATAAGTAGTTACTGTTTCTTATTAGACACCCACTATGCTACTTATACAAAAACATCTATAAGTAGCTACTGTTTCTTATTAGACACCCGCTATGTTACTTATACAAAAACATCTATAAGTAGTTACTGTTTCTTATTAGCCACCGGCTATGTTACTTATACAAAAACATTTGTAAAGTAGCTACTGTTTCTTATTAGACACCCACTATGTTACTTATACAAAAACATCTATAAGTAGTTACTGTTTCTTATTAGACACCCACTATGTTACTTAAACAAAAACATCCATAAGTAGCTACTGTTTCTTATTAGACACCCGCTATGTTACTTATAGAAAAACATCTATAAGTAGTTACTGTTTCTTATTAGATACTCGCTATGTTACTTATACAAAAACATCTATAAGTAGCTACTGTTTCTTATTAGATACTCGCTATGTTACTTATACAAAAACATCTATAAGTAACTACTGTTTCTTATTAGACACCCGCTATGTTACTTATACAAAAACATCTATAAGTAGTTACTGTTTCTTATTAGACACCCGCTATGTTACTTATACAAAAACATCTGTAAGTAGCTACTGTTTCTTATTAGACACCCGCTATGTTACTTATACAAAAACATCTGTAAGTAGTTACTGTTTCTTATTAGACACCGGCTATGTTACTTATACAAAAACATCTATAAGTAGTTACTGTTTCTTATTAGACACCGGCTATGTTACTTATACAAAAACATCTATAAGTAGTTACTGTTTCTTATTAGACACCGCTATGCTACTTATACAAAAACATCTTTAAGTAGTTACTGTTTCTTATTAGCCACCGGCTATGTTACTTATACAAAAACAT
This sequence comes from Bathymodiolus brooksi, assembly GCA_963680875.1. Classification (NCBI taxonomy): domain Eukaryota; kingdom Metazoa; phylum Mollusca; class Bivalvia; order Mytilida; family Modiolidae; genus Bathymodiolus; species Bathymodiolus brooksi. The sequence goes on from OY804575.1 coordinate 125,451,653, forward strand.
CTATAAGTAGCTACTGTTTCTTATTAGACACCCGCTATGTTACTTATACAAAAACATTTGTAAAGTAGCTACTGTTTCTTATTAGACACCCACTATGTTACTTATACAAAAACATCTATAAGTAGTTACTGTTTCTTATTAGACACCCACTATGTTACTTATACAAAAACATCTATAAGTAGCTACTGTTTCTTATTAGACACCAGCTATGTTACTGATAGAAAAACATCTATAAGTAGTTACTGTTTCTTATTAGATACTCGCTATGTTACTTATACAAAAACATCTATAAGTAGCTACTGTTTCTTGTTAGATACTCGCTATGTTACTTATACAAAAACATCTATAAGTAACTACTGTTTCTTATTAGACACCCGCTATGTTACTTATACAAAAACATCTATAAGTAGTTACTGTTTCTTATTAGACACCCGCTATGTTACTTATACAAAAACATCTGTAAGTAGCTACTGTTTCTTATTAGACACCCGCTATGTTACTTATACAAAAACATCTGTAAGTAGTTACTGTTTCTTATTAGACACCGGCTATGTTACTTATACAAAAACATCTATAAGTAGTTACTGTTTCTTATTAGACACCGGCTATGTTACTTATACAAAAACATCTATAAGTAGTTACTGTTTCTTATTAGACACCGGCTATGTTACTTATACAAAAACATCTATAAGTAGTTACTGTTTCTTATTAGCCACCGGCTATGTTACTTATACAAAAACATCTATAAGTAGCTACTGTTTCTTATTAGACACCCGCTATGTTACTTATACAAAAACATCTATAAGTAGTTACTGTTTCTTATTAGACACCGGCTATGTTACTTATACAAAAACATCTATAAGTAGCTACTGTTTCTTATTAGACACCCGCTATGTTACTTATACAAAAACATCTATAAGTAGTTACTGTTTCTTATTAGACACCCGCTATGTTACTTATACAAAAACATCTGTAAGTAGCTACTGTTTCTTATTAGACACCCGCTATGTTACTTATACAAAAACATCTATAAGTAGTTACTGTTTCTTATTAGACACCGGCTATGTTACTTATACAAAAACATCTATAAGTAGCTACTGTTTCTTATTAGACACCCGCTATGTTACTTATACAAAAACATCTATAAGTAGTTACTGTTTCTTATTAGACACCCGCTATGTTACTTATACAAAAACATCTGTAAGTAGCTACTGTTTCTTATTAGACACCCGCTATGTTACTTATACAAAAACATCTATAAGTAGTTACTGTTTCTTATTAGAAACCCGCTATGTTACTTATACAAAAACATCTGTAAGTAACTAATGTTTCTTATTAGACACCAGCTATGTTACTTATACAAAAACATCTGTAAGTAGCTACTGTTTCTTATTAGACATCCGCTATGTTACTTATACAAAAACATCTATAAGTAGTTACTGTTTCTTATTAGACACCCGCTATGTTACTTATACAAAAACATCAATAAGTAGTTACTGTTTCTTATTAGACATCCGCTATGTTACTTATACAAAAACATCTGTAAGTAGTTACTGTTTCTTATTAGAAACTCGCTATGTTACTTATACAAAAACATCTATAAGTAGCTACTGTTTCTTATTAGACACCCGCTATGTTACTTATACAAAAACATCTATAAGTAGTTACTGTTTCTTATTAGACACCCGCTATGTTACTTATACAAAAACATCTATAAGTAGCTACTGTTTCTTATTAGACACCCGCTATGTTACTTATACAAAAACATCTATAAGTAGTTACTGTTTCTTATTAGAAACTCGCTATGTTACTTATACAGAAACATCTGTAAGTAGCTACTATTTCTTATTAAACACCAGCTATGTTACTTATACAAAAACATCTGTAAGTAGCTACTGTTTCTTACTAGACACCCACTATGTTACTTATACAGAAACATCTGTAAGTAGCTACTGTTTCTTATTAGACACCAGCTATGTTACTTATACAAAAACATCTGTAAGTAGCTACTGTTTCTTATTAGACATCCGCTATGTTACTTATGCAAAAACATCTATAAGTAGTTACTGTTTCTTATTAGAAACCCGCTATGTTACTTATACAAAAACATCTGTAAGTAGCTACTGTTTCTTATTAGACACCCGCTATGCTACTTATACAAAAACATCTATAAGTAGTTACTGTTTCTTATTAGAAACCCGCTATGTTACCTATACAAATACATCTGTAAGTAGCTACTGTTTCCTATTAGACACCAGCTATGTTACTTATACAAACACATCTGTAAGTAACTACTGTTTCTTATTAGACACCCGCTATGCTACTTATACAAAAACATCTATAAGTAGCTACTGTTTCTTATTAGATACTCGCTATGTTACTTATACAAAAACATCTATAAGTAACTACTGTTTCTTATTAGACACCCGCTATGTTACTTATACAAAAACATCTGTAAGTAGTTACTGTTTCTTATTAGACACCGCTATGTTACTTATATAAAAACATCTATAAGTAGTTACTGTTTCTTATTAGACACCGGCTATGTTACTTATACAAAAACATCTATAAGTAGTTACTGTTTCTTATTAGACACCGGCTATGTTACTTATACAAAAACATCTATAAGTAGCTACTGTTTCTTATTAGACACCCGCTATGCTACTTATACAAAAACATCTATAAGTAGCTACTGTTTCTTATTAGATACTCGCTATGTTACTTATACAAAAACATCTATAAGTAACTACTGTTTCTTATTAGCCACCGGCTATGTTACTTATACAAAAACATTTGTAAAGTAGCTACTGTTTCTTATTAGACACCCGCTATGTTACTTATAGAAAAACATCTATAAGTAGTTACTGTTTCTTATTAGATACTCGCTATGTTACTTATACAAAAACATCTATAAGTAGCTACTGTTTCTTATTAGATACTCGCTATGTTACTTATACAAAAACATCTATAAGTAACTACTGTTTCTTATTAGACACCCGCTATGTTACTTATACAAAAACATCTATAAGTAGTTACTGTTTCTTATTAGACACCCGCTATGTTACTTATACAAAAACATCTGTAAGTAGCTACTGTTTCTTATTAGACACCCGCTATGTTACTTATACAAAAACATCTGTAAGTAGTTACTGTTTCTTATTAGACACCGGCTATGTTACTTATACAAAAACATCTATAAGTAGTTACTGTTTCTTATTAGACACCGGCTATGTTACTTATACAAAAACATCTATAAGTAGTTACTGTTTCTTATTAGACACCGGCTATGTTACTTATACAAAAACATCTATAAGTAGTTACTGTTTCTTATTAGCCACCGGCTATGTTACTTATACAAAAACATCTATAAGTAGCTACTGTTTCTTATTAGACACCCGCTGTGTTACTTATACAAAAACATCTATAAGTAGTTACTGTTTCTTATTAGACACCGGCTATGTTACTTATACAAAAACATCTATAAGTAGCTACTGTTTCTTATTAGACACCCGCTATGTTACTTATACAAAAACATCTATAAGTAGTTACTGTTTCTTATTAGACACCCGCTATGTTACTTATACAAAAACATCTGTAAGTAGCTACTGTTTCTTATTAGACACTCGCTATGTTACTTATACAAAAACATCTATAAGTAGTTACTGTTTCTTATTAGACACCGGCTATGTTACTTATACAAAAACATCTATAAGTAGCTACTGTTTCTTATTAGACACCCGCTATGTTACTTATACAAAAACATCTATAAGTAGTTACTGTTTCTTATTAGACACCCGCTATGTTACTTATACAAAAACATCTGTAAGTAGCTACTGTTTCTTATTAGACACCCGCTATGTTACTTATACAAAAACATCTATAAGTAGTTACTGTTTCTTATTAGAAACCCGCTGTGTTACTTATACAAAAACATCTGTAAGTAACTAATGTTTCTTATTAGACACCAGCTATGTTACTTATACAAAAACATCTGTAAGTAGCTACTGTTTCTTATTAGACATCCACTATGTTACTTATACAAAAACATCTATAAGTAGTTACTGTTTCTTATTAGACACCCGCTATGTTACTTATACAAAAACATCAATAAGTAGTTACTGTTTCTTATTAGACATCCGCTATGTTACTTATACAAAAACATCTGTAAGTAGTTACTGTTTCTTATTAGAAACTCGCTATGTTACTTATACAAAAACATCTATAAGTAGCTACTGTTTCTTATTAGACACCCGCTATGTTACTTATACAAAAACATCTATAAGTAGTTACTGTTTCTTATTAGACACCCGCTATGTTACTTATACAAAAACATCTATAAGTAGTTACTGTTTCTTATTAGAAAGTCGCTATGTTACTTATACAGAAACATCTGTAAGTAGCTACTGTTTCTTATTAGACACCAGCTATGTTACTTATACAAAACCATCTGTAAGTAGCTACTGTTTCTTACTAGACACCCACTATGTTACTTATACAAAAACATCTATAAGTAGCTACTGTTTCTTATTAGACACCCGCTATGTTACTTATACAAAAACATCTATAAGTAGTTACTGTTTCTTATTAGACACCGGCTATGTTACTTATACAAAAACATCTATAAGTAGCTACTGTTTCTTATTAGACACCCGCTATGTTACTTATACAAAAACATCTATAAGTAGTTACTGTTTCTTATTAGACACCGGCTATGTTACTTATACAAAAACATCTGTAAGTAGCTACTGTTTCTTATTAGACATCCGCTATGTTACTTATACAAAAACATCTATAAGTAGTTACTGTTTCTTATTAGACACCCGCTATGTTACTTATACAAAAACATCAATAAGTAGTTACTGTTTCTTATTAGACATCCGCTATGTTACTTATACAAAAACATCTGTAAGTAGTTACTGTTTCTTATTAGAAACTCGCTATGTTACTTATACAAAAACATCTATAAGTAGCTACTGTTTCTTATTAGACACCCGCTATGTTACTTATACAAAAACATCTATAAGTAGTTACTGTTTCTTATTAGACACCCGCTATGTTACTTATACAAAAACATCTATAAGTAGCTACTGTTTCTTATTAGACACCCGCTATGTTACTTATACAAAAACATCTATAAGTAGTTACTGTTTCTTATTAGAAACTCGCTATGTTACTTATACAGAAACATCTGTAAGTAGCTACTGTTTCTTATTAGACACCAGCTATGTTACTTATACAAAAACATCTGTAAGTAGCTACTGTTTCTTACTAGACACCCACTATGTTACTTATACAGAAACATCTGTAAGTAGCTACTGTTTCTTATTAGACACCAGCTATGTTACTTATACAAAAACATCTGTAAGTAGCTACTGTTTCTTATTAGACATCCGCTATGTTACTTATGTAAAAACATCTATAAGTAGTTACTGTTTCTTATTAGAAACCCGCTATGTTACTTATACAAAAACATCTGTAAGTAGCTACTGTTTCTTATTAGACACCCGCTATGCTACTTATACAAAACATCTATAAGTAGTTACTGTTTCTTATTAGAAACCCGCTATGTTACCTATACAAATACATCTGTAAGTAGCTACTGTTTCCTATTAGACACCAGCTATGTTACTTATACAAACACATCTGTAAGTAACTACTGTTTCTTATTAGACACCCGCTATGCTACTTATACAAAAACATCTATAAGTAGCTACTGTTTCTTATTAGATACTCGCTATGTTACTTATACAAAAACATCTATAAGTAACTACTGTTTCTTATTAGACACCCGCTATGTTACTTATACAAAAACATCTGTAAGTAGTTACTGTTTCTTATTAGACACCGCTATGTTACTTATATAAAAACATCTATAAGTAGTTACTGTTTCTTATTAGACACCGGCTATGTTACTTATACAAAAACATCTATAAGTAGTTACTGTTTCTTATTAGACACCGGCTATGTTACTTATACAAAAACATCTATAAGTAGCTACTGTTTCTTATTAGACACCCGCTATGCTACTTATACAAAAACATCTATAAGTAGCTACTGTTTCTTATTAGATACTCGCTATGTTACTTATACAAAAACATCTATAAGTAACTACTGTTTCTTATTAGCCACCGGCTATGTTACTTATACAAAAACATTTGTAAAGTAGCTACTGTTTCTTATTAGACACCCACTATGTTACTTATACAAAAACATCTATAAGTAGTTACTGTTTCTTATTAGACACCCACTATGTTACTTATACAAAAACATCTATAAGTAGCTGCTGTTTCTTATTAGACACCCGCTATGTTACTTATAGAAAAACATCTATAAGTAGTTACTGTTTCTTATTAGATACTCGCTATGTTACTTATACAAAAACATCTATAAGTAGCTACTGTTTCTTATTAGATACTCGCTATGTTACTTATACAAAAACATCTATAAGTAACTACTGTTTCTTATTAGACACCCGCTATGTTACTTATACAAAAACATCTATAAGTAGTTACTGTTTCTTATTAGACACCCGCTATGTTACTTATACAAAAACATCTGTAAGTAGCTACTGTTTCTTATTAGACACCCGCTATGTTACTTATACAAAAACATCTGTAAGTAGTTACTGTTTCTTATTAGACACCGGCTATGTTACTTATACAAAAACATCTATAAGTAGTTACTGTTTCTTATTAGACACCGGCTATGTTACTTATACAAAAACATCTATAAGTAGTTACTGTTTCTTATTAGACACCGGCTATGTTACTTATACAAAAACATCTATAAGTAGTTACTGTTTCTTATTAGCCACCGGTTATGTTACTTATACAAAAACATCTATAAGTAGCTACTGTTTCTTATTAGACACCCGCTGTGTTACTTATACAAAAACATCTATAAGTAGTTACTGTTTCTTATTAGACACCGGCTATGTTACTTATACAAAAACATCTATAAGTAGCTACTGTTTCTTATTAGACACCCGCTATGTTACTTATACAAAAACATCTATAAGTAGTTACTGTTTCTTATTAGACACCCGCTATGTTACTTATACAAAAACATCTGTAAGTAGCTACTGTTTCTTATTAGACACTCGCTATGTTACTTATACAAAAACATCTATAAGTAGTTACTGTTTCTTATTAGACACCGGCTATGTTACTTATACAAAAACATCTATAAGTAGCTACTGTTTCTTATTAGACACCCGCTATGTTACTTATACAAAAACATCTATAAGTAGTTACTGTTTCTTATTAGACACCCGCTATGTTACTTATACAAAAACATCTGTAAGTAGCTACTGTTTCTTATTAGACACCCGCTATGTTACTTATACAAAAACATCTATAAGTAGTTACTGTTTCTTATTAGAAACCCGCTATGTTACTTATACAAAAACATCTGTAAGTAACTAATGTTTCTTATTAGACACCAGCTATGTTACTTATACAAAAACATCTGTAAGTAGCTACTGTTTCTTATTAGACATCCACTATGTTACTTATACAAAAACATCTATAAGTAGTTACTGTTTCTTATTAGACACCCGCTATGTTACTTATACAAAAACATCAATAAGTAGTTACTGTTTCTTATTAGACATCCGCTATGTTACTTATACAAAATCATCTGTAAGTAGTTACTGTTTCTTATTAGAAACTCGCTATGTTACTTATACAAAAACATCTATAAGTAGCTACTGTTTCTTATTAGACACCCGCTATGTTACTTATACAAAAACATCTATAAGTAGTTACTGTTTCTTATTAGACACCCGCTATGTTACTTATACAAAAACATCTATAAGTAGTTACTGTTTCTTATTAGAAACTCGCTATGTTACTTATACAGAAACATCTGTAAGTAGCTACTGTTTCTTATTAGACACCAGCTATGTTACTTATACAAAACCATCTGTAAGTAGCTACTGTTTCTTACTAGACACCCACTATGTTACTTATACAGAAACATCTGTAAGTAGCTACTGTTTCTTATTAGACACCAGCTATGTTACTTATACAAAAACATCTGTAAGTAGCTACTGTTTCTTATTAGACATCCGCTATGTTACTTATACAAAAACATCTATAAGTAGTTACTGTTTCTTATTAGAAACCCGCTATGTTACTTATGCAAAAACATCTGTAAGTAGCTACTGTTTCTTATTAGACACCCGCTATGCTACTTATACAAAAACATCTATAAGTAGTTACTGTTTCTTATTAGAAACCCGCTATGTTACCTATACAAATACATCTGTAAGTAGCTACTGTTTCCTATTAGACACCAGCTATGTTACTTATACAAACACATCTGTAAGTAACTACTGTTTCTTATTAGACACCCGCTATGCTACTTATACAAAAACATCTATAAGTAGTTACTGTTTCTTATTAGAAACCCGCTATGTTACTTATGCAAAAAAATCTGTAAGTAGCTACTGTTTCTTATTAGACATCCGCTATGTTACTTATACAAAAACAAATATAAGTAGCTACTGTTTCTTATTAGACACCCGCTATGTTACTTATACAAAAACATCTATAAGTAGTTACTGTTTCTTATTAGAAACTCGCTATGTTACTTATACAAAAACATCTGTAAGTAGCTACTGTTTCTTATTAGACACCAGCTATGTTACTTATGCAAAAACATCTGTAAGTAGCTACTGTTTCTTATTAGACATCCGCTATGTTACTTATACAAAAATATCTATAAGTAGTTACTGTTTTGTATTAGAAACCCGCTATGTTACTTATACAAAAACATCTGTAAGTAGCTACTGTTTCTTATTAGACACCCGCTATGCTACTTATACAAAAACATCTATAAGTAATTACTGTTTCTTATTAGAAACCCGCTATGTTACTTATACAAAAACATCTGTAAGTAGCTACTGTTTCTTATTAGACACCAGCTATGTTACTTATACAAAAACATCTGTAAGTAGCTACTGTTTCTTATTAGACATCCGCTATGTTACTTATACAAAAACATCTATAAGTAGCTACTGTTTCTTATTAGACACCAGCTATGTTAATTATACAAAAACATCTGTAAGTAGCTACTGTTTCTTATTAGACATCCGCTATGTTACTTATACAAAAACATCTGTAGTAGCTACTGTTTCTTATTAGACACCCGCTATCTTACTTATACAAAAATATCTATAAGTAGCTACTGTTTCTTATTAGACACCCGCAATGTTACTTATACAAAAACATCTGTAAGTAGCTACTGTTTCTTATTAGACACCCGCTATGCTACTTATACAAAAACATCTATAAGTAGCTACTGTTTCTTATTAGATACTCGCTATGTTACTTATACAAAAACATCTATAAGTAACTACTGTTTCTTATTAGACACCCGCTATGTTACTTATACAAAAACATCTGTAAGTAGTTACTGTTTCTTATTAGACACCGCTATGTTACTTATATAAAAACATCTATAAGTAGTTACTGTTTCTTATTAGACACCGGCTATGTTACTTATACAAAAACATCTATAAGTAGTTACTGTTTCTTATTAGACACCGGCTATCTTACTTATACAAAAACATCTATAAGTAGCTACTGTTTCTTATTAGACACCCGCTATGCTACTTATACAAAAACATCTATAAGTAGCTACTGTTTCTTATTAGATACTCGCTATGTTACTTATACAAAAACATCTATAAGTAACTACTGTTTCTTATTAGCCACCGGCTATGTTACTTATACAAAAACATTTGTAAAGTAGCTACTGTTTCTTATTAGACACCCACTATGTTACTTATACAAAAACATCTATAAGTAGTTACTGTTTCTTATTAGACACCCACTATGTTACTTATACAAAAACATCTATAAGTAGCTACTGTTTCTTATTAGACACCCGCTATGTTACTTATAGAAAAGCATCTATAAGTAGTTACTGTTTCTTATTAGATACTCGCTATGTTACTTATACAAAAACATCTATAAGTAGCTACTGTTTCTTATTAGATACTCGCTATGTTACTTATACAAAAACATCTATAAGTAACTACTGTTTCTTATTAGACACCCGCTATGTTACTTATACAAAAACATCTATAAGTAGTTACTGTTTCTTATTAGACACCCGCTATGTTACTTATACAAAAACATCTGTAAGTAGCTACTGTTTCTTATTAGACACCCGCTATGTTACTTATACAAAAACATCTGTAAGTAGTTACTGTTTCTTATTAGACACCGGCTATGTTACTTACACAAAAACATCTATAAGTAGTTACTGTTTCTTATTAGACACCGGCTATGTTACTTATACAAAAACATCTATAAGTAGTTACTGTTTCTTATTAGACACCGGCTATGTTACTTATACAAAATCATCTATAAGTAGTTACTGTTTCTTATTAGCCACCGGCTATGTTACTTATACAAAAACATCTATAAGTAGCTACTGTTTCTTATTAGACACCCGCTGTGTTACTTATACAAAAACATCTATAAGTAGTTACTGTTTCTTATTAGACACCGGCTATGTTACTTATACAAAAACATCTATAAGTAGCTACTGTCTCTTATTAGACACCCGCTATGTTACTTATACAAAAACATCTATAAGTAGTTACTGTTTCTTATTAGACACCCGCTATGTTACTTATACAAAAACATCTGTAAGTAGCTACTGTTTCTTATTAGACACCCGCTATGTTACTTATACAAAAACATCTATAAGTAGTTACTGTTTCTTATTAGACACCGGCTATGTTACTTATACAAAAACATCTATAAGTAGCTACTGTTTCTTATTAGACACCCGCTATGTTACTTATACAAAAACATCTATAAGTAGTTACTGTTTCTTATTAGACACCCGCTATGGTACTTATACAAAAACATCTGTAAGTAGCTACTGTTTCTTATTAGACACCCGCTATGTTACTTATACAAAAACATCTATAAGTAGTTACTGTTTCTTATTAGAAACCCGCTATGTTACCTATACAAAAACATCTGTAAGTAACTAATGTTTCTTATTAGACACCAGCTATGTTACTTATACAAAAACATCTGTAAGTAGCTACTGTTTCTTATTAGACATCCACTATGTTACTTATACAAAAACATCTATAAGTAGTTACTGTTTCTTATTAGACACCCGCTATGTTACTTATACAAAAACATCAATAAGTAGTTACTGTTTCTTATTAGACATCCGCTATGTTACTTATACAAAAACATCTGTAAGTAGTTACTGTTTCTTATTAGAAACTCGCTATGTTACTTATACAAAAACATCTATAAGTAGCTACTGTTTCTTATTAGACACCCGCTATGTTACTTATACAAAAACATCTATAAGTAGTTACTGTTTCTTATTAGACACCCGCTATGTTACTTATACAAAAACATCTATAAGTAGTTACTGTTTCTTATTAGACACCGGCTATGTTACTTATACAAAAACATCTATAAGTAGCTACTGTCTCTTATTAGACACCCGCTATGTTACTTATACAAAAACATCTATAAGTAGTTACTGTTTCTTATTAGACACCCGCTATGTTACTTATACAAAAACATCTGTAAGTAGCTACTGTTTCTTATTAGACACTCGCTATGTTACTTATACAAAAACATCTATAAGTAGTTACTGTTTCTTATTAGACACCCGCTATGTTACTTATACAAAAACATCTATAAGTAGTTACTGTTTCTTATTAGACACCCGCTATGGTACTTATACAAAAACATCTGTAAGTAGCTACTGTTTCTTATTAGACACCCGCTATGTTACTTATACAAAAACATCTATAAGTAGTTACTGTTTCTTATTAGAAACCCGCTATGTTACTTATACAAAAACATCTGTAAGTAACTAATGTTTCTTATTAGACACCAGCTATGTTACTTATACAAAAACATCTGTAAGTAGCTACTGTTTCTTATTAGACATCCACTATGTTACTTATACAAAAACATCTATAAGTAGTTACTGTTTCTTATTAGACACCCGCTATGTTACTTATACAAAAACATCAATAAGTAGTTACTGTTTCTTATTAGACATCCGCTATGTTACTTATACAAAAACATCTGTAAGTAGTTACTGTTTCTTATTAGAAACTCGCTATGTTACTTATACAAAAACATCTATAAGTAGCTACTGTTTCTTATTAGACACCCGCTATGTTACTTATACAAAAACATCTATAAGTAGTTACTGTTTCTTATTAGACACCCGCTATGTTACTTATACAAAAACATCTATAAGTAGTTACTGTTTCTTATTAGAAACTCGCTATGTTACTTATACAGAAACATCTGTAAGTAGCTACTCTTTCTTATTAGACACCAGCTATGTTACTTATACAAAACCATCTGTAAGTAGCTACTGTTTCTTACTAGACACCCACTATGTTACTTATACAGAAACATCTGTAAGTAGCTACTGTTTCTTATTAGACACCCGCTATGTTACTTATACAAAAACATCTGTAAGTAGCTACTGTTTCTTATTAGACATCCGCTATGTTACTTATACAAAAACATCTATAAGTAGTTACTGTTTCTTATTAGAAACCCGCTATGTTACTTATGCAAAAACATCTGTAAGTGGCTACTGTTTCTTATTAGACACCCGCTATGCTACTTATACAAACACATCTGTAAGTAACTACTGTTTCTTATTAGACACCCGCTATGCTACTTATACAAAAACATCTATAAGTAGCTACTGTTTCTTATTAGATACTCGCTATGTTACTTATACAAAAACATCTATAAGTAACTACTGTTTCTTATTAGACACCCGCTATGTTACTTATACAAAAACATCTGTAAGTAGTTACTGTTTCTTATTAGACACCGCTATGTTACTTATATAAAAACATATATAAGTAGTTACTGTTTCCTATTAGACACCGGCTATGTTACTTATACAAAAACATCTATAAGTAGTTACTGTTTCTTATTAGACACCGGCTATGTTACTTATACAAAAACATCTATAAGTAGCTACTGTTTCTTATTAGACACCCGCTATGCTACTTATACAAAAACATCTATAAGTAGCTACTGTTTCTTTTTAGATACTCGCTATGTTACTTATACAAAAACATCTATAAGTAACTACTGTTTCTTATTAGCCACCGGCTATGTTACTTATACAAAAACATTTGTAAAGTAGCTACTGTTTCTTATTAGACACCCACTATGTTACTTATACAAAAACATCTATAAGTAGTTACTGTTTCTTATTAGACACCCACTATGTTACTTATACAAAAACATCTATAAGTAGCTACTGTTTCTTATTAGACACCCGCTATGTTACTTATAGAAAAACATCTATAAGTAGTTACTGTTTCTTATTAGATACTCGCTATGTTACTTATACAAAAACATCTATAAGTAGCTACTGTTTCTTATTAGATACTCGCTATGTTACTTATACAAAAACATCTATAAGTAACTACTGTTTCTTATTAGACACCCGCTATGTTACTTATACAAAAACATCTATAAGTAGTTACTGTTTCTTATTAGACACCCGCTATGTTACTTATACAAAAACATCTGTAAGTAGCTACTGTTTCTTATTAGACACCCGCTATGTTACTTATACAAAAACATCTGTAAGTAGTTACTGTTTCTTATTAGACACCGGCTATGTTACTTATACAAAAACATCTATAAGTAGTTACTGTTTCTTATTAGACACCGGCTATGTTACTTATACAAAAACATCTATAAGTAGTTACTGTTTCTTATTAGACACCGGCTATGTTACTTATACAAAAACATCTATAAGTAGTTACTGTTTCTTATTAGCCACCGGCTATGTTACTTATACAAAAACATCTATAAGTAGCTACTGTTTCTTATTAGACACCCGCTGTGTTACTTATACAAAAACATCTATAAGTAGTTACTGTTTCTTATTAGACACCGGCTATGTTACTTATACAAAAACATCTATAAGTAGCTACTGTTTCTTATTAGACACCCGCTATGTTACTTATACAAAAACATCTGTAAGTAGCTACTGTTTCTTATTAGACACTCGCTATGTTACTTATACAAAAACATCTATAAGTAGTTACTGTTTCTTATTAGACACCGGCTGTGTTACTTATACAAAAACATCTATAAGTAGCTACTGTTTCTTATTAGACACCCGCTATGTTACTTATACAAAAACATCTATAAGTAGTTACTGTTTCTTATTAGACACCCGCTATGTTACTTATACAAAAACATCTGTAAGTAGCTACTGTTTCTTATTAGACACCCGCTATGTTACTTATACAAAAACATCTATAAGTAGTTACTGTTTCTTATTAGAAACCCGCTATGTTACTTATACAAAAACATCTGTAAGTAACTAATGTTTCTTATTAGACACCAGCTATGTTACTTATACAAAAACATCTGTAAGTAGCTACTGTTTCTTATTAGACATCCACTATGTTACTTATACAAAAACATCTATAAGTAGTTACTGTTTCTTATTAGACACCCGCTATGTTACTTATACAAAAACATCAATAAGTAGTTACTGTTTCTTATTAGACATCCGCTATGTTACTTATACAAAAACATCTGTAAGTAGTTACTGTTTCTTATTAGAAACTCGCTATGTTACTTATACAAAAACATCTATAAGTAGCTACTGTTTCTTATTAGACACCCGCTATGTTACTTATACAAAAACATCTATAAGTAGTTACTGTTTCTTATTAGACACCCGCTATGTTACTTATACAAAAACATCTATAAGTAGTTACTGTTTCTTATTAGAAACTCGCTATGTTACTTATACAGAAACATCTGTAAGTAGCTACTGTTTCTTATTAGACACCAGCTATGTTACTTATACAAAACCATCTGTAAGTAGCTACTGTTTCTTACTAGACACCCACTATGTTACTTATACAGAAACATCTGTAAGTAGCTACTGTTTCTTATTAGACACCAGCTATGTTACTTATACAAAAACATCTGTAAGTAGCTACTGTTTCTTATTAGACATCCGCTATGTTACTTATACAAAAACATCTATAAGTAGTTACTGTTTCTTATTAGAAACCCGCTTTGTTACTTATGCAAAAACATCTGTAAGTAGCTACTGTTTCTTATTAGACACCCGCTATGCTACTTATACAAAAACATCTATAAGTAGTTACTGTTTCTTATTAGAAACCCGCTATGTTACCTATACAAATACATCTGTAAGTAGCTACTGTTTCCTATTAGACACCAGCTATGTTACTTATACAAACACATCTGTAAGTAACTACTGTTTCTTATTAGACACCCGCTATGCTACTTATACAAAAACATCTATAAGTAGTTACTGTTTCTTATTAGAAACCCGCTATGTTACTTATACAAAAAAATCTGTAAGTAGCTACTGTTTCTTATTAGACATCCGCTATGTTACTTATACAAAAACAAATATAAGTAGCTACTGTTTCTTATTAGACACCCGCTATGTTACTTATACAAAAACATCTATAAGTAGTTACTGTTTCTTATTAGAAACTCGCTATGTTACTTATACAAAAACATCTGTAAGTAGCTACTGTTTCTTATTAGACACCAGCTATGTTACTTATGCAAAAACATCTGTAAGTAGCTACTGTTTCTTATTAGACATCCGCTATGTTACTTATACAAAAATATCTATAAGTAGTTACTGTTTTGTATTAGAAACCCGCTATGTTACTTATACAAAAACATCTGTAAGTAGCTACTGTTTCTTATTAGACACCCGCTATGCTACTTATACAAAAACATCTATAAGTAATTACTGTTTCTTATTAGAAACCCGCTATGTTACTTATACAAAAACATCTGTAAGTAGCTACTGTTTCTTATTAGACACCAGCTATGTTACTTATACAAAAACATCTGTAAGTAGCTACTGTTTCTTATTAGACATCCGCTATGTTACTTATACAAAAACATCTATAAGTAGCTACTGTTTCTTATTAGACACCAGCTATGTTAATTATACAAAAACATCTGTAAGTAGCTACTGTTTCTTATTAGACATCCGCTATGTTACTTATACAAAAACATCTGTAGTAGCTACTGTTTCTTATTAGACACCCGCTATCTTACTTATACAAAAATATCTATAAGTAGCTACTGTTTCTTATTAGACACCCGCAATGTTACTTATACAAAAACATCTGTAAGTAGCTACTGTTTCTTATTAGACACCCGCTATGCTACTTATACAAAAACATCTATAAGTAGCTACTGTTTCTTATTAGATACTCGCTATGTTACTTATACAAAAACATCTATAAGTAACTACTGTTTCTTATTAGACACCCGCTATGTTACTTATACAAAAACATCTGTAAGTAGTTACTGTTTCTTATTAGACACCGCTATGTTACTTATATAAAAACATCTATAAGTAGTTACTGTTTCTTATTAGACACCGGCTATGTTACTTATACAAAAACATCTATAAGTAGTTACTGTTTCTTATTAGACACCGGCTATGTTACTTATACAAAAACATCTATAAGTAGCTACTGTTTCTTATTAGACACCCGCTATGCTACTTATACAAAAACATCTATAAGTAGCTACTGTTTCTTATTAGATACTCGCTATGTTACTTATACAAAAACATCTATAAGTAACTACTGTTTCTTATTAGCCACCGGCTATGTTACTTATGCAAAAACATTTGTAAAGTAGCTACTGTTTCTTATTAGACACCCACTATGTTACTTATACAAAAACATCTATAAGTAGTTACTGTTTCTTATTAGACACCCACTATGTTACTTATACAAAAACATCTATAAGTAGCTACTGTTTCTTATTAGACACCCGCTATGTTACTTATAGAAAAGCATCTATAAGTAGTTACTGTTTCTTATTAGATACTCGCTATGTTACTTATACAAAAACATCTATAAGTAGCTACTGTTTCTTATTAGATACTCGCTATGTTACTTATACAAAAACATCTATAAGTAACTACTGTTTCTTATTAGACACCCGCTATGTTACTTATACAAAAACATCTATAAGTAGTTACTGTTTCTTATTAGACACCCGCTATGTTACTTATACAAAAACATCTGTAAGTAGTTACTGTTTCTTATTAGACACCGGCTATGTTACTTATACAAAAACATCTATAAGTAGTTACTGTTTCTTATTAGACACCGGCTATGTTACTTATACAAAAACATCTATAAGTAGTTACTGTTTCTTATTAGACACCGGCTATGTTACTTATACAAAATCATCTACAAGTAGTTACTGTTTCTTATTAGCCACCGGCTATGTTACTTATACAAAAACATCTATAAGTAGCTACTGTTTCTTATTAGACACCCGCTGTGTTACTTATACAAAAACATCTATAAGTAGTTACTGTTTCTTATTAGACACCGGCTATGTTACTTATACAAAAACATCTATAAGTAGCTACTGTCTCTTATTAGACACCCGCTATGTTACTTATACAAAAACATCTATAAGTAGTTACTGTTTCTTATTAGACACCCGCTATGTTACTTATACAAAAACATCTGTAAGTAGCTATTGTTTCTTATTAGACACTCGCTATGTTGCTTATACAAAAACATCTATAAGTAGTTACTGTTTCTTATTAGACACGGCTATGTTACTTATACAAAAACATCTATAAGTAGCTACTGTTTCTTATTAGACACCCGCTATGTTACTTATACAAAAACATCTATAAGTAGTTACTGTTTCTTATTAGACACCCGCTATGGTACTTATACAAAAACATCTGTAAGTAGCTACTGTTTCTTATTAGACACCCGCTATGTTACTTATACAAAAACATCTATAAGTAGTTACTGTTTCTTATTAGAAACCCGCTATGTTACTTATACAAAAACATCTGTAAGTAACTAATGTTTCTTATTAGACACCAGCTATGTTACTTATACAAAAACATCTGTAAGTAGCTACTGTTTCTTATTAGACATCCACTATGTTACTTATACAAAAACATCTATAAGTAGTTACTGTTTCTTATTAGACACCCGCTATGTTACTTATACAAAAACATCAATAAGTAGTTACTGTTTCTTATTAGACATCCGCTATGTTACTTATACAAAAACATCTGTAAGTAGTTACTGTTTCTTATTAGAAACTCGCTATGTTACTTATACAAAAACATCTATAAGTAGCTACTGTTTCTTATTAGACACCCGCTATGTTACTTATACAAAAACATCTATAAGTAGTTACTGTTTCTTATTAGACACCCGCTATGTTACTTATACAAAAACATCTATAAGTAGTTACTGTTTCTTATTAGAAACTCGCTATGTTACTTATACAGAAACATCTGTAAGTAGCTACTGTTTCTTATTAGACACCAGCTATGTTACTTATACAAAACCATCTGTAAGTAGCTACTGTTTCTTACTAGACACCCACTATGTTACTTATACAGAAACATCTGTAAGTAGCTACTGTTTCTTATTAGACACCAGCTATGTTACTTATACAAAAACATCTGTAAGTAGCTACTGTTTCTTATTAGACATCCGCTATGTTACTTATACAAAAACATCTATAAGTAGTTACTGTTTCTTATTAGAAACCCGCTATGTTACTTATGCAAAAACATCTGTAAGTAGCTACTGTTTCTTATTAGACACCCGCTATGCTACTTATACAAAAACATCTATAAGTAGTTACTGTTTCTTATTAGAAACCCGCTATGTTACCTATACAAATACATCTGTAAGTAGCTACTGTTTCCTATTAGACACCAGCTATGTTACTTATACAAACACATCTGTAAGTAACTACTGTTTCTTATTAGACACCCGCTATGCTTCTTATACAAAAACATCTATAAGTAGTTACTGTTTCTTATTAGAAACCCGCTATGTTACTTATACAAAAAAATCTGTAAGTAGCTACTGTTTCTTATTAGACATCCGCTATGTTACTTATACAAAAACAAATATAAGTAGCTACTGTTTCTTATTAGACACCCGCTATGTTACTTATACAAAAACATCTATAAGTAGTTACTGTTTCTTATTAGAAACTCGCTATGTTACTTATACAAAAACATCTGTAAGTAGCTACTGTTTCTTATTAGACACCAGCTATGTTACTTATGCAAAAACATCTGTAAGTAGCTACTGTTTCTTATTAGACATCCGCTATGTTACTTATACAAAAATATCTATAAGTAGTTACTGTTTTGTATTAGAAACCCGCTATGTTACTTATACAAAAACATCTGTAAGTAGCTACTGTTTCTTATTAGACACCCGCTATGCTACTTATACAAAAACATCTATAAGTAATTACTGTTTCTTATTAGAAACCCGCTATGTTACTTATACAAAAACATCTGTAAGTAGCTACTGTTTCTTATTAGACACCAGCTATGTTACTTATACAAAAACATCTGTAAGTAGCTACTGTTTCTTATTAGACATCCGCTATGTTACTTATACAAAAACATCTATAAGTAGCTACTGTTTCTTATTAGACACCAGCTATGTTAATTATACAAAAACATCTGTAAGTAGCTACTGTTTCTTATTAGACATCCGCTATGTTACTTATACAAAAACATCTGTAGTAGCTACTGTTTCTTATTAGACACCCGCTATCTTACTTATACAAAAATATCTATAAGTAGCTACTGTTTCTTATTAGACACCCGCAATGTTACTTATACAAAAACATCTGTAAGTAGCTACTGTTTCTTATTAGACACCCGCTATGTTACTTATACAAAAACATCTGTAAGTAGCTACTGTTTCTTATTAGACACCCGCTATGTTACTTATACAAAAACATCTATAAGTAGCTACTGTTTCTTATTAGACACCCGCTATGTTACTTATACAAAAGGATATGTAAGTAGCTACTGTTTCTTATTAGACACCCGCAATGTTACTTATACAAAAACATATATAAGTAGTTACTGTTTCTTATTAGACACCCGCAATGTTACTTATACAAAAATATCTGTAAGTAGCTACTGTTTCTTATTAGACACCCGCTATGTTACTTATACGAAAACATCTGTAAGTAGCTACTATTTCTTATTAGACACCCGCTATGTTACTTATACAAAACATCTGTAAGTAGCTACTGTTTCTTATTAGACACCCGCTATGTTACTTATGCAAAAACATCTATAAGTAGCTACTGTTTCTTATTAGACACCCGCAATGTTACTTATACAAAAACATCTGTAAGTAGCTACTGTTTCTTATTAGACACCCGCTATGTTACCAATACAAAAACATTTATAAGTAGCTACTGTTTCTTATTAGACACCCGCTATGTTACTTATACAAAAACATCTATTAGTAGCTACTGTTTCTTATTAGACACCCGCTATGTTACTTATACAAAAACATCTGTAAGTAACTACTGTTTCTTTTTAGACACCCACTATGTTACCTATACAAAAACATCTATAAATAGCTACTGTTTCTTATTAGACACCCGCTATGTTACTTATACCAAAACATCTGTAAGTAGCTACTGTTTCTTATTAGACACCCGCTATGTTACTTATACAAAAACATCTGTAAGTAGCTACTGTTTCTTATTAGACACCCGCTATGTTACTTATACAAAAACATCTATAAGTAGCTACTGTTTCTTATTAGACACCGCTGTGTGACTTATACAAAAACATCTGTAAGTAGCTACTGTTTCTTATTAGACACCCGCTATGTTACTTATGCAAAAACATCTGTAAGTAACTACTGTTTCTTATTAGACACCCGCTATGTTACTTATACAAAAACATCTATAAGTAGCTACTGTTTCTTATTAGAAACCCGCTATGTTACTTATACAAAAACATCTATAAGTAGCTACTGTTTCTTATTAGACACCCACTATGTTACTTATACAAACACATCTATAAGTAGCTACTGTTTCTTATAAGACACCCGCTATGTTACTAATACAAAAACATCTGTCAGTAGCTACTGTTTCTTATTAGACACCCGCTATGTTACTTATACAAAAACATCTATAAGTAGCTACTGTTTCTTATTATACACCCGCTATGTTACTTATATAAAAACATCTATAAGTAGCTACTGTTTCTTATTAGACACCCGCTATGTTACTTATACAAAAACATCTATTAGTAGCTACTGGTTCTTATTAGACACCCACTATGTTACTTATATAAAAACATCTGTAAGTAGCTACTGTTTTTTATTAGACACCCGCTATGTTACTAATACAAAAACATCTATAAGTAGCTACTGTTTCTTATTAGACACCCGCTATGTTACTTATAGAAAAGCATCTATAAGTAGTTACTGTTTCTTATTAGATACTCGCTATGTTACTTATACAAAAACATCTATAAGTAGCTACTGTTTCTTATTAGATACTCGCTATGTTACTTATACAAAAACATCTATAAGTAACTACTGTTTCTTATTAGACACCCGCTATGTTACTTATACAAAAACATCTATAAGTAGTTACTGTTTCTTATTAGACACCCGCTATGTTACTTATACAAAAACATCTGTAAGTAGTTACTGTTTCTTATTAGACACCGGCTATGTTACTTATACAAAAACATCTATAAGTAGTTACTGTTTCTTATTAGACACCGGCTATGTTACTTATACAAAAACATCTATAAGTAGTTACTGTTTCTTATTAGACACCGGCTATGTTACTTATACAAAATCATCTACAAGTAGTTACTGTTTCTTATTAGCCACCGGCTATGTTACTTATACAAAAACATCTATAAGTAGCTACTGTTTCTTATTAGACACCCGCTGTGTTACTTATACAAAAACATCTATAAGTAGTTACTGTTTCTTATTAGACACCGGCTATGTTACTTATACAAAAACATCTATAAGTAGCTACTGTCTCTTATTAGACACCCGCTATGTTACTTATACAAAAACATCTATAAGTAGTTACTGTTTCTTATTAGACACCCGCTATGTTACTTATACAAAAACATCTGTAAGTAGCTACTGTTTCTTATTAGACACTCGCTATGTTACTTATACAAAAACATCTATAAGTAGTTACTGTTTCTTATTAGACACCGGCTATGTTACTTATACAAAAACATCTATAAGTAGCTACTGTTTCTTATTAGACACCCGCTATGTTACTTATACAAAAACATCTATAAGTAGTTACTGTTTCTTATTAGACACCCGCTATGGTACTTATACAAAAACATCTGTAAGTAGCTACTGTTTCTTATTAGACACCCGCTATGTTACTTATACAAAAACATCTATAAGTAGTTACTGTTTCTTATTAGAAACCCGCTATGTTACTTATACAAAAACATCTGTAAGTAACTAATGTTTCTTATTAGACACCAGCTATGTTACTTATACAAAAACATCTGTAAGTAGCTACTGTTTCTTATTAGACATCCACTATGTTACTTATACAAAAACATCTATAAGTAGTTACTGTTTCTTATTAGACACCCGCTATGTTACTTATACAAAAACATCAATAAGTAGTTACTGTTTCTTATTAGACATCCGCTATGTTACTTATACAAAAACATCTGTAAGTAGTTACTGTTTCTTATTAGAAACTCGCTATGTTACTTATACAAAAACATCTATAAGTAGCTACTGTTTCTTATTAGACACCCGCTATGTTACTTATACAAAAACATCTATAAGTAGTTACTGTTTCTTATTAGACACCCGCTATGTTACTTATACAAAAACATCTATAAGTAGTTACTGTTTCTTATTAGAAACTCGCTATGTTTCTTATACAGAAACATCTGTAAGTAGCTACTGTTTCTTATTAGACACCAGCTATGTTACTTATACAAAACCATCTGTAAGTAGCTACTGTTTCTTACTAGACACCCACTATGTTACTTATACAGAAACATCTGTAAGTAGCTACTGTTTCTTATTAGACACCAGCTATGTTACTTATACAAAAACATCTGTAAGTAGCTACTGTTTCTTATTAGACATCCGCTATGTTACTTATACAAAAACATCTATAAGTAGTTACTGTTTCTTATTAGAAACCCGCTATGTTACTTATGCAAAAACATCTGTAAGTAGCTACTGTTTCTTATTAGACACCCGCTATGCTACTTATACAAAAACATCTATAAGTAGTTACTGTTTCTTATTAGAAACCCGCTATGTTACCTATACAAATACATCTGTAAGTAGCTACTGTTTCCTATTAGACACCAGCTATGTTACTTATACAAACACATCTGTAAGTAACTACTGTTTCTTATTAGATACCCGCTATGCTTCTTATACAAAAACATCTATAAGTAGTTACTGTTTCTTATTAGAAACCCGCTATGTTACTTATACAAAAAAATCTGTAAGTAGCTACTGTTTCTTATTAGACATCCGCTATGTTACTTATACAAAAACAAATATAAGTAGCTACTGTTTCTTATTAGACACCCGCTATGTTACTTATACAAAAACATCTATAAGTAGTTACTGTTTCTTATTAGAAACTCGCTATGTTACTTATACAAAAACATCTGTAAGTAGCTACTGTTTCTTATTAGACACCAGCTATGTTACTTATGCAAAAACATCTGTAAGTAGCTACTGTTTCTTATTAGACATCCGCTATGTTACTTATACAAAAATATCTATAAGTAGTTACTGTTTTGTATTAGAAACCCGCTATGTTACTTATACAAAAACATCTGTAAGTAGCTACTGTTTCTTATTAGACACCCGCTATGCTACTTATACAAAAACATCTATAAGTAATTACTGTTTCTTATTAGAAACCCGCTATGTTACTTATACAAAAACATCTGTAAGTAGCTACTGTTTCTTATTAGACACCAGCTATGTTACTTATACAAAAACATCTGTAAGTAGCTACTGTTTCTTATTAGACATCCGCTATGTTACTTATACAAAAACATCTATAAGTAGCTACTGTTTCTTATTAGACACCAGCTATGTTAATTATACAAAAACATCTGTAAGTAGCTACTGTTTCTTATTAGACATCCGCTATGTTACTTATACAAAAACATCTGTAGTAGCTACTGTTTCTTATTAGACACCCGCTATCTTACTTATACAAAAATATCTATAAGTAGCTACTGTTTCTTATTAGACACCCGCAATGTTACTTATACAAAAACATCTGTAAGTAGCTACTGTTTCTTATTAGACACCCGCTATGTTACTTATACAAAAACATTTATAAGTAGCTACTGTTTCTTATTAGACACCCGCTATGTTACTTATACAAAAACATCTATAAGTAGCTACTGTTTCTTATTAGACACCCGCTATGTTACTTATACAAAAGGATATGTAAGTAGCTACTGTTTCTTATTAGACACCCGCAATGTTACTTATACAAAAACATATATAAGTAGTTACTGTTTCTTATTAGACACCCGCAATGTTACTTATACAAAAATATCTGTAAGTAGCTACTGTTTCTTATTAGACACCCGCTATGTTACTTATACGAAAACATCTGTAAGTAGCTACTATTTCTTATTAGACACCCGCTATGTTACTTATACAAAACATCTGTAAGTAGCTACTGTTTCTTATTAGACACCCGCTATGTTACTTATGCAAAAACATCTATAAGTAGCTACTGTTTCTTATTAGACACCCGCAATGTTACTTATACAAAAACATCTGTAAGTAGCTACTGTTTCTTATTAGACACCCGCTATGTTACCAATACAAAAACATTTATAAGTAGCTACTGTTTCTTATTAGACACACGCTATGTTACTTATACAAAAACATCTATTAGTAGCTACTGTTTCTTATTAGACACCCGCTATGTTACTTATACAAAAACATCTGTAAGTAACTACTGTTTCTTTTTAGACACCCACTATGTTACCTATACAAAAACATCTATAAATAGCTACTGTTTCTTATTAGACACCCGCTATGTTACTTATACCAAAACATCTGTAAGTAGCTACTGTTTCTTATTAGACACCCGCTATGTTACTTATACAAAAACATCTGTAAGTAGCTACTGTTTCTTATTAGACACCCGCTATGTTACTTATACAAAAACATCTATAAGTAGCTACTGTTTCTTATTAGACACCGCTGTGTGACTTATACAAAAACATCTGTAAGTAGCTACTGTTTCTTATTAGACACCCGCTATGTTACTTATGCAAAAACATCTGTAAGTAACTACTGTTTCTTATTAGACACCCGCTATGTTACTTATACAAAAACATCTATAAGTAGCTACTGTTTCTTATTAGAAACCCGCTATGTTACTTATACAAAAACATCTATAAGTAGCTACTGTTTCTTATTAGACACCCACTATGTTACTTATACAAACACATCTATAAGTAGCTACTGTTTCTTATAAGACACCCGCTATGTTACTAATACAAAAACATCTGTCAGTAGCTACTGTTTCTTATTAGACACCCGCTATGTTACTTATACAAAAACATCTATAAGTAGCTACTGTTTCTTATTAGACACCCGCTATGTTACTTATATAAAAACATCTATAAGTAGCTACTGTTTCTTATTAGACACCCGCTATGTTACTTATACAAAAACATCTATTAGTAGCTACTGGTTCTTATTAGACACCCACTATGTTACTTATATAAAAACATCTGTAAGTAGCTACTGTTTTTTATTAGACACCCGCTATGTTACTTATACAAAAACATCTGTAAGTAGCTACTGTTTCTTATTAGACACCCGCTCTGTTACTTATATAAAAACATCTATAAGTAGCTACTGTTTCTTATTAGACACCCGCAATGTTACTTATACAAAAACATCTGTAAGTAGCTACTATTTCTTATTAGACACCCGCTATGTTACTTATACAAAACATCTGTAAGTAGCTACTGTTTCTTATTAGACACCCGCTATGTTACTTATGCAAAAACATCTATAAGTAGCTACTGTTTCTTATTAGACACCCGCAATGTTACTTATACAAAAACATCTGTAAGTAGCTACTGTTTCTTATTAGACACCCGCTATGTTACTTATACAAAAACATCTATAAGTAGCTACTGTTTCTTATTAGACACCCGCTATGTTACTTATACAAAAACATCTGTAAGTAACTACTGTTTCTTATTAGACACCCACTATGTTACCTATACAAAAACATCTATAAATAGCTACTGTTTCTTATTAGACACCCGCTATGTTACTTATACCAAAACATCTGTAAGTAGCTACTGTTTCTTATTAGACACCCGCTATGTTACTTATACAAAAACATCTGTAAGTAGCTACTGTTTCTTATTAGACACCCGCTATGTTACTTATACAAAAACATCTATAAGTAGCTACTGTTTCTTATTAGACACCGCTGTGTGACTTATACAAAAACATCTGTAAGTAGCTACTGTTTCTTATTAGACACCCGCTATGTTACTTATGCAAAAACATCTGTAAGTAACTACTGTTTCTTATTAGACACCCGCTATGTTACTTATACAAAAACATCTATAAGTAGCTACTGTTTCTTATTAGAAACCCGCTATGTTACTTATACAAAAACATCTATAAGTAGCTACTGTTTCTTATTAGACACCCACTATGTTACTTATACAAACACATCTATAAGTAGCTACTGTTTCTTATAAGACACCCGCTATGTTACTAATACAAAAACATCTGTCAGTAGCTACTGTTTCTTATTAGACACCCGCTATGTTACTTATACAAAAACATCTATAAGTAGCTACTGTTTCTTATTAGACACCCGCTATGTTACTTATATAAAAACATCTATAAGTAGCTACTGTTTCTTATTAGACACCCGCTATGTTACTTATACAAAAACATCTATTAGTAGCTACTGGTTCTTATTAGACACCCACTATGTTACTTATATAAAAACATCTGTAAGTAGCTACTGTTTTTTATTAGACACCCACTATGTTACCTATACAAAAACATCTATAAATAGCTACTGTGTCTTATTAGACACCCGCTATGTTACTTATACCAAAACATCTGTAAGTAGCTACTGTTTCTTATTAGACACCCGCTATGTTACTTATACAAAAACATCTGTAAGTAGCTACTGTTTCTTATTAGACACCCGCTATGTTACTTATACAAAAACATCTATAAGTAGCTACTGTTTCTTATTAGACACCGCTGTGTGACTTATACAAAAACATCTGTAAGTAGCTACTGTTTCTTATTAGACACCCGCTATGTTACTTATGCAAAAACATCTGTAAGTAACTACTGTTTCTTATTAGACACTCGCTATGTTACTTATACAAAAACATCTATAAGTAGCTACTGTTTCTTATTAGAAACCCGCTATGTTACTTATACAAAAACATCTATAAGTAGCTACTGTTTCTTATTAGACACCCACTATGTTACTTATACAAACACATCTATAAGTAGCTACTGTTTCTTATAAGACACCCGCTATGTTACTAATACAAAAACATCTGTCAGTAGCTACTGTTTCTTATTAGACACCCGCTATGTTACTTATACAAAAACATCTATAAGTAGCTACTGTTTCTTATTAGACACCCGCTATGTTACTTATATAAAAACATCTATAAGTAGCTACTGTTTCTTATTAGACACCCGCTATGTTACTTATACAAAAACATCTATTAGTAGCTACTGGTTCTTATTAGACACCCACTATGTTACTTATATAAAAACATCTGTAAGTAGCTACTGTTTTTTATTAGAAACCCGCTATGTTACTTATACAAAAACATCTGTAAGTAGCTACTGTTTCTTATTAGACACCCGCTCTGTTACTTATGCAAAAACATCTATAAGTAGCTACTGTTTCTTATTAGACACCCGCAATGTTACTTATACAAAAACATCTGTAAGTAGCTACTATTTCTTATTAGACACCCGCTATGTTACTTATACAAAACATCTGTAAGTAGCTACTGTTTCTTATTAGACACCCGCTATGTTACTTATGCAAAAACATCTATAAGTAGCTACTGTTTCTTATTAGACACCCGCAATGTTACTTATACAAAAACATCTGTAAGTAGCTACTGTTTCTTATTAGAAACCCGCTATGTTACCTATACAAAAACATTTATAAGTAGCTACTGTTTCTTATTAGACACCCGCTATGTTACTTATACAAAAACATCTATAAGTAGCTACTGTTTCTTATTAGACACCCGCTATGTTACTTATACAAAAACATCTGTAAGTAACTACTGTTTCTTATTAGACACCCACTATGTTACCTATACAAAAACATCTATAAATAGCTACTGTTTCTTATTAGACACCCGCTATGTTACTTATACCAAAACATCTGTAAGTAGCTACTGTTTCTTATTAGACACCCGCTATGTTACTTATACAAAAACATCTATAAGTAGCTACTGTTTCTTATTAGACACCGCTGTGTGACTTATACAAAAACATCTGTAAGTAGCTACTGTTTCTTATTAGACACCCGCTATGTTACTTATGCAAAAACATCTGTAAGTAACTACTGTTTCTTATTAGACACCCGCTATGTTACTTATACAAAAACATCTATAAGTAGCTACTGTTTCTTATTAGAAACCCGCTATGTTACTTATATAAAAACATCTATAAGTAGCTACTGTTTCTTATTAGACACCCGCTATGTTACTTATACAAAAACATCTATTAGTAGCTACTGGTTCTTATTAGACACCCACTATGTTACTTATATAAAAACATCTGTAAGTAGCTACTGTTTTTTATTAGACACCCGCTATGTTACTTATACAAAAACATCTGTAAGTAGCTACTGTTTCTTATTAGACACCCGCTCTGTTACTTATGCAAAAACATCTATAAGTAGCTACTGTTTCTTATTAGACACCCGCAATGTTACTTATACAAAAACATCTGTAAGTAGCTACTGTTTCTTATTAGACACCGCTATGTTACTTATACAAAAACATCTGTAAGTAGCTACTGTTTCTTATTAGACACCCGCTATGTTACTTATGCAAAAACATCTATAAGTAGCTACTGTTTCCTATAAGACACCAGCAATGTTACTTATGCAAAAACATCTATAAGTAGCTACTGTTTCTTATTAGACACCCACTATGTTAATTATACAAAAACATCTGTAAGTAGCTACTGTTTCTTATTAGAAACCCGCTATGCTACTTATACAAAAACATCTGTAAGTAGCTACTGTTTCTAATTAGACACCCGCTATGTTACTTATACAAAAATATCTATAAGTAGCTATTGTTTCTTATTAGACACCCGTTATGGTACTTATACAAATACATATATAAGTAGTTACTGTTTCTTATTAGACACCCACTATGTTACTTATACAAAAACATCTGTAAGTAGCTACTGTTTCTTATTAGACACCCGCTATGTTACTTATACAAAAACATCTGTAAGTAGCTACTGTTTCTTATCAGACACCAGCTATGTTACTTATACAAAAACATCTGTAAGTAGCTACTGTTTCTTATTAGACACCCGCAATGTTACTTATGCAAAAACATCTGTAAGTAGCTACTGTTTCTTATTAGAAACCCGCTATGTTACTTATACAAAAACATCTGTAAGTAGCTACTGTTTCTTATTAGACACCCGCTATGTTACTTATACAAAAACATCTATAAGTAGTTACTGTTTCTTATTAGACACCCGCTATGTTACTTATACAAAAACATCTGTAAGTAGCTACTGTTTCTTATTAGACACCCGCTATGTTACTGATACAAAAACATCTATAAGTAGCTACTGTTTCTTATTAGACACCCACTATGTTACTAATACAAAAACATCTATTAGTAGTTACTGTTTCTTATTAGACACCCGCAATGTAACTTATTCAAAAACATCTATAAATAGCTACTGTTTCTTATTAGACACCCGCTATGTTACTTATACAAAAACATATATAAGTAGCTACTGTTTCTTATTAGACACCCACTATGCTACTTATACAAAAACATCTATAAGTAGTTACTGTTTCTTATTAGACTCCCGCTATGTTACTTATACAAAAACATCTATAAGTAGCTACTGCTTCTTATTAGATACCCGCTATGTTACTAATGCAAAAACATCTATAAGTAGCTACTGTTTCTTATTAGACACCCGCTATGTTATTTATACAAAAACATCTATAAGTAGCTACTGTTTCTTATTAGACACCCACTATGTTATTTATGCAAAAACATCTATAAGTAGTTACTGTTTCTTATTAGACTCCCGCTATGTTACTTATACAAAAACATCTATAAGTAGCTACTGTTTCTTATTAGACACCCACTATGTTACTTATACAAAAACATCTATAAGTAGTTACTGTTTCTTATTAGACACCCGCTATGTTACTTATACAAAAACATCTGTAAGTAGCTACTGTTTCTTATTAGACATCCACTATGTTACTTATACAAAAACATCTGTAAGTAGCTACTGTTTCTTATTAGACACCCGCTATGTTACTTATTCAAAAACATCTATAAGTAGCTACTGTTTCTTATTAAACACCCGCTATGCTACTTATACAAAAACATCTGTAAGTAGCTACTATTTCTTATTAGACACCCGCTATGTTACTTATACAAAAACATCTGTAAGTAGCTACTGTTTCTTATTAGACACCCGCTATGTTACTTATACAAAAACATCTGTAAGTAGCTGCTATTTCTTATTTGACACCCGCTATGTTACTTATACAAAAACATCTATAAGTAGCTACTGTTTCTTAATAGACACCCGCTATGTTACTTATACAAATACATCAATAAGTAACTACTGTTTCTTATCAGACACCCGCTATGTTACTTATGCAAAAACATCTATAAGTAGCTACTGTTTCTTATTAGACACCCGCTATGTTACTTATACAAAAACATCTGTAGGTATCTACTGTTTCTTATTAGACACCCACTATGTTACTTATACAAAAACATCTATAAGTAGTTACTGTTTCTTATTAGACACCCGCTATGTTACTTATACAAAAACATCTATAAGTAGCCACTGTTTCTTATTAGACACCCGCTATGTTACTTATACAAAAACATCTGTAAGTAGCTACTGTTTCTTATTAGACACCCGCAATGTTACTTATACAAAAACATCTGTAAATAGCTACTCTTTCTTATTAGACACTCGCTATGTTACTTATACAAAAACATCTATAAGTAGCTACTGTTTCTTATTAGACACCCACTATGTTACTTATGCAAAAACATCTATAAGTAGCTACTGTTTCTTATTAGACACCCACTATGTTACCTATGCAAAAACATATATAAGTAGTTACTGTTTCTTATTAGACACCCGCAATGTTACTTATACAAAAACATCTGTAAATAGCTACTGTTTCTTATTAGACACTCGCTATGTTACTTATACAAAAACATCTATAAGTAGCTACTGTTTCTTATTAGACACCCACTATGTTACTTATGCAAAAACATCTATAAGTAGTTTCTGTTTCTTATTACACACCCGCTATGTTACTTATACAAAAACATCTATAAGTAGCTACTATTTCTTATTAGATACCCGCTATGTTACTTATACAAAAACATCTGTTAGTAACTACTGTTTCTTATTAGACACCCGCTATGTTACTTATACAAAAACATCTGTAAGTAGCTGCTGTTTCTTATTAGACACCTGCAATGTTACTTATGCAAAAACATCTGTAAGTAGCTACTGTTTCTTATTAGAAACCCGCTATGTTACTTATACAAAAACATCTGTAAGTAGCTACTGTTTCTTATTAGACACCCGCTATGTTACTTATACAAAAACATCTATAAGTAGCTACTGTTTCTTATTAGACACCCATTATGTTACTTATACAAAAACATCTATAAGTAGCTACTGTTTCTTATTATACACCCGCAATGTTACTTATACAAAAACATCTATAAGTAGGTACTGTTTCCTATTAGACACCCACTATGTTACTTATACAAAAACATCTATAAGTAGTTACTGTTTCTTATTAGACACCCGCTATGTTACTTATACAAAAACATCTGTAAGTAGCTACTGTTTCTTATTAGACACCCGCTATGTTACTGATACAAAAACATCTATAAGTAGCTACTGTTTCTTATTAGACACCCACTATGTTACTAATACAAAAACATCTATTAGTAGTTACTGTTTCTTATTAGACACCCGCAATGTAACTTATTCAAAAACATCTATAAATAGCTACTGTTTCTTATTAGACACCAGCTATGTTACTTATACAAAAACATCTGTAAGTAGCTACTGTTTCTTATTAGACATCCGCTATGTTACTTATACAAAAACACCTGTAGTAGCTACTGTTTCTTATTAGACACCCGCTATCTTACTTATACAAAAATATCTATAAGTAGCTACTGTTTCTTATTAGACACCCGCTATGTTACTTATACAAAAACATCTATAAGTAGCTACTGTTTCTTATTAGACACCCGCTATGTTACTTATACAAAAGGATATGTAAGTAGCTACTGTTTCTTATTAGACACCCGCTATGTTACTTATACAAAAACATTTATAAGTAGCTACTGTTTCTTATTAGACACCCGCTATGTTACTTATACAAAAACATCTATAAGTAGCTACTGTTTCTTATTAGACACCCGCTATGTTACTTATACAAAAGGATATGTAAGTAGCTACTGTTTCTTATTAGACACCCGCAATGTTACTTATACAAAAACATATATAAGTAGTTACTGTTTCTTATTAGACACCCGCAATGTTACTTATACAAAAATATCTGTAAGTAGCTACTGTTTCTTATTAGACACCCGCTATGTTACTTATACAAAAACATCTGTAAGTAGCTACTATTTCTTATTAGACACCCGCTATGTTACTTATACAAAACATCTGTAAGTAGCTACTGTTTCTTATTAGACACCCGCTATGTTACTTATGCAAAAACATCTATAAGTAGCTACTGTTTCTTATTAGACACCCGCAATGTTACTTATACAAAAACATCTGTAAGTAGCTACTGTTTCTTATTAGACACCCGCTATGTTACTTATACAAATACATCTATAAGTAGCTACTCTTTATTATTAGACACCCGCTATGTTACTTATATAAAGACATCTGTAAGTAGTTACTGTTTCTTATTAGACACCCACTATTTTACTTATACAAAAACATCTATAAGTAGCTACTGTTTCTTATTAGACACCCGCTATGTTACTTATACAAAAACATCTGTAAGTAGCTACTGTTTCTTATTAGACACCCGCTATGTTACTTATACAAAAACATCTGTAAGTAACTACTGTTTCTTATTAGACACCCACTATGTTACCTATACAAAAACATCTATAAATAGCTACTGTTTCTTATTAGACACCCGCTATGTTACTTATACCAAAACATCTGTAAGTAGCTACTGTTTCTTATTAGACACCCGCTATGTTACTTATACAAAAACATCTGTAAGTAGCTACTGTTTCTTATTAGACACCCGCTATGTTACTTATACAAAAACATCTATAAGTAGCTACTGTTTCTTATTAGACACCCGCTATGTGACTTATACAAAAACATCTGTAAGTAGCTACTGTTTCTTATTAGACACCCGCTATGTTACTTATGCAAAAACATCTGTAAGTAACTACTGTTTCTTATTAGACACCCGCTATGTTACTTATACAAAAACATTTATAAGTAGCTACTGTTTCTTATTAGAAACCCGCTATGTTACTTATACAAAAACATCTATAAGTAGCTACTGTTTCTTATTAGACACCCGCTATGTTACTTATACAAAAACATCTATAAGTAGCTACTGTTTTTTATTAGACACCCACTATGTTACTTATACAAACACATCTATAAGTAGCTACTGTTTCTTATAAGACACCCGCTATGTTACTTATACAAAAACATCTGTCAGTAGCTACTGTTTCTTATTAGACACCAGCTATGTTACTTATACAAAAACATCTATAAGTAGCTACTGTTTCTTATTAGACACCCGCTATGTTACTTATATAAAAACATCTATAAGTAGCTACTGTTTCTTATTAGACACCCGCTATGTTACTTATACAAAAACATCTATAAGTAGCTACTGTTTCTTATTAGACACCCACTATGTTACTTATATAAAAACATCTGTAAGTAGCTACTGTTTTTTATTAGACACCCGCTATGTTACTTATACAAAAACATCTGTAAGTAGCTACTGTTTCTTATCAGACACCCGCTATGTTACTTATGCAAAAACATCTATAAGTAGCTACTGTTTCTTATTAGACACCCGCAATGTTACATATGCAAAAACATCTGTAAGTAGCTACTGTTTCTTATTAGACACCGCTATGTTACTTATACAAAAACATCTGTAAGTAGCTACTGTTTCTTATTAGACACCCGCTATGTTACTTATGCACAAACATCTATAAGTAGCTACTGTTTCCTATAAGACACCAGCAATGTTACTTATGCAAAAACATCTATAAGTAGCTACTGTTTCTTATTAGACACCCACTATGTTAATTATACAAAAACATCTGTAAGTAGCTACTGTTTCTTATTAGAAACCCGCTATGCTACTTATACAAAAACATCTGTAAGTAGCTACTGTTTCTAATTAGACACCCGCTATGTTACTTATACAAAAATATCTATAAGTAGCTATTGTTTCTTATTAGACACCCGCTATGGTACTTATACAAATACATCTATAAGTAGTTACTGTTTCTTATTAGACACCCACTATGTTACTTATACAAAAACATCTGTAAGTAGCTACTGTTTCTTATTAGACACCCGCTATGTTACTTATACAAAAACATCTGTAAGTAGCTACTGTTTCTTATCAGACACCCGCTATGTTACTTATACAAAAACATCTGTAAGTAGCTATTGTTTCTTATTAGACACCCGCAATGTTACTTATGCAAAAACATCTGTAAGTAGCTACTGTTTCTTATTAGAAACCCGCTATGTTACTTATACAAAAACATCTGTAAGTAGCTACTGTTTCTTATTAGACACCCGCTATGTTACTTATACAAAAACATCTATAAGTAGCTACTGTTTCTTATTAGACACCCATTATGTTACTTATACAAAAACATCTATAAGTAGCTACTGTTTCTTATTAGACACCCGCAATGTTACTTATACAAAAACATCTATAAGTAGCTACTGTTTCTTATTAGACACTCGCTATGTTACTTATACAAAAACATCTGTAAGTAACTACTGTTTCTTATTAGACACCCACTATGTTACCTATACAAAAACATCTATAAATAGCTACTGTTTCTTATTAGACACCCGCTATGTTACTTATACCAAAACATCTGTAAGTAGCTACTGTTTCTTATTAGACACCCGCTATGTTACTTATACAAAAACATCTGTAAGTAGCTACTGTTTCTTATTAGACACCCGCTATGTTACTTATACAAAAACATCTATAAGTAGCTACTGTTTCTTATTAGACACCCGCTATGTGACTTATACAAAAACATCTGTAAGTAGCTACTGTTTCTTATTAGACACCCGCTATGTTACTTATGCAAAAACAACTGTAAGTAACTACTGTTTCTTATTAGACACCCGCTATGTTACTTATACAAAAACATCTATAAGTAGCTACTGTTTCTTATTAGACACCCACTATGTTACTTATACAAACACATCTATAAGTAGCTACTGTTTCTTATAAGACACCCGCTATGTTACTTATGCAAAAACATCTGTCAGTAGCTACTGTTTCTTATTAGACACCAGCTATGTTACTTATACAAAAACATCTATAAGTAGCTACTGTTTCTTATTAGACACCCGCTATGTTACTTATATAAAAACATCTATAAGTAGCTACTGTTTCTTATTAGACACCCGCTATGTTACTTATACAAAAACATCTATAAGTAGCTACTGTTTCTTATTAGACACCCACTATGTTACTTATATAAAAACATCTGTAAGTAGCTACTGTTTTTTATTAGACACCCGCTATGTTACTTATACAAAAACATCTGTAAGTAGCTACTGTTTCTTATTAGACACCCGCTATGTTACTTATGCAAAAACATCTATAAGTAGCTACTGTTTCTTATTAGACACCCGCAATGTTACTTATACAAAAACATCTGTAAGTAGCTACTGTTTCTTATTAGACACCGCTATGTTACTTATACAAAAACATCTGTAAGTAGCTACTGTTTCTTATTAGACACCCGCTATGTTACTAATGCAAAAACATCTATAAGTAGCTACTGTTTCCTATAAGACACCAGCAATGTTACTTATGCAAAAACATCTATAAGTAGCTACTGTTTCTTATTAGACACCCACTATGTTAATTATACAAAAACATCTGTAAGTAGCTACTGTTTCTTATTAGAAACCCGCTATGCTACTTATACAAAAACATCTGTAAGTAGCTACTGTTTCTAATTAGACACCCGCTATGTTACTTATACAAAAATATCTATAAGTAGCTATTGTTTCTTATTAGACACCCGCTATGGTACTTATACAAATACATCTATAAGTAGTTACTGTTTCTTATTAGACACCCACTATGTTACTTATACAAAAACATCTGTAAGTAGCTACTGTTTCTTATTAGACACCCGCTATGTTACTTATACAAAAACATCTGTAAGTAGCTACTGTTTCTTATCAGACACCCGCTATGTTACTTATACAAAAACATCTGTAAGTAGCTACTGTTTCTTATTAGACACCCGCAATGTTACTTATGCAAAAACATCTGTAAGTAGCTACTGTTTCTTATTAGAAACCCGCTATGTTACTTATACAAAAACATCTGTAAGTAGCTACTGTTTCTTATTAGACACCCGCTATGTTACTTATACAAAAACATCTATAAGTAGTTACTGTTTCTTATTAGACACCCGCTATGTTACTTATACAAAAACATCTGTAAGTAGCTACTGTTTCTTATTAGACACCCGCTATGTTACTTATACAAAAACATCTATAAGTAGCTACTGTTTCTTATTAGACACCCACTATGTTTCTAATACAAAAACATCTATTAGTAGTTACTGTTTCTTATTAGACACCCGCAATGTAACTTATTCAAAAACATCTATAAATAGCTACTGTTTCTTATTAGACACCCGCTATGTTACTTATACAAAAACATCTATAAGTAGCTACTGTTTCTTATTAGACACCCACTATGCTACTTATACAAAAACATCTATAAGTAGTTACTGTTTCTTATTAGACTCCCGCTATGTTACTTATACAAAAACATCTATAAGTAGCTACTGCTTCTTATTAGATACCCGCTATGTTACTTATGCAAAAACATCTATAAGTAGCTACTGTTTCTTATTAGACACCCGCTATGTTATTTATACAAAAACATCTATAAGTAGCTACTGTTTCTTATTAGACACCCACTATGTTACTTATGCAAAAACATCTATAAGTAGTTACTGTTTCTTATTAGACACCCGCAATGTTACTTATACAAAAACATCTGTAAATAGCTACTGTTTCTTATTAGACACCCGCTATGTTACTTATACAAAAACATCTATAAGTAGCTACTGTTTCTTATTAGACACACTCTATGTTACTTATACAAAAACATCTATAAGTAGTTACTGTTTCTTATTAGACACCCGCTATGTTACATATACAAAAACATCTGTAAGTAGCTACTGTTTCTTATTAGACATCCACTATGTTACTTATACAAAAACATCTGTAAGTAGCTACTGTTTCTTATTAGACACCCGCTATGTTACTTATTCAAAAACATCTATAACTAGCTACTGTTTCTTATTAAACACCCGCTATGTTACTTATATAAAAACATCTGTAAGTAGCTACTATTTCTTATTAGACACCCGCTATGTTACTTATACAAAAACATCTGTAAGTAGCTACTGTTTCTTATTAGACACCCGCTATGTTACTTATACAAAAACATCTGTAAGTAGCTACTATTTCTTATTTGACACCCGCTATGTTACTTATACAAAAACATCTATAAGTAGCTACTGTTTCTTATTAGACACCCACTATGTTACTTATGCAAAAACATCTATAAGTAGTTACTGTTTCTTATTAGACACCCGCAATGTTACTTATACAAAAACATCTGTAAATAGCTACTGTTTCTTATTAGACACCCGCTATGTTACTTATACAAAAACATCTATAAGTAGCTACTGTTTCTTATTAGACACCCACTATGTTACTTATACAAAAACATCTATAAGTAGTTACTGTTTCTTATTAGACACCCGCTATGTTACTTATACAAAAACATCTGTAAGTAGCTACTGTTTCTTATTAGACATCCACTATGTTACTTATACAAAAACATCTGTAAGTAGCTACTGTTTCTTATTAGACACCCGCTATGTTACTTATTCAAAAACATCTATAACTAGCTACTGTTTCTTATTAAACACCCGCTATGTTACTTATACAAAAACATCTGTAAGTAGCTACTATTTCTTATTAGACACCCGCTATGTTACTTATACAAAAACATCTGTAAGTAGCTACTGTTTCTTATTAGACACCCGCTATGTTACTTATACAAAAACATCTGTAAGTAGCTACTATTTCTTATTTGACACCCGCTATGTTACTTATACAAAAACATCTATAAGTAGCTACTGTTTCTTAATAGACACCCGCTATGTTACTTATACAAATACATCAATAAGTAACTACTGTTTCTTATCAGACACCCGCTATGTTACTTATGCAAAAACATCTATAAGTAGCTACTGTTTCTTATTAGACACCCGCTATGTTACTTATACAAAAACATCTGTAGGTATCTACTGTTTCTTATTAGACACCCACTATGTTACTTATACAAAAACATCTATAAGTAGTTACTGTTTCTTATTAGACACCCGCTATGTTACTTATACAAAAACATCTATAAGTAGCCACTGTTTCTTATTAGACACCCGCTATGTTACTTATACAAAAACATCTGTAAGTAGCTACTGTTTCTTATTAGACACCCGCAATGTTACTTATACAAAAACATCTGTAAATAACTACTGTTTCTTATTAGACACTCGCTATGTTACTTATACAAAAACATCTATAAGTAGCTACTGTTTCTTATTAGACACCCACTATGTTACTTATGCAAAAACATCTATAAGTAGCTACTGTTTCTTATTAGACACCCACTATGTTACCTATGCAAAAACATATATAAGTATGTACTGTTTCTTATTAGACACCCGCAATGTTACTTATACAAAAACATCTGTAAATAGCTACTGTTTCTTATTAGACACTCGCTATGTTACTTATACAAAAACATCTATAAGTAGCTACTGTTTCTTATTAGACACCCACTATGTTACTAATGCAAAAACATCTATAAGTAGTTACTGTTTCTTATTAGACACCCGCTATGTTACTTATACAAAAACATCTATAAGTAGCTACTATTTGTTATTAGATACCCGCTATGTTACTTATACAAAAACATCTGTTAGTAACTACTGTTTCTTATTAGACACCCGCTATGTTACTTACACAAAAACATCTGTAAGTAGCTACTGTTTCTTATTAGACACCCGCAATGTTACTTATGCAAAAACATCTGTAAGTAGCTACTGTTTCTTATTAGAAACCCGCTATGTTACTTATACAAAAACATCTGTAAGTAGCTACTGTTTCTTATTAGACACCCGCTATGTTACTTATACAAAAACATCTATAAGTAGCTACTGTTTCTTATTAGACACCCATTATGTTACTTATACAAAAACATCTATAAGTAGCTACTGTTTCTGATTAGACACCCGCAATGTTACTTATACAAAAACATCTATAAGTAGGTACTGTTTCCTATTAGACACCCACTATGTTACTTATACAAAAACATCTATAAGTAGTTACTGTTTCTTATTAGACACCCGCTATGTTACTTATACAAAAACATCTGTAAGTAGCTACTGTTTATTATTAGACACCCGCTATGTTACTAATGCAAAAACATCTATTAGTAGTTACTGTTTCTTATTAGACACCCGCAATATAACTTATTCAAAAACATCTATAAATAGCTACTGTTTCTTATTAGACACCCGCTATGTTACTTATACAAAAACATCTATAAGTAGCTACTGTTTCTTATTAGACACCCACTATGCTACTTATACAAAAACATCTATAAGTAGTTACTGTTTCTTATTAGACTCCCGCTATGTTACTTATACAAAAACATCTATAAGTAGCTACTGCTTCTTATTAGATACCCGCTATGTTACTTATGCAAAAACATCTATAAGTAGCTACTGTTTCTTATTAGACACCCGCTATGTTATTTATACAAAAACATCTATAAGTAGCTACTGTTTCTTATTAGACACCCACTATGTTACTTATGCAAAAACATCTATAAGTAGTTACTGTTTCTTATTAGACACCCGCAATGTTACTTATACAAAAACATCTGTAAATAGCTACTGTTTCTTATTAGACACCCGCTATGTTACTTATACAAAAACATCTATAAGTAGCTACTGTTTCTTATTAGACACCCACTATGTTACTTATACAAAAACATCTATAAGTAGTTACTGTTTCTTATTAGACACCCGCTATGTTACTTATACAAAAATATCTGTAAGTAGCTACTGTTTCTTATTAGACATCCACTATGTTACTTATACAAAAACATCTGTAAGTAGCTACTGTTTCTTATTAGACACCCGCTATGTTACTTATTCAAAAACATCTATAAGTAGCTACTGTTTCTTATTAAACACCCGCTATGTTACTTATACAAAAACATCTGTAAGTAGCTACTATTTCTTATTAGACACCCGCTATGTTACTTATACAAAAACATCTGTAAGTAGCTACTGTTTCTTATTAGACACCCGCTATGTTACTTATACAAAAACATCTGTAAGTAGCTACTATTTCTTATTTGACACCCGCTATGTTACTTATACAAAAACATCTATAAGTAGCTACTGTTTCTTAATAGACACCCGCTATGTTACTTATACAAATACATCAATAAGTAACTACTGTTTCTTATCAGACACCCGCTATGTTACTTATGCAAAAACATCTATAAGTAGCTACTGTTTCTTATTAGACACCCGCTATGTTACTTATACAAAAACATCTGTAGGTATCTACTGTTTCTTATTAGACACCCACTATGTTACTTATACAAAAACATCTATAAGTAGTTACTGTTTCTTATTAGACACCCGCTATGTTACTTATACAAAAACATCTATAAGTAGCCACTGTTTCTTATTAGACACCCGCTATGTTGCTTATACAAAAACATCTGTAAGTAGCTACTGTTTCTTATTAGACACCCACTATGTTACTTATACAAAAACATCTGTAAATAGCTACTGTTTCTTATTAGACACTCGCTATGTTACTTATACAAAAACATCTATAAGTAGCTACTGTTTCTTATTAGACACCCACTATGTTACTTATGCAAAAACATCAATAAGTAGCTACTGCTTCTTATTAGACACCCACTATGTTACCTAAGCAAAAACATATATAAGTAGTTACTGTTTCTTATTAGACACACGCAATGTTACTTATACAAAAACATCTGTAAATAGCTACTGTTTCTTATTAGACACTCGCTATGTTACTTATACAAAAACATCTATAAGTAGCTACTGTTTCTTATTAGACACCCACTATGTTACTAATGCAAAAACATCTATAAGTAGTTACTGTTTCTTATTAGACACCCGCTATGTTACTTATACAAAAACATCTATAAGTAGCTACTATTTGTTATTAGATACCCGCTATGTTACTTATACAAAAACATCTGTTAGTAACTACTGTTTCTTATTAGACACCCGCTATGTTACTTATACAAAAACATCTATAAGTAGCTACTGTTTCTTATTAGACACCCACTATGTTAATTATACAAAAACATCTGTAAGTAGCTACTGTTTCTTATTAGAAACCCGCTATGCTACTTATACAAAAACATCTGTAAGTAGCTACTGTTTCTAATTAGACACCCGCTATGTTACTTATACAAAAATATCTATAAGTAGCTATTGTTTCTTATTAGACACCCGCTATGGTACTTATACAAATACATCTATAAGTAGTTACTGTTTCTTATTAGACACCCACTATGTTACTTATACAAAAACATCTGTAAGTAGCTACTGTTTCTTATTAGACACCCGCTATGTTACTTATACAAAAACATCTGTAAGTAGCTACTGTTTCTTATCAGACACCCGCTATGTTACTTATACAAAAACATCTGTAAGTAGCTACTGTTTCTTATTAGACACCCGCAATGTTACTTATGCAAAAACATCTGTAAGTAGCTACTGTTTCTTATTAGACACCCACTATGTTACTTATACAAAAACATCTATAAGTAGTTACTGTTTCTTATTAGACACCCGCTATGTTACTTATACAAAAACATCTATAAGTAGCCACTGTTTCTTATTAGACACCCGCTATGTTACTTATACAAAAACATCTATAAGTAGCTACTGTTTCTTATTAGACACCCGCAATGTTACTTATACAAAAACATCTGTAAATAACTACTGTTTCTTATTAGACACTCGCTATGTTACTTATACAAAAACATCTATAAGTAGCTACTGTTTCTTATTAGACACCCACTATGTTACTTATGCAAAAACATCTATAAGTAGCTACTGTTTCTTATTAGACACCCACTATGTTACCTATGCAAAAACATATATAAGTATTTACTGTTTCTTATTAGACACCCGCAATGTTACTTATACAAAAACATCTGTAAATAGCTACTGTTTCTTATTAGACACTCGCTATGTTACTTATACAAAAACATCTATAAGTAGCTACTGTTTCTTATTAGACACCCACTATGTTACTTATGCAAAAACATCTATAAGTAGTTACTGTTTCTTATTAGACACCCGCTATGTTACTTATACAAAAACATCTATAAGTAGCTACTATTTCTTATTAGATACCCGCTATGTTACTTATACAAAAACATCTGTTAGTAACTACTGTTTCTTATTAGACACCCGCTATGTTACTTATACAAAAACATCTGTAAGTAGCTACTGTTTCTTATTAGACACCCGCAATGTTACTTATGCAAAAACATCTGTAAGTAGCTACTGTTTCTTATTAGAAACCCGCTATGTTACTTATACAAAAACATCTGTAAGTAGCTACTGTTTCTTATTAGACACCCGCTATGTTACTTATACAAAAACATCTATAAGTAGCTACTGTTTCTTATTAGACACCCATTATGTTACTTATACAAAAACATCTATAAGTAGCTACTGTTTCTGATTAGACACCCGCAATGTTACTTATACAAAAACATCTATAAGTAGGT
The DNA here is from genome assembly GCA_963680875.1 of Bathymodiolus brooksi. Taxonomy (NCBI): domain Eukaryota; kingdom Metazoa; phylum Mollusca; class Bivalvia; order Mytilida; family Modiolidae; genus Bathymodiolus; species Bathymodiolus brooksi. The sequence continues at coordinate 125,495,023 of OY804575.1, forward strand.
ACTGTTTCCTATTGGACACCCACTATGTTACTTATACAAAAACATCTATAAGTAGTTACTGTTTCTTATTAGACACCCGCTATGTTACTTATACAAAAACATCTGTAAGTAGCTACTGTTTCTTATTAGACACCCGCTATGTTACTGATACAAAAACATCTATAAGTAGCTACTGTTTCTTATTAGACACCCACTATGTTACTAATGCAAAAACATCTATTAGTAGTTACTGTTTCTTATTAGACACCCGCAATGTAACTTATTCAAAAACATCTATAAATAGCTACTGTTTCTTATTAGACACCCGCTATGTTACTTATACAAAAACATCTATAAGTAGCTACTGTTTCTTATTAGACACCCACTATGCTACTTATACAAAAACATCTATAAGTAGTTACTGTTTCTTATTAGACTCCCGCTATGTTACTTATACAAAAACATCTATAAGTAGCTACTGCTTCTTATTAGATACCCACTATGTTACTTATGCAAAAACATCTATAAGTAGCTACTGTTTCTTATTAGACACCCGCTATGTTATTTATACAAAAACATCTATAAGTAGCTACTGTTTCTTATTAGACACCCACTATGTTACTTATGCAAAAACATCTATAAGTAGTTACTGTTTCTTATTAGACACCCGCAATGTTACTTATACAAAAACATCTGTAAATAGCTACTGTTTCTTATTAGACACCCGCTATGTTACTTATACAAAAACATCTATAAGTAGCTACTGTTTCTTATTAGACACCCACTATGTTACTTATACAAAAACATCTATAAGTAGTTACTGTTTCTTATTAGACACCCGCTATGTTACTTATACAAAAATATCTGTAAGTAGCTACTGTTTCTTATTAGACATCCACTATGTTACTTATACAAAAACATCTGTAAGTAGCTACTGTTTCTTATTAGACACCCGCTATGTTACTTATTCAAAAACATCTATAAGTAGCTACTGTTTCTTATTAAACACCCGCTATGTTACTTATACAAAAACATCTGTAAGTAGCTACTATTTCTTATTAGACACCCGCTATGTTACTTATACAAAAACATCTGTAAGTAGCTACTGTTTCTTATTAGACACCCGCTATGTTACTTATACAAAAACATCTGTAAGTAGCTACTATTTCTTATTTGACACCCGCTATGTTACTTATACAAAAACATCTATAAGTAGCTACTGTTTCTTAATAGACACCCGCTATGTTACTTATACAAATACATCAATAAGTAACTACTGTTTCTTATCAGACACCCGCTATGTTACTTATGCAAAAACATCTATAAGTAGCTACTGTTTCTTATTAGACACCCGCTATGTTACTTATACAAAAACATCTGTAGGTATCTACTGTTTCTTATTAGACACCCACTATGTTACTTATACAAAAACATCTATAAGTAGTTACTGTTTCTTATTAGACACCCGCTATGTTACTTATACAAAAACATCTATAAGTAGCCACTGTTTCTTATTAGACACCCGCTATGTTGCTTATACAAAAACATCTGTAAGTAGCTACTGTTTCTTATTAGACACCCACTATGTTACTTATACAAAAACATCTGTAAATAGCTACTGTTTCTTATTAGACACTCGCTATGTTACTTATACAAAAATATCTATAAGTAGCTACTGTTTCTTATTAGACACCCACTATGTTACTTATGCAAAAACATCTATAAGTAGCTACTGTTTCTTATTAGACACCCACTATGTTACCTATGCAAAAACATATATAAGTAGTTACTGTTTCTTATTAGACACACGCAATGTTACTTATGCAAAAACATCTGTAAATAGCTACTGTTTCTTATTAGACACTCGCTATGTTACTTATACAAAAACATCTATAAGTAGCTACTGTTTCTTATTAGACACCCACTATGTTACTTATGCAAAAACATCTATAAGTAGTTACTGTTTCTTATTAGACACCCGCTATGTTACTTATACAAAAACATCTATAAGTAGCTACTATTTCTTATTAGATACCCGCTATGTTACTTATACAAAAACATCTGTTAGTAACTACTGTTTCTTATTAGACACCCGCTATGTTACTTATACAAAAACATCTATAAGTAGCTACTGTTTCTTATTAGACACCCACTATGTTACTTATACAAAAACATCTGTAAGTAGCTACTGTTTCTTATTAGAAATCCGCTATGCTACTTATACAAAAACATCTGTAAGTAGCTACTGTTTCTAATTAGACACCCGCTATGTTACTTATACAAAAATATCTATAAGTAGCTATTGTTTCTTATTAGACACCCGCTATGGTACTTATACAAATACATCTATAAGTAGTTACTGTTTCTTATTAGACACCCACTATGTTACTTATACAAAAACATCTGTAAGTAGCTACTGTTTCTTATTAGACACCCGCTATGTTACTTATACAAAAACATCTGTAAGTAGCTACTGTTTCTTATCAGACACCCGCTATGTTACTTATACAAAAACATCTGTAAGTAGCTACTGTTTCTTATTAGACACCCGCAATGTTACTTATGCAAAAACATCTGTAAGTAGCTACTGTTTCTTATTAGAAACCCGCTATGTTACTTATGCAAAAACATCTGTAAGTAGCTACTGTTTCTTATTAGACACCCGCTATGTTACTTATACAAAAACATCTATAAGTAGCTACTGTTTCTTATTAGACACCCATTATGTTACTTATACAAAAACATCTATAAGTAGCTACTGTTTCTTATTAGACACCCGCAATGTTACTTATACAAAAACATCTATTAGTAGGTACTGTTTCCTATTAGACACCCACTATGTTACTTATACAAAAACATCTGTAAGTAGCTACTGTTTCTTATTAGACACCCGCAATGTTACTTATATAAAGACATCTGTAAGTAGTTACTGTTTCTTATTAGACACCCACTATTTTACTTATACAAAAACATCTATAAGTAGCTACTGTTTCTTATTAGACACCCGCTATGTTACTTATACAAAAACATCCATAAGTAGCTACTGTTTCTTATTAGACACCCGCTATGTTACTTATACAAAAACATCTGTAAGTAACTACTGTTTCTTATTAGACACCCACTATGTTACCTATACAAAAACATCTATAAATAGCTACTGTTTCATATTAGACACCCGCTATGTTACTTATACCAAAACATCTGTAAGTAGCTACTGTTTCTTATTAGACACCCGCTATGTTACTTATACAAAAACATCTGTAAGTAGCTACTGTTTCTTATTAGACACCCGCTATGTTACTTATACAAAAACATCTATAAGTAGCTACGGTTTCTTATTAGACACCCGCTATGTGACTTATACAAAAACATCTGTAAGTAGCTACTGTTTCTTATTAGACACCCGCTATGTTACTTATGCAAAAACATCTGTAAGTAACTACTGTTTCTTATTAGACACCCGCTATGTTACTTATACAAAAACATTTATAAGTAGCTACTGTTTCTTATTAGAAACCCGCTATGTTACTTATACAAAAACATCTATAAGTAGCTACTGTTTCTTATTAGACACCCGCTATGTTACTTATACAAAAACATCTATAAGTAGCTACTGTTTCTTATTAGACACCCACTATGTTACTTATACAAACACATCTATAAGTAGCTACTGTTTCTTATAAGACACCCGCTATGTTACTTATACAAAAACATCTGTCAGTAGCTACTGTTTCTTATTAGACACCAGCTATGTTACTTATACAAAAACATCTATAAGTAGCTACTGTTTCTTATTAGACACCCGCTATGTTACTTATATAAAAACATCTATAAGTAGCTACTGTTTCTTATTAGACACCCGCTATGTTACTTATACAAAAACATCTATTAGTAGCTACTGTTTCTTATTAGACACCCACTATGTTACTTATATAAAAACATCTGTAAGTAGCTACTGTTTTTTATTAGACACCCGCTATGTTACTTATACAAAAACATCTGTAAGTAGCTACTGTTTCTTATTAGACACCCGCTATGTTACTTATGCAAAAACATCTATAAGTAGCTACTGTTTCTTATTAGACACCCGCAATGTTACTTATACAAAAACATCTGTAAGTAGCTACTGTTTCTTATTAGACACCGCTATGTTACTTATACAAAAACATCTGTAAGTAGCTACTGTTTCTTATTAGACACCCGCTATGTTACTTATGCAAAAACATCTATAAGTAGCTACTGTTTCCTATAAGACACCAGCAATGTTACTTATGCAAAAACATCTATAAGTAGCTACTGTTTCTTATTAGACACCCACTATGTTAATTATACAAAAACATCTGTAAGTAGCTACTGTTTCTTATTAGAAACCCGCTATGCTACTTATACAAAAACATCTGTAAGTAGCTACTGTTTCTAATTAGACACCCGCTATGTTACTTATACAAAAATATCTATAAGTAGCTATTGTTTCTTATTAGACACCCGCTATGGTACTTATACAAATACATCTATAAGTAGTTACTGTTTCTTATTAGACACCCACTATGTTACTTATACAAAAACATCTGTAAGTAGCTACTGTTTCTTATTAGACACCCGCTATGTTACTAATACAAAAACATCTGTAAGTAGCTACTGTTTCTTATCAGACACCCGCTATGTTACTTATACAAAAACATCTGTAAGTAGCTACTGTTTCTTATTAGACACCCGCAATGTTACTTATGCAAAAACATCTGTAAGTAGCTACTGTTTCTTATTAGAAACCCGCTATGTTACTTATACAAAAACATCTGTAAGTAGCTACTGTTTCTTATTAGACACCCGCTATGTTACTTATACAAAAACATCTATAAGTAGCTACTGTTTCTTATTAGACACCCATTATGTTACTTATACAAAAACATCTATAAGTAGCTACTGTTTCTTATTAGACACCCGCAATGTTACTTATACAAAAAACATCTATAAGTAGGTACTGTTTCCTATTAGACACCCACTATGTTACTTATACAAAAACATCTATAAGTAGTTACTGTTTCTTATTAGACACCCGCTATGTTACTTATACAAAAACATCTGTAAGTAGCTACTGTTTCTTATTAGACACCCGCTATGTTACTGATACAAAAACATCTATAAGAAACTACTGTTTCTTATTAGACACCCACTATGTTACTAATACAAAAACATCTATTAGTAGTTACTGTTTCTTATTAGACACCCGCAATGTAACTTATTCAAAAACATCTATAAATAGCTACTGTTTCTTATTAGACACCCGCTATGTTACTTATACAAAAACATCTATAAGTAGCTACTGTTTCTTATTAGACACCCACTATGCTACTTATACAAAAACATCTATAAGTAGTTACTGTTTCTTATTAGACTCCCGCTATGTTACTTATACAAAAACATCTATAAGTAGCTACTGCTTCTTATTAGATACCCGCTATGTTACTTATGCAAAAACAAATATAAGTAGCTACTGTTTCTTATTAGACACCCGCTATGTTATTTATACAAAAACATCTATAAGTAGCTACTGTTTCTCATTAGACACCCACTATGTTACTTATGCAAAAACATCTATAAGTAGTTACTGTTTCTTATTAGACACCCGCAATGTTACTTATACAAAAACATCTGTAAATAGCTACTGTTTCTTATTAGACACCCGCTATGTTACTTATACAAAAACATCTATAAGTAGCTACTGTTTCTTATTAGACACCCACTATGTTACTTATACAAAAACATCTATAAGTAGTTACTGTTTCTTATTAGACACCCGCTATGTTACTTATACAAAAACATCTGTAAGTAGCTACTGTTTCTTATTAGACATCCACTATGTTACTTATACAAAAACATCTGTAAGTAGCTACTGTTTCTTATTAGACACCCGCTATGTTACTTATTCAAAAACATCTATAACTAGCTACTGTTTCTTATTAAACACCCGCTATGTTACTTATACAAAAACATCTGTAAGTAGCTACTATTTCTTATTAGACACCCGCTATGTTACTTATACAAAAACATCTGTAAGTAGCTACTGTTTCTTATTAGACACCCGCTATGTTACTTATACAAAAACATCTGTAAGTAGCTACTATTTCTTATTTGACACCCGCTATGTTACTTATACAAAAACATCTATAAGTAGCTACTGTTTCTTATTAGACACCCACTATGTTACTTATGCAAAAACATCTATAAGTAGTTACTGTTTCTTATTAGACACCCGCAATGTTACTTATACAAAAACATCTGTAAATAGCTACTGTTCCTTATTAGACAACCGCTATGTTACTTATACAAAAACATCTATAAGTAGCTACTGTTTCTTATTAGACACCCACTATGTTACTTATACAAAAACATCTATAAGTAGTTACTGTTTCTTATTAGACACCCGCTATGTTACTTATACAAAAACATCTGTAAGTAGCTACTGTTTCTTATTAGACATCCACTATGTTACTTATACAAAAACATCTGTAAGTAGCTACTGTTTCTTATTAGACACCCGCTATGTTACTTATTCAAAAACATCTATAACTAGCTCCTGTTTCTTATTGAACACCCGCTATGTTACTTATACAAAAACATCTGTAAGTAGCTACTATTTCTTATTAGACACCCGCTATGTTACTTATACAAAAACATCTATAAGTAGCTACTGTTTCTTATTAGACACCCGCTATGTTACTTATACAAAAACATCTGTAAGTAGCTACTATTTCTTATTTGACACCCGCTATGTTACTTATACAAAAACATCTATAAGTAGCTACTGTTTCTTAATAGACACCCGCTATGTTACTTATACAAATACATCAATAAGTAACTACTGTTTCTTATCAGACACCCGCTATGTTACTTATGCAAAAACATCTATAAGTAGCTACTGTTTCTTATTAGACACCCGCTATGTTACTTATACAAAAACATCTGTAGGTATCTACTGTTTCTTATTAGACACCCACTATGTTACTTATACAAAAACATCTATAAGTAGTTACTGTTTCTTATTAGACACCCGCTATGTTACTTATACAAAAACATCTATAAGTAGCCACTGTTTCTTATTAGACACCCGCTATGTTACTTATACAAAAACATCTGTAAGTAGCTACTGTTTCTTATTAGACACCCGCAATGTTACTTATACAAAAACATCTGTAAATAACTACTGTTTCTTATTAGACACTCGCTATGTTACTTATAAAAAACATCTATAAGTAGCTACTGTTTCTTATTAGACACCCACTATGTTACTTATGCAAAAACATCTATAAGTAGCTACTGTTTCTTATTAGACACCCACTATGTTACCTATGCAAAAACATATATAAGTATTTACTGTTTCTTATTAGACACCCGCAATGTTACTTATACAAAAACATCTGTAAATAGCTACTGTTTCTTATTAGACACTCGCTATGTTACTTATACAAAAACATCTATAAGTAGCTACTGTTTCTTATTAGACACCCACTATGTTACTTATGCAAAAACATCTATAAGTAGTTACTGTTTCTTATTAGACACCCGCTATGTTACTTATACAAAAACATCTATAAGTAGCTACTATTTCTTATTAGATACCCGCTATGTTACTTATACAAAAACATCTGTTAGTAACTACTGTTTCTTATTAGACACCCGCTATGTTACTTATACAAAAACATCTGTAAGTAGCTACTGTTTCTTATTAGACACCCGCAATGTTACTTATGCAAAAACATCTGTAAGTAGCTACTGTTTCTTATTAGAAACCCGCTATGTTACATATACAAAAACATCTGTAAGTAGCTACTGTTTCTTATTAGACACCCGCTATGTTACTTATACAAAAACATCTATAAGTAGCTACTGTTTCTTATTAGACACCCATTATGTTACTTATACAAAAACATCTATAAGTAGCTACTGTTTCTTATTAGACACCCGCAATGTTACTTATACAAAAACATCTATAAGTAGGTACTGTTTCCTATTAGACACCCACTATGTTACTTATACAAAAACATCTATATGTAGTTACTGTTTCTTATTAGACACCCGCTATGTTACTTATAAAAAAACATCTGTAAATAGCTACTGTTTCTTATTAGACACCCGCTATGTTACTGATACAAAAACATCTATAAGTAGCTACTGTTTCTTATTAGACACCCACTATGTTACTAATGCAAAAACATCTATTAGTAGTTACTGTTTCTTATTAGACACCCGCAATGTAACTTATTCAAAAACATCTATAAATAGCTACTGTTTCTTATTAGACACCCGCTATGTTACTTATACAAAAACATCTATAAGTAGCTACTGCTTCTTATTAGATACCCGCTATGTTACTTATGCAAAAACATCTATAAGTAGCTACTGTTTCTTATTAGACACCCGCTATGTTATTTATACAAAAACATCTATAAGTAGCTACTGTTTCTTATTAGACACCCACTATGTTACTTATGCAAAAACATCTATAAGTAGTTACTGTTTCTTATTAGACACCCGCAATGTTACTTATACAAAAACATCTGTAAATAGCTACTGTTTCTTATTAGACACCCGCTATGTTACTTATACAAAAACATCTATAAGTAGCTACTGTTTCTTATTAGACACCCACTATGTTACTTATACAAAAACATCTATAAGTAGTTACTGTTTCTTATTAGACACCCGCTATGTTACTTATACAAAAATATCTGTAAGTAGCTACTGTTTCTTATTAGACATCCACTATGTTACTTATACAAAAACATCTGTAAGTAGCTACTGTTTCTTATTAGACACCCGCTATGTTACTTATTCAAAAACATCTATAAGTAGCTACTGTTTCTTATTAAACACCCGCTATGCTACTTATACAAAAACATCTGTAAGTAGCTACTATTTCTTATTAGACACCCGCTATGTTACTTATACAAAAACATCTGTAAGTAGCTACTGTTTCTTATTAGACACCCGCTATGTTACTTATACAAAAACATCTGTAAGTAGCTACTATTTCTTATTTGACACCCGCTATGTTACTTATACAAAAACATCTAAAAGTAGCTACTGTTTCTTAATAGACACCCGCTATGTTACTTATACAAATACATCAATAAGTAACTACTGTTTCTTATCAGACACCCGCTATGTTACTTATGCAAAAACATCTATAAGTAGCTACTGTTTCTTATTAGACACCCGCTATGTTACTTATACAAAAACATCTGTAGGTATCTACTGTTTCTTATTAGACACCCACTATGTTACTTATACAAAAACATCTATAAGTAGTTACTGTTTCTTATTAGACACCCGCTATGTTACTTATACAAAAACATCTATAAGTAGCCACTGTTTCTTATTAGACACCCGCTATGTTGCTTATACAAAAACATCTGTAAGTAGCTACTGTTTCTTATTAGACACCCACTATGTTACTTATACAAAAACATTTGTAAATAGCTACTGTTTCTTATTAGACACTCGCTATGTTACTTATACAAAAACATCTATAAGTAGCTACTGTTTCTTATTAGACACCCACTATGTTACTTATGCAAAAACATCTATAAGTAGCTACTGTTTCTTATTAGACACCCACTATGTTACCTATGCAAAAACATATATAAGTAGTTACTGTTTCTTATTAGACACACGCAATGTTACTTATACAAAAACATCTGTAAATAGCTACTGTTTCTTATTAGACACTCGCTATGTTACTTATACAAAAACATCTATAAGTAGCTACTGTTTCTTATTAGACACCCACTATGTTACTTATGCAAAAACATCTATAAGTAGTTACTGTTTCTTATTAGACACCCGCTATGTTACTTATACAAAAACATCTATAAGTAGCTACTATTTCTTATTAGATACCCGCTATGTTACTTATACAAAAACATCTGTTAGTAACTACTGTTTCTTATTAGACACCCGCTATGTTACTTATACAAAAACATCTGTAAGTAGCTACTGTTTCTTATTAGACATCCACTATGTTACTTATACAAAAACATCTGTAAGTAGCTACTGTTTCTTATTAGACACCCGCTATGTTACTTATACAAAAACATCTATAAGTAGCTACTGTTTATTATTAAACACCCGCTATGTTACTTATACAAAAACATCTGTAAGTAGCTACTGTTTCTTATTAGACACCCGCTATGATACTTATACAAAAACTTCTGTAAGTAGCTACTATTTCTTATTTGACACCCGCTATGTTACTTATACAAAAACATCTGTAGGTATCTACTGTTTCTTATTAGACACCCGCTATGTTACTTATACAAAAACATCAGTAGGTATCTACTGTTTCTTATTAGACACCCACTATGTTACTTATACAAAAACATCTATAAGTAGTTACTGTTTCTTATTAGACACCCACTATGTTACTTATACAAAACATCTGTAAGTAGCTACTGTTTCTTATTAGACACCCGCTATGTTACTTATACAAAAACATCTGTAAGTAGCAACTGTTTCTTATTAGACACCCGCTATGATACTTATACAAAAACTTCTGTAAGTAGCTACTATTTCTTATTTGACACCCGCCATCTTACTTATACAAAAACATCTGAAGGTATCTACTGTTTCTTATTAGACACCCGCTATGTTACTTATACAAAAACATCTGTAGGTATCTACTGTTTCTTATTAGACACCCACTATGTTACTTATACAAAAACATCTATAAGTAGTTACTGTTTCTTATTAGACACCCGCTATGTTACTTATACAAAAACATCTATAAGTAACTACTGTCTCTTATTAGACACCCACTATGTTACTTATACAAAAACATCTATAAGTAGTTACTGTTTCTTATTAGACACCCGCTATCTTACTTATACAAAAACATCTGTAGGTATCTACTGTTTCTTATTAGACACCCGCTATGTTACTTATACAAAAACATCTGTAGGTATCTACTGTTTCTTATTAGACACCCACTATGTTACTTATACAAAAACATCTATAAGTAGTTACTGTTTCTTATTAGACACCCGCTATGTTACTTATACAAAAACATCTGTAAGTAGCTACTGTTTCTTATTAGACACCCGCTATGTTACTGATACAAAAACATCTATAAGAAGCTACTGTTTCTTATTAGACACCCACTATGCTACTTATACAAAAACATCTATAAGTAGTTACTGTTTCTTATTAGACTCCCGCTATGTTACTTATACAAAAACATCTATAAGTAGCTACTGCTTCTTATTAGATACCCGCTATGTTACTTATGCAAAAACATCTATAAGTAGCTACTGTTTCTTATTAGACACCCGCTATGTTATTTATACAAAAACATCTATAAGTAGCTACTGTTTCTCATTAGACACCCACTATGTTACTTATGCAAAAACATCTATAAGTAGTTACTGTTTCTTATTAGACACCCGCAATGTTACTTATACAAAAACATCTGTAAATAGCTACTGTTTCTTATTAGACACCCGCTATGTTACTTATACAAAAACATCTATAAGTAGCTACTGTTTCTTATTAGACACCCACTATGTTACTTATACAAAAACATCTATAAGTAGTTACTGTTTCTTATTAGACACCCGCTATGTTACTTATACAAAAACATCTGTAAGTAGCTACTGTTTCTTATTAGACATCCACTATGTTACTTATACAAAAACATCTGTAAGTAGCTACTGTTTCTTATTAGACACCCGCTATGTTACTTATTCAAAAACATTTATAACTAGCTACTGTTTCTTATTAAACACCCGCTATGTTACTTATACAAAAACATCTGTAAGTAGCTACTATTTCTTATTAGACACCCGCTATGTTACTTATACAAAAACATCTGTAAGTAGCTACTGTTTCTTATTAGACACCCGCTATGTTACTTATACAAAAACATCTGTAAGTAGCTACTATTTCTTATTTGACACCCGCTATGTTACTTATACAAAAACATCTATAAGTAGCTACTGTTTCTTATTAGACACCCACTATGTTACTTATGCAAAAACATCTATAAGTAGTTACTGTTTCTTATTAGACACCCGCAATGTTACTTATACAAAAACATCTGTAAATAGCTACTGTTCCTTATTAGACAACCGCTATGTTACTTATACAAAAACATCTATAAGTAGCTACTGTTTCTTATTAGACACCCACTATGTTACTTATACAAAAACATCTATAAGTAGTTACTGTTTCTTATTAGACACCCGCTATGTTACTTATACAAAAACATCTGTAAGTAGCTACTGTTTCTTATTAGACATCCACTATGTTACTTATACAAAAACATCTGTAAGTAGCTACTGTTTCTTATTAGACACCCGCTATGTTACTTATTCAAAAACATCTATAACTAGCTACTGTTTCTTATTAAACACCCGCTATGTTACTTATACAAAAACATCTGTAAGTAGCTACTATTTCTTATTAGACACCCGCTATGTTACTTATACAAAAACATCTATAAGTAGCTACTGTTTCTTATTAGACACCCGCTATGTTACTTATACAAAAACATCTGTAAGTAGCTACTATTTCTTATTTGACACCCGCTATGTTACTTATACAAAAACATCTATAAGTAGCTACTGTTTCTTAATAGACACCCGCTATGTTACTTATACAAATACATCAATAAGTAACTACTGTTTCTTATCAGACACCCGCTATGTTACTTATGCAAAAACATCTATAAGTAGCTACTGTTTCTTATTAGACACCCGCTATGTTACTTATACAAAAACATCTGTAGGTATCTACTGTTTCTTATTAGACACCCACTATGTTACTTATACAAAAACATCTATAAGTAGTTACTGTTTCTTATTAGACACCCGCTATGTTACTTATACAAAAACATCTATAAGTAGCCACTGTTTCTTATTAGACACCCGCTATGTTACTTATACAAAAACATCTGTAAGTAGCTACTGTTTCTTATTAGACACCCGCAATGTTACTTATACAAAAACATCTGTAAATAAATACTGTTTCTTTTTAGACACTCGCTATGTTACTTATACAAAAACATCTATAAGTAGCTACTGTTTCTTATTAGACACCCACTATGTTACTTATGCAAAAACATCTATAAGTAGCTACTGTTTCTTATTAGACACCCACTATGTTACCTATGCAAAAACATATATAAGTATTTACTGTTTCTTATTAGACACCCGCAATGTTACTTATACAAAAACATCTGTAAATAGCTACTGTTTCTTATTAGACACTCGCTATGTTACTTATACAAAAACATCTATAAGTAGCTACTGTTTCTTATTAGACACCCACTATGTTACTTATGCAAAAACATCTATAAGTAGTTACTGTTTCTTATTAGACACCCGCTATGTTACTTATACAAAAACATCTATAAGTAGCTACTATTTCTTATTAGATACCCGCTATGTTACTTATACAAAAACATCTGTTAGTAACTACTGTTTCTTATTAGAAACCCGCTATGTTACATATACAAAAACATCTGTAAGTAGCTACTGTTTCTTATTAGACACCCGCTATGTTACTTATACAAAAACATCTATAAGTAGCTACTGTTTCTTATTAGACACCCATTATGTTACTTATACAAAAACATCTATAAGTAGCTACTGTTTCTTATTAGACACCCGCAATGTTACTTATACAAAAACATCTATAAGTAGGTACTGTTTCCTATTAGACACCCACTATGTTACTTATACAAAAACATCTATATGTAGTTACTGTTTCTTATTAGACACCCGCTATGTTACTTATAAAAAAACATTTGTAAGTAGCTACTGTTTCTTATTAGACACCCGCTATGTTACTGATACAAAAACATCTATAAGTAGCTACTGTTTCTTATTAGACACCCACTATGTTACTAATGCAAAAACATCTATTAGTAGTTACTGTTTCTTATTAGACACCCGCAATGTAACTTATTCAAAAACATCTATAAATAGCTACTGTTTCTTATTAGACACCCGCTATGTTACTTATACAAAAACATCTATAAGTAGCTACTGTTTCTTATTAGACACCCACTATGCTACTTATACAAAAACATCTATAAGTAGTTACTGTTTCTTATTAGACTCCCGCTATGTTACTTATACAAAAACATCTATAAGTAGCTACTGCTTCTTATTAGATACCCGCTATGTTACTTATGCAAAAACATCTATAAGTAGCTACTGTTTCTTATTAGACACCCGCTATGTTATTTATACAAAAACATCTATAAGTAGCTACTGTTTCTTATTAGACACCCACTATGTTACTTATGCAAAAACATCTATAAGTAGTTACTGTTTCTTATTAGACACCCGCAATGTTACTTATACAAAAACATCTGTAAATAGCTACTGTTTCTTATTAGACACCCGCTATGTTACTTATACAAAAACATCTATAAGTAGCTACTGTTTCTTATTAGACACCCACTATGTTACTTATACAAAAACATCTATAAGTAGTTACTGTTTCTTATTAGACACCCGCTATGTTACTTATACAAAAATATCTGTAAGTAGCTACTGTTTCTTATTAGACATCCACTATGTTACTTATACAAAAACATCTGTAAGTAGCTACTGTTTCTTATTAGACACCCGCTATGTTACTTATTCAAAAACATCTATAAGTAGCTACTGTTTCTTATTAAACACCCGCTATGTTACTAATACAAAAACATCTGTAAGTAGCTACTATTTCTTATTAGACACCCGCTATGTTACTTATACAAAAACATCTGTAAGTAGCTACTGTTTCTTATTAGACACCGGCTATCTTACTTATACAAAAACATCTGTAAGTAGCTACTATTTCTTATTTGACACCCGCTATGTTACTTATACAAAAACATCTATAAGTAGCTACTGTTTCTTAATAGACACCCGCTATGTTACTTATACAAATACATCAATAAGTAACTACTGTTTCTTATCAGACACCCGCTATGTTACTTATGCAAAAACATCTATAAGTAGCTACTGTTTCTTATTAGACACCCGCTATGTTACTTATACAAAAACATCTGTAGGTATCTACTGTTTCTTATTAGACACCCACTATGTTACTTATACAAAAACATCTATAAGTAGTTACTGTTTCTTATTAGACACCCGCTATGTTACTTATACAAAAACATCTATAAGTAGCCACTGTTTCTTATTAGACACCCGCTATGTTGCTTATACAAAAACATCTGTAAGTAGCTACTGTTTCTTATTAGACACCCACTATGTTACTTATACAAAAACATCTGTAAATAGCTACTGTTTCTTATTAGACACTCGCTATGTTACTTATACAAAAACATCTATAAGTAGCTACTGTTTCTTATTAGACACCCACTATGTTACTTATGCAAAAACATCTATAAGTAGCTACTGTTTCTTATTAGACACCCACTATGTTACCTATGCAAAAACATATATAAGTAGTTACTGTTTCTTATTAGACACACGCAATGTTACTTATACAAAAACATCTGTAAATAGCTACTGTTTCTTATTAGACACTCGCTATGTTACTTATACAAAAACATCTATAAGTAGCTACTGTTTCTTATTAGACACCCACTATGTTACTTATGCAAAAACATCTATAAGTAGTTACTGTTTCTTATTAGACACCCGCTATGTTACTTATACAAAAACATCTATAAGTAGCTACTGTTTCTTATTAGATACCCGCTATGTTACTTATACAAAAACATCTGTTAGTAACTACTGTTTCTTATTAGACACCCGCTATGTTACTTATACAAAAACATCTGTAAGTAGCTACTGTTTCTTATTAGACATCCACTATGTTACTTATACAAAAACATCTGTAAGTAGCTACTGTTTCTTATTAGACACCCGCTATGTTACTTATACAAAAACATCTATAAGTAGCTACTGTTTATTATTAAACACCCGCTATGTTACTTATACAAAAACATCTGTAAGTAGCTACTGTTTCTTATTAGACACCCGCTATGATACTTATACAAAAACTTCTGTAAGTAGCTACTATTTCTTATTTGACACCCGCTATGTTACTTATACAAAAACATCTGTAGGTATCTACTGTTTCTTATTAGACACCCGCTATGTTACTTATACAAAAACATCAGTAGGTATCTACTGTTTCTTATTAGACACCCACTATGTTACTTATACAAAAACATCTATAAGTAGTTACTGTTTCTTATTAGACACCCACTATGTTACTTATACAAAACATCTGTAAGTAGCTACTGTTTCTTATTAGACACCCGCTATGTTACTTATACAAAAACATCTGTAAGTAGCAACTGTTTCTTATTAGACACCCGCTATGATACTTATACAAAAACTTCTGTAAGTAGCTACTATTTCTTATTTGACACCCGCTATCTTACTTATACAAAAACATCTGAAGGTATCTACTGTTTCTTATTAGACACCCGCTATGTTACTTATACAAAAACATCTGTAGGTATCTACTGTTTCTTATTAGACACCCACTATGTTACTTATACAAAAACATCTATAAGTAGTTACTATTTCTTATTAGACACCCGCTATGTTACTTATACAAAAACATCTATAAGTAACTACTGTCTCTTATTAGACACCCACTATGTTACTTATACAAAAACATCTATAAGTAGTTACTGTTTCTTATTAGACACCCGCTATCTTACTTATACAAAAACATCTGTAGGTATCTACTGTTTCTTATTAGACACCCGCTATGTTACTTATACAAAAACATCTGTAGGTATCTACTGTTTCTTATTAGACACCCACTATGTTACTTATACAAAAACATCTATAAGTAGTTACTATTTCTTATTAGACACCCGCTATGTTACTTATACAAAAACATCTATTAGTAGTTACTGTTTCTTATTAGACACCCGCTATGTTACTTATACAAAACATCTATAAGTAGCTACTGTTTCTTATTAGACACCCGCTATGTTACTTATACAAAAACATCTATAAGTAGTTACTGTTTCTTATTAGACACCCGCAATGTTACTTATACAAAAACATCTGTAAATAGCTACTGTTTCTTATTAGACACCCGCTATGTTACTTATACAAAAACATCTATAAGTAGCTACTGTTTCTTATTAGACACCCAATATGTTACTTATACAAAAACATCTATAAGTAGTTACTGTTTCTTATTAGACACCCGCTATGTTACTTATACAAAAATATCTGTAAGTAGCTACTGTTTCTTATTAGACATCCACTATGTTACTTATACAAAAACATCTGTAAGTAGCTACTGTTTCTTATTAGACACCCGCTATGTTACTTATTCAAAAACATCTATAAGTAGCTACTGTTTCTTATTAAACACTCGCTATGTTACTTATACAAAAACATCTGTAAGTAGCTACTATTTCTTATTAGACACCCGCTATGTTACTTATACAAAAACATCTATAAGTAGCTACTGTTTCTTATTAGACACCCGCTATGTTACTTATACAAAAACATCTGTAAGTAGCTACTATTTCTTATTTGACACCTGCTATGTTACTTATACAAAAACATCTATAAGTAGCTACTGTTTCTTAATAGACACCCGCTATGTTACTTATACAAATACATCAATAAGTAACTACTGTTTCTTATCAGACACCCGCTATGTTACTTATGCGAAAACATCTATAAGTAGCTACTGTTTCTTATTAGACACCGCTATGTTACTTATACAAAAACATCTGTAGGTATCTACTGTTTCTTATTAGACACCCACTATGTTACTTATACAAAAACATCTATAAGTAGTTACTGTTTCTTATTAGACACCCGCTATGTTACTTATACAAAAACATCTATTAGTAGCCACTGTTTCTTATTAGACACCCGCTATGTTACTTATACAAAAACATCTGTAAGTAGCTACTGTTTCTTATTAGACACCCACTATGTTACTTATACAAAAACATCTGTAAATAGCTACTGTTTCTTATTAGACACTCGCTATGTTACTTATACAAAAACATCTATAAGTAGCTACTGTTTCTTATTAGACACCCACTATGTTACTTATGCAAAAACATCTATAAGTAGCTACTGTTTCTTATTAGACACCCACTATGTTACCTATGCAAAAACATATATAAGTAGTTACTGTTTCTTATTAGACACACGCAATGTTACTTATACAAAAACATCTGTAAATAGCTACTGTTTCTTATTAGACACTCGCTATGTTACTTATACAAAAACATCTATAAGTAGCTACTGTTTCTTATTAGACACCCACTGTGTTACTTATGCAAAAACATCTATAAGTAGTTACTGTTTCTTATTAGATACCCGCTATGTTACTTATACAAAAACATCTGTTAGTAACTACTGTTTCTTATTAGACACCCTCTATGTTACTTATACAAAAACATCTGTAAGTAGCTACTGTTTCTTATTAGACATCCACTATGTTACTTATACAAAAACATCTGTAAGTAGCTACTGTTTCTTATTAGACACCCGCTATGTTACTTATACAAAAACATCAGTAGGTATCTACTGTTTCTTATTAGACACCCACTATGTTACTTATACAAAATCATCTATAAGTAGTTACTGTTTCTTATTAGACACCCACTATGTTACTTATACAAAACATCTGTAAGTAGCTACTGTTTCTTATTAGACACCCGCTATGATACTTATACAAAAACTTCTGTAAGTAGCTACTGTTTCTTATTTGACACCCGCTATCTTACTTATACAAAAACATCTGTAGGTATCTACTGTTTCTTATTAGACACCCGCTATGTTACTTATACAAAAACATCTGTAGGTATCTACTGTTTCTTATTAGACACCCACTATGTTACTTATACAAAAACATCTATAAGTAGTTACTGTTTCTTATTAGACACCCGCTATGTTACTTATACAAAAACATCTGTAAATAGCTACTGTTTCTTATTAGACACCCGCTATGTTACTTATACAAAAACATCTATAAGTAGTTACTGTTTCTTATTAGACACCCGCTATGTTACTTATACAAAAACATCTATAAGTAGTTACTGTTTCTTATTAGACACCCGCTATGTTACTTATACAAAAACATCTATAAGTAGCTACTGTTTCTTATTAGACACCCGCTATGTTACTTATACAAAAACATCTATAAGTAGTTACTGTTTCTTATTAGACACCCGCTATGTTACTTATACAAAAACATCTATAAGTAACTACTGTCTCTTATTGGACACCCACTATGTTACTTATACAAAAACATCTATAAGTAGCTACTGTCTCTTATTAGACACCCACTATGTTACTTATACAAAAACATCTATAAGTAGCTACTGTTTCTTATTAGACACCAGCTATGTTACTTATACAAACAAATCTATAAGTAGTTACTGTTTCTTATTAGACACCCACTATGTTACTTATACAAAAACATCTGTAAGTAGCTACTGTTTCGTATTAGACACCCGCTATGTTACTTATACAAAAACATCTGTAAGTAGCTACTGTTTCTTATTAGACACCCGCTATGTTACTTATACAAAAACATCTATAAGTAACTACTGTTTCTTATTAGACACCCGCTATGTTACTTATACAAATACATCAATAAGTAGCTACTGTTTCTTATTAGACACCCGCTATGTTACTTATACAAAAAACATCTGTAAGTAGCTACTGTTTCTTATTGGACACCCGCTATGTTACTTATGCAAAAACATCTATAAGTAGCTACTGTTTCTTATTAGACACCCGCTATGTTACTTATACAAAAACATCTGTAAGTAGCTACTGTTTCTTATTAGACACCCGCTATGCTACGTATACAAAAAGATCTGTAAGTAGCTACTGTTTCTTATTAGACACCCGCTATGTTACTGATACAAAAACATCAATAAGTAGTTACTGTTTCTTATTAGACACCGGCTATGTTACTTATACAAAAACATCTATAAGTAGCTACTGTTTCTTATTAGACACCCGCTATGTTACTTATGCAAAAACATCTATAAGTAGTTACTGTTTCTTATTAGACACCCGCTATGTTACTTATACAAAAACATCTATAAGTAGCTACTGTTTCTTATTAGAAACCCGCTATGTTACTTATACAAAAACATCTGTAAGTAGCTACTGTTTCTTATTAGACACCCGCTATGTTACTTATACAAAAACATCTATAAGTAGCTACTGTTTCTTATTAGAAACCCGCTATGTTACTTATACAAAAACATCTGTAAGTAACTACTGTTTCTTATTAGACGTCCGCTATGTTACTTATGCAAAAACATATATAAGTAGCTACAGTTTCTTATTAGATACCCGCTATGTTACTTATACAAAAACATCTGTCAGTAGCTACTGTTTCTTATTAGACACCGGCTATGTTACTTATGCAAAAACATCTGTAGTAGCTACTGTTTCTTATTAGACACCCGCAATGTTACTTATGCAAAAACATCTATAAGTAGCTACTGTTTCTTATTAGACACCCGCTATGTTACTTATACAAAAACATCTATAAGTAGCTACTGTTTCTTATTAGACACCCGCTATGTTACTTATACAAAAACATCTATAAGTAGCTACTGTTTCTTATTAGAAACCCGCTATGTTACTTATACACAAACATCTGTAAATAGCTACTGTTTCTTATTAGACACCCGCTATGTTACTTATACAAAAACATCTGTAAATAGCTACTGTTTCTTATTAGACACCCGCTATGTTACTTATACAAAAACATCAATAAGTAACTACTGTTTCTTATTAGACACCCGCAATGATACTTATACAAAAACATCTGTAAGTAGCTACTGTTTCTTATTAGACACCCGCTATGTTACGTATACAAAAACATCTATAAGTAGCTACTGTTTCTTATTAGAAACCCGCTATGTTACTTATACAAAAACATCTGTAAGTAGCTACTGTTTCTTATTAGACACCCGCTATGTTACTTATATAAAAACATCTATAAGTAGCTACTGTTTCTTATTAGACACCCGCTATCTTACGTATACAAAAACATCTATTAGTAGTTACTGTTTCTTATTAGACACCCGCTATGTTACTTATACAAAAACATCTATAAGTAGCTACTGTTTCTTATTAGAAACCCCCTATGTTACTTATACACAAACATCTGTAAATAGCTACTGTTTCTTATTAGACACCCGCAATGTTACTTATACAAAAACATCTATAAATAGCTACTGTTTCTTATTAGACACCCGCTATGTTACTTATACAAAAACATCTGTAAGTAACTAATGTTTCTTATTAGACACCCGCTAGGTTACTTATACAAAAACATCTATAAGTAACTACTGTTTCTTATTAGACACCCGCAATGTAACTTATGCAAAAACATCTATAAGTAGCTACTGTTTCTTATTAGAAACCCGCTATACACCCGCTATGTTACTTATACAAAAATATATATAAGTAGCTACTGTTTCTTATTAGACACCCGCTATGTTACGTATACAAAAACATCTATGAGTAGTTACTGTTTCTTATTAGACACCCGCTATGTTACTTATACAAAAACATCTATAAGTAGCTACTGTTTCTTATTAGAAACCCGCTATGTTACTTATACACACACATCTGTAAATAGCTACTGTTTCTTATTAGACACCCGCTATGTTACTTATACAAAAACATCTATAAATAGCTACTGTTTCTTATTAGACACCCGCTATGTTATTTATACAAAAATATCTGTATGTAACTACTGTTTCTTATTAGACACCCGCTATGTTACTTATACAAAAACATCTATAAGTAGTTACTGTTTCTTATTAGACACCCGCTATATTACTTATACAAAAACATCTATAAGTAGCCACTGTTTCTTATTAGATACCCGCTATGTTACGTATACAAAAAACATCTATAAGTAGCTACTGTTTCTTATTAGACACCCGCTATGTTATTTATGCAAAAACATCTATAAGTAGCTACTGTTTCTTATTAGACACCCACTATGTTACTTATGCAAAAACATCTATAAGTAGTTACTGTTTCTTATTAGACACCTGCAATGTTACTTATACAAAAACATCTGTAAATAGCTGCTGTTTCTTATTAGACACCCGCTATGTTACTTATACAAAAACATCTGTAAGTAGCTACTGTTTCTTATTAGACATCCACTATGTTACTTATACAAAAACATCTGTAAGTAGCTACTGTTTCTTATTAGACACCCGCTATGTTACTTATACAAAAACATCTATAAGTAGCTACTGTTTCTTATTAAACACCCGCTATGTTACTTATACAAAAACATTTGTAAGTAGCTACTGTTTCTTATTAGACACCCGCTAGGTTACTTATACAAAAACATCTATAAGTAACTACTGTTTCTTATTAGACACCTGCAATGTAACTTATGCAAAAACATCTATAAGTAGCTACTGTTTCTTATTAGAAACCCGCTATACACCCGCTATGTTACTTATACAAAAATATATATAAGTAGCTACTGTTTCTTATTAGACACCCGCTATGTTACGTATACAAAAACATCTATGAGTAGTTACTGTTTCTTATTAGACACCCGCTATGTTACTTATACAAAAACATCTATAAGTAGCTACTGTTTCTTATTAGAAACCAGCTATGTTACTTATACACAAACATCTGTAAATAGCTACTGTTTCTTATTAGACACCCGCTATGTTACTTATACAAAAACATCTATAAATAGCTACTGTTTCTTATTAGACACCCGCTATGTTATTTATACAAAAACATCTGTATGTAACTACTGTTTCTTATTAGACACCCGCTATGTTACTTATACAAAAACATCTATAAGTAGTTACTGTTTCTTATTAGACACCCGCTATATTACTTATACAAAAACATCTATAAGTAGCCACTGTTTCTTATTAGATACCCGCTATGTTACGTATACAAAAAACATCTATAAGTAGCTACTGTTTCTTATTAGACACCCGCTATGTTATTTATGCAAAAACATCTATAAGTAGCTACTGTTTCTTATTAGACACCCACTATGTTACTTATGCAAAAACATCTATAAGTAGTTACTGTTTCTTATTAGACACCCGCAATGTTACTTATACAAAAACATCTGTAAATAGCTACTGTTTCTTATTAGACACCCGCTATGTTACTTATACAAAAACATCTGTAAGTAGCTACTGTTTCTTATTAGACATCCACTATGTTACTTATACAAAAACATCTGTAAGTAGCTACTGTTTCTTATCAGACACCCGCTATGTTACTTATACAAAAACATCTATAAGTAGCTACTGTTTCTTATTAAACACCCGCTATGTTACTTATACAAAAACATCTGTAAGTAGCTACTGTTTCTTATTAGACACCCGCTAGGTTACTTATACAAAAACATCTATAAGTAACTACTGTTTCTTATTAGACACCCGCAATGTAACTTATGCAAAAACATCTATAAGTAGCTACTGTTTCTTATTAGAAACCCGCTATACACCCGCTATGTTACTTATACAAAAATATATATAAGTAGCTACTGTTTCTTATTAGACACCCGCTATGTTACGTATACAAAAACATCTATGAGTAGTTACTGTTTCTTATTAGACACCCGCTATGTTACTTATACAAAAACATCTATAAGTAGCTACTGTTTCTTATTAGAAACCCGCTATGTTACTTAGACACACACATCTGTAAATAGCTACTGTTTCTTATTAGACACCCGCTATGTTACTTATACAAAAACATCTATAAATAGCTACTGTTTCTTATTAGACACCCGCTATGTTATTTATACAAAAACATCTGTATGTAACTACTGTTTCTTATTAGACACCCGCTATGTTACTTATACAAAAACATCTATAAGTAGTTACTGTTTCTTATTAGACACCCGCTATATTACTTATACAAAAACATCTATAAGTAGCCACTGTTTCTTATTAGATACCCGCTATGTTACGTATACAAAAAACATCTATAAGTAGCTACTGTTTCTTATTAGACACCCGCTATGTTATTTATGCAAAAACATCTATAAGTAGCTACTGTTTCTTATTAGACACCCACTATGTTACTTATGCAAAAACATCTATAAGTAGTTACTGTTTCTTATTAGACACCCGCAATGTTACTTATACAAAAACATCTGTAAATAGCTACTGTTTCTTATTAGACACCCGCTATGTTACTTATACAAAAACATCTGTAAGTAGCTACTGTTTCTTATTAGACATCCACTATGTTACTTATACAAAAACATCTGTAAGTAGCTACTGTTTCTTATTAGACACCCGCTATGTTACTTATACAAAAACATCTATAAGTAGCTACTGTTTCTTATTAAACACCCGCTATGTTACTTATACAAAAACATCTGTAAGTAGCTACTGTTTCTTATTAGACACCCGCTATGTTACTTATACAAAAACATCTGTAAGTAGCTACTATTTCTTATTTGACACCCGTTATGTTACTTATACAAAAACATCTGTAAGTATCTACTGTTTCTTATTAGACACCGGCTATGTTACTTATACAAAAAAATCTATAAGTAGTTACTGTTTCTTATTAGACACCCACTATGTTACTTATACAAAAACATCTGTAAGTAGCTACTATTTCTTATTAGACACCCGCTATGTTACTTATACAAAAACATCTGTAAGTAGCTACTGTTTCTTATTAGACACCCGCTATGTTACTTATACAAAAACATCTATAAGTAGCTACTGTTTCTTATTAGACACCCGCTATGTTACTTATACAAATACATCAATAAGTAGCTACTGTTTCTGATTAGACACCCGCTATGTTACTTATGCAAAAACATCTATAAGTAGCTACTGTTTCTTATTAGACACCCGCTATGTTACTTATGCAAAAACATCTGTAAGTAGCTACCGTTTCTTATTAGACACCCGCTATGTTACTAATACAAAAAGATCTGTAAGTAGCTACTGTTTCTTATTAGACACCCGCAATGTTACTTATACAAAAACATTTATTAGTAGCTACTGTTTCTTATTAGACACCCGCTATGTTACTTATACAAAAACATCTGTAAGTAGCTACCGTTTCTTATTAGACACCCACTATGTTATTTATACAAAAACACCTGTAAGTAGCTACTGTTTCTTATTAGACACCCGCTATGTTACGTATACAAAAACATCAATAAGTAGTTACTGTTTCTTATTAGACACCCGCTATGTTACTTATGCAAAAACATCTATAAGTAGCTACTGTTTCTTATTAGACACCCGCTATGTTACTTATACAAAAACATCTGTAAGTAGCTACTGTTTCTTATTAGACACCAACTATGTTTCTTATTCAAAAACATCTATAAGTAGCTACTGTTTCTTATTAGACACCCGCTATGTTACTTATGCAAAAACATCTATCAGTAACTACTGTTTCTTATTAGACACCCGCTATGTTACTTATGTAAAGACATCTAAAAGTAGTTACTGTTTCTTATTAGACACCCGCTATGTTACTTATACAAAAACATCTATAAGTAGCTACTGTTTCTTATTAGACACCCGCTTTGTTACTTATACAAAAACATCTATAAGTAGCTACTGTTTCTAATTAGACACCCGCTATGTTACTTATGCAAAAACATCTATAAGTAGCTACTGTTTCTTATTAGACACCCGCTATGTTACTTATACAAAAACATCTATAAGTAGCTACTGTTTCTTATTAGAAACCCGCTATGTTACTTAGACACACACATCTGTAAATAGCTACTGTTTCTTATTAGACACCCGCTATGTTACTTATACAAAAACATCTATAAATAGCTACTGTTTCTTATTAGACACCCGCTATGTTATTTATACAAAAACATCTGTATGTAACTACTGTTTCTTATTAGACACCCGCTATGTTACTTATACAAAAACATCTATAAGTAGTTACTGTTTCTTATTAGACACCCGCTATATTACTTATACAAAAACATCTATAAGTAGCCACTGTTTCTTATTAGATACCCGCTATGTTACGTATACAAAAAACATCTATAAGTAGCTACTGTTTCTTATTAGACACCCGCTATGTTATTTATGCAAAAACATCTATAAGTAGCTACTGTTTCTTATTAGACACCCACTATGTTACTTATGCAAAAACATCTATAAGTAGTTACTGTTTCTTATTAGACACCCGCAATGTTACTTATACAAAAACATCTGTAAATAGCTACTGTTTCTTATTAGACACCCGCTATGTTACTTATACAAAAACATCTGTAAGTAGCTACTGTTTCTTATTAGACATCCACTATGTTACTTATACAAAAACATCTGTAAGTAGCTACTGTTTCTTATTAGACACCCGCTATGTTACTTATACAAAAACATCTATAAGTAGCTACTGTTTCTTATTAAACACCCGCTATGTTACTTATACAAAAACATCTGTAAGTAGCTACTGTTTCTTATTAGACACCCGCTATGTTACTTATACAAAAACATCTGTAAGTAGCTACTATTTCTTATTTGACACCCGTTATGTTACTTATACAAAAACATCTGTAAGTATCTACTGTTTCTTATTAGACACCGGCTATGTTACTTATACAAAAAAATCTATAAGTAGTTACTGTTTCTTATTAGACACCCACTATGTTACTTATACAAAAACATCTGTAAGTAGCTACTATTTCTTATTAGACACCCGCTATGTTACTTATACAAAAACATCTGTAAGTAGCTACTGTTTCTTATTAGACACCCGCTATGTTACTTATACAAAAACATCTATAAGTAGCTACTGTTTCTTATTAGACACCCGCTATGTTACTTATACAAATACATCAATAAGTAGCTACTGTTTCTGATTAGACACCCGCTATGTTACTTATGCAAAAACATCTATAAGTAGCTACTGTTTCTTATTAGACACCCGCTATGTTACTTATGCAAAAACATCTGTAAGTAGCTACCGTTTCTTATTAGACACCCGCTATGTTACTAATACAAAAAGATCTGTAAGTAGCTACTGTTTCTTATTAGACACCCGCAATGTTACTTATACAAAAACATTTATTAGTAGCTACTGTTTCTTATTAGACACCCGCTATGTTACTTATACAAAAACATCTGTAAGTAGCTACCGTTTCTTATTAGACACCCACTATGTTATTTATACAAAAACACCTGTAAGTAGCTACTGTTTCTTATTAGACACCCGCTATGTTACGTATACAAAAACATCAATAAGTAGTTACTGTTTCTTATTAGACACCCGCTATGTTACTTATGCAAAAACATCTATAAGTAGCTACTGTTTCTAATTAGACACCCGCTATGTTACTTATGCAAAAACATCTATAAGTAGCTACTGTTTCTTATTAGACACCCGCTATGTTACTTATACAAAAACATCTGTAAGTAGCTACTGTTTCTTATTAGACACCAACTATGTTTCTTATTCAAAAACATCTATAAGTAGCTACTGTTTCTTATTAGACACCCGCTATGTTACTTATGCAAAAACATCTATCAGTAACTACTGTTTCTTATTAGACACCCGCTATGTTACTTATGCAAAGACATCTAAAAGTAGTTACTGTTTCTTATTAGACACCCGCTATGTTACTTATACAAAAACATCTATAAGTAGCTACTGTTTCTTATTAGACACCCGCTTTGTTACTTATACAAAAACATCTATAAGTAGTTACTGTTTCTTATTAGACACCCGCTATGTTACTTATACAAAAACATCTATAAGTAGCTACTGTTTCTTATTAGACACCCGCTATGTTACTTATACAAAAACATCTGTAAGTAGCTACTGTTTCGTATTAGACACCCGCTATGTTACTTATACAAAAACATCTATAATTAGCTACTGTTTCTTATTAGACACCCGCTATGTTACTTATACAAAAACATCTATAAGTAGCTACTGTTTCTTATTAGACACCCACTATGTTTCTTATACACAAACATCAATAAGTAGCTACTGTTTATTATTAGACACCCGCTATGTTACTTATACAAAAACATCTGTAAGTAACTACTGTTTCTTATTAGACACCCGCTATGTTATTTATACAAAAACATCTGTAAGTAGCTACTGTTTCTTATTAGACACCCGCCATGTTACTTATACAAAAACATCTATTAGTAGCTACTGTTTCTTATTAGACACCCGCTATGTTACTTATACAAAAACATCTGTAAGTAGCTACTGTTTCTTATTAGACACCCGCTATGTTACTTATACAAAAACATCTATAAGTAGTTACTGTTTCTTATTAGACACCCGCAATGTTACTTATACAAAAACATCTGTAAATAGCTACTGTTTCTTATTAGACACCCGCTATGTTACTTATACAAAAACATCTGTAAGTAGCTACTGTTTCTTATTAGACATCCACTATGTTACTTATACAAAAACATCTGTAAGTAGCTACTGTTTCTTATTAGACACCCGCTATGTTACTTATACAAAAACATCTATAAGTAGCTACTGTTTCTTATTAAACACCCGCTATGTTACTTATACAAAAACATCTGTAAGTAGCTACTGTTTCTTATTAGACACCCGCTATGTTACTTATACAAAAACATCTGTAAGTAGCTACTATTTCTTATTTGACACCCGTTATGTTACTTATACAAAAACATCTGTAAGTATCTACTGTTTCTTATTAGACACCGGCTATGTTACTTATACAAAAAAATCTATAAGTAGTTACTGTTTCTTATTAGACACCCACTATGTTACTTATACAAAAACATCTGTAAGTAGCTACTATTTCTTATTAGACACCCGCTATGTTACTTATACAAAAACATCTGTAAGTAGCTACTGTTTCTTATTAGACACCCGCTATGTTACTTATACAAAAACATCTATAAGTAGCTACTGTTTCTTATTAGACACCCGCTATGTTACTTATACAAATACATCAATAAGTAGCTACTGTTGCTGATTAGACACCCGCTATGTTACTAATGCAAAAACATCTATAAGTAGCTACTGTTTCTTATTAGACACCCGCTATGTTACTTATGCAAAAACATCTGTAAGTAGCTACCGTTTCTTATTAGACACCCGCTATGTTACTTATACAAAAAGATCTGTAAGTAGCTACTGTTTCTTATTAGACACCCGCAATGTTACTTATACAAAAACATTTATTAGTAGCTACTGTTTCTTATTAGACACCCGCTATGTTACTTATACAAAAACATCTGTAAGTAGCTACTGTTTCTTATTAGACACCCACTATGTTATTTATACAAAAACACCTGTAAGTAGCTACTGTTTCTTATTAGACACCCGCTATGTTACGTATACAAAAACATCAATAAGTAGTTACTGTTTCTTATTAGACACCCGCTATGTTACTTATGCAAAAACATCTATAAGTAGCTACTGTTTCTAATTAGACACCCGCTATGTTACTTATGCAAAAACATCTATAAGTAGCTACTGTTTCTTATTAGACACCCGCTATGTTACTTATACAAAAACATCTGTAAGTAGCTACTGTTTCTTATTAGACACCAACTATTTTTCTTATTCAAAAACATCTATAAGTAGCTACTGTTTCTTATTAGACACCCGCTATGTTACTTATGCAAAAACATCTATCAGTAACTACTGTTTCTTATTAGACACCCGCTATGTTACTTATACAAAGACATCTAAAAGTAGTTACTGTTTCTTATTAGACACCCGCTATGTTACTTATACAAAAACATCTATAAGTAGCTACTGTTTCTTATTAGACACCCGCTTTGTTACTTATACAAAAACATCTATAAGTAGTTACTGTTTCTTATTAGACACCCGCTATGTTACTTATACAAAAACATCTATAAGTAGCTACTGTTTCTTATTAGACACCCGCTATGTGACTTATACAAAAACATCTGTAAGTAGCTACTGTTTCGTATTAGACACCCGCTATGTTACTTATACAAAAACATCTATAATTAGCTACTGTTTCTTATTAGACACCCGCTATGTTACTTATACAAAAACATCTATAAGTAGCTACTGTTTCTTATTAGACACCCGCTATGTTACTTATACAAAAACATCTGTAAGTAGCTACTGTTTCTTATTAGACACCCACTATGTTTCTTATACAAAAACATCAATAAGTAGCTACTGTTTATTATTAGACACCCGCTATGTTACTTATACAAAAACATCTGTAAGTAACTACTGTTTCTTATTAGACACCCGCTATGTTATTTATACAAAAACATCTGTAAGTAGCTACTGTTTCTTATTAGACACCCGCCATGTTACTTATACAAAAACATCTATTAGTAGCTACTGTTTCTTATTAGACACCCGCTATGTTACTTATACAAAAACATCTGTAAGTAGCTACTGTTTCTTATTAGACACCCGCTATGTTACTTATACAAAAACATCAATAAGTAGTTACTGTTTCTTATTAGACACCCGCTATGTTACGTATGCAAACACATCTATATAGTAGCTACTGTTTCTTATTAGACACCCGCTATGTTACTTATACAAAAACATCTGTAAGTAGCTACTGTTTCTTATTAGACACCCGCTATGTTACTTATACAAAAACATCTATAAGTAGTTACTGTTTCTTATTAGACACCCGCAATGTTACTTATACAAAAACATCTGTAAATAGCTACTGTTTCTTATTAGACACCCGCTATGTTACTTATACAAAAACATCTGTAAGTAGCTACTGTTTCTTATTAGACACCCGCTATGTTACTTATACAAAAACATCAATAAGTAGTTACTGTTTCTTATTAGACACCCGCTATGTTACGTATGCAAACACATCTATATAGTAGCTACTGTTTCTTATTAGACACCCGCTATGTTACTTATACAAAAACATCTGTAAGTAGCTACTGTTTCTTATTAGACACCCGCTATGTTACTTATACAAAAACATCTATAAGTAGTTACTGTTTCTTATTAGACACCCGCAATGTTACTTATACAAAAACATCTGTAAATAGCTACTGTTTCTTATTAGACACCCGCTATGTTACTTATGCAAAAACATCTGTAAGTAGCTACTGTTTCTTATTAGACACCCGCTATGTTACTTATACAAAAACATCTATAAGTAGCTACTGTTTCTTATTAGACACCCGCTATGTTACTTATACAAATACATCAATAAGTAGCTACTGTTTCTGATTAGACACCTGCTATGTTACTTATACAAAAACATCTGTAAGTAGCTACTGTTTCTTATTAGACACCCGCTATGCTACTTATGCAAAAACATCTATAAGTAGCTACTGTTTCTTATTAGACACCCGCTATGTTACCTATGCAAAAACATCTGTAAGTAGCTACTGTTTCTTATTAGACACCCGCTATGTTACTTATACAAAAAGATCTGTAAGTAGCTACTGTTTCTTATTAGACACCCGCAATGTTACTTATGCAAAAACATCTATTAGTAGCTACTGTTTCTTATTAGACACCCGCTATGTTACTTATACAAAAACATCTGTAAGTAGCTACCGTTTCTTATTAGACACCCACTATGTTATTTATACAAAAACATCTGTAAGTAGCTACTGTTTCTTATTAGACACCCGCCATGTTACTTATACAAAAACATCTATTAGTAGCTACTGTTTCTTATTAGACACCCGCTATGTTACTTATACAAAAACATCTGTAAGTAGCTACTGTTTCTTATTAGACACCCGCTATGTTACTTATACAAAAACATCTATAAGTAGTTACTGTTTCTTATTAGACACCCGCAATGTTACTTATACAAAAACATCTGTAAATAGCTACTGTTTCTTATTAGACACCCGCTATGTTACTTATACAAAAACATCTGTAAGTAGCTACTGTTTCTTATTAGACATCCACTATGTTACTTATACAAAAACATCTGTAAGTAGCTACTGTTTCTTATTAGACACCCGCTATGTTACTTATACAAAAACATCTATAAGTAGCTACTGTTTCTTATTAAACACCCGCTATGTTACTTATACAAAAACATCTGTAAGTAGCTACTGTTTCTTATTAGACACCCGCTATGTTACTTATACAAAAACATCTGTAAGTAGCTACTATTTCTTATTTGACACCCGTTATGTTACTTATACAAAAACATCTGTAAGTATCTACTGTTTCTTATTAGACACCGGCTATGTTACTTATACAAAAAAATCTATAAGTAGTTACTGTTTCTTATTAGACACCCACTATGTTACTTATACAAAAACATCTGTAAGTAGCTACTATTTCTTATTAGACACCCGCTATGTTACTTATACAAAAACATCTGTAAGTAGCTACTGTTTCTTATTAGACACCCGCTATGTTACTTTTACAAAAACATCTATAAGTAGCTACTGTTTCTTATTAGACACCCGCTATGTTACTTATACAAATATATCAATAAGTAGCTACTGTTTCTGATTAGACACCCGCTATGTTACTTATGCAAAAACATCTATAAGTAGCTACTGTTTCTTATTAGACACCCGCTATGTTACTTATGCAAAAACATCTGTAAGTAGCTACCGTTTCTTATTAGACACCCGCTATGTTACTTATACAAAAAGATCTGTAAGTAGCTACTGTTTCTTATTAGACACCCGCAATGTTACTTATACAAAAACATTTATTAGTAGCTACTGTTTCTTATTAGACACCCGCTATGTTACTTATACAAAAACATCTGTAAGTAGCTACTGTTTCTTATTAGACACCCACTATGTTATTTATACAAAAACACCTGTAAGTAGCTACTGTTTCTTATTAGACACCCGCTATGTTACTTATACAAAAACATCAATAAGTAGTTACTGTTTCTTATTAGACACCCGCTATGTTACTTATGCAAAAACATCTATAAGTAGCTACTGTTTCTAATTAGACACCCGCTATGTTACTTATGCAAAAACATCTATAAGTAGCTACTGTTTCTTATTAAACACCCGCTATGTTACTTATACAAAAACATCTATAAGTAGCTACTGTTTCTTATTAAACACCCGCTATGTTACTTATACAAAAACATCTGTAAGTAGCTACTGTTTCTTATTAGACACCCGCTATGTTACTTATACAAAAACATCTGTAAGTAGCTACTATTTCTTATTTGACACCCGTTATGTTACTTATACAAAAACATCTGTAAGTATCTACTGTTTCTTATTAGACACCGGCTATGTTACTTATACAAAAAAATCTATAAGTAGTTACTGTTTCTTATTAGACACCCACTATGTTACTTATACAAAAACATCTGTAAGTAGCTACTATTTCTTATTAGACACCCGCTATGTTACTTATACAAAAACATCTGTAAGTAGCTACTGTTTCTTATTAGACACCCGCTATGTTACTTATACAAAAACATCTATAAGTAGCTACTGTTTCTTATTAGACACCCGCTATGTTACTTATACAAATACATCAATAAGTAGCTACTGTTGCTGATTAGACACCCGCTATGTTACTAATGCAAAAACATCTATAAGTAGCTACTGTTTCTTATTAGACACCCGCTATGTTACTTATGCAAAAACATCTGTAAGTAGCTACCGTTTCTTATTAGACACCCGCTATGTTACTTATACAAAAAGATCTGTAAGTAGCTACTGTTTCTTATTAGACACCCGCAATGTTACTTATACAAAAACATTTATTAGTAGCTACTGTTTCTTATTAGACACCCGCTATGTTACTTATACAAAAACATCTGTAAGTAGCTACTGTTTCTTATTAGACACCCACTATGTTATTTATACAAAAACACCTGTAAGTAGCTACTGTTTCTTATTAGACACCCGCTATGTTACGTATACAAAAACATCAATAAGTAGTTACTGTTTCTTATTAGACACCCGCTATGTTACTTATGCAAAAACATCTATAAGTAGCTACTGTTTCTAATTAGACACCCGCTATGTTACTTATGCAAAAACATCTATAAGTAGCTACTGTTTCTTATTAGACACCCGCTATGTTACTTATACAAAAACATCTGTAAGTAGCTACTGTTTCTTATTAGACACCAACTATTTTTCTTATTCAAAAACATCTATAAGTAGCTACTGTTTCTTATTAGACACCCGCTATGTTACTTATGCAAAAACATCTATCAGTAACTACTGTTTCTTATTAGACACCCGCTATGTTACTTATACAAAGACATCTAAAAGTAGTTACTGTTTCTTATTAGACACCCGCTATGTTACTTATACAAAAACATCTATAAGTAGCTACTGTTTCTTATTAGACACCCGCTTTGTTACTTATACAAAAACATCTATAAGTAGTTACTGTTTCTTATTAGACACCCGCTATGTTACTTATACAAAAACATCTATAAGTAGCTACTGTTTCTTATTAGACACCCGCTATGTGACTTATACAAAAACATCTGTAAGTAGCTACTGTTTCGTATTAGACACCCGCTATGTTACTTATACAAAAACATCTATAATTAGCTACTGTTTCTTATTAGACACCCGCTATGTTACTTATACAAAAACATCTATAAGTAGCTACTGTTTCTTATTAGACACCCGCTATGTTACTTATACAAAAACATCTGTAAGTAGCTACTGTTTCTTATTAGACACCCACTATGTTTCTTATACAAAAACATCAATAAGTAGCTACTGTTTATTATTAGACACCCGCTATGTTACTTATACAAAAACATCTGTAAGTAACTACTGTTTCTTATTAGACACCCGCTATGTTATTTATACAAAAACATCTGTAAGTAGCTACTGTTTCTTATTAGACACCCGCCATGTTACTTATACAAAAACATCTATTAGTAGCTACTGTTTCTTATTAGACACCCGCTATGTTACTTATACAAAAACATCTGTAAGTAGCTACTGTTTCTTATTAGACACCCGCTATGTTACTTATACAAAAACATCAATAAGTAGTTACTGTTTCTTATTAGACACCCGCTATGTTACGTATGCAAACACATCTATATAGTAGCTACTGTTTCTTATTAGACACCCGCTATGTTACTTATACAAAAACATCTGTAAGTAGCTACTGTTTCTTATTAGACACCCGCTATGTTACTTATACAAAAACATCTATAAGTAGTTACTGTTTCTTATTAGACACCCGCAATGTTACTTATACAAAAACATCTGTAAATAGCTACTGTTTCTTATTAGACACCCGCTATGTTACTTATACAAAAACATCTGTAAGTAGCTACTGTTTCTTATTAGACACCCGCTATGTTACTTATACAAAAACATCAATAAGTAGTTACTGTTTCTTATTAGACACCCGCTATGTTACGTATGCAAACACATCTATATAGTAGCTACTGTTTCTTATTAGACACCCGCTATGTTACTTATACAAAAACATCTGTAAGTAGCTACTGTTTCTTATTAGACACCCGCTATGTTACTTATACAAAAACATCTATAAGTAGTTACTGTTTCTTATTAGACACCCGCAATGTTACTTATACAAAAACATCTGTAAATAGCTACTGTTTCTTATTAGACACCCGCTATGTTACTTATGCAAAAACATCTGTAAGTAGCTACTGTTTCTTATTAGACACCCGCTATGTTACTTATACAAAAACATCTATAAGTAGCTACTGTTTCTTATTAGACACCCGCTATGTTACTTATACAAATACATCAATAAGTAGCTACTGTTTCTGATTAGACACCTGCTATGTTACTTATACAAAAACATCTGTAAGTAGCTACTGTTTCTTATTAGACACCCGCTATGCTACTTATGCAAAAACATCTATAAGTAGCTACTGTTTCTTATTAGACACCCGCTATGTTACCTATGCAAAAACATCTGTAAGTAGCTACTGTTTCTTATTAGACACCCGCTATGTTACTTATACAAAAAGATCTGTAAGTAGCTACTGTTTCTTATTAGACACCCGCAATGTTACTTATGCAAAAACATCTATTAGTAGCTACTGTTTCTTATTAGACACCCGCTATGTTACTTATACAAAAACATCTGTAAGTAGCTACCGTTTCTTATTAGACACCCACTATGTTATTTATACAAAAACATCTGTAAGTAGCTACTGTTTCTTATTAGACACCCGCCATGTTACTTATACAAAAACATCTATTAGTAGCTACTGTTTCTTATTAGACACCCGCTATGTTACTTATACAAAAACATCTGTAAGTAGCTACTGTTTCTTATTAGACACCCGCTATGTTACTTATACAAAAACATCTATAAGTAGTTACTGTTTCTTATTAGACACCCGCAATGTTACTTATACAAAAACATCTGTAAATAGCTACTGTTTCTTATTAGACACCCGCTATGTTACTTATACAAAAACATCTGTAAGTAGCTACTGTTTCTTATTAGACATCCACTATGTTACTTATACAAAAACATCTGTAAGTAGCTACTGTTTCTTATTAGACACCCGCTATGTTACTTATACAAAAACATCTATAAGTAGCTACTGTTTCTTATTAAACACCCGCTATGTTACTTATACAAAAACATCTGTAAGTAGCTACTGTTTCTTATTAGACACCCGCTATGTTACTTATACAAAAACATCTGTAAGTAGCTACTATTTCTTATTTGACACCCGTTATGTTACTTATACAAAAACATCTGTAAGTATCTACTGTTTCTTATTAGACACCGGCTATGTTACTTATACAAAAAAATCTATAAGTAGTTACTGTTTCTTATTAGACACCCACTATGTTACTTATACAAAAACATCTGTAAGTAGCTACTATTTCTTATTAGACACCCGCTATGTTACTTATACAAAAACATCTGTAAGTAGCTACTGTTTCTTATTAGACACCCGCTATGTTACTTTTACAAAAACATCTATAAGTAGCTACTGTTTCTTATTAGACACCCGCTATGTTACTTATACAAATATATCAATAAGTAGCTACTGTTTCTGATTAGACACCCGCTATGTTACTTATGCAAAAACATCTATAAGTAGCTACTGTTTCTTATTAGACACCCGCTATGTTACTTATGCAAAAACATCTGTAAGTAGCTACCGTTTCTTATTAGACACCCGCTATGTTACTTATACAAAAAGATCTGTAAGTAGCTACTGTTTCTTATTAGACACCCGCAATGTTACTTATACAAAAACATTTATTAGTAGCTACTGTTTCTTATTAGACACCCGCTATGTTACTTATACAAAAACATCTGTAAGTAGCTACTGTTTCTTATTAGACACCCACTATGTTATTTATACAAAAACACCTGTAAGTAGCTACTGTTTCTTATTAGACACCCGCTATGTTACTTATACAAAAACATCAATAAGTAGTTACTGTTTCTTATTAGACACCCGCTATGTTACTTATGCAAAAACATCTATAAGTAGCTACTGTTTCTAATTAGACACCCGCTATGTTACTTATGCAAAAACATCTATAAGTAGCTACTGTTTCTTATTAGACACCCGCTATGTTACTTATACAAAAACATCTGTAAGTAGCTACTGTTTCTTATTAGACACCAACTATGTTTCTTATTCAAAAACATCTATAAGTAGCTACTGTTTCTTATTAGACACCCGCTATGTTACTTATGCAAAAACATCTATCAGTAACTACTGTTTCTTATTAGACACCCGCTATGTTACTTATACAAAGACATCTAAAAGTAGTTACTGTTTCTTATTAGACACCCGCTATGTTACTTATACAAAAACATCTATAAGTAGCTACTGTTTCTTATTAGACACCCGCTTTGTTACTTATACAAAAACATCTATAAGTAGTTACTGTTTCTTATTAGACACCCGCTATGTTACTTATACAAAAACATCTATAAGTAGCTACTGTTTCTTATTAGACACCCGCTATGTTACTTATACAAAAACATCTGTAAGTAGCTACTGTTTCGTATTAGACACCCGCTATGTTACTTATACAAAAACATCTATAATTAGCTACTGTTTCTTATTAGACACCCGCTATGTTACTTATACAAAAACATCTATAAGTAGCTACTGTTTCTTATTAGACACCCGCTATGTTACTTATACAAAAACATCTGTAAGTAGCTACTGTTTCTTATTAGACACCCACTATGTTTCTTATACAAAAACATCAATAAGTAGCTACTGTTTATTATTAGACACCCGCTATGTTACTTATACAAAAACATCTGTAAGTAACTACTGTTTCTTATTAGACACCCGCTATGTTATTTATACAAAAACATCTGTAAGTAGCTACTGTTTCTTATTAGACACCCGCCATGTTACTTATACAAAAACATCTATTAGTAGCTACTGTTTCTTATTAGACACCCGCTATGTTACTTATACAAAAACATCTGTAAGTAGCTACTGTTTCTTATTAGACACCCGCTATGTTACTTATACAAAAACATCAATAAGTAGTTACTGTTTCTTATTAGACACCCGCTATGTTACGTATGCAAACACATCTATATAGTAGCTACTGTTTCTTATTAGACACCCGCTATGTTACTTATACAAAAACATCTGTAAGTAGCTACTGTTTCTTATTAGACACCCGCTATGTTACTTATACAAAAACATCTATAAGTAGTTACTGTTTCTTATTAGACACCCGCAATGTTACTTATACAAAAACATCTGTAAATAGCTACTGTTTCTTATTAGACACCCGCTATGTTACTTATACAAAAACATCTGTAAGTAGCTACTGTTTCTTATTAGACACCCGCTATGTTACTTATACAAAAACATCAATAAGTAGTTACTGTTTCTTATTAGAAACCCGCTATGTTACGTATGCAAACACATCTATATAGTAGCTACTGTTTCTTATTAGACACCCGCTATGTTACTTATACAAAAACATCTGTAAGTAGCTACTGTTTCTTATTAGACACCCGCTATGTTACTTATACAAAAACATCTGTAAGTAGCTACTGTTTCTTATTAGACACCCGCTATGTTACTTATACAAAAACATCTATAAGTAGCTACTGTTTCTTATTAGACACCCGCTATGTTACTTATACAAATACATCAATAAGTAGCTACTGTTTCTGATTAGACACCTGCTATGTTACTTATACAAAAACATCTGTAAGTAGCTACTGTTTCTTATTAGACACCCGCTATGCTACTTATGCAAAAACATCTATAAGTAGCTACTGTTTCTTATTAGACACCCGCTATGTTACCTATGCAAAAACATCTGTAAGTAGCTACTGTTTCTTATTAGACACCCGCTATGTTACTTATACAAAAAGATCTGTAAGTAGCTACTGTTTCTTATTAGACACCCGCAATGTTACTTATACAAAAACATCTATTAGTAGCTACTGTTTCTTATTAGACACCCGCTATGTTACTTATACAAAAACATCTATAAGTAGTTACTGTTTCTTATTAGACACCCGCAATGTTACTTATACAAAAACATCTATAAGTAGCTACTGTTTCTTATTAGACACCCGCTATGTTACTTATGCAAAAACATCTGTAAGTAGCTACTGTTTCTTATTAGACACCCGCTATGTTACTTATACAAAAACATCTATAAGTAGCTACTGTTTCTTATTAGACACCCGCTATGTTACTTATACAAATACATCAATAAGTAGCTACTGTTTCTGATTAGACACCTGCTATGTTACTTATACAAAAACATCTGTAAGTAGCTACTGTTTCTTATTAGACACCCGCTATGCTACTTATGCAAAAACATCTATAAGTAGCTACTGTTTCTTATTAGACACCCGCTATGTTACCTATGCAAAAACATCTGTAAGTAGCTACTGTTTCTTATTAGACACCCGCTATGTTACTTATACAAAAGCATCTGTAAGTAGCTACCGTTTCTTATTAGACACCCACTATGTTATTTATACAAAAACATCTGTAAGTAGCTACTGTTTCTTATTAGACACCCGCCATGTTACTTATACAAAAACATCTATTAGTAGCTACTGTTTCTTATTAGACACCCGCTATGTTACTTATACAAAAACATCTGTAAGTAGCTACTGTTTCTTATTAGACACCCGCTATGTTACTTATACAAAAACATCTATAAGTAGTTACTGTTTCTTATTAGACACCCGCAATGTTACTTATACAAAAACATCTGTAAATAGCTACTGTTTCTTATTAGACACCCGCTATGTTACTTATACAAAAACATCTGT
This sequence comes from Bathymodiolus brooksi, assembly GCA_963680875.1. NCBI lineage: Eukaryota > Metazoa > Mollusca > Bivalvia > Mytilida > Modiolidae > Bathymodiolus > Bathymodiolus brooksi. The sequence goes on from OY804575.1 coordinate 125,535,180, forward strand.
AAGTAGCTACTGTTTCTTATTAGACATCCACTATGTTACTTATACAAAAACATCTGTAAGTAGCTACTGTTTCTTATTAGACACCCGCTATGTTACTTATACAAAAACATCTATAAGTAGCTACTGTTTCTTATTAAACACCCGCTATGTTACTTATACAAAAACATCTGTAAGTAGCTACTGTTTCTTATTAGACACCCGCTATGTTACTTATACAAAAACATCTGTAAGTAGCTACTATTTCTTATTTGACACCCGTTATGTTACTTATACAAAAACATCTGTAAGTATCTACTGTTTCTTATTAGACACCGGCTATGTTACTTATACAAAAAAATCTATAAGTAGTTACTGTTTCTTATTAGACACCCACTATGTTACTTATACAAAAACATCTGTAAGTAGCTACTATTTCTTATTAGACACCCGCTATGTTACTTATACAAAAACATCTGTAAGTAGCTACTGTTTCTTATTAGACACCCGCTATGTTACTTATACAAAAACATCTATAAGTAGCTACTGTTTCTTATTAGACACCCGCTATGTTACTTATACAAATACATCAATAAGTAGCTACTGTTTCTGATTAGACACCCGCTATGTTACTTATGCAAAAACATCTATAAGTAGCTACTGTTTCTTATTAGACACCCGCTATGTTACTTATGCAAAAACATCTGTAAGTAGCTACCGTTTCTTATTAGACACCCGCTATGTTACTTATACAAAAAGATCTGTAAGTAGCTACTGTTTCTTATTAGACACCCGCAATGTTACTTATACAAAAACATTTATTAGTAGCTACTGTTTCTTATTAGACACCCGCTATGTTACTTATACAAAAACATCTGTAAGTAGCTACTGTTTCTTATTAGACACCCACTATGTTATTTATACAAAAACACCTGTAAGTAGCTACTGTTTCTTATTAGACACCCGCTATGTTACTTATACAAAAACATCAATAAGTAGTTACTGTTTCTTATTAGACACCCGCTATGTTACTTATGCAAAAACATCTATAAGTAGCTACTGTTTCTAATTAGACACCCGCTATGTTACTTATGCAAAAACATCTATAAGTAGCTACTGTTTCTTATTAGACACCCGCTATGTTACTTATACAAAAACATCTGTAAGTAGCTACTGTTTCTTATTAGACACCAACTATGTTTCTTATTCAAAAACATCTATAAGTAGCTACTGTTTCTTATTAGACACCCGCTATGTTACTTATGCAAAAACATCTATCAGTAACTACTGTTTCTTATTAGACACCCGCTATGTTACTTATACAAAGACATCTAAAAGTAGTTACTGTTTCTTATTAGACACCCGCTATGTTACTTATACAAAAACATCTATAAGTAGCTACTGTTTCTTATTAGACACCCGCTTTGTTACTTATACAAAAACATCTATAAGTAGTTACTGTTTCTTATTAGACACCCGCTATGTTACTTATACAAAAACATCTATAAGTAGCTACTGTTTCTTATTAGACACCCGCTATGTTACTTATACAAAAACATCTGTAAGTAGCTACTGTTTCGTATTAGACACCCGCTATGTTACTTATACAAAAACATCTATAATTAGCTACTGTTTCTTATTAGACACCCGCTATGTTACTTATACAAAAACATCTATAAGTAGCTACTGTTTCTTATTAGACACCCGCTATGTTACTTATACAAAAACATCTGTAAGTAGCTACTGTTTCTTATTAGACACCCACTATGTTTCTTATACAAAAACATCAATAAGTAGCTACTGTTTATTATTAGACACCCGCTATGTTACTTATACAAAAACATCTGTAAGTAACTACTGTTTCTTATTAGACACCCGCTATGTTATTTATACAAAAACATCTGTAAGTAGCTACTGTTTCTTATTAGACACCCGCCATGTTACTTATACAAAAACATCTATAAGTAGCTACTGTTTCTTATTAGACACCCGCTATGTTACTTATACAAAAACATCTGTAAGTAGCTACTGTTTCTTATTAGACACCCGCTATGTTACTTATACAAAAACATCAATAAGTAGTTACTGTTTCTTATTAGACACCCGCTATGTTACGTATGCAAACACATCTATATAGTAGCTACTGTTTCTTATTAGACACCCGCTATGTTACTTATACAAAAACATCTGTAAGTAGCTACTGTTTCTTATTAGACACCGGCTATGTCATTATACAAAAAAATCTATAAGTAGTTACTGTTTCTTATTAGACACCCACTATGTTACTTATACAAAAACATCTGTAAGTAGCTACTATTTCTTATTAGACACCCGCTATGTTACTTATACAAAAACATCTGTAAGTAGCTACTGTTTCTTATTAGACACCCGCTATGTTACTTATACAAAAACATCTGTAAGTAGCTACTGTTTCTTATTAGACACCCGCTATGTTACTTATACAAAAACATCTATAAGTAGTTACTGTTTCTTATTAGACACCCGCAATGTTACTTATACAAAAACATCTGTAAATAGCTACTGTTTCTTATTAGACACCCGCTATGTTACTTATACAAAAACATCTGTAAGTAGCTACTGTTTCTTATTAGACACCCGCTATGTTACTTATACAAAAACATCTATAAGTAGCTACTGTTTCTTATTAGACACCCGCTATGTTACTTATACAAATACATCAATAAGTAGCTACTGTTTCTGATTAGACACCTGCTATGTTACTTATACAAAAACATCTGTAAGTAGCTACTGTTTCTTATTAGACACCCGCTATGCTACTTATGCAAAAACATCTATAAGTAGCTACTGTTTCTTATTAGACACCCGCTATGCTACCTATGCAAAAACATCTGTAAGTAGCTACTGTTTCTTATTAGACACCCGCTATGTTACTTATACAAAAAGATCTGTAAGTAGCTACTGTTTCTTATTAGACACCCGCAATGTTACTTATACAAAAACATCTATTAGTAGCTACTGTTTCTTATTAGACACCCGCTATGTTACTTATACAAAAACATCTGTAAGTAGCTACCGTTTCTTATTAGACACCCACTATGTTATTTATACAAAAACACCTGTAAGTAGCTACTGTTTCTTATTAGACACCCGCTATGTTACGTATACAAAAACATCAATAAGTAGTTACTATTTCTTATTAGACACCCGCTATGTTAATTATGCAAAAACATCTATAAGTAGCTACTGTTTCTAATTAGACACCCGCTATGTTACTTATGCAAAAACTTCTATAAGTAGCTACTGTTTCTTATTAGACACCCGCTATGTTACTTATACAAAAACATCTGTAAGTAGCTTCTGTTTCTTATTAGACATCCACTATGTTACTTATACAAAACATCTATAAGTAGCTACTGTTTCTTATTAGACACCCGCTATGTTACTTATGCAAAAACATCTATAAGTAACTACTGTTTCTTATTAGACACCCGCTATGTTACTTATGCAAAAACATCTATAAGTAGCTACTGTTTCTTATTAGACACCCGCTATGTTACTTATACAAAAACATCTATAAGTAGCTACTGTTTCTTATTAGACACCCGCTATGTTACTTATACAAAAACATCTGTAAGTAGCTACTGTTTCGTATTAGACACCCGCTATGTTACTTATACAAACACATCTATAAGTAGCTACTGTTTCTTATTAGACACCCGCTATGTTACTTATACAAAAACATCTATAAGTAGCTACTGTTTCTTATTAGAAACCCGCTATGTTACTTATACAAAAACATCTGTAAGTAACTACTGTTTCTTATTAGACGTCCGCTATGTTACTTATGCAAAAACATCTATAATTAGCTACTGTTTCTTATTAGACACCCGCTATGTTACTTATACAAAAACATCTATAAGTAGTTACTGTTTCTTATTAGACACCCGCTATGTTACTTATACAAAAACATCTGTAAGGAGCTACTGTTTCGTATTAAACACCCGCTATGTTACTTATACAAACACATCTATAAGTAGCTACTGTTTCTTATTAGACACCCGCTATGTTACTTATACAAAAACATCTATAAGTAGTTACTGTTTCTTATTAGACACCCGCTATGTTACTTATACAAACACATCTATATAGTAGCTACTGTTTCTTATTAGACACCCGCTATGTTACTTATACAAAGCATCTATAAATAGCTACTGTTTCTTATTAGACACCCGCTATGTTACTTATGCCAAAACATCTATAAGTAGTTACTGTTTCTTATTAGACACCCGCTATGTTACTTATACAAAAACATCTGTAAGGAGCTACTGTTTCGTATTAGACACCCGCTATGTTACTTATACAAACACATCTATAAGTAGCTACTGTTTCTTATTAGACACCCGCTATGTTACTTATACAAAAACATCTATAAGTAGTTACTGTTTCTTATTAGACACCCGCTATGTTACTTATGCAAACACATCTATATAGTAGCTACTGTTTCTTATTAGACACCCGCTATGTTACTTATACAAAGCATCTATAAATAGCTACTGTTTCTTATTAGACACCCGCTATGTTACTTATGCCAAAACATCTATAAGTAGCTACTGTTTCTTATTAGACACCCGCTATGTTACTTATACAAAAACATCTATAAGTAGCTACTGTTTCTTATTAGACACCCGCTATGTTACTTATACAAAAACATCTATTAGTAGCTACTGTTTCTTATTAGACCCCCACTATGTTACTTATGCAAAAACATCTATAAGTAGTTACTGTTTCTTATTAGACGCCCACTATGTTACTTATGCAAAAACATCTATAAGTAGCTACTGTTTCTTATTAGAAATTAGAAACCCGCTATGTTACTTATACAAAAACATCTATAAGTAGCTACTGTTTCTTATTAGACACCCGCTATGTTACTTATACAAAAACATCTATAAGTAGTTACTGTTTCTTATTAGACGCCCACTATGTTACTTATACAAAAACATCTATAAGTAGCCACTGTTTCTTATTAGACACCCGCTATGTTACTTATACACAAACATCTGTAAGTAGCTACTGTTTCTTATTAGACACCCGCTATGTTACTTATACAAAAACATCTATAAGTAGTTACTGTTTCTTATTAGACACCCGCTATGTTACTTATGCAAAAACATCTATAAGTAGTTACTGTTTCTTATTAGACGCCCACTATGTTACTTATACAAAAACATCTATAAGTAGTTACTGTTTCTTATTAGACGCCCACTATGTTAATTATACAAAAACATCTATAAGTAGCTACTGTTTCTTATTAGACACCCGCTATGTTACTTATGCAAAAACATCTATAAGTAGTTACTGTTTCTTATTAGACACCCGCTATGTTACTTATACAAAAACATCTATAAGTAGCTACTATTTCTTATTAGACACCCGCTATGTTATTTATAGAAAAACATCTGTAAGTAGCTACTGTTTCTTATTAGACATCCACTATGTTATTTATACAAAAACATCTGTAAGTAGCTACTGTTTCTTATTAGACACCCGCTATGTTACTTATACAAAAACATCTATAAGTAGCTACTGTTTCTTATTAAACACCCGCTATGTTACTTATACAAAAACATCTGTAAGTAGCTACTGTTTCTTATTAGACACCCGCTATGTTACTTATACAAAAACATCTGTAAGTAGCTACTATTTCTTATTTGACACCCGTTATGTTACTTATACAAAAACATCTGTAAGTATCTACTGTTTCTTATTAGACACCGGCTATGTTACTTATACAAAAAAATCTATAAGTAGTTACTGTTTCTTATTAGACACCCACTATGTTACTTATACAAAAACATCTGTAAGTAGCTACTATTTCTTATTAGACACCCGCTATGTTACTTATACAAAAACATCTGTAAGTAGCTACTGTTTCTTATTAGACACCCGCTATGTTACTTTTACAAAAACATCTATAAGTAGCTACTGTTTCTTATTAGACACCCGCTATGTTACTTATACAAATATATCAATAAGTAGCTACTGTTTCTGATTAGACACCCGCTATGTTACTTATGCAAAAACATCTATAAGTAGCTACTGTTTCTTATTAGACACCCGCTATGTTACTTATGCAAAAACATCTGTAAGTAGCTACCGTTTCTTATTAGACACCCGCTATGTTACTTATACAAAAAGATCTGTAAGTAGCTACTGTTTCTTATTAGACACCCGCAATGTTACTTATACAAAAACATTTATTAGTAGCTACTGTTTCTTATTAGACACCCGCTATGTTACTTATACAAAAACATCTGTAAGTAGCTACTGTTTCTTATTAGACACCCACTATGTTATTTATACAAAAACACCTGTAAGTAGCTACTGTTTCTTATTAGACACCCGCTATGTTACTTATACAAAAACATCAATAAGTAGTTACTGTTTCTTATTAGACACCCGCTATGTTACTTATGCAAAAACATCTATAAGTAGCTACTGTTTCTAATTAGACACCCGCTATGTTACTTATGCAAAAACATCTATAAGTAGCTACTGTTTCTTATTAGACACCCGCTATGTTACTTATACAAAAACATCTGTAAGTAGCTACTGTTTCTTATTAGACACCAACTATGTTTCTTATTCAAAAACATCTATAAGTAGCTACTGTTTCTTATTAGACACCCGCTATGTTACTTATGCAAAAACATCTATCAGTAACTACTGTTTCTTATTAGACACCCGCTATGTTACTTATACAAAGACATCTAAAAGTAGTTACTGTTTCTTATTAGACACCCGCTATGTTACTTATACAAAAACATCTATAAGTAGCTACTGTTTCTTATTAGACACCCGCTTTGTTACTTATACAAAAACATCTATAAGTAGTTACTGTTTCTTATTAGACACCCGCTATGTTACTTATACAAAAACATCTATAAGTAGCTACTGTTTCTTATTAGACACCCGCTATGTTACTTATACAAAAACATCTGTAAGTAGCTACTGTTTCGTATTAGACACCCGCTATGTTACTTATACAAAAACATCTATAATTAGCTACTGTTTCTTATTAGACACCCGCTATGTTACTTATACAAAAACATCTATAAGTAGCTACTGTTTCTTATTAGACACCCGCTATGTTACTTATACAAAAACATCTGTAAGTAGCTACTGTTTCTTATTAGACACCCACTATGTTTCTTATACAAAAACATCAATAAGTAGCTACTGTTTATTATTAGACACCCGCTATGTTACTTATACAAAAACATCTGTAAGTAACTACTGTTTCTTATTAGACACCCGCTATGTTATTTATACAAAAACATCTGTAAGTAGCTACTGTTTCTTATTAGACACCCGCCATGTTACTTATACAAAAACATCTATTAGTAGCTACTGTTTCTTATTAGACACCCGCTATGTTACTTATACAAAAACATCTGTAAGTAGCTACTGTTTCTTATTAGACACCCGCTATGTTACTTATACAAAAACATCAATAAGTAGTTACTGTTTCTTATTAGACACCCGCTATGTTACGTATGCAAACACATCTATATAGTAGCTACTGTTTCTTATTAGACACCCGCTATGTTACTTATACAAAAACATCTGTAAGTAGCTACTGTTTCTTATTAGACACCCGCTATGTTACTTATACAAAAACATCTATAAGTAGTTACTGTTTCTTATTAGACACCCGCAATGTTACTTATACAAAAACATCTGTAAATAGCTACTGTTTCTTATTAGACACCCGCTATGTTACTTATACAAAAACATCTGTAAGTAGCTACTGTTTCTTATTAGACACCCGCTATGTTACTTATACAAAAACATCAATAAGTAGTTACTGTTTCTTATTAGAAACCCGCTATGTTACGTATGCAAACACATCTATATAGTAGCTACTGTTTCTTATTAGACACCCGCTATGTTACTTATACAAAAACATCTGTAAGTAGCTACTGTTTCTTATTAGACACCCGCTATGTTACTTATACAAAAACATCTGTAAGTAGCTACTGTTTCTTATTAGACACCCGCTATGTTACTTATACAAAAACATCTATAAGTAGCTACTGTTTCTTATTAGACACCCGCTATGTTACTTATACAAATACATCAATAAGTAGCTACTGTTTCTGATTAGACACCTGCTATGTTACTTATACAAAAACATCTGTAAGTAGCTACTGTTTCTTATTAGACACCCGCTATGCTACTTATGCAAAAACATCTATAAGTAGCTACTGTTTCTTATTAGACACCCGCTATGTTACCTATGCAAAAACATCTGTAAGTAGCTACTGTTTCTTATTAGACACCCGCTATGTTACTTATACAAAAAGATCTGTAAGTAGCTACTGTTTCTTATTAGACACCCGCAATGTTACTTATACAAAAACATCTATTAGTAGCTACTGTTTCTTATTAGACACCCGCTATGTTACTTATACAAAAACATCTATAAGTAGTTACTGTTTCTTATTAGACACCCGCAATGTTACTTATACAAAAACATCTATAAGTAGCTACTGTTTCTTATTAGACACCCGCTATGTTACTTATGCAAAAACATCTGTAAGTAGCTACTGTTTCTTATTAGACACCCGCTATGTTACTTATACAAAAACATCTATAAGTAGCTACTGTTTCTTATTAGACACCCGCTATGTTACTTATACAAATACATCAATAAGTAGCTACTGTTTCTGATTAGACACCTGCTATGTTACTTATACAAAAACATCTGTAAGTAGCTACTGTTTCTTATTAGACACCCGCTATGCTACTTATGCAAAAACATCTATAAGTAGCTACTGTTTCTTATTAGACACCCGCTATGTTACCTATGCAAAAACATCTGTAAGTAGCTACTGTTTCTTATTAGACACCCGCTATGTTACTTATACAAAAGCATCTGTAAGTAGCTACCGTTTCTTATTAGACACCCACTATGTTATTTATACAAAAACATCTGTAAGTAGCTACTGTTTCTTATTAGACACCCGCCATGTTACTTATACAAAAACATCTATTAGTAGCTACTGTTTCTTATTAGACACCCGCTATGTTACTTATACAAAAACATCTGTAAGTAGCTACTGTTTCTTATTAGACACCCGCTATGTTACTTATACAAAAACATCTATAAGTAGTTACTGTTTCTTATTAGACACCCGCAATGTTACTTATACAAAAACATCTGTAAATAGCTACTGTTTCTTATTAGACACCCGCTATGTTACTTATACAAAAACATCTGTAAGTAGCTACTGTTTCTTATTAGACATCCACTATGTTACTTATACAAAAACATCTGTAAGTAGCTACTGTTTCTTATTAGACACCCGCTATGTTACTTATACAAAAACATCTATAAGTAGCTACTGTTTCTTATTAAACACCCGCTATGTTACTTATACAAAAACATCTGTAAGTAGCTACTGTTTCTTATTAGACACCCGCTATGTTACTTATACAAAAACATCTGTAAGTAGCTACTATTTCTTATTTGACACCCGTTATGTTACTTATACAAAAACATCTGTAAGTATCTACTGTTTCTTATTAGACACCGGCTATGTTACTTATACAAAAAAATCTATAAGTAGTTACTGTTTCTTATTAGACACCCACTATGTTACTTATACAAAAACATCTGTAAGTAGCTACTATTTCTTATTAGACACCCGCTATGTTACTTATACAAAAACATCTGTAAGTAGCTACTGTTTCTTATTAGACACCCGCTATGTTACTTATACAAAAACATCTATAAGTAGCTACTGTTTCTTATTAGACACCCGCTATGTTACTTATACAAATACATCAATAAGTAGCTACTGTTTCTGATTAGACACCCGCTATGTTACTTATGCAAAAACATCTATAAGTAGCTACTGTTTCTTATTAGACACCCGCTATGTTACTTATGCAAAAACATCTGTAAGTAGCTACCGTTTCTTATTAGACACCCGCTATGTTACTTATACAAAAAGATCTGTAAGTAGCTACTGTTTCTTATTAGACACCCGCAATGTTACTTATACAAAAACATTTATTAGTAGCTACTGTTTCTTATTAGACACCCGCTATGTTACTTATACAAAAACATCTGTAAGTAGCTACTGTTTCTTATTAGACACCCACTATGTTATTTATACAAAAACACCTGTAAGTAGCTACTGTTTCTTATTAGACACCCGCTATGTTACTTATACAAAAACATCAATAAGTAGTTACTGTTTCTTATTAGACACCCGCTATGTTACTTATGCAAAAACATCTATAAGTAGCTACTGTTTCTAATTAGACACCCGCTATGTTACTTATGCAAAAACATCTATAAGTAGCTACTGTTTCTTATTAGACACCCGCTATGTTACTTATACAAAAACATCTGTAAGTAGCTACTGTTTCTTATTAGACACCAACTATGTTTCTTATTCAAAAACATCTATAAGTAGCTACTGTTTCTTATTAGACACCCGCTATGTTACTTATGCAAAAACATCTATCAGTAACTACTGTTTCTTATTAGACACCCGCTATGTTACTTATACAAAGACATCTAAAAGTAGTTACTGTTTCTTATTAGACACCCGCTATGTTACTTATACAAAAACATCTATAAGTAGCTACTGTTTCTTATTAGACACCCGCTTTGTTACTTATACAAAAACATCTATAAGTAGTTACTGTTTCTTATTAGACACCCGCTATGTTACTTATACAAAAACATCTATAAGTAGCTACTGTTTCTTATTAGACACCCGCTATGTTACTTATACAAAAACATCTGTAAGTAGCTACTGTTTCGTATTAGACACCCGCTATGTTACTTATACAAAAACATCTATAATTAGCTACTGTTTCTTATTAGACACCCGCTATGTTACTTATACAAAAACATCTATAAGTAGCTACTGTTTCTTATTAGACACCCGCTATGTTACTTATACAAAAACATCTGTAAGTAGCTACTGTTTCTTATTAGACACCCACTATGTTTCTTATACAAAAACATCAATAAGTAGCTACTGTTTATTATTAGACACCCGCTATGTTACTTATACAAAAACATCTGTAAGTAACTACTGTTTCTTATTAGACACCCGCTATGTTATTTATACAAAAACATCTGTAAGTAGCTACTGTTTCTTATTAGACACCCGCCATGTTACTTATACAAAAACATCTATAAGTAGCTACTGTTTCTTATTAGACACCCGCTATGTTACTTATACAAAAACATCTGTAAGTAGCTACTGTTTCTTATTAGACACCCGCTATGTTACTTATACAAAAACATCAATAAGTAGTTACTGTTTCTTATTAGACACCCGCTATGTTACGTATGCAAACACATCTATATAGTAGCTACTGTTTCTTATTAGACACCCGCTATGTTACTTATACAAAAACATCTGTAAGTAGCTACTGTTTCTTATTAGACACCGGCTATGTCATTATACAAAAAAATCTATAAGTAGTTACTGTTTCTTATTAGACACCCACTATGTTACTTATACAAAAACATCTGTAAGTAGCTACTATTTCTTATTAGACACCCGCTATGTTACTTATACAAAAACATCTGTAAGTAGCTACTGTTTCTTATTAGACACCCGCTATGTTACTTATACAAAAACATCTGTAAGTAGCTACTGTTTCTTATTAGACACCCGCTATGTTACTTATACAAAAACATCTATAAGTAGTTACTGTTTCTTATTAGACACCCGCAATGTTACTTATACAAAAACATCTGTAAATAGCTACTGTTTCTTATTAGACACCCGCTATGTTACTTATACAAAAACATCTGTAAGTAGCTACTGTTTCTTATTAGACACCCGCTATGTTACTTATACAAAAACATCTATAAGTAGCTACTGTTTCTTATTAGACACCCGCTATGTTACTTATACAAATACATCAATAAGTAGCTACTGTTTCTGATTAGACACCTGCTATGTTACTTATACAAAAACATCTGTAAGTAGCTACTGTTTCTTATTAGACACCCGCTATGCTACTTATGCAAAAACATCTATAAGTAGCTACTGTTTCTTATTAGACACCCGCTATGCTACCTATGCAAAAACATCTGTAAGTAGCTACTGTTTCTTATTAGACACCCGCTATGTTACTTATACAAAAAGATCTGTAAGTAGCTACTGTTTCTTATTAGACACCCGCAATGTTACTTATACAAAAACATCTATTAGTAGCTACTGTTTCTTATTAGACACCCGCTATGTTACTTATACAAAAACATCTGTAAGTAGCTACCGTTTCTTATTAGACACCCACTATGTTATTTATACAAAAACACCTGTAAGTAGCTACTGTTTCTTATTAGACACCCGCTATGTTACGTATACAAAAACATCAATAAGTAGTTACTATTTCTTATTAGACACCCGCTATGTTAATTATGCAAAAACATCTATAAGTAGCTACTGTTTCTAATTAGACACCCGCTATGTTACTTATGCAAAAACTTCTATAAGTAGCTACTGTTTCTTATTAGACACCCGCTATGTTACTTATACAAAAACATCTGTAAGTAGCTTCTGTTTCTTATTAGACATCCACTATGTTACTTATACAAAACATCTATAAGTAGCTACTGTTTCTTATTAGACACCCGCTATGTTACTTATGCAAAAACATCTATAAGTAACTACTGTTTCTTATTAGACACCCGCTATGTTACTTATGCAAAAACATCTATAAGTAGCTACTGTTTCTTATTAGACACCCGCTATGTTACTTATACAAAAACATCTATAAGTAGCTACTGTTTCTTATTAGACACCCGCTATGTTACTTATACAAAAACATCTGTAAGTAGCTACTGTTTCGTATTAGACACCCGCTATGTTACTTATACAAACACATCTATAAGTAGCTACTGTTTCTTATTAGACACCCGCTATGTTACTTATACAAAAACATCTATAAGTAGCTACTGTTTCTTATTAGAAACCCGCTATGTTACTTATACAAAAACATCTGTAAGTAACTACTGTTTCTTATTAGACGTCCGCTATGTTACTTATGCAAAAACATCTATAATTAGCTACTGTTTCTTATTAGACACCCGCTATGTTACTTATACAAAAACATCTATAAGTAGTTACTGTTTCTTATTAGACACCCGCTATGTTACTTATACAAAAACATCTGTAAGGAGCTACTGTTTCGTATTAAACACCCGCTATGTTACTTATACAAACACATCTATAAGTAGCTACTGTTTCTTATTAGACACCCGCTATGTTACTTATACAAAAACATCTATAAGTAGTTACTGTTTCTTATTAGACACCCGCTATGTTACTTATACAAACACATCTATATAGTAGCTACTGTTTCTTATTAGACACCCGCTATGTTACTTATACAAAGCATCTATAAATAGCTACTGTTTCTTATTAGACACCCGCTATGTTACTTATGCCAAAACATCTATAAGTAGTTACTGTTTCTTATTAGACACCCGCTATGTTACTTATACAAAAACATCTGTAAGGAGCTACTGTTTCGTATTAGACACCCGCTATGTTACTTATACAAACACATCTATAAGTAGCTACTGTTTCTTATTAGACACCCGCTATGTTACTTATACAAAAACATCTATAAGTAGTTACTGTTTCTTATTAGACACCCGCTATGTTACTTATGCAAACACATCTATATAGTAGCTACTGTTTCTTATTAGACACCCGCTATGTTACTTATACAAAGCATCTATAAATAGCTACTGTTTCTTATTAGACACCCGCTATGTTACTTATGCCAAAACATCTATAAGTAGCTACTGTTTCTTATTAGACACCCGCTATGTTACTTATACAAAAACATCTATAAGTAGCTACTGTTTCTTATTAGACACCCGCTATGTTACTTATACAAAAACATCTATTAGTAGCTACTGTTTCTTATTAGACCCCCACTATGTTACTTATGCAAAAACATCTATAAGTAGTTACTGTTTCTTATTAGACGCCCACTATGTTACTTATGCAAAAACATCTATAAGTAGCTACTGTTTCTTATTAGAAATTAGAAACCCGCTATGTTACTTATACAAAAACATCTATAAGTAGCTACTGTTTCTTATTAGACACCCGCTATGTTACTTATACAAAAACATCTATAAGTAGTTACTGTTTCTTATTAGACGCCCACTATGTTACTTATACAAAAACATCTATAAGTAGCCACTGTTTCTTATTAGACACCCGCTATGTTACTTATACACAAACATCTGTAAGTAGCTACTGTTTCTTATTAGACACCCGCTATGTTACTTATACAAAAACATCTATAAGTAGTTACTGTTTCTTATTAGACACCCGCTATGTTACTTATGCAAAAACATCTATAAGTAGTTACTGTTTCTTATTAGACGCCCACTATGTTACTTATACAAAAACATCTATAAGTAGTTACTGTTTCTTATTAGACGCCCACTATGTTAATTATACAAAAACATCTATAAGTAGCTACTGTTTCTTATTAGACACCCGCTATGTTACTTATGCAAAAACATCTATAAGTAGTTACTGTTTCTTATTAGACACCCGCTATGTTACTTATACAAAAACATCTATAAGTAGCTACTATTTCTTATTAGACACCCGCTATGTTATTTATAGAAAAACATCTGTAAGTAGCTACTGTTTCTTATTAGACATCCACTATGTTATTTATACAAAAACATCTGTAAGTAGCTACTGTTTCTTATTAGACACCCGCTATGTTACTTATACAAAAACATCTATAAGTAGCTACTGTTTCTTATTAGACACCCGCTATGTTATTTATACAAAAACATCTGTAAGTAGCTACTGTTTCTTATTAGACATCCACTATGTTATTTATACAAAAACATCTGTAAGTAGCTACTGTTTCTTATTAGACACCCGCTAGGTTACTTATACAAAAACATCTATAAGTAGCTACTGTTTCTTATTAGAAACCCGCTATGTTATTTATACAAAAACATTTGTAAGTAGCTACTGTTTCTTATTAGACATCCACTATGTTATTTATACAAAAATATCTGTAAGTAGCTACTGTTTCTTATTAGACACCCGCTATGTTACTTATACAAAAACATCTATAAGTAGTTACTGTTTCTTATTAGACACCCGCTATGTTACTTATACAAAAACATCTGTAAGTAGCTACTGTTTCTTATTAGACACCCACTATGTTTCTTATACAAAAACATCAAGAAGTAGCTACTGTTTATTATTAGACACCCGCTATGTTACTTATGCAAAAACATCTGTAAGTAGCTACTGTTTCTTATTAGACACCCGCTATGTTACTTATACAAACACATCTATATAGTAGCTACTGTTTCTTATTAGACACCCGCTATGTTACTTATACAAAGCATCTATAAATAGCTACTGTTTCTTATTAGACACCCGCTATGTTACTTATGCCAAAACATCTATAAGTAGCTACTGTTTCTTATTAGACACCCGCTATGTTACTTATACAAAAACATCTATAAGTAGCTACTGTTTCTTATTAGACACCCGCTATGTTACTTATACAAAAACATCTATAAGTAGCTACTGTTTCTTATTAGACGCCCACTATGTTACTTATGCAAAAACATCTGTATGTAGTTACTGTTTCTTATTAGACGCCCACTATGTTACTTATGCAAAAACATCTATAAGTAGCTACTGTTTCTTATTAGACACCCGCTATGTTACTTATACAAAAACATCTATAAGTAGCTACTGTTTCTTATTAGACACCCGCTATGTTACTTATACAAAAACATCTATAAGTAGTTAATGTTTCTTATTAGACGCCCACTATGTTACTTATACAAAAACATCTATAAGTAGCTACTGTTTCTTATTAGACACCGGCTATGTTACTTATGCACAAACATCTGTAAGTAGCTACTGTTTCTTATTAGACACCCGCTATGTTACTTATGCAAAAACATCTATAAGTAGTTACTGTTTCTTATTAGACACCCGCTATGTTACTTATGCAAAAACATCTATAAGTAGTTACTGTTTCTTATTAGACGCCCACTATGTTACTTATGCAAAAACATCTATAAGTAGTTACTGTTTCTTATTAGACGCCCACTATGTTACTTATACAAAAACATCTATAAGTAGCTACTGTTTCTTATTAGACACCCGCTATGTTACTTATGCAAAAACATCTATAAGTAGTTACTGTTTCTTATTAGACACCCGCTATGTTACTTATACAAAAACATCTATAAGTAGCTACTATTTCTTATTAGACACCCGCTATGTTATTTATACAAAAACATCTGTAAGTAGCTACTGTTTCTTATTAGACATCCACTATGTTATTTATACAAAAACATCTGTAAGTAGCTACTGTTTCTTATTAGACACCCGCTATGTTACTTATACAAAAACATCTATAAGTAGCTACTGTTTCTTATTAGACACCCGCTATGTTATTTATACAAAAACATCTGTAAGTAGCTACTGTTTCTTATTAGACATCCACTATGTTATTTATACAAAAACATCTGTAAGTAGCTACTGTTTCTTATTAGACACCCGCTAGGTTACTTATACAAAAACATCTATAAGTAGCTACTGTTTCTTATTAGACACCCGCTATGTTATTTATACAAAAACATCTGTAAGTAGCTACTGTTTCTTATTAGACATCCACTATGTTATTTATACAAAAATATCTGTAAGTAGCTACTGTTTCTTATTAGACACCCGCTATGTTACTTATACAAAAACATCTATAAGTAGCTACTGTTTCTTATTAAACACCCGATATGTTACTTATACAAAAACATCTGTAAGTAGCTACTGTTTCTTATTAGACACCCGCCATGTTACTTATACAAAAACATCTGTAAGTAGCTACTATTTCTTATTTGACACCCGTTATGTTACTTATACAAAAACATCTGTAAGTATCTACTGTTTCTTATTAGACACCCGCTATGTTACTTATACAAAAAAATCTATAAGTAGTTACTGTTTCTTATTAGACACCCACTATGTTACTTATACAAAAACATCTGTAAGTAGCTACTATTTCTTATTAGACACCCGCTATGTTACTTATACAAAAACATCTGTAAGTAGCTACTGTTTCTTATTAGACTAGACACTCGCTATGTTACTTATATAAAAACATCTATAAGTAGCTACTGTTTCTTATTAGACACCCGCTATGTTACTTATACAAATACATCAATAAGTAGCTACTGTTTCTGATTAGACACCCGCTATGTTACTTATAGAAAAACATCTGTAAGTAGCTACTGTTTCTTATTAGACACCCGCTATGTTACTTATGCAAAAACATCTATACGTAGCTACTGTTTCTTATTAGACACCCGCTATGTTACTTATGCAAAAACATCTGTAAGTAGCTACCGTTTCTTATTAGACACCGCTATGTTACTTATACGAAAAGATCTGTAAGTAGCTACTGTTTCTTATTAGACACCCGCAATGTTACTTATACAAAAACATCTATTAGTAGCTACTGTTTCTTAATAGACACCCGCTATGTTACTTATACAAAAACATCTGTAAGTAGCTACCGTTTCTTATTAGACACCCACTATGTTATTTATACAAAAACATCTGTAAGTAGCTACTGTTTCTTATTAGACACCCGCTATATTACGTATACAAAAACATCAATAAGTAGTTACTGTTTCTAATTAGACACCCGCTATGTTACTTATACAAAAACATCTGTAAGTAGCTACTGTTTCTTATTAGACACCCACTATGTTACTTATACAAAAACATCTATAAGTAGTTACTGTTTCTTATTAGACACCCGCTATGTTACTTATGTAAAAACATCTATAAGTATCTACTGTTTCTTATTAGACACCCGCTATGTTACTTATACAAAAACATCTAAAAGTAGTTACTGTTTCTTATTAGACACCCGCTATGTTACTTATACAAAAACATCTATAAGTAGCTACTGTTTCTTATTAGACACCCGCTATGTTACTTATGTAAAAACATCTATAAGTATCTACTGTTTCTTATTAGACACCCGCTATGTTACTTATACAAAAACATCTAAAAGTAGTTACTGTTTCTTATTAGACACCCGCTATGTTACTTATACAAAAACATCTATAAGTAGCTACTGTTTCTTATTAGACACCCGCTATGTTACTTATACAAAAACATCTATAAGTAATTACTGTTTCTTATTAGACACCCGCTATGTTACTTATACAAAAACATCTATAAGTAGCTACTGTTTCTTATTAGACACCCGCTATGTTACTTATACAAAAACATCTGTAAGTAGCTACTGTTTCGTATTAGACACTCGCTATGTTACTTATACAAAAACATCTATAAGTAGCTACTGTTTCTTATTAGACACCCGCTATGTTATTTATACAAAAACATATATTAGTAGCTACTGTTTCTTATTAGAAACCCGCTATGTTACTTATACAAAAACATCTGTAAGTAACTACTGTTTCTTATTAGACGTCCGCTATGTTACTTATGCAAAAACATCTATAATTAGCTACTGTTTCTTATTAGACACCCGCTATGTTACTTATACAAAAACATCTATAAGTAGCTACTGTTTCTTATTAGACACCCGCTATGTTACTTATACAAAAACATCTGTAAGTAGCTACTGTTTCTTATTAGACACCCACTATGTTTGTTATACAAAAACATCAATAAGTAGCTACTGTTTATTATTAGACACCCGCTATGTTACTTATGCCAAAACATCTATAAGTAGCTACTGTTTCTTATTAGACACCCGCTATGTTACTTATACAAAAACATCTGTAAGTAGCTACTGTTTCTTATTAGACACCCACTATGTTACTTATACAAAAACATCTATAAGTAGCTACTGTTTCTTATTAGACACCCGCTATGTTACTTATACAAAAACATCTGTAAGTAGCTACTGTTTCTTATTAGACACCCGCTATGTTACTTATACAAAAGCATCTATAAGTAGCTACTGTTTCTTATTAGACACCCGCTATGTTACTTATACAAAAGCATCTATAAGTAGCTACTGTTTCTTATTAGACACCCGCTATGTTACTTATGCCAAAACATCTATAAGTAGCTACTGTTTCTTATTAGACACCCGCTATGTTACTTATACAAAAACATCTGTAAGTAGCTACTGTTTCTTATTAGACACCCACTATGTTACTTATACAAAAACATCTATAAGTAGCTACTGTTTCTTATTAGACACCCGCTATGTTACTTATGCAAAAACATCTATTAGTAGCTACTGTTTCTTATTAGACACCCGCTATGTTACTTATACAAAAACATCTATAAGTAGTTACTGTTTCTTATTAGACACCCGCAATGTTACTTATACAAAAACATCTGTAAATAGCTACTGTTTCTTATTAGACACCCGCTATGTTACTTATACAAAAACATCTGTAAGTAGCTACTGTTTCTTATTAGACACCCGCTATGTTACTTATACAAAAACATCAATAAGTAGTTACTGTTTCTTATTAGAAACCCGCTATGTTACGTATGCAAACACATCTATATAGTAGCTACTGTTTCTTATTAGACACCCGCTATGTTACTTATACAAAAACATCTGTAAGTAGCTACTGTTTCTTATTAGACACCCGCTATGTTACTTATACAAAAACATCTGTAAGTAGCTACTGTTTCTTATTAGACACCCGCTATGTTACTTATACAAAAACATCTATAAGTAGCTACTGTTTCTTATTAGACACCCGCTATGTTACTTATACAAATACATCAATAAGTAGCTACTGTTTCTGATTAGACACCTGCTATGTTACTTATACAAAAACATCTGTAAGTAGCTACTGTTTCTTATTAGACACCCGCTATGCTACTTATGCAAAAACATCTATAAGTAGCTACTGTTTCTTATTAGACACCCGCTATGTTACCTATGCAAAAACATCTGTAAGTAGCTACTGTTTCTTATTAGACACCCGCTATGTTACTTATACAAAAAGATCTGTAAGTAGCTACTGTTTCTTATTAGACACCCGCAATGTTACTTATACAAAAACATCTATTAGTAGCTACTGTTTCTTATTAGACACCCGCTATGTTACTTATACAAAAACATCTATAAGTAGTTACTGTTTCTTATTAGACACCCGCAATGTTACTTATACAAAAACATCTGTAAGTAGCTACTGTTTCTTATTAGACACCCGCTATGTTACTTATGCAAAAACATCTGTAAGTAGCTACTGTTTCTTATTAGACACCCGCTATGTTACTTATACAAAAACATCTATAAGTAGCTACTGTTTCTTATTAGACACCCGCTATGTTACTTATACAAATACATCAATAAGTAGCTACTGTTTCTGATTAGACACCTGCTATGTTACTTATACAAAAACATCTGTAAGTAGCTACTGTTTCTTATTAGACACCCGCTATGCTACTTATGCAAAAACATCTATAAGTAGCTACTGTTTCTTATTAGACACCCGCTATGTTACCTATGCAAAAACATCTGTAAGTAGCTACTGTTTCTTATTAGACACCCGCTATGTTACTTATACAAAAACATCTGTAAGTAGCTACCGTTTCTTATTAGACACCCACTATGTTATTTATACAAAAACATCTGTAAGTAGCTACTGTTTCTTATTAGACACCCGCCATGTTACTTATACAAAAACATCTATTAGTAGCTACTGTTTCTTATTAGACACCCGCTATGTTACTTATACAAAAACATCTGTAAGTAGCTACTGTTTCTTATTAGACACCCGCTATGTTACTTATACAAAAACATCTATAAGTAGTTACTGTTTCTTATTAGACACCCGCAATGTTACTTATACAAAAACATCTGTAAATAGCTACTGTTTCTTATTAGACACCCGCTATGTTACTTATACAAAAACATCTGTAAGTAGCTACTGTTTCTTATTAGACATCCACTATGTTACTTATACAAAAACATCTGTAAGTAGCTACTGTTTCTTATTAGACACCCGCTATGTTACTTATACAAAAACATCTATAAGTAGCTACTGTTTCTTATTAAACACCCGCTATGTTACTTATACAAAAACATCTGTAAGTAGCTACTGTTTCTTATTAGACACCCGCTATGTTACTTATACAAAAACATCTGTAAGTAGCTACTATTTCTTATTTGACACCCGTTATGTTACTTATACAAAAACATCTGTAAGTATCTACTGTTTCTTATTAGACACCGGCTATGTTACTTATACAAAAAAATCTATAAGTAGTTACTGTTTCTTATTAGACACCCACTATGTTACTTATACAAAAACATCTGTAAGTAGCTACTATTTCTTATTAGACACCCGCTATGTTACTTATACAAAAACATCTGTAAGTAGCTACTGTTTCTTATTAGACACCCGCTATGTTACTTATACAAAAACATCTATAAGTAGCTACTGTTTCTTATTAGACACCCGCTATGTTACTTATACAAATACATCAATAAGTAGCTACTGTTTCTGATTAGACACCCGCTATGTTACTTATGCAAAAACATCTATAAGTAGCTACTGTTTCTTATTAGACACCCGCTATGTTACTTATGCAAAAACATCTGTAAGTAGCTACCGTTTCTTATTAGACACCCGCTATGTTACTTATACAAAAAGATCTGTAAGTAGCTACTGTTTCTTATTAGACACCCGCAATGTTACTTATACAAAAACATTTATTAGTAGCTACTGTTTCTTATTAGACACCCGCTATGTTACTTATACAAAAACATCTGTAAGTAGCTACTGTTTCTTATTAGACACCCACTATGTTATTTATACAAAAACACCTGTAAGTAGCTACTGTTTCTTATTAGACACCCGCTATGTTACTTATACAAAAACATCAATAAGTAGTTACTGTTTCTTATTAGACACCCGCTATGTTACTTATGCAAAAACATCTATAAGTAGCTACTGTTTCTAATTAGACACCCGCTATGTTACTTATGCAAAAACATCTATAAGTAGCTACTGTTTCTTATTAGACACCCGCTATGTTACTTATACAAAAACATCTGTAAGTAGCTACTGTTTCTTATTAGACACCAACTATGTTTCTTATTCAAAAACATCTATAAGTAGCTACTGTTTCTTATTAGACACCCGCTATGTTACTTATGCAAAAACATCTATCAGTAACTACTGTTTCTTATTAGACACCCGCTATGTTACTTATACAAAGACATCTAAAAGTAGTTACTGTTTCTTATTAGACACCCGCTATGTTACTTATACAAAAACATCTATAAGTAGCTACTGTTTCTTATTAGACACCCGCTTTGTTACTTATACAAAAACATCTATAAGTAGTTACTGTTTCTTATTAGACACCCGCTATGTTACTTATACAAAAACATCTATAAGTAGCTACTGTTTCTTATTAGACACCCGCTATGTTACTTATACAAAAACATCTGTAAGTAGCTACTGTTTCGTATTAGACACCCGCTATGTTACTTATACAAAAACATCTATAATTAGCTACTGTTTCTTATTAGACACCCGCTATGTTACTTATACAAAAACATCTATAAGTAGCTACTGTTTCTTATTAGACACCCGCTATGTTACTTATACAAAAACATCTGTAAGTAGCTACTGTTTCTTATTAGACACCCACTATGTTTCTTATACAAAAACATCAATAAGTAGCTACTGTTTATTATTAGACACCCGCTATGTTACTTATACAAAAACATCTGTAAGTAACTACTGTTTCTTATTAGACACCCGCTATGTTATTTATACAAAAACATCTGTAAGTAGCTACTGTTTCTTATTAGACACCCGCCATGTTACTTATACAAAAACATCTATTAGTAGCTACTGTTTCTTATTAGACACCCGCTATGTTACTTATACAAAAACATCTGTAAGTAGCTACTGTTTCTTATTAGACACCCGCTATGTTACTTATACAAAAACATCAATAAGTAGTTACTGTTTCTTATTAGACACCCGCTATGTTACGTATGCAAACACATCTATATAGTAGCTACTGTTTCTTATTAGACACCCGCTATGTTACTTATACAAAAACATCTGTAAGTAGCTACTGTTTCTTATTAGACACCGGCTATGTCATTATACAAAAAAATCTATAAGTAGTTACTGTTTCTTATTAGACACCCACTATGTTACTTATACAAAAACATCTGTAAGTAGCTACTATTTCTTATTAGACACCCGCTATGTTACTTATACAAAAACATCTGTAAGTAGCTACTGTTTCTTATTAGACACCCGCTATGTTACTTATACAAAAACATCTGTAAGTAGCTACTGTTTCTTATTAGACACCCGCTATGTTACTTATACAAAAACATCTATAAGTAGTTACTGTTTCTTATTAGACACCCGCAATGTTACTTATACAAAAACATCTGTAAATAGCTACTGTTTCTTATTAGACACCCGCTATGTTACTTATACAAAAACATCTGTAAGTAGCTACTGTTTCTTATTAGACACCCGCTATGTTACTTATACAAAAACATCTATAAGTAGCTACTGTTTCTTATTAGACACCCGCTATGTTACTTATACAAATACATCAATAAGTAGCTACTGTTTCTGATTAGACACCTGCTATGTTACTTATACAAAAACATCTGTAAGTAGCTACTGTTTCTTATTAGACACCCGCTATGCTACTTATGCAAAAACATCTATAAGTAGCTACTGTTTCTTATTAGACACCCGCTATGCTACCTATGCAAAAACATCTGTAAGTAGCTACTGTTTCTTATTAGACACCCGCTATGTTACTTATACAAAAAGATCTGTAAGTAGCTACTGTTTCTTATTAGACACCCGCAATGTTACTTATACAAAAACATCTATTAGTAGCTACTGTTTCTTATTAGACACCCGCTATGTTACTTATACAAAAACATCTGTAAGTAGCTACCGTTTCTTATTAGACACCCACTATGTTATTTATACAAAAACACCTGTAAGTAGCTACTGTTTCTTATTAGACACCCGCTATGTTACGTATACAAAAACATCAATAAGTAGTTACTATTTCTTATTAGACACCCGCTATGTTAATTATGCAAAAACATCTATAAGTAGCTACTGTTTCTAATTAGACACCCGCTATGTTACTTATGCAAAAACTTCTATAAGTAGCTACTGTTTCTTATTAGACACCCGCTATGTTACTTATACAAAAACATCTGTAAGTAGCTTCTGTTTCTTATTAGACATCCACTATGTTACTTATACAAAACATCTATAAGTAGCTACTGTTTCTTATTAGACACCCGCTATGTTACTTATGCAAAAACATCTATAAGTAACTACTGTTTCTTATTAGACACCCGCTATGTTACTTATGCAAAAACATCTATAAGTAGCTACTGTTTCTTATTAGACACCCGCTATGTTACTTATACAAAAACATCTATAAGTAGCTACTGTTTCTTATTAGACACCCGCTATGTTACTTATACAAAAACATCTGTAAGTAGCTACTGTTTCGTATTAGACACCCGCTATGTTACTTATACAAACACATCTATAAGTAGCTACTGTTTCTTATTAGACACCCGCTATGTTACTTATACAAAAACATCTATAAGTAGCTACTGTTTCTTATTAGACACCCACTATGTTACTTATGCAAAAACATCTATAAGTAGTTACTGTTTCTTATTAGACGCCCACTATGTTACTTATGCAAAAACATCTATAAGTAGCTACTGTTTCTTATTAGAAATTAGAAACCCGCTATGTTACTTATACAAAAACATCTATAAGTAGCTACTGTTTCTTATTAGACACCCGCTATGTTACTTATACAAAAACATCTATAAGTAGTTACTGTTTCTTATTAGACGCCCACTATGTTACTTATACAAAAACATCTATAAGTAGCCACTGTTTCTTATTAGACACCCGCTATGTTACTTATACACAAACATCTGTAAGTAGCTACTGTTTCTTATTAGACACCCGCTATGTTACTTATACAAAAACATCTATAAGTAGTTACTGTTTCTTATTAGACACCCGCTATGTTACTTATGCAAAAACATCTATAAGTAGTTACTGTTTCTTATTAGACGCCCACTATGTTACTTATACAAAAACATCTATAAGTAGTTACTGTTTCTTATTAGACGCCCACTATGTTAATTATACAAAAACATCTATAAGTAGCTACTGTTTCTTATTAGACACCCGCTATGTTACTTATGCAAAAACATCTATAAGTAGTTACTGTTTCTTATTAGACACCCGCTATGTTACTTATACAAAAACATCTATAAGTAGCTACTATTTCTTATTAGACACCCGCTATGTTATTTATAGAAAAACATCTGTAAGTAGCTACTGTTTCTTATTAGACATCCACTATGTTATTTATACAAAAACATCTGTAAGTAGCTACTGTTTCTTATTAGACACCCGCTATGTTACTTATACAAAAACATCTATAAGTAGCTACTGTTTCTTATTAGACACCCGCTATGTTATTTATACAAAAACATCTGTAAGTAGCTACTGTTTCTTATTAGACATCCACTATGTTATTTATACAAAAACATCTGTAAGTAGCTACTGTTTCTTATTAGACACCCGCTAGGTTACTTATACAAAAACATCTATAAGTAGCTACTGTTTCTTATAAGAAACCCGCTATGTTATTTATACAAAAACATTTGTAAGTAGCTACTGTTTCTTATTAGACATCCACTATGTTATTTATACAAAAATATCTGTAAGTAGCTACTGTTTCTTATTAGACACCCGCTATGTTACTTATACAAAAACATCTATAAGTAGTTACTGTTTCTTATTAGACACCCGCTATGTTACTTATACAAAAACATCTGTAAGTAGCTACTGTTTCTTATTAGACACCCACTATGTTTCTTATACAAAAACATCAAGAAGTAGCTACTGTTTATTATTAGACACCCGCTATGTTACTTATGCAAAAACATCTGTAAGTAGCTACTGTTTCTTATTAGACACCCGCTATGTTACTTATACAAACACATCTATATAGTAGCTACTGTTTCTTATTAGACACCCGCTATGTTACTTATACAAAGCATCTATAAATAGCTACTGTTTCTTATTAGACACCCGCTATGTTACTTATGCCAAAACATCTATAAGTAGCTACTGTTTCTTATTAGACACCCGCTATGTTACTTATACAAAAACATCTATAAGTAGCTACTGTTTCTTATTAGACACCCGCTATGTTACTTATACAAAAACATCTATAAGTAGCTACTGTTTCTTATTAGACGCCCACTATGTTACTTATGCAAAAACATCTATATGTAGTTACTGTTTCTTATTAGACGCCCACTATGTTACTTATGCAAAAACATCTATAAGTAGCTACTGTTTCTTATTAGACACCCGCTATGTTACTTATACAAAAACATCTATAAGTAGCTACTGTTTCTTATTAGACACCCGCTATGTTACTTATACAAAAACATCTATAAGTAGTTAATGTTTCTTATTAGACGCCCACTATGTTACTTATACAAAAACATCTATAAGTAGCTACTGTTTCTTATTAGACACCGGCTATGTTACTTATACACAAACATCTGTAAGTAGCTACTGTTTCTTATTAGACACCCGCTATGTTACTTATGCAAAAACATCTATAAGTAGTTACTGTTTCTTATTAGACACCCGCTATGTTACTTATGCAAAAACATCTATAAGTAGTTACTGTTTCTTATTAGACGCCCACTATGTTACTTATGCAAAAACATCTATAAGTAGTTACTGTTTCTTATTAGACGCCCACTATGTTACTTATACAAAAACATCTATAAGTAGCTACTGTTTCTTATTAGACACCCGCTATGTTACTTATGCAAAAACATCTATAAGTAGTTACTGTTTCTTATTAGACACCCGCTATGTTACTTATACAAAAACATCTATAAGTAGCTACTATTTCTTATTAGACACCCGCTATGTTATTTATACAAAAACATCTGTAAGTAGCTACTGTTTCTTATTAGACATCCACTATGTTATTTATACAAAAACATCTGTAAGTAGCTACTGTTTCTTATTAGACACCCGCTATGTTACTTATACAAAAACATCTATAAGTAGCTACTGTTTCTTATTAGACACCCGCTATGTTATTTATACAAAAACATCTGTAAGTAGCTACTGTTTCTTATTAGACATCCACTATGTTATTTATACAAAAACATCTGTAAGTAGCTACTGTTTCTTATTAGACACCCGCTAGGTTACTTATACAAAAACATCTATAAGTAGCTACTGTTTCTTATTAGACACCCGCTATGTTATTTATACAAAAACATCTGTAAGTAGCTACTGTTTCTTATTAGACATCCACTATGTTATTTATACAAAAATATCTGTAAGTAGCTACTGTTTCTTATTAGACACCCACTATGTTACTTATGCAAAAACATCTATAAGTAGTTACTGTTTCTTATTAGACACCCGCTATGTTACTTATACAAAAACATCTATAAGTAGCTACTATTTCTTATTAGATACCCGCTATGTTACTTATACAAAAACATCTGTTAGTAACTACTGTTTCTTATTAGAAACCCGCTATGTTACATATACAAAAACATCTGTAAGTAGCTACTGTTTCTTATTAGACACCCGCTATGTTACTTATACAAAAGCATCTATAAGTAGCTACTGTTTCTTATTAGACACCCGCTATGTTACTTATACAAAAGCATCTATAAGTAGCTACTGTTTCTTATTAGACACCCGCTATGTTACTTATACAAAAGCATCTATAAGTAGCTACTGTTTCTTATTAGACACCCGCTATGTTACTTATGCCAAAACATCTATAAGTAGCTACTGTTTCTTATTAGACACCCGCTATGTTACTTATACAAAAACATCTATAAGTAGCTACTGCTTCTTATTAGACACCCGCTATGTTACTTATGCAAAAACATCTATTAGTAGCTACTGTTTCTTATTAGACACCCGCTATGTTACTTATACAAAAACATCTAAAAGTAGTTACTGTTTCTTATTAGACACCCGCTATGTTACTTATACAAAAACATCTATAAGTAGCTACTGTTTCTTATTAGACACCCGCTATGTTACTTATACAAAAACATCTATAAGTAGCTACTGTTTCTTATTAGACACCCGCTATGTTACTTATACAAAAACATCTGTAAGTAGCTACTCTTTCTTATTAGACACTCGCTATGTTACTTATACAAAACATCTATAAGTAGCTACTGTTTCTTATTAGACACCCGCTATGTTACTTATACAAAAACATCTATAAGTAGCTACTGTTTCTTATTAGAAATTAGAAACCCGCTATGTTACTTATACAAAAACATCTGTAAGTAGCTACTGTTTATTATTAGACACCCGCTATGTTACTTATACAAAAACATCTGTCAGTAGCTACTGTTTCATAATAGACACCCGCTATGTTACTTATGCAAAAACATCTGTAGTAGCTACTGTTTCTTATTAGACACCCGCTATATTACTTATACAAAAACATCTATAAGTAATTACTGTTTCTTATTAGACACCCGCTATGTTACTTATACAAAAACATCTATAAGTAACTACTGTTTCTTATTAGACACCCGCTATGTTACTTATACAAAAACATCTGTAAGTAGCTACTGTCTCTTATTAGACACCCGCTATGTTACTTATACAAAAACATCTATAAGTAGCCACTGTTTCTTATTAGACACCCGCTATGTTACTTATACAAAAACATCTGTAAGTAGCTACTGTTTCTTATTAGACACCCGCCATGTTACTTATACAAAAACATCTGTAAGTAGCTACTATTTCTTATTTGACACCCGTTATGTTACTTATACAAAAACATCTGTAAGTATCTACTGTTTCTTATTAGACACCCGCTATGTTACTTATACAAAAAAATCTATAAGTAGTTACTGTTTCTTATTAGACACCCACTATGTTACTTATACAAAAACATCTGTAAGTAGCTACTATTTCTTATTAGACACCCGCTATGTTACTTATACAAAAACATCTGTAAGTAGCTACTGTTTCTTATTAGACTAGACACTCGCTATGTTACTTATATAAAAACATCTATAAGTAGCTACTGTTTCTTATTAGACACCCGCTATGTTACTTATACAAATACATCAATAAGTAGCTACTGTTTCTGATTAGACACCCGCTATGTTACTTATAGAAAAACATCTGTAAGTAGCTACTGTTTCTTATTAGACACCCGCTATGTTACTTATGCAAAAACATCTATACGTAGCTACTGTTTCTTATTAGACACCCGCTATGTTACTTATACAAAAACATCTGTAAGTAGCTACCGTTTCTTATTAGACACCGCTATGTTACTTATACGAAAAGATCTGTAAGTAGCTACTGTTTCTTATTAGACACCCGCAATGTTACTTATACAAAAACATCTATTAGTAGCTACTGTTTCTTAATAGACACCCGCTATGTTACTTATACAAAAACATCTGTAAGTAGCTACCGTTTCTTATTAGACACCCACTATGTTATTTATACAAAAACATCTGTAAGTAGCTACTGTTTCTTATTAGACACCCGCTATATTACGTATACAAAAACATCAATAAGTAGTTACTGTTTCTAATTAGACACCCGCTATGTTACTTATACAAAAACATCTGTAAGTAGCTACTGTTTCTTATTAGACACCCACTATGTTACTTATACAAAAACATCTATAAGTAGCTACTGTTTCTTATTAGACACCCGCTATGTTACTTATGTAAAAACATCTATAAGTATCTACTGTTTCTTATTAGACACCCGCTATGTTACTTATACAAAAACATCTAAAAGTAGTTACTGTTTCTTATTAGACACCCGCTATGTTACTTATACAAAAACATCTATAAGTAGCTACTGTTTCTTATTAGACACCCGCTATGTTACTTATGTAAAAACATCTATAAGTATCTACTGTTTCTTATTAGACACCCGCTATGTTACTTATACAAAAACATCTAAAAGTAGTTACTGTTTCTTATTAGACACCCGCTATGTTACTTATACAAAAACATCTATAAGTAGCTACTGTTTCTTATTAGACACCCGCTATGTTACTTATACAAAAACATCTATAAGTAATTACTGTTTCTTATTAGACACCCGCTATGTTACTTATACAAAAACATCTATAAGTAGCTACTGTTTCTTATTAGACACCCGCTATGTTACTTATACAAAAACATCTGTAAGTAGCTACTGTTTCGTATTAGACACCCGCTATGTTACTTATACAAAAACATCTATAAGTAGCTACTGTTTCTTATTAGACACCCGCTATGTTATTTATACAAAAACATATATTAGTAGCTACTGTTTCTTATTAGAAACCCGCTATGTTACTTATACAAAAACATCTGTAAGTAACTACTGTTTCTTATTAGACGTCCGCTATGTTACTTATGCAAAAACATCTATAATTAGCTACTGTTTCTTATTAGACACCCGCTATGTTACTTATACAAAAACATCTATAAGTAGCTACTGTTTCTTATTAGACACCCGCTATGTTACTTATACAAAAACATCTGTAAGTAGCTACTGTTTCTTATTAGACACCCACTATGTTTGTTATACAAAAACATCAATAAGTAGCTACTGTTTATTATTAGACACCCGCTATGTTACTTATGCCAAAACATCTATAAGTAGCTACTGTTTCTTATTAGACACCCGCTATGTTACTTATACAAAAACATCTGTAAGTAGCTACTGTTTCTTATTAGACACCCACTATGTTACTTATACAAAAACATCTATAAGTAGCTACTGTTTCTTATTAGACACCCGCTATGTTACTTATACAAAAACATCTGTAAGTAGCTACTGTTTCTTATTAGACACCCGCTATGTTACTTATACAAAAGCATCTATAAGTAGCTACTGTTTCTTATTAGACACCCGCTATGTTACTTATACAAAAGCATCTATAAGTAGCTACTGTTTCTTATTAGACACCCGCTATGTTACTTATGCCAAAACATCTATAAGTAGCTACTGTTTCTTATTAGACACCCGCTATGTTACTTATACAAAAACATCTGTAAGTAGCTACTGTTTCTTATTAGACACCCACTATGTTACTTATACAAAAACATCTATAAGTAGCTACTGTTTCTTATTAGACACCCGCTATGTTACTTATGCAAAAACATCTATTAGTAGCTACTGTTTCTTATTAGACACCCGCTATGTTACTTATACAAAAACATCTAAAAGTAGTTACTGTTTCTTATTAGACACCCGCTATGTTACTTATACAAAAACATCTATAAGTAGCTACTGTTTCTTATTAGACACCCGCTATGTTACTTATACAAAAACATCTATAAGTAGCTACTGTTTCTTATTAGACACCCGCTATGTTACTTATACAAAAACATCTGTAAGTAGCTACTGTTTCTTATTAGACACTCGCTATGTTACTTATACAAAAACATCTATAAGTAGCTACTGTTTCTTATTAGACACCCGCTATGTTACTTATACAAAAACATCTATAAGTAGCTACTGTTTCTTATTAGACACCCGCTATGTTACTTATGCAAAAACATCTATTAGTAGCTACTGTTTCTTATTAGACACCCGCTATGTTACTTATACAAAAACATCTAAAAGTAGTTACTGTTTCTTATTAGACACCCGCTATGTTACTTATACAAAAACATCTATAAGTAGCTACTGTTTCTTATTAGACACCCGCTATGTTACTTATACAAAAACATCTATAAGTAGCTACTATTTCTTATTAGACACCCGCTATGTTACTTATACAAAAACATCTGTAAGTAGCTACTGTTTCTTATTAGACTAGACACTCGCTATGTTACTTATATAAAAACATCTATAAGTAGCTACTGTTTCTTATTAGACACCCGCTATGTTACTTATACAAAAACATCTGTAAGTAGCTACTGTTTCTTATTAGACACTCGCTATGTTACTTATACAAAAACATCTATAAGTAGCTACTATTTCTTATTAGACACCCGCTATGTTACTTATACAAAAACATCTGTAAGTAGCTACTGTTTCTTATTAGACTAGACACTCGCTATGTTACTTATATAAAAACATCTATAAGTAGCTACTGTTTCTTATTAGACACCCGCTATGTTACTTATACAAATACATCAATAAGTAGCTACTGTTTCTGATTAGACACCCGCTATGTTACTTATAGAAAAACATCTGTAAGTAGCTACTGTTTCTTATTAGACACCCGCTATGTTACTTATGCAAAAACATCTATACGTAGCTACTGTTTCTTATTAGACACCCGCTATGTTACTTATACGAAAAGATCTGTAAGTAGCTACTGTTTCTTATTAGACACCCGCAATGTTACTTATACAAAAACATCTATTAGTAGCTACTGTTTCTTAATAGACACCCGCTATGTTACTTATACAAAAACATCTGTAAGTAGCTACCGTTTCTTATTAGACACCCACTATGTTATTTATACAAAAACATCTGTAAGTAGCTACTGTTTCTTATTAGACACACGCTATATTACGTATACAAAAACATCAATAAGTAGTTACTGTTTCTAATTAGACACCCGCTATGTTACTTATACAAAAACATCTGTAAGTAGCTACTGTTTCTTATTAGACACCCACTATGTTACTTATACAAAAACATCTATAAGTAGCTACTGTTTCTTATTAGACACCCGCTATGTTACTTATGTAAAAACATCTATAAGTATCTACTGTTTCTTATTAGACACCCGCTATGTTACTTATACAAAAACATCTAAAAGTAGTTACTGTTTCTTATTAGACACCCGCTATGTTACTTATACAAAAACATCTATAAGTAGCTACTGTTTCTTATTAGACACCCGCTATGTTACTTATGTAAAAACATCTATAAGTATCTACTGTTTCTTATTAGACACCCGCTATGTTACTTATACAAAAACATCTAAAAGTAGTTACTGTTTCTTATTAGACACCCGCTATGTTACTTATACAAAAACATCTATAAGTAGCTACTGTTTCTTATTAGACACCCGCTATGTTACTTATACAAAAACATCTATAAGTAATTACTGTTTCTTATTAGACACCCGCTATGTTACTTATACAAAAACATCTATAAGTAGCTACTGTTTCTTATTAGACACCCGCTATGTTACTTATACAAAAACATCTGTAAGTAGCTACTGTTTCGTATTAGACACCCGCTATGTTACTTATACAAAAACATCTATAAGTAGCTACTGTTTCTTATTAGACACCCGCTATGTTATTTATACAAAAACATATATTAGTAGCTACTGTTTCTTATTAGAAACCCGCTATGTTACTTATACAAAAACATCTGTAAGTAACTACTGTTTCTTATTAGACGTCCGCTATGTTACTTATGCAAAAACATCTATAATTAGCTACTGTTTCTTATTAGACACCCGCTATGTTACTTATACAAAAACATCTATAAGTAGCTACTGTTTCTTATTAGACACCCGCTATGTTACTTATACAAAAACATCTGTAAGTAGCTACTGTTTCTTATTAGACACCCACTATGTTTGTTATACAAAAACATCAATAAGTAGCTACTGTTTATTATTAGACACCCGCTATGTTACTTATGCCAAAACATCTATAAGTACCTACTGTTTCTTATTAGACACCCGCTATGTTACTTATACAAAAACATCTGTAAGTAGCTACTGTTTCTTATTAGACACCCACTATGTTACTTATACAAAAATATCTATAAGTAGCTACTGTTTCTTATTAGACACCCGCTATGTTACTTATACAAAAACATCTGTAAGTAGCTACTGTTTCTTATTAGACACCCGCTATGTTACTTATACAAAAGCATCTATAAGTAGCTACTGTTTCTTATTAGACACCCGCTATGTTACTTATACAAAAGCATCTATAAGTAGTTACTGTTTCTTATTAGACACCCGCTATGTTACTTATGCCAAAACATCTATTAGTAGCTACTGTTTCTTATTAGACACCCGCTATGTTACTTATACAAAAACATCTGTAAGTAGCTACTGTTTCTTATTAGACACCCACTATGTTACTTATACAAAAACATCTATAAGTAGCTACTGTTTCTTATTAGACACCCGCTATGTTACTTATGCAAAAACATCTATTAGTAGCTACTGTTTCTTATTAGACACCCGCTATGTTACTTATACAAAAACATCTAAAAGTAGTTACTGTTTCTTATTAGACACCCGCTATGTTACTTATACAAAAACATCTATAAGTAGCTACTGTTTCTTATTAGACACCCGCTATGTTACTTATACAAAAACATCTATAAGTAGCTACTGTTTCTTATTAGACACCCGCTATGTTACTTATACAAAAACATCTGTAAGTAGCTACTGTTTCTTATTAGACACTCGCTATGTTACTTATACAAAAACATCTATAAGTAGCTACTGTTTCTTATTAGACACCCGCTATGTTACTTATACAAAAACATCTATAAGTAGCTACTGTTTCTTATTAGAAATTAGAAACCCGCTATGTTACTTATACAAAAACATCTGTAAGTAGCTACTGTTTCTTATTAGACACCCACTATGTTTCTTATACAAAAACATCAATAAGTAGCTACTGTTTATTATTAGACACCCGCTATGTTACTTATACAAAAACATCTGTCAGTAGCTACTGTTTCATAATAGACACCCGCTATGTTACTTATGCAAAAACATCTATAAGTAGCTACTGTTTCTTATTAGACACCCGCTATGTTACTTATACAAAAACATCTATAAGTAGCTACTGTTTCTTATTAGACACCCGCTATGTTACTTATACAAAAACATCTATAAGTAGTT
Source organism: Bathymodiolus brooksi (assembly GCA_963680875.1). Lineage (NCBI taxonomy): Eukaryota > Metazoa > Mollusca > Bivalvia > Mytilida > Modiolidae > Bathymodiolus > Bathymodiolus brooksi. The sequence continues at coordinate 125,570,123 of OY804575.1, forward strand.
ACTGTTTCTTATTAGACACCCGCTATGTTACTTATACAAAAACATCTATAAGTAGCTACTGTTTCTTATTAGACACCCGCTATGTTACTTATACACAAACATCTGTAAATAGCTACTGTTTCTTATTAGACACCCGCTATGTTACTTATACAAAAACATCTATAAGTAGCTACTGTTTCTTATTAGACACCCGCTATGTTACTTATACAAAAACATCTATAAGTAGTTACTGTTTCTTATTAGACACCCGCTATGTTACTGATACAAAAACATCTATAAGTAGCTACTGTTTCTTATTAGACACCCGCTATGTTACTTATACAAAAACATCTATAAGTAGCTACTGTTTCTTATTAGACACCCGCTATGTTACTTATACAAAAACATCTATAAGTAGCTACTGTTTCTTATTAGAAATTAGAAACCCGCTATGTTACTTATACAAAAACATCTGTAAGTAGCTACTGTTTCTTATTAGACACCCACTATGTTTCTTATACAAAAACATCAATAAGTAGCTACTGTTTATTATTAGATACCCGCTATGTTACTTATACAAAAACATCTGTCAGTAGCTACTGTTTCATAATAGACACCCGCTATGTTACTTATGCAAAAACATCTGTAGTAGCTACTGTTTCTTATTAGACACCCGCTATGTTACTTATACAAAAACATCTATAAGTAGCTACTGTTTCTTATTAGACACCCGCTATGTTACTTATACAAAAACATCTATAAGTAGTTACTGTTTCTTATTAGACACCCGCTATGTTACTTATACAAAAACATCTATAAGTAGCTACTGTTTCTTATTAGACACCCGCTATGTTACTTATACACAAACATCTGTAAATAGCTACTGTTTCTTATTAGACACCCGCTATGTTACTTATACAAAAACATCTATAAATAGCTACTGTTTCTTATTAGACACCCGCTATGTTACTTATACAAAAACATCTGTAAGTAACTACTGTTTCTTATTAGACACCCGCTATGTTACTTATACAAAAACGTCTATAAGTAACTACTGTTTCTTATTAGACACCCGCTATGTTACTTATACAAAAACATCTATAAGTAGCTACTGTTTCTTATTAGACACCCGCTATGTTACTTATACAAAAACATCTATAAGTAACTACTGTTTCTTATTAGACACCCGCTATGTTACTTATACAAAAACGTCTATAAGTAGCTACTGTTTATTATTAGACACCCGCTATGTTACTTATACAAAAACATATATTAGTAGCTACTGTTTCTTATTAGACACCCGCTATGTTACCTATGCAAAAACATATGTAGTAGCTACTGTTTCTTATTAGACACCCGCTATGTTACTTATACAAAAACATCTATAAGTAGCTACTGTTTCTTATTAGACACTCGCTATGTTACTTATACAAAAACATCTATAAGTAGTTACTGTTTCTTATTAGACACCCGCTATGTTACTTATACAAAAACATATATAAGTAGCTACTGTTTCTTATTAGACACCCGCTATGTTACTTATACACAAACATCTGTAAATAGCTACTGTTTCTTATTAGACACCCGCTATGTTACTTATACAAAAACATCTATAAATAGCTACTGTTTCTTATTAGACACCCGCTATGTTACTTATACAAAAACATCTGTAAGTAACTACTGTTTCTTATTAGACACCCGCTATGTTACTTATACAAAAACATCTATAAGTAATTACTGTTTCTTATTAGACACCCGCTATGTTACGTATACAAAAACATCTATAAGTAACTACTGTTTCTTATTAGACACCCGCTATGTTACTTATACAAAAACATCTGTAAGTAGCTACTGTCTCTTATTAGACACCCGCTATGTTACTTATACAAAAACATCTATAAGTAGCCACTGTTTCTTATTAGACACCCGCTATGTTACTTATACAAAAACATCTGTAAGTAGCTACTGTTTCTTATTAGACACCCGCAATGTTACTTATACAAAAACATCTGTAAATAGATACTGTTTCTTATTAGACACTCGCTATGTTACTTATACAAAAACATCTATAAGTAGCTACTGTTTCTTATTAGACACCCACTATGTTACTTATGCAAAAGCATCTATAAGTAGCTACTGTTTCTTATTAGACACCCACTATGTTACCTATGCAAAAACATATATAAGTAGTTACTGTTTCTTATTAGACACCCGCAATGTTACTTATACAAAAACATCTGTAAATAGCTACTGTTTCTTATTAGACACTCGCTATGTTACTTATACAAAAACATCTATAAGTAGCTACTGTTTCTTATTAGACACCCACTATGTTACTTATGCAAAAACATCTATAAGTAGTTACTGTTTCTTATTAGACACCCGCTATGTTACTTATACAAAAACATCTATAAGTAGCTACTATTTCTTATTAGATACCCGCTATGTTACTTATACAAAAACATCTGTAAGTAACTACTGTTTCTTATTAGACACCCGCTATGTTACTTATACAAAAACATCTGTAAGTAGCTACTGTTTCTTATTAGACATCCACTATGTTACTTATACAAAAACATCTGTAAGTAGCTACTGTTTCTTATTAGACACCCGCTATGTTACTTATACAAAAACATCTGTAAGTAGCTACTGTTTCTTATTAGACACCCACTATGTTACTTATACAAAAACATCTATAAGTAGCTACTGTTTCTTATTAGACACCCGCTATGTTACTTATACAAAAACATCTGTAAGTAGCTACTGTTTCTTATTAGACACCCGCTATGTTACTTATACAAAAGCATCTATAAGTAGCTACTGTTTCTTATTAGACACCCGCTATGTTACTTATACAAAAGCATCTATAAGTAGCTACTGTTTCTTATTAGACACCCGCTATGTTACTTATGCCAAAACATCTATAAGTAGCTACTGTTTCTTATTAGACACCCGCTATGTTACTTATACAAAAACATCTATAAGTAGCTACTGCTTCTTATTAGACACCCGCTATGTTACTTATGCAAAAACATCTATTAGTAGCTACTGTTTCTTATTAGACACCCGCTATGTTACTTATACAAAAACATCTAAAAGTAGTTACTGTTTCTTATTAGACACCCGCTATGTTACTTATACAAAAACATCTATAAATAGCTACTGTTTCTTATTAGACACCCGCTATGTTACTTATACAAAAACATCTGTAAGTAACTACTGTTTCTTATTAGACACCCGCTATGTTACTTATACAAAAACGTCTATAAGTAACTACTGTTTCTTATTAGACACCCGCTATGTTACTTATACAAAAACATCTATAAGTAGCTACTGTTTCTTATTAGACACCCGCTATGTTACTTATACAAAAACATCTATAAGTAACTACTGTTTCTTATTAGACACCCGCTATGTTACTTATACAAAAACGTCTATAAGTAGCTACTGTTTATTATTAGACACCCGCTATGTTACTTATACAAAAACATCTATAAGTAGCTACTGTTTCTTATTAGACACCCGCTATGTTACCTATGCAAAAACATATGTAGTAGCTACTGTTTCTTATTAGACACCCGCTATGTTACTTATACAAAAACATCTATAAGTAGCTACTGTTTCTTATTAGACACTCGCTATGTTACTTATACAAAAACATCTATAAGTAGTTACTGTTTCTTATTAGACACCCGCTATGTTACTTATACAAAAACATATATAAGTAGCTACTGTTTCTTATTAGACACCCGCTATGTTACTTATACACAAACATCTGTAAATAGCTACTGTTTCTTATTAGACACCCGCTATGTTACTTATACAAAAACATCTATAAATAGCTACTGTTTCTTATTAGACACCCGCTATGTTACTTATACAAAAACATCTGTAAGTAACTACTGTTTCTTATTAGACACCCGCTATGTTACTTATACAAAAACATCTATAAGTAATTACTGTTTCTTATTAGACACCCGCTATGTTACGTATACAAAAACATCTATAAGTAACTACTGTTTCTTATTAGACACCCGCTATGTTACTTATACAAAAACATCTGTAAGTAGCTACTGTCTCTTATTAGACACCCGCTATGTTACTTATACAAAAACATCTATAAGTAGCCACTGTTTCTTATTAGACACCCGCTATGTTACTTATACAAAAACATCTGTAAGTAGCTACTGTTTCTTATTAGACACCCGCAATGTTACTTATACAAAAACATCTGTAAATAGATACTGTTTCTTATTAGACACTCGCTATGTTACTTATACAAAAACATCTATAAGTAGCTACTGTTTCTTATTAGACACCCACTATGTTACTTATGCAAAAGCATCTATAAGTAGCTACTGTTTCTTATTAGACACCCACTATGTTACCTATGCAAAAACATATATAAGTAGTTACTGTTTCTTATTAGACACCCGCAATGTTACTTATACAAAAACATCTGTAAATAGCTACTGTTTCTTATTAGACACTCGCTATGTTACTTATACAAAAACATCTATAAGTAGCTACTGTTTCTTATTAGACACCCACTATGTTACTTATGCAAAAACATCTATAAGTAGTTACTGTTTCTTATTAGACACCCGCTATGTTACTTATACAAAAACATCTATAAGTAGCTACTATTTCTTATTAGATACCCGCTATGTTACTTATACAAAAACATCTGTAAGTAACTACTGTTTCTTATTAGACACCCGCTATGTTACTTATACAAAAACATCTGTAAGTAGCTACTGTTTCTTATTAGACATCCACTATGTTACTTATACAAAAACATCTGTAAGTAGCTACTGTTTCTTATTAGACACCCGCTATGTTACTTATACAAAAACATCTGTAAGTAGCTACTGTTTCTTATTAGACACCCACTATGTTACTTATACAAAAACATCTATAAGTAGCTACTGTTTCTTATTAGACACCCGCTATGTTACTTATACAAAAACATCTGTAAGTAGCTACTGTTTCTTATTAGACACCCGCTATGTTACTTATACAAAAGCATCTATAAGTAGCTACTGTTTCTTATTAGACACCCGCTATGTTACTTATACAAAAGCATCTATAAGTAGCTACTGTTTCTTATTAGACACCCGCTATGTTACTTATGCCAAAACATCTATAAGTAGCTACTGTTTCTTATTAGACACCCGCTATGTTACTTATACAAAAACATCTATAAGTAGCTACTGCTTCTTATTAGACACCCGCTATGTTACTTATGCAAAAACATCTATTAGTAGCTACTGTTTCTTATTAGACACCCGCTATGTTACTTATACAAAAACATCTAAAAGTAGTTACTGTTTCTTATTAGACACCCGCTATGTTACTTATACAAAAACATCTATAAGTAGCTACTGTTTCTTATTAGACACCCGCTATGTTACTTATACAAAAACATCTATAAGTAGCTACTGTTTCTTATTAGACACCCGCTATGTTACTTATACAAAAACATCTGTAAGTAGCTACTGTTTCTTATTAGACACTCGCTATGTTACTTATACAAAACATCTATAAGTAGCTACTGTTTCTTATTAGACACCCGCTATGTTACTTATACAAAAACATCTATAAGTAGCTACTGTTTCTTATTAGAAATTAGAAACCCGCTATGTTACTTATACAAAAACATCTGTAAGTAGCTACTGTTTATTATTAGACACCCGCTATGTTACTTATACAAAAACATCTGTCAGTAGCTACTGTTTCATAATAGACACCCGCTATGTTACTTATGCAAAAACATCTGTAGTAGCTACTGTTTCTTATTAGACACCCGCTATATTACTTATACAAAAACATCTATAAGTAATTACTGTTTCTTATTAGACACCCGCTATGTTACTTATACAAAAACATCTATAAGTAACTACTGTTTCTTATTAGACACCCGCTATGTTACTTATACAAAAACATCTGTAAGTAGCTACTGTCTCTTATTAGACACCCGCTATGTTACTTATACAAAAACATCTATAAGTAGCCACTGTTTCTTATTAGACACCCGCTATGTTACTTATACAAAAACATCTGTAAGTAGCTACTGTTTCTTATTAGACACCCGCAATGTTACTTATACAAAAACATCTGTAAATAGCTACTGTTTCTTATTAGACACTCGCTATGTTACTTATACAAAAACATCTATAAGTAGCTACTGTTTCTTATTAGACACCCACTATGTTACTTATGCAAAAGCATCTATAAGTAGCTACTGTTTCTTATTAGACACCCACTATGTTACCTATGCAAAAACATATATAAGTAGTTACTGTTTCTTATTAGACACCCGCAATTTTACTTATACAAAAACATCTGTAAATAGCTACTGTTTCTTATTAGACACTCGCTATGTTACTTATACAAAAACATCTATAAGTAGCTACTGTTTCTTATTAGACACCCACTATGTTACTTATGCAAAAACATCTATAAGTAGTTACTGTTTATTATTAGACACTCGCTATGTTACTTATACAAAAACATCTATAAGTAGCTACTATTTCTTATTAGATACCCGCTATGTTACTTATACAAAAACATCTGTTAGTAACTACTGTTTCTTATTAGACACAAGCTATGTTACTTATACAAAAACATCTGTAAGTAGCTACTGTTTCTTATTAGACATCCACTATGTTACTTATACAAAAACATCTGTAAGTAGCTACTGTTTCTTATTAGACACCCGCTATGTTACTTATACAAAAACATCTGTAAGTAGCTACTGTTTCTTATTAGACACCCACTATGTTACTTATACAAAAACATCTATAAGTAGCTACTGTTTCTTATTAGACACCCGCTATGTTACTTATACAAAAACATCTGTAAGTAGCTACTGTTTCTTATTAGACAACCGCTATGTTACTTATACAAAAGCATCTATAAGTAGCTACTGTTTCTTATTAGACACCCGCTATGTTACTTATACAAAAGCATCTATAAGTAGCTACTGTTTCTTATTAGACACCCGCTATGTTACTTATGCCAAAACATCTATAAGTAGCTACTGTTTCTTATTAGACACCCGCTATGTTACTTATACAAAAACATCTATAAGTAGCTACTGTTTCTTATTAGACACCCGCTATGTTACTTATGCAAAAACATCTATTAGTAGCTACTGTTTCTTATTAGACACCCGCTATGTTACTTATACAAAAACATCTAAAAGTAGTTACTGTTTCTTATTAGACACCCGCTATGTTACTTATACAAAAACATCTATAAGTAGCTACTGTTTCTTATTAGACACCCGCTATGTTACTTATACAAAAACATCTATAAGTAGCTACTGTTTCTTATTAGACACCCGCTATGTTACTTATACAAAAACATCTGTAAGTAGCTACTGTTTCTTATTAGACACTCGCTATGTTACTTATACAAAAACATCTATTAGTAGCTACTGTTTCTTATTAGACACCCGCTATGTTACTTATACAAAAACATCTATAAGTAGCTACTGTTTCTTATTAGAAATTAGAAACCCGCTATGTTACTTATACAAAAACATCTGTAAGTAACTACTGTTTCTTATTAGACACCCACTATGTTTCTTATACAAAAACATCAATAAGTAGCTACTGTTTATTATTAGACACCCGCTATGTTACTTATACAAAAACATCTGTCAGTAGCTACTGTTTCATAATAGACACCCGCTATGTTACTTATGCAAAAACATCTGTAGTAGCTACTGTTTCTTATTAGACACCCGCTATATTACTTATACAAAAACATCTATAAGTAGCTACTGTTTCTTATTAGACACCCGCTATGTTACTTATACAAAAACATCTATAAGTAGTTACTGTTTCTTATTAGACACCCGCTATGTTACTTATACAAAAACATCTATAAGTAGCTACTGTTTCTTATTAGACACCCGCTATGTTACTTATACACAAACATCTGTAAATAGCTACTGTTTCTTATTAGACACCCGCTATGTTACTTATACAAAAACATCTATAAGTAGCTACTGTTTCTTATTAGACACCCGCTATGTTACTTATACAAAAACATCTATAAGTAGTTACTGTTTCTTATTAGACACCCGTTATGTTACTAATACAAAAACATCTATAAGTAGCTACTGTTTCTTATTAGACACCCGCTATGTTACTTATACAAAAACATCTATAAGTAGCTACTGTTTCTTATTAGACACCCGCTATGTTACTTATACAAAAACATCTATAAGTAGCTACTGTTTCTTATTAGAAATTAGAAACCCGCTATGTTACTTATACAAAAACATCTGTAAGTAGCTACTGTTTCTTATTAGACACCCACTATGTTTCTTATACAAAAACATCAATAAGTAGCTACTGTTTATTATTAGACACCCGCTATGTTACTTATACAAAAACATCTGTCAGTAGCTACTGTTTCATAATAGACACCCGCTATGTTACTTATACAAAAACATCTATAAGTAGCTACTGTTTCTTATTAGACACTCGCTATGTTACTTATACAAAAACATCTATAAGTAGTTACTGTTTCTTATTAGACACCCGCTATGTTACTTATACAAAAACATCTATAAGTAGCTACTGTTTCTTATTAGACACCCGCTATGTTACTTATACACAAACATCTGTAAATAGCTACTGTTTATTATTAGACACCCGCTATGTTACTTATACAAAAAAATCTGTCAGTAGCTACTGTTTCATAATAGACACCCGCTATGTTACTTATGCAAAAACATCTGTAGTAGCTACTGTTTCTTATTAGACACCCGCTATGTTACTTATACAAAAACATCTATAAGTAGCTACTGTTTCTTATTAGACACCCGCTATGTTACTTATACAAAAACATCTGTAAGTAGCTACTGTTTCTTATTAGACACTCGCTATGTTACTTATACAAAAACATCTATAAGTAGCTACTGTTTCTTATTAGACACCCGCTATGTTACTTATACAAAAACATCTATAAGTAGCTACTGTTTCTTATTAGACACCCGCTATGTTACTTATACAAAAACATCTATAAGTAGCTACTGTTTCTTATTAGAAATTAGAAACCCGCTATGTTACTTATACAAAAACATCTGTTAGTAGCTACTGTTTCTTATTAGACACCCACTATGTTTCTTATACAAAAACATCAATAAGTAGCTACTGTTTATTATTAGACACCCGCTATGTTACTTATACAAAAACATCTGTCAGTAGCTACTGTTTCATAATAGACACCCGCTATGTTACTTATGCAAAAACATCTGTAGTAGCTACTGTTTCTTATTAGACACCCGCTATGTTACTTATACAAAAACATCTATAAGTAGCTACTGTTTCTTATTAGACACCCGCTATGTTACTTATACAAAAACATCTATAAGTAGTTACTGTTTCTTATTAGACACCCGCTATGTTACTTATACAAAAACATCTATAAGTAGCTACTGTTTCTTATTAGACACCCGCTATGTTACTTATACACAAACATCTGTAAATAGCTACTGTTTCTTATTAGACACCCGCTATGTTACTTATACAAAAACATCTATAAGTAGCTACTGTTTCTTATTAGACACCCGCTATGTTACTTATACAAAAACATCTATAAGTAGTTACTGTTTCTTATTAGACACCCGTTATGTTACTAATACAAAAACATCTATAAGTAGCTACTGTTTCTTATTAGACACCCGCTATGTTACTTATACAAAAACATCTATAAGTAGCTACTGTTTCTTATTAGACACCCGCTATGTTACTTATACAAAAACATCTATAAGTAGCTACTGTTTCTTATTAGAAATTAGAAACCCGCTATGTTACTTATACAAAAACATCTGTAAGTAGCTACTGTTTCTTATTAGACACCCACTATGTTTCTTATACACAAACATCAATAAGTAGCTACTGTTTATTATTAGACACCCGCTATGTTACTTATACAAAAACATCTGTCAGTAGCTACTGTTTCATAATAGACACCCGCTATGTTACTTATACAAAAACATCTATAAGTAGCTACTGTTTCTTATTAGACACTCGCTATGTTACTTATACAAAAACATCTATAAGTAGTTACTGTTTCTTATTAGACACCCGCTATGTTACTTATACAAAAACATCTATAAGTAGCTACTGTTTCTTATTAGACACCCGCTATGTTACTTATACACAAACATCTGTAAATAGCTACTGTTTATTATTAGACACCCGCTATGTTACTTATACAAAAAAATCTGTCAGTAGCTACTGTTTCATAATAGACACCCGCTATGTTACTTATGCAAAAACATCTGTAGTAGCTACTGTTTCTTATTAGACACCCGCTATGTTACTTATACAAAAACATCTATAAGTAGCTACTGTTTCTTATTAGACACCCGCTATGTTACTTATACAAAAACATCTGTAAGTAGCTACTGTTTCTTATTAGACACTCGCTATGTTACTTATACAAAAACATCTATAAGTAGCTACTGTTTCTTATTAGACACCCGCTATGTTACTTATACAAAAACATCTATAAGTAGCTACTGTTTCTTATTAGACACCCGCTATGTTACTTATACAAAAACATCTATAAGTAGCTACTGTTTCTTATTAGAAATTAGAAACCCGCTATGTTACTTATACAAAAACATCTGTTAGTAGCTACTGTTTCTTATTAGACACCCACTATGTTTCTTATACAAAAACATCAATAAGTAGCTACTGTTTATTATTAGACACCCGCTATGTTACTTATACAAAAACATCTGTCAGTAGCTACTGTTTCATAATAGACACCCGCTATGTTACTTATGCAAAAACATCTGTAGTAGCTACTGTTTCTTATTAGACACCCGCTATGTTACTTATACAAAAACATCTATAAGTAGCTACTGTTTCTTATTAGACACCCGCTATGTTACTTATACAAAAACATCTATAAGTAGTTACTGTTTCTTATTAGACACCCGCTATGTTACTTATACAAAAACATCTATAAGTAGCTACTGTTTCTTATTAGACACCCGCTATGTTACTTATACACAAACATCTGTAAATAGCTACTGTTTCTTATTAGACACCCGCTATGTTACTTATACAAAAACATCTGTAAGTAACTACTGTTTCTTATTAGACACCCGCTATGTTACTTATACAAAAACATCTATAAATAGCTACTGTTTCTTATTAGACACCCACTATGTTACTTATACAAAAACATCTGTAAGTAACTACTTTTTCTTATTAGACACCCGCTATGTTACTTATACAAAAACGTCTATAAGTAACTACTGTTTCTTATTAGACACCCGCTATGTTACTTATACAAAAACATCAATAAGTAGCTACTGTTTCTTATTAGACACCCGCTATGTTACTTATACAAAAACATCTATAAGTAACTACTGTTTCTTATTAGACACCCGCTATGTTACTTATACAAAAACGTCTATAAGTAGCTACTGTTTATTATTAGACACCCGCTATGTTACTTATACAAAAACATCTATAAGTAGCTACTGTTTCTTATTAGACACCCGCTATGTTACCTATGCAAAAACATATGTAGTAACTACTGTTTCTTATTAGACACCCGCTATGTTACTTATACAAAAACATCTATAAGTAGCTACTGTTTCTTATTAGACACTCGCTATGTTACTTATACAAAAACATCTATAAGTAGTTACTGTTTCTTATTAGACACCCGCTATGTTACTTATACAAAAACATCTATAAGTAGCTACTGTTTCTTATTAGACACCCGCTATGTTACTTATACACAAACATCTGTAAATAGCTACTGTTTATTATTAGACACCCGCTATGTTACTTATGCAAAAACATCTGTCAGTAGCTACTGTTTCATAATAGACACCCGCTATGTTACTTATGCAAAAACATCTGTAGTAGCTACTGTTTCTTATTAGACACCCGCTATGTTACTTATACAAAAACATCTATAAGTAGCTACTGTTTCTTATTAGACACCCGCTATGTTACTTATACAAAAACATCTGTAAGTAGCTACTGTTTCTTATTAGACACTCGCTATGTTACTTATACAAAAACATCTATAAGTAGCTACTGTTTCTTATTAGACACCCGCTATGTTACTTATACAAAAACATCTATAAGTAGCTACTGTTTCTTATTAGAAATTAGAAACCCGCTATGTTACTTATACAAAAATATCTGTAAGTAACTACTGTTTCTTATTAGACACCCACTATGTTTCTTATACAAAAACATCAATAAGTAGCTACTGTTTATTATTAGACACCCGCTATGTTACTTATACAAAAACATCTGTCAGTAGCTACTGTTTCATAATAGACACCCGCTATGTTACTTATGCAAAAACATCTGTAGTAGCTACTGTTTCTTATTAGACACCCGCTATATTACTTATACAAAAACATCTATAAGTAGCTACTGTTTCTTATTAGACACCCGCTATGTTACTTATACAAAAACATTTATAAGTAGTTACTGTTTCTTATTAGACACCCGCTATGTTACTTATACAAAAACATCTATAAGTAGCTACTGTTTCTTATTAGACACCCGCTATGTTACTTATACAAAAACATCTATAAGTAGTTACTGTTTCTTATTAGACACCCGTTATGTTACTAATACAAAAACATCTATAAGTAGCTACTGTTTCTTATTAGACACCCGCTATGTTACTTATACAAAAACATCTATAAGTAGCTACTGTTTCTTATTAGACACCCGCTATGTTACTTATACAAAAACATCTATAAGTAGCTACTGTTTCTTATTAGAAATTAGAAACCCGCTATGTTACTTATACAAAAACATCTGTAAGTAGCTACTGTTTCTTATTAGACACCCACTATGTTTCTTATACAAAAACATCAATAAGTAGCTACTGTTTATTATTAGACACCCGCTATGTTACTTATACAAAAACATCTGTCAGTAGCTACTGTTTCATAATAGACACCCGCTATGTTACTTATACAAAAACATCTATAAGTAGCTACTGTTTCTTATTAGACACTCGCTATGTTACTTATACAAAAACATCTATAAGTAGTTACTGTTTCTTATTAGACACCCGCTATGTTACTTATACAAAAACATCTATAAGTAGCTACTGTTTCTTATTAGACACCCGCTATGTTACTTATACACAAACATCTGTAAATAGCTACTGTTTATTATTAGACACCCGCTATGTTACTTATACAAAAAAATCTGTCAGTAGCTACTGTTTCATAATAGACACCCGCTATGTTACTTATGCAAAAACATCTGTAGTAGCTACTGTTTCTTATTAGACACCCGCTATGTTACTTATACAAAAACATCTATAAGTAGCTACTGTTTCTTATTAGACACCCGCTATGTTACTTATACAAAAACATCTGTAAGTAGCTACTGTTTCTTATTAGACACTCGCTATGTTACTTATACAAAAACATCTATAAGTAGCTACTGTTTCTTATTAGACACCCGCTATGTTACTTATACAAAAACATCTATAAGTAGCTACTGTTTCTTATTAGACACCCGCTATGTTACTTATACAAAAACATCTATAAGTAGCTACTGTTTCTTATTAGAAATTAGAAACCCGCTATGTTACTTATACAAAAACATCTGTTAGTAGCTACTGTTTCTTATTAGACACCCACTATGTTTCTTATACAAAAACATCAATAAGTAGCTACTGTTTATTATTAGACACCCGCTATGTTACTTATACAAAAACATCTGTCAGTAGCTACTGTTTCATAATAGACACCCGCTATGTTACTTATACAAAAACATCTGTAGTAGCTACTGTTTCTTATTAGACACCCGCTATGTTACTTATACAAAAACATCTATAAGTAGCTACTGTTTCTTATTAGACACCCGCTATGTTACTTATACAAAAACATCTATAAGTAGTTACTGTTTCTTATTAGACACCCGCTATGTTACTTATACAAAAACATCTATAAGTAGCTACTGTTTCTTATTAGACACCCGCTATGTTACTTATACACAAACATCTGTAAATAGCTACTGTTTCTTATTAGACACCCGCTATGTTACTTATACAAAAACATCTGTAAGTAACTACTGTTTCTTATTAGACACCCGCTATGTTACTTATACAAAAACATCTATAAATAGCTACTGTTTCTTATTAGACACCCACTATGTTACTTATACAAAAACATCTGTAAGTAACTACTTTTTCTTATTAGACACCCGCTATGTTACTTATACAAAACGTCTATAAGTAACTACTGTTTCTTATTAGACACCCGCTATGTTACTTATACAAAAACATCAATAAGTAGCTACTGTTTCTTATTAGACACCCGCTATGTTACTTATACAAAAACATCTATAAGTAACTACTGTTTCTTATTAGACACCCGCTATGTTACTTATACAAAAACGTCTATAAGTAGCTACTGTTTATTATTAGACACCCGCTATGTTACTTATACAAAAACATCTATAAGTAGCTACTGTTTCTTATTAGACACCCGCTATGTTACCTATGCAAAAACATATGTAGTAGCTACTGTTTCTTATTAGACACCCGCTATGTTACTTATACAAAAACATCTATAAGTAGCTACTGTTTCTTATTAGACACTCGCTATGTTACTTATACAAAAACATCTATAAGTAGTTACTGTTTCTTATTAGACACCCGCTATGTTACTTATACAAAAACATCTATAAGTAGCTACTGTTTCTTATTAGACACCCGCTATGTTACTTATACACAAACATCTGTAAATAGCTACTGTTTATTATTAGACACCCGCTATGTTACTTATACAAAAACATCTGTCAGTAGCTACTGTTTCATAATAGACACCCGCTATGTTACTTATGCAAAAACATCTGTAGTAGCTACTGTTTCTTATTAGACACCCGCTATGTTACTTATACAAAAACATCTATAAGTAGCTACTGTTTCTTATTAGACACCCGCTATGTTACTTATACAAAAACATCTGTAAGTAGCTACTGTTTCTTATTAGACACTCGCTATGTTACTTATACAAAAACATCTATAAGTAGCTACTGTTTCTTATTAGACACCCGCTATGTTACTTATACAAAAACATCTATAAGTAGCTACTGTTTCTTATTAGAAATTAGAAACCCGCTATGTTACTTATACAAAAATATCTGTAAGTAACTACTGTTTCTTATTAGACACCCACTATGTTTCTTATACAAAAACATCAATAAGTAGCTACTGTTTATTATTAGACACCCGCTATGTTACTTATACAAAAACATCTGTCAGTAGCTACTGTTTCATAATAGACACCCGCTATGTTACTTATGCAAAAACATCTGTAGTAGCTACTGTTTCTTATTAGACACCCGCTATATTACTTATACAAAAACATCTATAAGTAGCTACTGTTTCTTATTAGACACCCGCTATGTTACTTATACAAAAACATTTATAAGTAGTTACTGTTTCTTATTAGACACCCGCTATGTTACTTATACAAAAACATCTATAAGTAGCTACTGTTTCTTATTAGACACCCGCTATGTTACTTATACACAAACATCTGTAAATATCTACTGTTTCTTATTAGACACCCGCTATGTTACTTATACAAAAACATCTATAAGTAGCTACTGTTTCTTATTAGACACCCGCTATGTTACTTATACAAAAACATCTATAAGTAGTTACTGTTTCTTATTAGACACCCGTTATGTTACTTATACAAACACATCTATAAGTAGCTACTGTTTCTTATTAGACACCCGCTATGTTACTTATACAAAAACATCTATAAGTAGCTACTGTTTCTTATTAGACACCGCTATGTTACTTATACAAAAACATCTATAAGTAGCTACTGTTTCTTATTAGAAATTAGAAACCCGCTATGTTACTTATACAAAAACATCTGTAAGTAACTACTGTTTCTTATTAGACACCCGCTATGTTACTTATACACAAACATCTGTAAATAGCTACTGTTTATTATTAGACACCCGCTATGTTACTTATACAAAAACATCTGTCAGTAGCTACTGTTTCATAATAGACACCCGCTATGTTACTTATGCAAAAACATCTGTAGTAGCTACTGTTTCTTATTAGACACCCGCTATGTTACTTATACAAAAACATCTATAAGTAGCTACTGTTTCTTATTAGACACCCGCTATGTTACTTATACAAAAACATCTGTAAGTAGCTACTGTTTCTTATTAGACACTCGCTATGTTACTTATACAAAAACATCTATAAGTAGCTACTGTTTCTTATTAGACACCCGCTATGTTACTTATACAAAAACATCTATAAGTAGCTACTGTTTCTTATTAGAAATTAGAAACCCGCTATGTTACTTATACAAAAATATCTGTAAGTAACTACTGTTTCTTATTAGACACCCACTATGTTTCTTATACAAAAACATCAATAAGTAGCTACTGTTTATTATTAGACACCCGCTATGTTACTTATACAAAAACATCTGTCAGTAGCTACTGTTTCATAATAGACACCCGCTATGTTACTTATGCAAAAACATCTGTAGTAGCTACTGTTTCTTATTAGACACCCGCTATATTACTTATACAAAAACATCTATAAGTAGCTACTGTTTCTTATTAGACACCCGCTATGTTACTTATACAAAAACATTTATAAGTAGTTACTGTTTCTTATTAGACACCCGCTATGTTACTTATACAAAAACATCTATAAGTAGCTACTGTTTCTTATTAGACACCCGCTATGTTACTTATACACAAACATCTGTAAATATCTACTGTTTCTTATTAGACACCCGCTATGTTACTTATACAAAAACATCTATAAGTAGCTACTGTTTCTTATTAGACACCCGCTATGTTACTTATACAAAAACATCTATAAGTAGTTACTGTTTCTTATTAGACACCCGTTATGTTACTTATACAAACACATCTATAAGTAGCTACTGTTTCTTATTAGACACCCGCTATGTTACTTATACAAAAACATCTATAAGTAGCTACTGTTTCTTATTAGACACCGCTATGTTACTTATACAAAAACATCTATAAGTAGCTACTGTTTCTTATTAGAAATTAGAAACCCGCTATGTTACTTATACAAAAACATCTGTAAGTAACTACTGTTTCTTATTAGACACCCACTATGTTTCTTATATAAAAACATCAATAAGTAGCTACTGTTTATTATTAGACACCCGCTATGTTACTTATACAAAAACATCTGTCAGTAGCTACTGTTTCATAATAGACACCCGCTATGTTACTTATGCAAAAACATCTGTAGTAGCTACTGTTTCTTATTAGACACCCGCTATGTTACTTATACAAAAACATCTATAAGTAGCTACTGTTTCTTATTAGACACCCGCTATGTTACTTATACAAAAACATCTATAAGTAGTTACTGTTTCTTATTAGACACCCGCTATGTTACTTATACAAAAACATCTATAAGTAGCTACTGTTTCTTATTAGACACCCGCTATGTTACTTATACACAAACATCTGTAAATAGCTACTGTTTCTTATTAGACACCCGCTATGTTACTTATACAAAAACATCTATAAATAGCTACTGTTTCTTATTAGACACCCGCTATGTTACTTATACAAAAACATCTGTAAGTAACTACTGTTTCTTATTAGACACCCGCTATGTTACTTATACAAAAACGTCTATAAGTAACTACTGTTTCTTATTAGACACCCGCTATGTTACTTATACAAAAACATCTATAAGTAGCTACTGTTTCTTATTAGACACCCGCTATGTTACTTATACAAAAACATCTATAAGTAACTACTGTTTCTTATTAGACACCCGCTATGTTACTTATACAAAAACGTCTATAAGTAGCTACTGTTTATTATTAGACACCCGCTATGTTACTTATACAAAAACATCTATAAGTAGCTACTGTTTCTTATTAGACACCCGCTATGTTACCTATGCAAAAACATATGTAGTAGCTACTGTTTCTTATTAGACACCCGCTATGTTACTTATACAAAAACATCTATAAATAGCTACTGTTTCTTATTAGACACTCGCTATGTTACTTATACAAAAACATCTATAAGTAGTTACTGTTTCTTATTAGACACCCGCTATGTTACTTATACAAAAACATCTATAAGTAGCTACTGTTTCTTATTAGACACCCGCTATGTTACTTATACACAAACATCTGTAAATAGCTACTGTTTCTTATTAGACACCCGCTATGTTACTTATACAAAAACATCTATAAATAGCTACTGTTTCTTATTAGACACCCGCTATGTTACTTATACAAAGACATCTGTAAGTAACTACTGTTTCTTATTAGACACCCGCTATGTTACTTATACAAAAACATCTATAAGTAATTACTGTTTCTTATTAGACACCCGCTATGTTACTTATACAAAAACATCTATAAGTAACTACTGTTTCTTATTAGACACCCGCTATGTTACTTATACAAAAACATCTGTAAGTAGCTACTGTCTCTTATTAGACACCCGCTATGTTACTTATACAAAAATATCTATAAGTAGCCACTGTTTCTTATTAGACACCCGCTATGTTACTTATACAAAAACATCTGTAAGTAGCTACTGTTTCTTATTAGACACCCGCAATGTTACTTATACAAAAACATCTGTAAATAGCTACTGTTTCTTATTAGACACTCGCTATGTTACTTATACAAAAACATCTATAAGTAGCTACTGTTTCTTATTAGACACCCACTATGTTACTTATGCAAAAGCATCTATAAGTAGCTACTGTTTCTTATTAGACACCCACTATGTTACCTATGCAAAAACATATATAAGTAGTTACAGTTTCTTATTAGACACCCGCAATGTTACTTATACAAAAACATCTGTAAATAGCTACTGTTTCTTATTAGACACTCGCTATGTTACTTATACAAAAACATCTATAAGTAGCTACTGTTTCTTATTAGACACCCACTATGTTACTTATGCAAAAACATCTATAAGTAGTTACTGTTTCTTATTAGACACCCGCTATGTTACTTATACAAAAACATCTATAAGTAGCTACTATTTCTTATTAGATACCCGCTATGTTACTTATACAAAAACATCTGTTAGTAACTACTGTTTCTTATTAGACACCCGCTATGTTACTTATACAAAAACATCTGTAAGTAGCTACTGTTTCTTATTAGACATCCACTATGTTACTTATACAAAAACATCTGTAAGTAGCTACTGTTTCTTATTAGACACCCGCTATGTTACTTATACAAAAACATCTGTAAGTAGCTACTGTTTCTTATTAGACACCCACTATGTTACTTATACAAAAACATCTATAAGTAGCTACTGTTTCTTATTAGACACCCGCTATGTTACTTATACAAAAACATCTGTAAGTAGCTACTGTTTCTTATTAGACACCCGCTATGTTACTTATACAAAAGCATCTATAAGTAGCTACTGTTTCTTATTAGACACCCGCTATGTTACTTATACAAAAGCATCTATAAGTAGCTACTGTTTCTTATTAGACACCCGCTATGTTACTTATGCCAAAACATCTATAAGTAGCTACTGTTTCTTATTAGACACCCGCTATGTTACTTATACAAAAACATCTATAAGTAGCTACTGTTTCTTATTAGACACCCGCTATGTTACTTATGCAAAAACATCTATTAGTAGCTACTGTTTCTTATTAGACACCCGCTATGTTACTTATACAAAAACATCTAAAAGTAGTTACTGTTTCTTATTAGACACCCGCTATGTTACTTATACAAAAACATCTATAAGTAGCTACTGTTTCTTATTAGACACCCGCTATGTTACTTATACAAAAACATCTATAAGTAGCTACTGTTTCTTATTAGACGCCCGCTATGTTACTTATACAAAAACATCTGTAAGTAGCTACTGTTTCTTATTAGACACTCGCTATGTTACTTATACAAAAACATCTATAAGTAGCTACTGTTTCTTATTAGACACCCGCTATGTTACTTATACAAAAACATCTATAAGTAGCTACTGTTTCTTATTAGAAATTAGAAACCCGCTATGTTACTTATACAAAAACATCTGTAAGTAACTACTGTTTCTTATTAGACACCCACTATGTTTCTTATACAAAAACATCAATAAGTAGCTACTGTTTATTATTAGACACCCGCTATGTTACTTATACAAAAACATCTATAAGTAACTACTGTTTCTTATTAGACACCCGCTATGTTACTTATACAAAAACATCTGTAAGTAGCTACTGTCTCTTATTAGACACCCGCTATGTTACTTATACAAAAATATCTATAAGTAGCCACTGTTTCTTATTAGACACCCGCTATGTTACTTATACAAAAACATCTGTAAGTAGCTACTGTTTCTTATTAGACACCCGCAATGTTACTTATACAAAAACATCTGTAAATAGCTACTGTTTCTTATTAGACACTCGCTATGTTACTTATACAAAAACATCTATAAGTAGCTACTGTTTCTTATTAGACACCCACTATGTTACTTATGCAAAAGCATCTATAAGTAGCTACTGTTTCTTATTAGACACCCACTATGTTACCTATGCAAAAACATATATAAGTAGTTACTGTTTCTTATTAGACACCCGCAATGTTACTTATACAAAAACATCTGTAAATAGCTACTGTTTCTTATTAGACACTCGCTATGTTACTTATACAAAAACATCTATAAGTAGCTACTGTTTCTTATTAGACACCCACTATGTTACTTATGCAAAAACATCTATAAGTAGTTACTGTTTCTTATTAGACACCCGCTATGTTACTTATACAAAAACATCTATAAGTAGCTACTATTTCTTATTAGATACCCGCTATGTTACTTATACAAAAACATCTGTTAGTAACTACTGTTTCTTATTAGACACCCGCTATGTTACTTATACAAAAACATCTGTAAGTAGCTACTGTTTCTTATTAGACATCCACTATGTTACTTATACAAAAACATCTGTAAGTAGCTACTGTTTCTTATTAGACACCCGCTATGTTACTTATACAAAAACATCTGTAAGTAGCTACTGTTTCTTATTAGACACCCACTATGTTACTTATACAAAAACATCTATAAGTAGCTACTGTTTCTTATTAGACACCCGCTATGTTACTTATACAAAAACATCTGTCAGTAGCTACTGTTTCTTATTAGACACCCGCTATGTTACTTATACAAAAGCATCTATAAGTAGCTACTGTTTCTTATTAGACACCCGCTATGTTACTTATACAAAAGCATCTATAAGTAGCTACTGTTTCTTATTAGACACCCGCTATGTTACTTATGCCAAAACATCTATAAGTAGCTACTGTTTCTTATTAGACACCCGCTATGTTACTTATACAAAAACATCTATAAGTAGCTACTGTTTCTTATTAAACACCCGCTATGTTACTTATGCAAAAACATCTATTAGTAGCTACTGTTTCTTATTAGACACCCGCTATGTTACTTATACAAAAACATCTAAAAGTAGTTACTGTTTCTTATTAGACACCCGCTATGTTACTTATACAAAAACATCTATAAGTAGCTACTGTTTCTTATTAGACACCCGCTATGTTACTTATACAAAAACATCTATAAGTAGCTACTGTTTCTTATTAGACGCCCGCTATGTTACTTATACAAAAACATCTGTAAGTAGCTACTGTTTCTTATTAGACACTCGCTATGTTACTTATACAAAAACATCTATAAGTAGCTACTGTTTCTTATTAGACACCCGCTATGTTACTTATACAAAAACATCTATAAGTAGCTACTGTTTCTTATTAGAAATTAGAAACCCGCTATGTTACTTATACAAAAACATCTGTAAGTAACTACTGTTTCTTATTAGACACCCACTATGTTTCTTATACAAAAACATCAATAAGTAGCTACTGTTTATTATTAGACACCGGCTATGTTACTTATACAAAAACATCTGTCAGTAGCTACTGTTTCATAATAGACACCCGCTATGTTACTTATGCAAAAACATCTGTAGTAGCTACTGTTTCTTATTAGACACCCGCTATATTACTTATACAAAAACATCTATAAGTAATTACTGTTTCTTATTAGACACCCGCTATGTTACTTATACAAAAACATCTATAAGTAACTACTGTTTCTTATTAGACACCCGCTATGTTACTTATACAAAAACATCTGTAAGTAGCTACTGTCTCTTATTAGACACCCGCTATGTTACTTATACAAAAACATCTATAAGTAGCCACTGTTTCTTATTAGACACCCGCTATGTTACTTATACAAAAACATCTGTAAGTAGCTACTGTTTCTTATTAGACACCCGCAATGTTACTTATACAAAAACATCTGTAAATAGCTACTGTTTCTTATTAGACACTCGCTATGTTACTTATACAAAAACATCTATAAGTAGCTACTGTTTCTTATTAGACACCCACTATGTTACTTATGCAAAAGCATCTATAAGTAGCTACTGTTTCTTATTAGACACCCACTATGTTACCTATGCAAAAACATATATAAGTAGTTACTGTTTCTTATTAGACACCCGCAATGTTACTTATACAAAAACATCTGTAAATAGCTACTGTTTCTTATTAGACACTCGCTATGTTACTTATACAAAAACATCTATAAGTAGCTACTGTTTCTTATTAGACACCCACTATGTTACTTATGCAAAAACATCTATAAGTAGTTACTGTTTCTTATTAGACACCCGCTATGTTACTTATACAAAAACATCTATAAGTAGCTACTATTTCTTATTAGATACCCGCTATGTTACTTATACAAAAACATCTGTTAGTAACTACTGTTTCTTATTAGACACCCGCTATGTTACTTATACAAAAACATCTGTAAGTAGCTACTGTTTCTTATTAGACACCCGCTATGTTACTTATACAAAAGCATCTATAAGTAGCTACTGTTTCTTATTAGACACCCGCTATGTTACTTATACAAAAGCATCTATAAGTAGCTACTGTTTCTTATTAGACACCCGCTATGTTACTTATGCCAAAACATCTATAAGTAGCTACTGTTTCTTATTAGACACCCGCTATGTTACTTATACAAAAACATCTATAAGTAGCTACTGTTTCTTATTAGACACCCGCTATGTTACTTATGCAAAAACATCTATTAGTAGCTACTGTTTCTTATTAGACACCCGCTATGTTACTTATACAAAAACATCTAAAAGTAGTTACTGTTTCTTATTAGACACCCGCTATGTTACTTATACAAAAACATCTATAAGTAGCTACTGTTTCTTATTAGACACCCGCTATGTTACTTATACAAAAACATCTATAAGTAGCTACTGTTTCTTATTAGACGCCCGCTATGTTACTTATACAAAAACATCTGTAAGTAGCTACTGTTTCTTATTAGACACTCGCTATGTTACTTATACAAAAACATCTATAAGTAGCTACTGTTTCTTATTAGACACCCGCTATGTTACTTATACAAAAACATCTATAAGTAGCTACTGTTTCTTATTAGAAATTAGAAACCCGCTATGTTACTTATACAAAAACATCTGTAAGTAACTACTGTTTCTTATTAGACACCCACTATGTTTCTTATACAAAAACATCAATAAGTAGCTACTGTTTATTATTAGACACCCGCTATGTTACTTATACAAAAACATCTATAAGTAACTACTGTTTCTTATTAGACACCCGCTATGTTACTTATACAAAAACATCTGTAAGTAGCTACTGTCTCTTATTAGACACCCGCTATGTTACTTATACAAAAATATCTATAAGTAGCCACTGTTTCTTATTAGACACCCGCTATGTTACTTATACAAAAACATCTGTAAGTAGCTACTGTTTCTTATTAGACACCCGCAATGTTACTTATACAAAAACATCTGTAAATAGCTACTGTTTCTTATTAGACACTCGCTATGTTACTTATACAAAAACATCTATAAGTAGCTACTGTTTCTTATTAGACACCCACTATGTTACTTATGCAAAAGCATCTATAAGTAGCTACTGTTTCTTATTAGACACCCACTATGTTACCTATGCAAAAACATATATAAGTAGTTACTGTTTCTTATTAGACACCCGCAATGTTACTTATACAAAAACATCTGTAAATAGCTACTGTTTCTTATTAGACACTCGCTATGTTACTTATACAAAAACATCTATAAGTAGCTACTGTTTCTTATTAGACACCCACTATGTTACTTATGCAAAAACATCTATAAGTAGTTACTGTTTCTTATTAGACACCCGCTATGTTACTTATACAAAAACATCTATAAGTAGCTACTATTTCTTATTAGATACCCGCTATGTTACTTATACAAAAACATCTGTTAGTAACTACTGTTTCTTATTAGACACCCGCTATGTTACTTATACAAAAACATCTGTAAGTAGCTACTGTTTCTTATTAGACATCCACTATGTTACTTATACAAAAACATCTGTAAGTAGCTACTGTTTCTTATTAGACACCCGCTATGTTACTTATACAAAAACATCTGTAAGTAGCTACTGTTTCTTATTAGACACCCACTATGTTACTTATACAAAAACATCTATAAGTAGCTACTGTTTCTTATTAGACACCCGCTATGTTACTTATACAAAAACATCTGTAAGTAGCTACTGTTTCTTATTAGACACCCGCTATGTTACTTATACAAAAGCATCTATAAGTAGCTACTGTTTCTTATTAGACACCCGCTATGTTACTTATACAAAAGCATCTATAAGTAGCTACTGTTTCTTATTAGACACCCGCTATGTTACTTATGCCAAAACATCTATAAGTAGCTACTGTTTCTTATTAGACACCCGCTATGTTACTTATACAAAAACATCTATAAGTAGCTACTGTTTCTTATTAGACACCCGCTATGTTACTTATGCAAAAACATCTATTAGTAGCTACTGTTTCTTATTAGACACCCGCTATGTTACTTATACAAAAACATCTAAAAGTAGTTACTGTTTCTTATTAGACACCCGCTATGTTACTTATACAAAAACATCTATAAGTAGCTACTGTTTCTTATTAGACACCCGCTATGTTACTTATACAAAAACATCTATAAGTAGCTACTGTTTATTATTAGACGCCCGCTATGTTACTTATACAAAAACATCTGTAAGTAGCTACTGTTTCTTATTAGACACTCGCTATGTTACTTATACAAAAACATCTATAAGTAGCTACTGTTTCTTATTAGACACCCGCTATGTTACTTATACAAAAACATCTATAAGTAGCTACTGTTTCTTATTAGAAATTAGAAACCCGCTATGTTACTTATACAAAAACATCTGTAAGTAACTACTGTTTCTTATTAGACACCCACTATGTTTCTTATACAAAAACATCAATAAGTAGCTACTGTTTATTATTAGACACCCGCTATGTTACTTATACAAAAACATCTATAAGTAACTACTGTTTCTTATTAGACACCCGCTATGTTACTTATACAAAAACATCTGTAAGTAGCTACTGTCTCTTATTAGACACCCGCTATGTTACTTATACAAAAATATCTATAAGTAGCCACTGTTTCTTATTAGACACCCGCTATGTTACTTATACAAAAACATCTGTAAGTAGCTACTGTTTCTTATTAGACACCCGCAATGTTACTTATACAAAAACATCTGTAAATAGCTACTGTTTCTTATTAGACACTCGCTATGTTACTTATACAAAAACATCTATAAGTAGCTACTGTTTCTTATTAGACACCCACTATGTTACTTATGCAAAAGCATCTATAAGTAGCTACTGTTTCTTATTAGACACCCACTATGTTACCTATGCAAAAACATATATAAGTAGTTACTGTTTCTTATTAGACACCCGCAATGTTACTTATACAAAAACATCTGTAAATAGCTACTGTTTCTTATTAGACACTCGCTATGTTACTTATACAAAAACATCTATAAGTAGCTACTGTTTCTTATTAGACACCCACTATGTTACTTATGCAAAAACATCTATAAGTAGTTACTGTTTCTTATTAGACACCCGCTATGTTACTTATACAAAAACATCTATAAGTAGCTACTATTTCTTATTAGATACCCGCTATGTTACTTATACAAAAACATCTGTTAGTAACTACTGTTTCTTATTAGACACCCGCTATGTTACTTATACAAAAACATCTGTAAGTAGCTACTGTTTCTTATTAGACATCCACTATGTTACTTATACAAAAACATCTGTAAGTAGCTACTGTTTCTTATTAGACACCCGCTATGTTACTTATACAAAAACATCTGTAAGTAGCTACTGTTTCTTATTAGACACCCACTATGTTACTTATACAAAAACATCTATAAGTAGCTACTGTTTCTTATTAGACACCCGCTATGTTACTTATACAAAAACATCTGTAAGTAGCTACTGTTTCTTATTAGACACCCGCTATGTTACTTATACAAAAGCATCTATAAGTAGCTACTGTTTCTTATTAGACACCCGCTATGTTACTTATACAAAAGCATCTATAAGTAGCTACTGTTTCTTATTAGACACCCGCTATGTTACTTATGCCAAAACATCTATAAGTAGCTACTGTTTCTTATTAGACACCCGCTATGTTACTTATACAAAAACATCTATAAGTAGCTACTGTTTCTTATTAGACACCCGCTATGTTACTTATGCAAAAACATCTATTAGTAGCTACTGTTTCTTATTAGACACCCGCTATGTTACTTATACAAAAACATCTAAAAGTAGTTACTGTTTCTTATTAGACACCCGCTATGTTACTTATACAAAAACATCTATAAGTAGCTACTGTTTCTTATTAGACACCCGCTATGTTACTTATACAAAAACATCTATAAGTAGCTACTGTTTCTTATTAGACGCCCGCTATGTTACTTATACAAAAACATCTGTAAGTAGCTACTGTTTCTTATTAGACACTCGCTATGTTACTTATACAAAAACATCTATAAGTAGCTACTGTTTCTTATTAGACACCCGCTATGTTACTTATACAAAAACATCTATAAGTAGCTACTGTTTCTTATTAGAAATTAGAAACCCGCTATGTTACTTATACAAAAACATCTGTAAGTAACTACTGTTTCTTATTAGACACCCACTATGTTTCTTATACAAAAACATCAATAAGTAGCTACTGTTTATTATTAGACACCCGCTATGTTACTTATACAAAAACATCTGTCAGTAGCTACTGTTTCATAATAGACACCCGCTATGTTACTTATGCAAAAACATCTGTAGTAGCTACTGTTTCTTATTAGACACCCGCTATATTACTTATACAAAAACATCTATAAGTAATTACTGTTTCTTATTAGACACCCGCTATGTTACTTATACAAAAACATCTATAAGTAACTACTGTTTCTTATTAGACACCCGCTATGTTACTTATACAAAAACATCTGTAAGTAGCTACTGTCTCTTATTAGACACCCGCTATGTTACTTATACAAAAACATCTATAAGTAGCCACTGTTTCTTATTAGACACCCGCTATGTTACTTATACAAAAACATCTGTAAGTAGCTACTGTTTCTTATTAGACACCCGCAATGTTACTTATACAAAAACATCTGTAAATAGCTACTGTTTCTTATTAGACACTCGCTATGTTACTTATACAAAAACATCTATAAGTAGCTACTGTTTCTTATTAGACACCCACTATGTTACTTATGCAAAAGCATCTATAAGTAGCTACTGTTTCTTATTAGACACCCACTATGTTACCTATGCAAAAACATATATAAGTAGTTACTGTTTCTTATTAGACACCCGCAATGTTACTTATACAAAAACATCTGTAAATAGCTACTGTTTCTTATTAGACACTCGCTATGTTACTTATACAAAAACATCTATAAGTAGCTACTGTTTCTTATTAGACACCCACTATGTTACTTATGCAAAAACATCTATAAGTAATTACTGTTTCTTATTAGACACCCGCTATGTTACTTATACAAAAACATCTATAAGTAGCTACTATTTCTTATTAGATACCCGCTATGTTACTTATACAAAAACATCTGTTAGTAACTACTGTTTCTTATTAGACACCCGCTATGTTACTTATACAAAAACATCTGTAAGTAGCTACTGTTTCTTATTAGACATCCACTATGTTACTTATACAAAAACATCTGTAAGTAGCTACTGTTTCTTATTAGACACCCGCTATGTTACTTATACAAAAACATCTGTAAGTAGCTACTGTTTCTTATTAGACACCCACTATGTTACTTATACAAAAACATCTATAAGTAGCTACTGTTTCTTATTAGACACCCGCTATGTTACTTATACAAAAACATCTGTAAGTAGCTACTGTTTCTTATTAGACACTCGCTATGTTACTTATACAAAAGCATCTATAAGTAGCTACTGTTTCTTATTAGACACCCGCTATGTTACTTATACAAAAGCATCTATAAGTAGCTACTGTTTCTTATTAGACACCCGCTATGTTACTTATGCCAAAACATCTATAAGTAGCTACTGTTTCTTATTAGACACCCGCTATGTTACTTATACAAAAACATCTGTAAGTAGCTACTGTTTCTTATTAGACACCCACTATGTTACTTATACAAAAACATCTATAAGTAGCTACTGTTTCTTATTAGACACCCGCTATGTTACTTATACAAAAGCATCTATAAGTAGCTACTGTTTCTTATTAGACACCCGCTATGTTACTTATACAAAAGCATCTATAAGTAGCTACTGTTTCTTATTAGACACCCGCTATGTTACTTATGCCAAAACATCTATAAGTAGCTACTGTTTCTTATTAGACACCCGCTATGTTACTTATACAAAAACATCTATAAGTAGCTACTGTTTCTTATTAGACACCCGCTATGTTACTTATGCAAAAACATCTATTAGTAGCTACTGTTTCTTATTAGACACCCGCTATGTTACTTATACAAAAACATCTAAAAGTAGTTACTGTTTCTTATTAGACACCCGCTATGTTACTTATACAAAAACATCTATAAGTAGCTACTGTTTCTTATTAGACACCCGCTATGTTACTTATACAAAAACATCTATAAGTAGCTACTGTTTCTTATTAGACATCCGCTATGTTACTTATACAAAAACATCTGTAAGTAGCTACTGTTTCTTATTAGACACTCGCTATGTTACTTATACAAAAACATCTATAAGTAGCTACTGTTTCTTATTAGACACCCGCT
Source organism: Bathymodiolus brooksi (assembly GCA_963680875.1). Taxonomy (NCBI): domain Eukaryota; kingdom Metazoa; phylum Mollusca; class Bivalvia; order Mytilida; family Modiolidae; genus Bathymodiolus; species Bathymodiolus brooksi. The sequence goes on from OY804575.1 coordinate 125,599,380, forward strand.
ATGTTACTTATACAAAAACATCTATAAGTAGCTACTGTTTCTTATTAGAAATTAGAAACCCGCTATGTTACTTATACAAAAACATCTGTAAGTAACTACTGTTTCTTATTAGACACCCACTATGTTTCTTATACAAAAACATCAATAAGTAGCTACTGTTTATTATTAGACACCCGCTATGTTACTTATACAAAAACATCTGTCAGTAGCTACTGTTTCATAATAGACACCCGCTATGTTACTTATGCAAAGACATCTGTAGTAGCTACTGTTTCTTATTAGACACCCGCTATATTACTTATACAAAAACATCTATAAGTAATTACTGTTTCTTATTAGACACCCGCTATGTTACTTATACAAAAACATCTATAAGTAACTACTGTTTCTTATTAGACACCCGCTATGTTACTTATACAAAAACATCTGTAAGTAGCTACTGTCTCTTATTAGACACCCGCTATGTTACTTATACAAAAATATCTATAAGTAGCCACTGTTTCTTATTAGACACCCGCTATGTTACTTATACAAAAACATCTGTAAGTAGCTACTGTTTCTTATTAGACACCCGCAATGTTACTTATACAAAAACATCTGTAAATAGCTACTGTTTCTTATTAGACACTCGCTATGTTACTTATACAAAAACATCTATAAGTAGCTACTGTTTCTTATTAGACACCCACTATGTTACTTATGCAAAAGCATCTATAAGTAGCTACTGTTTCTTATTAGACACCCACTATGTTACCTATGCAAAAACATATATAAGTAGTTACTGTTTCTTATTAGACACCCGCAATGTTACTTATACAAAAACATCTGTAAATAGCTACTGTTTCTTATTAGACACTCGCTATGTTACTTATACAAAAACATCTATAAGTAGCTACTGTTTCTTATTAGACACCCACTATGTTACTTATGCAAAAACATCTCTAAGTAGCTACTGTTTCTTATTAGACACCCACTATGTTACTTATGCAAAAACATCTATAAGTAGTTACTGTTTCTTATTAGACACCCACTATGTTACCTATGCAAAAACATATATAAGTAGTTACTGTTTCTTATTAGACACCCGCAATGTTACTTATACAAAAACATCTGTAAATAGCTACTGTTTCTTATTAGACACTCGCTATGTTACTTATACAAAAACATCTGTAAATAGCTACTGTTTCTTATTAGACACTCGCTATGTTACTTATACAAAAACATCTATAAGTAGCTACTGTTTCTTATTAGACACCCACTATGTTACTTATGCAAAAACATCTATAAGTAGTTACTGTTTCTTATTAGATACCCGCTATGTTACTTATACAAAAACATCTGTTAGTAACTACTGTTTCTTATTAGACACCCGCTATGTTACTTATACAAAAACATCTGTAAGTAGCTACTGTTTCTTATTAGACATCCACTATGTTACTTATACAAAAACATCTGTAAGTAGCTACTGTTTCTTATTAGACACCCGCTATGTTACTTATACAAAAACATCTGTAAGTAGCTACTGTTTCTTATTAGACACCCACTATGTTACTTATACAAAAACATCTATAAGTAGCTACTGTTTCTTATTAGACACCCGCTATGTTACTTATACAAAAACATCTGTAAGTAGCTACTGTTTCTTATTAGACACCCGCTATGTTACTTATACAAAAGCATCTATAAGTAGCTACTGTTTCTTATTAGACACCCGCTATGTTACTTATACAAAAGCATCTATAAGTAGCTACTGTTTCTTATTAGACACCCGCTATGTTACTTATGCCAAAACATCTATAAGTAGCTACTGTTTCTTATTAGACACCCGCTATGTTACTTATACAAAAACATCTAAAAGTAGTTACTGTTTCTTATTAGACACCCGCTATGTTACTTATACAAAAACATCTATAAGTAGCTACTGTTTCTTATTAGACACCCGCTATGTTACTTATACAAAAACATCTATAAGTAGCTACTGTTTCTTATTAGACACCCGCTATGTTACTTATACAAAAACATCTGTAAGTAGCTACTGTTTCTTATTAGACACTCGCTATGTTACTTATACAAAAACATCTATAAGTAGCTACTGTTTCTTATTAGACACCCGCTATGTTACTTATACAAAAACATCTATAAGTAGCTACTGTTTCTTATTAGAAATTAGAAACCCGCTATGTTACTTATACAAAAACATCTGTAAGTAACTACTGTTTCTTATTAGACACCCACTATGTTTCTTATACAAAAACATCAATAAGTAGCTACTGTTTATTATTAGACACCCGCTATGTTACTTATACAAAAACATCTGTCAGTAGCTACTGTTTCATAATAGACACCCGCTATGTTACTTATGCAAAAACATCTGTAGTAGCTACTGTTTCTTATTAGACACCCGCTATATTACTTATACAAAAACATCTATAAGTAGCTACTGTTTCTTATTAGACACCCGCTATGTTACTTATACAAAAACATCTATAAGTAGTTACTGTTTCTTATTAGACACCCGCTATGTTACTTATACAAAAACATCTATAAGTAGCTACTGTTTCTTATTAGACACCCGCTATGTTACTTATACACAAACATCTGTAAATAGCTACTGTTTCTTATTAGACACCCGCTATGTTACTTATACAAAAACATCTATAAGTAGCTACTGTTTCTTATTAGACACCCGCTATGTTACTTATACAAAAACATCTATAAGTAGTTACTGTTTCTTATTAGACACCCGCTATGTTACTTATACAAAAACATCTATAAGTAGCTACTGTTTCTTATTAGACACCCGCTATGTTACTTATACAAAAACATCTATAAGTAGCTACTGTTTCTTATTAGACACCCGCTATGTTACTAATACAAAAACATCTATAAGTAGCTACTGTTTCTTATTAGAAATTAGAAACCCGCTATGTTACTTATACAAAAACATCTGTAAGTAGCTACTGTTTCTTATTAGACACCCACTATGTTTCTTATACAAAAACATCAATAAGTAGCTACTGTTTCTTATTAGACACCCGCTATGTTACTTATACAAAAACATCTGTCAGTAGCTACTGTTTCATAATAGACACCCGCTATGTTACTTATGCAAAAACATCTGTAGTAGCTACTGTTTCTTATTAGACACCCGCTATGTTACTTATACAAAAACATCTATAAGTAGCTACTGTTTCTTATTAGACACCCGCTATGTTACTTATACAAAAACATCAATAAGTAGTTACTGTTTCTTATTAGACACCCGCTATGTTACTTATACAAAAACATCTATAAGTAGCTACTGTTTCTTATTAGACACCCGCTATGTTACTTATACACACACATCTGTAAATAGCTACTGTTTCTTATTAGACACCCGCTATGTTACTTATACAAAAACATCTATAAATAGCTACTGTTTCTTATTAGGCACCCGCTATGTTACTTATACAAAAACATCTGTAAGTAACTACTGTTTCTTATTAGACACCCGCTATGTTATTTATACAAAAACGTCTATAAGTAACTACTGTTTCTTATTAGACACCCGCTATGTTACTTATACAAAAACATCTATAAGTAGCTACTGTTTCTTATTAGACACCCGCTATGTTACTTATACAAAAACATCTATAAGTAACTACTGTTTCTTATTAGACACCCGCTATGTTACTTATACAAAAACGTCTATAAGTAGCTACTGTTTATTATTAGACACCCGCTATGTTACTTATACAAAAACATATGTAGTAGCTACTGTTTCTTATTAGACACCCGCTATGTTACTTATACAAAAACATCTATAAGTAGCTACTGTTTCTTATTAGACACTCGCTATGTTACTTATACAAAAACATCTATAAGTAGTTACTGTTTCTTATTAGACACCCGCTATGTTACTTATACAAAAACATCTATAAGTAGCTACTGTTTCTTATTAGACACCCGCTATGTTACTTATACACAAACATCTGTAAATAGCTACTGTTTCTTATTAGACACCCGCTATGTTACTTATACAAAAACATCTATAAATAGCTACTGTTTCTTATTAGACACCCGCTATGTTACTTATACAAAAACATCTGTAAGTAATTGCTGTTTCTTATTAGACACCCGCTATGTTACTTATACAAAAACATCTATAAGTAATTACTGTTTCTTATTAGACACCCGCTATGTTACTTATACAAAAACATCTATAAGTAACTACTGTTTCTTATTAGACACCCGCTATGTTACTTATACAAAAACATCTGTAAGTAGCTACTGTCTCTTATTAGACACCCGCTATGTTACTTATACAAAAACCTCTATAAGTAGCCACTGTTTCTTATTAGACACCCGCTATGTTACTTATACAAAAACATCTGTAAGTAGCTACTGTTTCTTATTAGACACCCGCAATGTTACTTATACAAAAACATCTGTAAATAGCTACTGTTTCTTATTAGACACTCGCTATGTTACTTATACAAAAACATCTATAAGTAGCTACTGTTTCTTATTAGACACCCACTATGTTACCTATGCAAAAACATATATAAGTAGTTACTGTTTCTTATTAGACACCCGCAATGTTACTTATACAAAAACATCTGTAAATAGCTACTGTTTCTTATTAGACACTCGCTATGTTACTTATACAAAAACATCTATAAGTAGCTACTGTTTCTTATTAGACACCCACTATGTTACTTATGCAAAAACATCTATAAGTAGTTACTGTTTCTTATTAGACACCCGCTATGTTACTTATACAAAAACATCTATAAGTAGCTACTATTTCTTATTAGATACCCGCTATGTTACTTATACAAAAACATCTGTTAGTAACTACTGTTTCTTATTAGACACCCGCTATGTTACTTATACAAAAACATCTGTAAGTAGCTACTGTTTCTTATTAGACATCCACTATGTTACTAATACAAAAACATCTGTAAGTAGCTACTGTTTCTTATTAGACACCCGCTATGTTACTTGTACAAAAACATCTATAAGTAGCTACTGTTTATTATTAAACACCCGCTATGTTACTTATTCAAAAACATCTGTAAGTAGCTACTGTTTCTTATTAGACACCCGCTATGATACTTATACAAAAACTTCTGTAAGTAGCTACTATTTCTTATTTGACACTCGCTATGTTACTTATACAAAAACATCTGTAGGTATCTACTGTTTCTTATTAGACACCCGCTATGTTACTTATACAAAAACATCAGTAGGTATCTACTGTTTCTTATTAGACACCCACTATGTTACTTATACAAAAACATCTATTAGTAGTTACTGTTTCTTATTAGACACCCACTATGTTACTTATACAAAGCATCTGTAAGTAGCTACTGTTTCTTATTAGACACCCGCTATGTTACTTATACAAAAACATCTGTAAGTAGCTACTGTTTCTTATTAGTCACCCGCTATGATACTTATACAAAAACCTCTGTAAGTAGCTACTATTTCTTATTTGACACCCGCTATCTTACTTATACAAAAACATCTGTAGGTATCTACTGTTTCTTATTAGACACCCGCAATGTTACTTATACAAAAACATCTGTAGGTATCTACTGTTTCTTATTAGACACCCACTATGTTACTTATACAAAAACATCTATAAGTAGTTACTGTTTCTTATTAGACACCCGCTATGTTACTTATACAAAAACATCTATAAGTAACTACTGTCTCTTATTAGACACCCACTATGTTACTTATACAAAAACATCTATAAGTAGTTACTGTTTCTTATTAGACACCCGCTATCTTACTTATACAAAAACATCTGTAGGTATCTACTGTTTCTTATTAGACACCCGCTATGTTACTTATACAAAAACATCTGTAGGTATCTACTGTTTCTTATTAGACACCCACTATGTTACTTATACAAAAACATCTATAAGTAGTTACTGTTTCTTATTAGACACCCGCTATGTTACTTATACAAAAACATCTATAAGTAGCTACTGTTTCTTATTAGACACCCGCTATGTTACTTATACAAAAACATCTATAAGTAGTTACTGTTTCTTATTAGACACCCGCTATGTTACTTATACAAAAACATCTATAAGTAACTACTGTCTCTTATTAGACACCCACTATGTTACTTATACAAAAACATCTATAAGTAACTACTGTCTCTTATTAGACACCCACTATGTTACTTATACAAAAACATCTATAAGTAGCTACTGTTTCTTATTAGACACCCGCTATGTTACTTATACAAAAACATCTATAAGTAGCTACTGTTTCTTATTAGACACCCGCTATGTTACTTATACAAATACATCAATAAGTAGCTACTGTTTCTTATTAGACACCCGCTATGTTACTTATACAAAAAACATCTGTAAGTAGCTACTGTTTCTTATTAGACACCCATTATGTTACTTATGCAAAAACATCTATAAGTAGCTACTGTTTCTTATTAGACACCCGCTATGTTACTTATACAAAAACATCTGTAAGTAGCTACTGTTTCTTATTAGACACCCGCTATGCTACGTATACAAAAAGATCTGTAAGTAGCTACTGTTTCTTATTAGACACCCGCTATGTTACTGATACAAAAACATCAATAAGTAGTTACTGTTTCTTATTAGACACCGGCTATGTTACTTATACAAAAACATCTATAAGTAGCTACTGTTTCTTATTAGAAACCCGCTATGTTACTTATGCAAAAACATCTATAAGTAGTTACTGTTTCTTATTAGACACCCGCTATGTTACTTATACAAAAACATCTATAAGTAGCTACTGTTTCTTATTAGAAACCCGCTATGTTACTTATACAAAAACATCTGTAAGTAGCTACTGTTTCTTATTAGACACCCGCTATGTTACTTATACAAAAACATCTATAAGTAGCTACTGTTTCTTATTAGAAACCCGCTATGTTACTTATACAAAAACATCTGTAAGTAACTACTGTTTCTTATTAGACGTCCGCTATGTTACTTATGCAAAAACATCTATAAGTAGCTACAGTTTCTTATTAGACACCCGCTATGTTACTTATACAAAAACATCTATAAGTAGCTACTGTTTCTTATTAGACACCCGCTATGTTACTTATACAAAAACATCTATAAGTAGCTACTGTTTCTTATTAGACACCCGCTATGTTACTTATACAAAAACATCTATAAGTAGCTACTGTTTCTTATTAGACACCCGCTATGTTACTTATACAAAAACATCTGTAAGTAACTACTGTTTCTTATTAGACACTCGCTATGTTACTTATACAAAAACATCTATAAGTAGCTACTGGTTCTTATTAGACACCCGCTATGTTACTTATACAAAAACATCTATAAGTAGCTACTGTTTCTTATTAGAAATTAGAAACCCGCTATGTTACTTATACAAAAACATCTGTAAGTAGCTACTGTTTCTTATTAGAAACCCACTATGTTTCTTATACAAAAACATCAATAAGTAGCTACTGTTTATTATTAGACACCCGCTATGTTACTTATACAAAAACATCTGTCAGTAGCTACTGTTTCATAATAGACACCCGCTATGTTACTTATGCAAAAACATCTGTAGTAGCTACTGTTTCTTATTAGACACCCGCTATGTTACTTATACAAAAACATCTATAAGTAGCTACTGTTTCTTATTAGACACCCGCTATGTTACTTATACAAAAACATCTATAAGTAGTTACTGTTTCTTATTAGACACCCGCTATGTTACTTATACAAAAACATCTATAAGTAGCTACTGTTTCTTATTAGACACCCGCTATGTTACTTATACACAAACATCTGTAAATAGCTACTGTTTCTTATTAGACACCCGCTATGTTACTTATACAAAAACATCTATAAATAGCTACTGTTTCTTATTAGACACCCGCTATGTTACTTATACAAAAACATCTGTAAGTAACTACTGTTTCTTATTAGACACCCGCTATGTTACTTATACAAAAACATCTATAAGTAGCTACTGTTTCTTATTAGAAATTAGAAACCCGCTATGTTACTTATACACAAACATCTGTAAGTAGCTACTGTTTCTTATTAGACACCCACTATGTTTCTTATACAAAAACATCAATAAGTAGCTACTGTTTATTATTAGACACCCGCTATGTTACTTATACAAAAACATCTATAAGTAGCTACTGTTTCTTATTAGACACCCGCTATGTTACTTATGCAAAAACATATGTAGTAGCTACTGTTTCTTATTAGACACCCGCTATGTTACTTATACAAAAACATCTATAAGTAGCTACTGTTACTGTTTCTTATTAGACACCCGCTATGTTACTTATACAAAAACATCTATAAGTAGTTACTGTTTCTTATTAGACACCCGCTATGTTACTTATACAAAAACATCTATAAGTAGCTACTGTTTCTTATTAGACACCCGCTATGTTACTTATACACAAACATCTGTAAATAGCTACTGTTTCTTATTAGACACCCGCTATGTTACTTATACAAAATCATCTATAAATAGCTACTGTTTCTTATTAGACACTCGCTATGTTACTTATACAAAAACATCTGTAAGTAACTACTGTTTCTTATTAGACACCCGCTATGTTACTTATACAAAAACATCTATAAGTAATTACTGTTTCTTATTAGACACCCGCTATGTTACTTATACAAAAACATCTATAAGTAACTACTGTTTCTTATTAGACACTCGCTATGTTACTTATACAAAAACATCTGTAAGTAGCTACTGTCTCTTATTAGACACCCGCTATGTTACTTATACAAAAACATCTATAAGTAGCCACTGTTTCTTATTAGACACCCGCTATGTTACTTATACAAAAACATCTGTAAGTAGCTACTGTTTCTTATTAGACACCCGCAATGTTACTTATACAAAAACATCTGTAAATAGCTACTGTTTCTTATTAGACACTCGCTATGTTAATTATACAAAAACATCTATAAGTAGCTACTGTTTCTTATTAGACACCCACTATGTTACTTATGCAAAAACATCTATAAGTAGCTACTGTTTCTTATTAGACACCCACTATGTTACCTATGCAAAAACATATATAAGTAGTTACTGTTTCTTATTAGACACCCGCAATGTTACTTATACAAAAACATCTGTAAATAACTACTGTTTCTTATTAGACACTCGCTATGTTACTTATACAAAAACATCTATAAGTAGCTACTGTTTCTTATTAGACACCCACTATGTTACTTATGCAAAAACATCTATAAGTAGTTACTGTTTCTTATTAGACACCCGCTATGTTACTTATACAAAAACATCTATAAGTAGCTACTATTTCTTATTAGATACCCGCTATGTTACTTATACAAAAACATCTGTTAGTAACTACTGTTTCTTATTAGACACCCGCTATGTTACTTATACAAAAACATCTGTAAGTAGCTACTGTTTCTTATTAGACATTCACTATGTTACTTATACAAAAACATCTGTAAGTAGCTACTGTTTCTTATTAGACACCCGCTATGTTACTTATACAAAAACATCTATAAGTAGCTACTGTTTATTATTAAACACCCGCTATGTTACTTATACAAAAACATCTGTAAGTAGCTACTGTTTCTTATTAGACACCCGCTATGATACTTATACAAAAACTTCTGTAAGTAGCTACTATTTCTTATTTGACACCCGCTATGTTACTTATACAAAAACATCTGTAGGTATCTACTGTTTCTTATTAGACACCCGCTATGTTACTTATACAAAAACATCAGTAGGTATCTACTGTTTCTTATTAGACACCCACTATGTTACTTATACAAAAACATCTATAAGTAGTTACTGTTTCTTATTAGACACCCACTATGTTACTTATACAAAACATCTGTAAGTAGCTACTGTTTCTTATTAGACACCCGCTATGTTACTTATACAAAAACATCTGTAAGTAGCTACTCTTTCTTATTAGACACCCGCTATGATACTTATACAAAAACTTCTGTAAGTAGCTACAGTTTCTTATTTGACACCCGCTATGTTACTTATACAAAAACATCTATAAGTAGCTACTGTTACTGTTTCTTATTAGACACTCGCTATGTTACTTATACAAAAACATCAATAAGTAGTTACTGTTTCTTATTAGACACCCGCTATGTTACTTATACAAAAACATCTATAAGTAGCTACTGTTTCTTATTAGACACCCGCTATGTTACTTATACACAAACATCTGTAAATAGCTACTGTTTCTTATTAGACACCCGCTATGTTACTTATACAAAAACATCTATAAATAGCTACTGTTTCTTATTAGACACCCGCTATGTTACTTATACAAAAACATCTGTAAGTAACTACTGTTTCTTATTAGACACCCGCTATGTTACTTATGCAAAAACATCTATAAGTAATTACTGTTTCTTATTAGACACCCGCTATGTTACTTATACAAAAACATCTATAAGTAACTACTGTTTCTTATTAGACACTCGCTATGTTACTTATACAAAAACATCTGTAAGTAGCTACTGTCTCTTATTAGACACCCGCTATGTTACTTATACAAAAAACATCTATAAGTAGCCACTGTTTCTTATTAGACACCCGCTATGTTACTTATACAAAAACATCTGTAAGTAGCTACTGTTTCTTATTAGACACCCGCAATGTTACTTATGCAAAAACATCTGTAAATAGCTACTGTTTCTTATTAGACACTCGCTATGTTAATTATACAAAAACATCTATAAGTAGCTACTGTTTCTTATTAGACACCCACTATGTTACTTATGCAAAAACATCTATAAGTAGCTACTGTTTCTTATTAGACACCCACTATGTTACCTATGCAAAAACATATATAAGTAGTTACTGTTTCTTATTAGACACCCTCAATGTTACTTATACAAAAACATCTGTAAATAACTACTGTTTCTTATTAGACACTCGCTATGTTACTAATACAAAAACATCTATAGGTAGCTACTGTTTCTTATTAGACACCCACTATGTTACTTATGCAAAAACATCTATAAGTAGTTACTGTTTCTTATTAGACACCCGCTATGTTACTTATACAAAAACATCTATAAGTAGCTACTATTTCTTATTAGATACCCGCTATGTTACTTATACAAAAACATCTGTTAGTAACTACTGTTTCTTATTAGACACCCGCTATGTTACTTATACAAAAACATCTGTAAGTAGCTACTGTTTCTTATTAGACATTCACTATGTTACTTATACAAAAACATCTGTAAGTAGCTACTGTTTCTTATTACACACCCGCTATGTTACTTATACAAAAACATCTATAAGTAGCTACTGTTTATTATTAAACACCCGCTATGTTACTTATACAAAAACATCTGTAAGTAGCTACTATTTCTTATTTGACACCCGCTATGTTACTTATACAAAAACATCTGTAGGTATCTACTGTTTCTTATTAGACACCCGCTATGTTACTTATACAAAAACATCAGTAGGTATCTACTGTTTCTTATTAGACACCCACTATGTTACTTATACAAAAACATCTATAAGTAGTTACTGTTTCTTATTAGACACCCACTATGTTACTTATACAAAACATCTGTAAGTAGCTACTGTTTCTTATTAGACACCCGCTATGTTACTTATACAAAAACATCTGTAAGTAGCTACTGTTTCTTATTAGACACCCGCTATGATACTTATACAAAAACTTCTGTAAGTAGCTACTGTTTCTTATTTGACACCCGCTATGTTACTTATACAAAAACATCTATAAGTAGCTACTGTTACTGTTTCTTATTAGACACTCGCTATGTTACTTATACAAAAACATCTATAAGTAGTTACTGTTTCTTATTAGACACCCGCTATGTTACTTATACAAAAACATCTATAAGTAGCTACTGTTTCTTATTAGACACCCGCTATGTTACTTATACACAAACATCTGTAAATAGCTACTGTTTCTTATTAGACACCCGCTATGTTACTTATACAAAAACATCTATAAATAGCTACTGTTTCTTATTAGACACCCGCTATGTTACTTATACAAAAACATCTGTAAGTAACTACTGTTTCTTATTAGACACCCGCTATGTTACTTATACAAAAACATCTATAAGTAATTACTGTTTCTTATTAGACACCCGCTATGTTACTTATACAAAAACATCTATAAGTAACTACTGTTTCTTATTAGACACTCGCTATGTTACTTATACAAAAACATCTGTAAGTAGCTACTGTCTCTTATTAGACACCCGCTATGTTACTTATACAAAAAACATCTATAAGTAGCCACTGTTTCTTATTAGACACCCGCTATGTTACTTATACAAAAACATCTGTAAGTAGCTACTGTTTCTTATTAGACACCCGCAATGTTACTTATACAAAAACATCTGTAAATAGCTACTGTTTCTTATTAGACACTCGCTATGTTAATTATACAAAAACATCTATAAGTAGCTACTGTTTCTTATTAGACACCCACTATGTTACTTATGCTAAAACATCTATAAGTAGCTACTGTTTCTTATTAGACACCCACTATGTTACCTATGCAAAAACATATATAAGTAGTTACTGTTTCTTATTAGACACCCGCAATGTTACTTATACAAAAACATCTGTAAATAACTACTGTTTCTTATTAGACACTCGCTATGTTACTTATACAAAAACATCTATAAGTAGCTACTGTTTCTTATTAGACACCCACTATGTTACTTATGCAAAAACATCTATAAGTAGTTACTGTTTCTTATTAGACACCCGCTATGTTACTTATACAAAAACATCTATAAGTAGCTACTATTTCTTATTAGATACCCGCTATGTTACTTATACAAAAACATCTGTTAGTAACTACTGTTTCTTATTAGACACCCGCTATGTTACTTATACAAAAACATCTGTAAGTAGCTACTGTTTCTTATTAGACATTCACTATGTTACTTATACAAAAACATCTGTAAGTAGCTACTGTTTCTTATTAGACACCCGCTATGTTACTTATACAAAAACATCTATAAGTAGCTACTGTTTATTATTAAACACCCGCTATGTTACTTATACAAAAACATCTGTAAGTAGCTACTGTTTCTTATTAGACACCCGCTATGATACTTATAAAAAAACTTCTGTAAGTAGCTACTATTTCTTATTTGACACCCGCTATGTTACTTATACAAAAACATCTGTAGGTATCTACTGTTTCTTATTAGACACCCGCTATGTTACTTATACAAAAACATCAGTAGGTATCTACTGTTTCTTATTAGACACCCACTATGTTACTTATACAAAAACATCTATAAGTAGTTACTGTTTCTTATTAGACACCCACTATGTTACTTATGCAAAACATCTGTAAGTAGCTACTGTTTCTTATTAGACACCCGCTATGTTACTTATACAAAAACATCTGTAAGTAGCTACTGTTTCTTATTAGACACCCGCTATGATACTTATACAAAAACTTCTGTAAGTAGCTACTGTTTCTTATTTGACACCCGCTATCTTACTTATACAAAAACATCTGTAGGTATCTACTGTTTCTTATTAGACACCCGCTATGTTACTTATACAAAAACATCTGTAGGTATCTACTGTTTCTTATTAGACACCCACTATGTTACTTATACAAAAACATCTATAAGTAGTTACTGTTTCTTATTAGACACCCGCTATGTTACTTATACAAAAACAACTATTAGTAGTTACTGTTTTTTATTAGACACCCGCTATGTTACTTATACAAAAACATCTATAAGTAGCTACTGTTTCTTATTAGACACCCGCTATGTTACTTATACAAAAACATCTATAAGTAGTTACTGTTTCTTATTAGACACCCGCTATGTTACTTATACAAAAACATCTATAAGTAACTACTGTCTCTTATTAGACACCCACTATGTTACTTATACAAAAACATCTATATGTAACTACTGTCTCTTATTAGACACCCACTATGTTACTTATACAAAAACATCTATAAGTAGCTACTATTTCTTATTAGACACCCGCTATGTTACTTATACAAAAACATCTATAGGTAGCTACTGTTTCTTATTAGATACCCGCTATGTTACTTATACAAATACATCAATAAGTAGCTACTGTTTCTTATTAGACACCCGCTATGTTACTTATACAAAAAACATCTGTAAGTAGCTACTGTTTCTTATTAGACACCCGCTATGTTACTTATGCAAAAACATCTATAAGTAGCTACTGTTTCTTATTAGACACCCGCTATGTTACTTATACAAAAACATCTGTAAGTAGCTACTGTTTCTTATTAGACACCCGCTATGCTACTTATACAAAAAGATCTGTAAGTAGCTACTGTTTCTTATTAGACACCCGCTATGTTACTGATACAAAAACATCAATAAGTAGTTACTGTTTCTTATTAGACACCGGCTATGTTACTTATACAAAAACATCTATAAGTAGCTACTGTTTCTTATTAGAAACCCGCTATGTTACTTATGCAAAAACATCTATAAGTAGTTACTGTTTCTTATTAGACACCCGCTATGTTACTTATACAAAAACATCTATAAGTAGCTACTGTTTCTTATTAGAAACCCGCTATGTTACTTATACAAAAACATCTGTAGTAGCTACTGTTTCTTATTAGACACCCGCTATGTTACTTATACAAAAACATCTATAAGTAGCTACTGTTTCTTATTAGAAACCCGCTATGTTACTTATACAAAAACATCTGTAAGTAACTACTGTTTCTTATTAGACGTCCGCTATGTTACTTATGCAAAAACATCTATAAGTAGCTACATTTTCTTATTAGACACCCGCTATGTTACTTATACAAAAACCTCTATAAGTAGCTACTGTTTCTTATTAGACACCCGCTATGATACTTATACAAAAACTTCTGTAAGTAGCTACTGTTTCTTATTTGACACCCGCTATCTTACTTATACAAAAACATCTGTAGGTATCTACTGTTTCTTATTAGACACCCGCTATGTTACTTATACAAAAACATCTGTAGGTATCTACTGTTTCTTATTAGACACCCACTATGTTACTTATACAAAAACATCTATAAGTAGTTACTGTTTCTTATTAGACACCCGCTATGTTACTTATACAAAAACAACTATTAGTAGTTACTGTTTTTTATTAGACACCCGCTATGTTACTTATACAAAAACATCTATAAGTAGCTACTGTTTCTTATTAGACACCCGCTATGTTACTTATACAAAAACATCTATAAGTAGTTACTGTTTCTTATTAGACACCCGCTATGTTACTAATACAAAAACATCTATAAGTAACTACTGTCTCTTATTAGACACCCACTATGTTACTAATACAAAAACATCTATATGTAACTACTGTCTCTTATTAGACACCCACTATGTTACTTA
Organism: Bathymodiolus brooksi; assembly: GCA_963680875.1. Lineage (NCBI taxonomy): Eukaryota > Metazoa > Mollusca > Bivalvia > Mytilida > Modiolidae > Bathymodiolus > Bathymodiolus brooksi. The sequence goes on from OY804575.1 coordinate 125,614,769, forward strand.
TACAAAAACATCTATAAGTAGCTACTGTTTCTTATTAGACACCCGCTATGTTACTTATACAAAAACATCTATAGGTAGCTACTGTTTCTTATTAGATACCCGCTATGTTACTTATACAAATACATCAATAAGTAGCTACTGTTTCTTATTAGACACCGCTATGTTACTTATACAAAAACATCTATAAGTAGCTACTATTTCTTATTAGATACCCGCTATGTTACTTATACAAAAACATCTGTAAGTAGCTACTGTTTCTTATTAGACACCCGCTATGTTACTTATGCAAAAACATCTATAAGTAGCTACTGTTTCTTATTAGACACCCGCTATGTTACTTATACAAAAACATCTGTAAGTAGCTACTGTTTCTTATTAGACACCCGCTATGCTACGTATACAAAAAGATCTGTAAGTAGCTACTGTTTCTTATTAGACACCCGCTATGTTACTGATACAAAAACATCAATAAGTAGTTACTGTTTCTTATTAGACACCGGCTATGTTACTTATACAAAAACATCTATAAGTAACTACTGTTTCTTATTAGAAACCCGCTATGTTACTTATGCAATAACATCAATAAGTAGTTACTGTTTCTTATTAGACACCCGCTATGTTACTTATACAAAAACATCTATAAGTAGCTACTGTTTCTTATTAGAAACCCGCTATGTTACTTATACAAAAACATCTGTAAGTAGCTACTGTTTCTTATTAGACACCCGCTATGTTACTTATACAAAAACATCTATAAGTAGCTACTGTTTCTTATTAGAAACCCGCTATGTTACTTATACAAAAACATCTGTAAGTAACTACTGTTTCTTATTAGACGTCCGCTATGTTACTTATGCAAAAACATCTATAAGTAGCTACAGTTTCTTATTAGACACCCGCTATGTTACTTATACAAAAACATCTATAAGTAGCTACTGTTTCTTATTAGACACCCGCTATGTTACTTATACAAAAACATCTGTAAGTAGCTACTGTTTCTTATTAGACACCCACTAAGTTTCTTATACAAAAACATCAATAAGTAGCTACTGTTTATTATTAGACACCCGCTATGCTACTTATACAAAAACATCTGTCAGTAGCTACTGTTTCTTATTACACACCGGCTATGTTACTTATGCAAAAACATCTGTAGTAGCTACTGTTTCTTATTAGACACCCGCTATGTTACTTATACAAAAACATCTATAAGTAGCTACTGTTTCTTATTAGACACCCGCTATGTTACTTATACAAAAACATCTACAAGTAGTTACTGTTTCTTATTAGACACCCGCTATGTTACTTATACAAAAACATCTATAAGTAGCTACTGTTTCTTATTAGACACCCGCTATGTTACTTATACAAAAACATCTATAAGTAGCTACTGTTTCTTATTAGAAACCCGCTATGTTACTTATACACAAACATCTGTAAATAGCTACTGTTTCTTATTAGACACCCGCTATGCTACTTATACAAAAACATCTATAAATAGCTACTGTTTCTTATTAGACACCCGCTATGTTACTTATACAAAAACATCTATATGTAACTACTGTCTCTTATTAGACACCCACTATGTTACTTATACAAAAACATCTATAAGTAGCTACTGTTTCTTATTAGACACCCGCTATGTTACTTATACAAATACATCAATAAGTAGCTACTGTTTCTTATTAGACACCCGCTATGTTACTTATACAAAAAACATCTGTAAGTAGCTACTGTTTCTTATTAGACACCCGCTATGTTACTTATGCAAAAACATCTATAAGTAGCTACTGTTTCTTATTAGACACCCGCTATGTTACTTATACAAAAACATCTGTAAGTAGCTACTGTTTCTTATTAGACACCCGCTATGCTACGTATACAAAAAGATCTGTAAGTAGCTACTGTTTCTTATTAGACACCCGCTATGTTACTTATACAAAAACATCAATAAGTAGTTACTGTTTCTTATTAGACACCGGCTATGTTACTTATACAAAAACATCTATAAGTAGCTACTGTTTCTTATTAGAAACCCGCTATGTTACTTATACAAAAACATCTGTAAGTAGCTACTGTTTCTTATTAGACACCCGCCATGTTACTTATACAAAAACATCTATAAGTAGCTACTGTTTCTTATTAGAAACCCGCTATGTTACTTATACAAAAACATCTGTAAGTAACTACTGTTTCTTATTAGACGTCCGCTATATTACTTATGCAAAAACATCTATAAGTAGCTACAGTTTCTTATTAGACACCCGCTATGTTACTTATACAAAAACATCTATAAGTAGCTACTGTTTTTTATTAGACACCCGCTATGTTACTTATACAAAAACATCTATAAGTAGCTACTGTTTCTTATTAGACACCCACTAAGTTTCTTATACAAAAACATCAATAAGTAGCTACTGTTTATTATTAGACACCCGCTATGCTACTTATACAAAAACATCTGTCAGTAGCTACTGTTTCTTATTACACACCGGCTATGTTACTTATGCAAAAACATCTGTAGTAGCTACTGTTTCTTATTAGACACCCGCTATGTTACTTATACAAAAACATCTATAAGTAGCTACTGTTTCTTATTAGACACCCGCTATGTTACTTATACAAAAACATCTACAAGTAGTTACTGTTTCTTATTAGACACCCGCTATGTTACTTATACAAAAACATCTATAAGTAGCTACTGTTTCTTATTAGACACCCGCTATGTTACTTATACAAAAACATCTATAAGTAGCTACTGTTTCTTATTAGAAACCCGCTATGTTACTTATACACAAACATCTGTAAATAGCTACTGTTTCTTATTAGACACCCGCTATGCTACTTATACAAAAACATCTATAAATAGCTACTGTTTCTTATTAGACACCCGCTATGTTACTTATACAAAAACATCTGTAAGTAACTACTGTTTCTTATTAGACACCCGCTATGTTACTTATATAAAAACATCTATAAGTAACTACTGTTTCTTATTAGACACCCGCAATGTTACTTATACAAAAACATCTGTAAGTAGCTACTGTTTCTTATTAGACACCCGCTATGTTACTTATACAAAAACTTCTATAAGTAACTACTGTTTCTTATTAGACACCCGCAATGTTACTTATACAAAAACATCTGTAAGTAGCTACTGTTTCTTATTAGACACCCGCTATGTTACTTATACAAAAACATCTATAAGTAGCTACTGTTTCTTATTAGACACCCGCTATGTTACGTATACAAAAACATCTATAAGTAGCTACTGTTTCTTATTAGAAACCCGCTATGTTACTTATACAAAAACATCTGTAAGTAGCTACTGTTTCTTATTAGACACCCGCTATGTTACTTATACAAAAATATCTATAAGTAGCTACTGTTTCTTATTAGACACCCGCTATCTTACGTATACAAAAACATCTATTAGTAGTTACTGTTTCTTATTAGACACCCGCTATGTTACTTATACAAAAACATCTATAAGTAGCTACTGTTTCTTATTAGAAACCCCCTATGTTACTTATACACAAACATCTGTAAATAGCTACTGTTTCTTATTAGAAACCCGCAATGTTACTTATACAAAAACATCTATAAATAGCTACTGTTTCTTATTAGACACCCGCTATGTTACTTATACAAAAACATCTGTAAGTAACTAATGTTTCTTATTAGACACCCGCTAGGTTACTTATACAAAAACATCTATAAGTAACTACTGTTTCTTATTAGACACCCGCAATGTAACTTATACAAAAACATCTATAAGTAGCTACTGTTTCTTATTAGAAACCCGCTATACACCCGCTATGTTACTTATACAAAAATATCTATAAGTAGCTACTGTTTCTTATTAGACACCCGCTATGTTACGTATACAAAAACATCTATGAGTAGTTACCGTTTCTTATTAGACACCCGCTATGTTACTTATACAAAAACATCTATAAGTAGCTACTGTTTCTTATTAGAAACCCGCTATGTTACTTATACACAAACATCTGTAAATAGCTACTGTTTCTTATTAGACACCCGCTATGTTACTTATACAAAAACATCTATAAATAGCTACTGTTTCTTATTAGACACCCGCTATGTTATTTATAGAAAAACATCTGTAAGTAACTACTGTTTCTTATTAGACACCCGCTATGTTACTTATACAAAAACATCTATAAGTAGTTACTGTTTCTTATTAGACACCCGCTATATTACTTATACAAAAACATCTATAAGTAGCTACTGTTTCTTATTAGATACCCGCTATGTTACTTATACAAAAAACATCTATAAGTAGCTACTGTTTCTTATTAGACACCCGCTATGTTATTTATGCAAAAACATCTATAAGTAGCTACTGTTTCTTATTAGACACCCACTATGTTACTTATGCAAAAACATCTATAAGTAGTTACTGTTTCTTATTAGACACCCGCAATGTTACTTATACAAAAACATCTGTAAATAGCTACTGTTTCTTATTAGACACCCGCTATGTTACTTATACAAAAACATCTATAAGTAGCTACTGTTTCTTATTAGACACCCGCTATGTTACTTAGACAAAAACATCTATAAGTAGTTACTGTTTCTTATTAGACACCCGCTATGTTACTTATACAAAAACATCTATAAGTAGCTACTGTTTCTTATTAGACACCCGCTATGTTACTTATACAAAAACATCTATAAGTAGTTACTGTTTCTTATTAGACACCCGCTATGTTACTTATACAAAAACATCTATAAGTAACTACTGTCTCTTATTAGACACCCACTATGTTACTTATACAAAAACATCTATAAGTAACTACTGTCTCTTATTAGACACCCACTATGTTACTTATACAAAAACATCTATAAGTAGCTACTGTTTCTTATTAGACACCCGCTATGTTACTTATACAAAAAAATCTATAAGTAGTTACTGTTTCTTATTAGACACCCACTATGTTACTTATACAAAAACATCTGTAAGTAGCTACTGTTTCTTATTAGACACCCGCTATGTTACTTATACAAAAACATCTGTAAGTAGCTACTGTTTCTTATTAGACACCCGCTATGTTACTTATACAAAAACATCTATAAGTAACTACTGTTTCTTATTAGACACCCGCTATGTTACTTATACAAATACATCAATAAGTAGCTACTGTTTCTTATTAGACACCCGCTATGTTACTTATACAAAAAACATCTGTAAGTAGCTACTGTTTCTTATTAGACACCCGCTATGTTACTTATGCAAAAACATCTATAAGTAGCTACTGTTTCTTATTAGACACCCGCTATGTTACTTATACAAAAACATCTGTAAGTAGCTACTGTTTCTTATTAGACACCCGCTATGCTACGTATACAAAAAGATCTGTAAGTAGCTACTGTTTCTTATTAGACACCCGCTATGTTACTGATACAAAAACATCAATAAGTAGTTACTGTTTCTTATTAGACACCCGCTATGTTACTTATACAAAAACATCTATAAGTAGCTACTGTTTCTTATTAGACACCCGCTATGTTACTTATGCAAAAACATCTATAAGTAGTTACTGTTTCTTATTAGACACCCGCTATGTTACTTATACAAAAACATCTATAAGTAGCTACTGTTTCTTATTAGAAACCCGCTATGTTACTTATACAAAAACATCTGTAAGTAGCTACTGTTTCTTATTAGACGTCCGCTATGTTACTTATGCAAAAACATCTATAAGTATCTACAGTTTCTTATTAGACACCCGCTATGTTACTTATACAAAAACATCTATAAGTAGCTACTGTTTCTTATTAGACACCCGCTATGTTACTTATACAAAAACATCTGTAAGTAGCTACTGTTTCTTATTAGAAACCCATTAAGTTTCTTATACAAAAACATCAATAAGTAGCTACTGTTTATTATTAGACACCCGCTATGTTACTTATACAAAAACATCTGTCAGTAGCTACTGTTTCTTATTAGACACCCGCTATGTTACTTTTTGCAAAAACATCTGTAGTAGCTACTGTTTCTTATTAGACACCCGCTATGTTACTTATATAAAAACATCTATAAGTAGCTACTGTTTCTTATTAGACACCCGCTATGTTACTTATACAAAAACATCTACAAGTAGTTACTGTTTCTTATTAGACACCCGCTATGTTACTTATACAAAAACATCTATAAGTAGCTACTGTTTCTTATTAGACACCCGCTATGTTACTTATACAAAAACATCTATAAGTAGCTACTGTTTCTTATTAGAAACCCGTTATGTTACTTATACACAAACATCTGTAAATAGCTACTGTTTCTTATTAGACACCCGCTATGTTACTTATACAAACACATCTGTAAATAGCTACTGTTTCTTATTAGACACCCGCTATGTTACTTATACAAAAACATCTATAAGTAACTACTGTTTCTTATTAGACACCCGCAATGATACTTATACAAAAACATCTGTAAGTAGCTACTGTTTCTTATTAGACACCCGCTATGTTACTTATACAAAAACATCTATAAGTAGCTACTGTTTCTTATTAGACACCCGCTATGTTACGTATACAAAAGCATCTATAAGTAGCTACTGTTTCTTATTAGAAACCCGCTATGTTACTTATACAAAAACATCTGTAAGTAGCTACTGTTTCTTATTAGACACCCGCTATGTTACTTATATAAAAACATCTATAAGTAGCTACTGTTTCTTATTAGACACCCGCTATCTTACGTATACAGAAACATCTATTAGTAGTTACTGTTTCTTATTAGACACCCGCTATGTTACTTATACAAAAACATCTATAAGTAGCTACTGTTTCTTATTAGAAACCCGCTATGTTACGTATACAAAAACATCTATGAGTAGTTACTGTTTCTTATTAGACACCCGCTATGTTACTTATACAAAAACATCTATAAGTAGCTACTGTTTCTTATTAGAAACCCGCTATGTTACTTATACACAAACATCTGTAAATAGCTACTGTTTCTTATTAGACACCCGCTATGTTACTTATACAAAAACATCTATAAATAGCTACTGTTTCTTATTAGACACCCGCTATGTTATTTATAGAAAAACATCTGTAAGTAACTACTGTTTCTTATTAGACACCCGCTATGTTACTTATACAAAAACATCTATAAGTAGTTACTGTTTCTTATTAGACACCCGCTATATTACTTATACAAAAACATCTATAAGTAGCTACTGTTTCTTATTAGATACCCGCTATGTTACGTATACAAAAAACATCTATAAGTAGCTACTGTTTCTTATTAGACACCCGCTATGTTATTTATGCAAAAACATCTATAAGTAGTTACTGTTTCTTATTAGACACCCGCAATGTTACTTATACAAAAACATCTGTAAGTAGCTACTGTTTCTTATTAGACACCCGCTATGTTACTTATACAAAAACATCTGTAAGTAGCTACTGTTTCTTATTAGACATCCACTATGTTACTTATACAAAAACATCTGTAAGTAGCTACTGTTTCTTATTAGACACCCGCTATGTTACTTATACAAAAACATCTATAAGTAGCTACTGTTTCTTATTAAACACCCGCTATGTTACTTATACAAAAACATCTGTAAGTAGCTACTGTTTCTTATTAGACACCCGCTATGTTACTTATACAAAAACATCTGTAAGTAGCTACTATTTCTTATTTGACACCCGTTATGTTACTTATACAAAAACATCTGTAAGTATCTACTGTTTCTTATTAGACACCCGCTATGTTACTTATACAAAAAAATCTATAAGTAGTTACTGTTTCTTATTAGACACCCACTATGTTACTTATACAAAAACATCTGTAAGTAGCTACTATTTCTTATTAGACACCCGCTATGTTACTTATACAAAAACATCTGTAAGTAGCTACTGTTTCTTATTAGACACCCGCTATGTTACTTATACAAAAACATCTATAAGTAGCTACTGTTTCTTATTAGACACCCGCTATGTTACTTATACAAATACATCAATAAGTAGCTACTGTTTCTGATTAGACACCCGCTATGTTACTTATACAAAAACATCTGTAAGTAGCTACTGTTTCTTATTAGACACCCGCTATGTTACTTATGCAAAAACATCTATAAGTAGCTACTGTTTCTTATTAGACACCCGCTATGTTACTTATGCAAAAACATCTGTAAGTAGCTACCGTTTCTTATTAGACACCCGCTATGTTACTTATACAAAAAGATCTGTAAGTAGCTACTGTTTCTTATTAGACACCCGCAATGTTACTTATACAAAAACATTTATTAGTAGCTACTGTTTCTTATTAGACACCCGCTATGTTACTTATACAAAAACATCTGTAAGTAGCTACCGTTTCTTATTAGACACCCACTATGTTATTTATACAAAAACATATGTAAGTAGCTACTGTTTCTTATTAGACATCCACTATGTTACTTATACAAAAACATCTGTAAGTAGCTACTGTTTCTTATTAGACACCCGCTATGTTACTTATACAAAAACATCTATAAGTAGCTACTGTTTCTTATTAAACACCCGCTATGTTACTTATACAAAAACATCTGTAAGTAGCTACTGTTTCTTATTAGACACCCGCTATGTTACTTATACAAAAACATCTGTAAGTAGCTACTATTTCTTATTTGACACCCGTTATGTTACTTATACAAAAACATCTGTAAGTATCTACTGTTTCTTATTAGACACCCGCTATGTTACTTATACAAAAAAATCTATAAGTAGTTACTGTTTCTTATTAGACACCCACTATGTTACTTATACAAAAACATCTGTAAGTAGCTACTATTTCTTATTAGACACCCGCTATGTTACTTATACAAAAACATCTGTAAGTAGCTACTGTTTCTTATTAGACACCCGCTATGTTACTTATACAAAAACATCTATAAGTAGCTACTGTTTCTTATTAGACACCCGCTATGTTACTTATACAAATACATCAATAAGTAGCTACTGTTTCTGATTAGACACCCGCCATGTTACTTATACAAAAACATCTGTAAGTAGCTACTGTTTCTTATTAGACACCCGCTATGTTACTTATGCAAAAACATCTATAAGTAGCTACTGTTTCTTATTAGACACCCGCTATGTTACTTATGCAAAAACATCTGTAAGTAGCTACCGTTTCTTATTAGACACCCGCTATGTTACTTATACAAAAAGATCTGTAAGTAGCTACTGTTTCTTATTAGACACCCGCAATGTTACTTATACAAAAACATTTATTAGTAGCTACTGTTTCTTATTAGACACCCGCTATGTTACTTATACAAAAACATCTGTAAGTAGCTACTGTTTCTTATTAGACACCCGCTATGTTACCAATGCACAAACATCTGTAAGTAGCTACCGTTTCTTATTAGACACCCGCTATGTTACTTATACAAAAAGATCTGTAAGTAGCTACTGTTTCTTATTAGAAACCCGCTATGTTACTTATACACAAACATCTGTAAATAGCTACTGTTTCTTATTAGACACCCGCTATGTTACTTATGCAAAAACATCTATAAGTAGCTACTGTTTCTTATTAGACACCCGCTATGTTACTTATACAAAAACATCTGTAAGTAGCTACTGTTTCTTATTAGACACCCGCTATGTTACTTATGCAAAAACATCTATAAGTAGCTACTGTTTCTAATTAGACACCCGCTATGTTACTTATGCAAAAACGTCTATAAGTAGCTACTGTTTCTTATTAGACACCCGCTATGTTACTTATACAAAAACATCTGTAAGTAGCTTCTGTTTCTTATTAGACATCCACTATGTTACTTATACAAAAACATCTATAAGTAACTACTGTCTCTTATTAGACACCCACTATGTTACTTATACAAAAACATCTATAAGTAACTACTGTCTCTTATTAGACACCCACTATGTTACTTATACAAAAACATCTTTAAGTAGCTACTGTTTCTTATTAGACACCCGCTATGTTACTTATACAAAAAAATCTATAAGTAGTTACTGTTTCTTATTAGACACCCACTATGTTACTTATACAAAAAACATCTGTAAGTAGCTACTGTTTCTTATTAGACACCAGCTATGTTACTTATACAAAAACATCTGTAAGTAGCTACTGTTTCTTATTAGACACCCGCTATGTTACTTATACAAAAACATCTATAAGTAACTACTGTTTCTTATTAGACACCCGCTATGTTACTTATACAAATACATCAATAAGTAGCTACTGTTTCTTATTAGACACCCGCTATGTTACTTATACAAAAAACATCTGTAAGTAGCTACTGTTTCTTATTAGACACCCGCTATGTTACTTATGCAAAAACATCTATAAGTAGCTACTGTTTCTTATTAGACACCCGCTATGTTACTTATACAAAAACATCTGTAAGTAGCTACTGTTTCTTATTAGACACCCGCTATGCTACGTATACAAAAAGATCTGTAAGTAGCTACTGTTTCTTATTAGACACCCGCTATGTTACTGATACAAAAACATCAATAAGTAGTTACTGTTTCTTATTAGACACCCGCTATGTTACTTATGCAAAAACATCTATAAGTAGTTACTGTTTCTTATTAGACACCCGCTATGTTACTTATACAAAAACATCTATAAGTAGCTACTGTTTCTTATTAGAAACCCGCTATGTTACTTATACAAAAACATCTGTAAGTAACTACTGTTTCTTATTAGACGTCCGCTATGTTACTTATGCAAAAACATCTATAAGTATCTACAGTTTCTTATTAGACACCCGCTATGTTACTTATACAAAAACATCTATAAGTAGCTACTGTTTCTTATTAGACACCCGCTATGTTACTTATACAAAAACATCTGTCAGTAGCTACTGTTTCTTATTAGACACCCGCTATGTTACTTATGCAAAAACATCTGTAGTAGCTACTGTTTCTTATTAGACACCCGCTATGTTACTTATACAAAAACATCTATAAGTAGCTACTGTTTCTTATTAGACACCCGCTATGTTACTTATACAAAAACATCTACAAGTAGTTACTGTTTCTTACTAGACACCCGCTATGTTACTTATACAAAAACATCTATAAGTAGCTACTGTTTCTTATTAGACACCCGCTATGTTACTTATACGAAAACATCTATAAGTAGCTACTGTTTCTTATTAGAAACCCGCTATGTTACTTATACACAAACATCTGTAAATAGCTACTGTTTCTTATTAGACACCCGCTATGTTACTTATGCAAAAACATCTATAAGTAGCTACTGTTTCTTATTAGACACCCGCTATGTTACTTATACAAAAACATCTATAAGTAGCTACTGTTTCTTATTAGACACCCGCTATGTTACTTATACAAAAACATCTGTAAGTAGCTACTGTTTCTTATTAGACACCCACTATGTTTCTTATACAAAAACATCAATAAGTAGCTACTGTTTATTATTAGACACCCGCTATGTTACTTATACAAAAACATCTGTAAGTAACTACTGTTTCTTATTAGACACCCGCTATGTTATTTATACAAAAACATCAATAAGTAGCTACTGTTTATTATTAGACACCCGCTATGTTACTTATACAAAAAACATCTGTAAGTAGCTACTGTTTCTTATTAGACACCCGCTATGTTATTTATGCAAAAACATCTATAAGTAGCTACTGTTTCTTATTAGACACCCGCTATGTTACTTATACAAAAACATCTGTAAGTAGCTACTGTTTCTTATTAGACACCCGCTATGCTACGTATACAAAAAGATCTGTAAGTAGCTACTGTTTCTTATTAGACACCCGCTATGTTACTGATACAAAAACATCAATAAGTAGTTACTGTTTCTTATTAGACACCGGCTATGTTACTTATACAAAAACATCTATAAGTAGCTACTGTTTCTTATTAGACACCCGCTATGTTACTTATGCAAAAACATCTATAAGTAGTTACTGTTTCTTATTAGACACCCGCTATGTTACTTATACAAAAACATCTATAAGTAGCTACTGTTTCTTATTAGAAACCCGCTATGTTACTTATACAAAAACATCTGTAAGTAACTACTGTTTCTTATTAGACGTCCGCTATGTTACTTATGCAAAAACATCTATAAGTATCTACAGTTTCTTATTAGACACCCGCTATGTTACTTATACAAAAACATCTATAAGTAGCTACTGTTTCTTATTAGACACCCGCTATGTTACTTATACAAAAACATCTGTAAGTAGCTACTGTTTCTTATTAGAAACCCACTAAGTTTCTTATACAAAAACATCAATAAGTAGCTACTGTTTATTATTAGACACCCGCTATGTTACTTATACAAAAACATCTGTCAGTAGCTACTGTTTCTTATTAGACACCCGCTATGTTACTTATGCAAAAACATCTGTAGTAGCTACTGTTTCTTATTAGACACCCGCTATGTTACTTATACAAAAACATCTATAAGTAGCTACTGTTTCTTATTAGACACCCGCTATGTTACTTATACAAAAAAATCTACAAGTAGTTACTGTTTCTTATTAGACACCCGCTATGTTACTTATACAAAAACATCTATAAGTAGCTACTGTTTCTTATTAGACACCCGCTATGTTACTTATACAAAAACATCTATAAGTAGCTACTGTTTCTTATTAGACACCCGCTATGGTACTTATACAAATACATCAATAAGTAGCTACTGTTTCTGATTAGAAACCCGCTATGTTACTTTTACAAAAACATCTGTAAGTAGCTACTGTTTCTTATTAGACACCCGCTATGTTACTTATGCAAAAACATCTATAAGTAGCTACTGTTTCTTATTAGACACCCGCTATGTTACCAATGCACAAACATCTGTAAGTAGCTACCGTTTCTTATTAGACACCCGCTATGTTACTTATACAAAAAGATCTGTAAGTAGCTACTGTTTCTTATTAGACACCCGCAATGTTACTTATACAAAAACATCTATTAGTAGCTACTGTTTCTTATTAGACACCCGCTATGTTACTTATACAAAAACATCTGTAAGTAGCTACCGTTTCTTATTAGACACCCACTATGTTATTTATACAAAAACACCTGTAAGTAGCTACTGTTTCTTATTAGACACCCGCTATGTTACGTATACAAAAACATCAATAAGTAGTTACTATTTCTTATTAGACACCCGCTATGTTACTTATGCAAAAACATCTATAAGTAGCTACTGTTTCTAATTAGACACCCGCTATGTTACTTATGCAAAAACGTCTATAAGTAGCTACTGTTTCTTATTAGACACCCGCTATGTTACTTATACAAAAACATCTGTAAGTAGCTTCTGTTTCTTATTAGACATCCACTATGTTACTTATACAAAAACATCTATAAGTAAATACTGTCTCTTATTAGACACCCACTATGTTACTTATACAAAAACATCTATAAGTAACTACTGTCTCTTATTAGACACCCACTATGTTACTTATACAAAAACATCTATAAGTAGCTACTGTTTCTTATTAGACACCCGCTATGTTACTTATACAAAAAAATCTATAAGTAGTTACTGTTTCTTATTAGACACCCACTATGTTACTTATACAAAAACATCTGTAAGTAGCTACTGTTTCTTATTAGACACCCGCTATGTTACTTATACAAAAACATCTGTAAGTAGCTACTGTTTCTTATTAGACACCCGCTATGTTACTTATACAAAAACATCTATAAGTAACTACTGTTTCTTATTAGACACCCGCTATGTTACTTATACAAATACATCAATAAGTAGCTACTGTTTCTTATTAGACACCCGCTATGTTACTTATACAAAAAACATCTGTAAGTAGCTACTGTTTCTTATTAGACACCCGCTATGTTACTTATGCAAAAACATCTATAAGTAGCTACTGTTTCTTATTAGACACCCGCTATGTTACTTATACAAAAACATCTGTAAGTAGCTACTGTTTCTTATTAGACACCCGCTATGCTACGTATACAAAAAGATCTGTAAGTAGCTACTGTTTCTTATTAGACACCCGCTATGTTACTGATACAAAAACATCAATAAGTAGTTACTGTTTCTTATTAGACACCGGCTATGTTACTTATACAAAAACATCTATAAGTAGCTACTGTTTCTTATTAGACACCCGCTATGTTACTTATGCAAAAACATCTATAAGTAGTTACTGTTTCTTATTAGACACCCGCTATGTTACTTATACAAAAACATCTATAAGTAGCTACTGTTTCTTATTAGAAACCCGCTATGTTACTTATACAAAAACATCTGTAAGTAACTACTGTTTCTTATTAGACGTCCGCTATGTTACTTATGTAAAAACATCTATAAGTATCTACAGTTTCTTATTAGACACCCGCTATGTTACTTATACAAAAACATCTATAAGTAGCTACTGTTTCTTATTAGACACCCGCTATGTTACTTATACAAAAACATCTGTAAGTAGCTACTGTTTCTTATTAGAAACCCACTAAGTTTCTTATACAAAAACATCAATAAGTAGCTACTGTTTATTATTAGACACCCGCTATGTTACTTATACAAAAACATCTGTCAGTAGCTACTGTTTCTTATTAGACACCCGCTATGTTACTTATGCAAAAACATCTGTAGTAGCTACTGTTTCTTATTAGACACCCGCTATGTTACTTATACAAAAACATCTATAAGTAGCTACTGTTTCTTATTAGACACCCGCTATGTTACTTATACAAAAACATCTACAAGTAGTTACTGTTTCTTATTAGACACCCGCTATGTTACTTATACAAAAACATCTATAAGTAGCTACTGTTTCTTATTAGACACCCGCTATGTTACTTATACAAAAACATCTATAAGTAGCTACTGTTTCTTATTAGAAACCCGCTATGTTACTTATACACAAACATCTGTAAATAGCTACTGTTTCTTATTAGACACCCGCTATGTTACTTATACAAAAACATCTGTAAATAGCTACTGTTTCTTATTAGACACCCGCTATGTTACTTATACAAAAACATCTATAAGTAACTACTGTTTCTTATTAGACACCCGCAATGATACTTATACAAAAACATCTGTAAGTAGCTATTGTTTCTTATTAGACACCCGCTATGATACTTATACAAAAACATCTATAAGTAGCTACTGTTTCTTATTAGACACCCGCTATGTTACGTATACAAAAACATCTATAAGTAGCTACTGTTTCTTATTAGAAACCCGCTATGTTACTTATACAAAAACATCTGTAAGTAGCTACTGTTTCTTATTAGACACCCACTATGTTACTTATATAAAAACATCTATAAGTAGCTACTGTTTCTTATTAGACACCCGCTATGTTACGTATACAAAAAACATCTATAAGTAGCTACTGTTTCTTATTAGACACCCGCTATGTTATTTATGCAAAAACATCTAGAAGTAGCTACTGTTTCTTATTAGACACCCACTATGTTACTTATGCAAAAACATCTATAAGTAGTTACTGTTTCTTATTAGACACCCGCAATGTTACTTATACAAAAACATCTGTAAGTAGCTACTGTTTCTTATTAGACACCCACTATGTTACTTATGCAAAAACATCTGTAAATAGCTACTGTTTCTTATTAGACACCCGCTATGTTACTTATACAAAAACATCTGTAAGTAGCTACTGTTTCTTATTAGACATCCACTATGTTACTTATACAAAAACATCTGTAAGTAGCTACTGTTTCTTATTAGACACCCGCTATGTTACTTATACAAAAACATCTGTAAGTAGCTACTGTTTCGTATTAGACACCCGCTATGTTACTTATACAAAAACATCTATATTTAGCTACGGTTTCTTATTAGACACCCGCTATGTTACTTATACAAAAACATCTATAAGTAGCTACTGATTCTTATTAGACACCCGCTATGTTACTTATACAAAAACATCTGTAAGTAGCTACTGTTTCTTATTAGACACCCACTATGTTTCTTATACAAAAACATCAATAAGTAGCTACTGTTTATTATTAGACACCCGCTATGTTACTTATACAAAAACATCTGTAAGTAACTACTGTTTCTTATTAGACACCCGCTATGTTATTTATACAAAAACATCTGTAAGTAGCTACTGTTTCTTATTAGACACCCGCCATGTTACTTATACAAAAACATCTATTAGTAGCTACTGTTTCTTATTAGACACCAGCTATGTTACTTATACAAAAACATCTGTAAGTAGCTACTGTTTCTTATTAGACACCCGCAATGTTACTTATACAAAAACATCAATAAGTAGTTATTGTTTCTTATTAGACACCCGCTATGTTACGTATACAAACACATCTATATAGTAGCTACTGTTTCTTATTAGACACCCGCTATGTTACTTATACAAAAACATCTGTAAGTAGCTACTGTTTCTTATTAGACACCCGCTATGTTACTTTTACAAAAACATCTGTAAGTAGTTACTGTTTCTTATTAGACACCCGCTATGTTACCAATGCACAAACATCTGTAAGTAGCTACCGTTTCTTATTAGACACCCGCTATGTTACTTATACAAAAAGATCTGTAAGTAGCTACTGTTTCTTATTAGACACCCGCAATGTTACTTATACAAAAACATCTATTAGTAGCTACTGTTTCTTATTAGACACCCGCTATGTTACTTATACAAAAACATCTGTAAGTAGCTACCGTTTCTTATTAGACACCCACTATGTTATTTATACAAAAACACCTGTAAGTAGCTACTGTTTCTTATTAGACACCCGCTATGTTACGTATACAAAAACATCAATAAGTAGTTACTATTTCTTATTAGACACCCGCTATGTTACTTATGCAAAAACATCTATAAGTAGCTACTGTTTCTAATTAGACACCCGCTATGTTACTTATGCAAAAACGTCTATAAGTAGCTACTGTTTCTTATTAGACACCCGCTATGTTACTTATACAAAAACATCTGTAAGTAGCTTCTGTTTCTTATTAGACATCCACTATGCTACTTATACAAAAACATCTATAAGTAACTACTGTCTCTTATTAGACACCCGCTATGTTACTTATACAAAAACATCTATAAGTAACTACTGTCTCTTATTAGACACCCACTATGTTACTTATACAAAAACATCTATAAGTAGCTACTGTTTCTTATTAGACACCCGCTATGTTACTTATACAAAAAAATCTATAAGTAGTTACTGTTTCTTATTAGACACCCACTATGTTACTTATACAAAAACATCTGTAAGTAGCTACTGTTTCTTATTAGACACCCGCTATGTTACTTATACAAAAACATCTGTAAGTAGCTACTGTTTCTTATTAGACACCCGCTATGTTACTTATACAAAAACATCTATAAGTAACTACTGTTTCTTATTAGACACCCGCTATGTTACTTATACAAATACATCAATAAGTAGCTACTGTTTCTTATTAGACACCCGCTATGTTACTTATACAAAAAACATCTGTAAGTAGCTACTGTTTCTTATTAGACACCCGCTATGTTACTTATGCAAAAACATCTATAAGTAGCTACTGTTTCTTATTAGACACCCGCTATGTTACTTATACGAAAACATCTGTAAGTAGCTACTGTTTCTTATTAGACACCCGCTATGCTACGTATACAAAAAGATCTGTAAGTAGCTACTGTTTCTTATTAGACACCCGCTATGTTACTGATACAAAAACATCAATAAGTAGTTACTGTTTCTTATTAGACACCGGCTATGTTACTTATACAAAAACATCTATAAGTAGCTACTGTTTCTTATTAGACACCCGCTATGTTACTTATGCAAAAACATCTATAAGTAGTTACTGTTTCTTATTAGACACCCGCTATGTTACTTATACAAAAACATCTATAAGTAGCTACAGTTTCTTATTAGAAACCCGCTATGTTACTTATACAAAAACATCTGTAAGTAACTACTGTTTCTTATTAGACGTCCGCTATGTTACTTATGCAAAAACATCTATAAGTATCTACAGTTTCTTCTTAGACACCCGCTATGTTACTTATACAAAAACATCTATAAGTAGCTACTGTTTCTTATTAGACACCCGCTATGTTACTTATACAAAAACATCAATAAGTAGCTACTGTTTCTTATTAGAAACCCACTAAGTTTCTTATACAAAAACATCAATAAGTAGCTACTGTTTATTATTAGACACCCGCTATGTTACTTATACAAAAACATCTGTCAGTAGCTACTGTTTCTTATTAGACACCCGCTATGTTACTTATGCAAAAACATCTGTAGTAGCTACTGTTTCTTATTAGACACCCGCTATGTTACTTATACAAAAACATCTATAAGTAGCTACTGTTTCTTATTAGACACCCGCTATGTTACTTATACAAAAACATCTACAAGTAGTTACTGTTTCTTATTAGACACCCCCTATGTTACTTATACAAAAACATCTATTAGTAGCTACTGTTTCTTATTAGACACCCGCTATGTTACTTATACAAAAACATCTATAAGTAGCTACTATTTCTTATTAGAAACCCGCTATGTTACTTATACACAAACATCTGTAAATAGCTACTGTTTCTTATTAGACACCCGCTATGTTACTTATACAAAAACATCTGTAAATAGCTACTGTTTCTTATTAGACACCCGCTATGTTACTTATACAAAAACATCTATAAGTAACTACTGTTTCTTATTAGACACCCGCAATGATACTTATACAAAAACATCTGTAAGTAGCTACTGTTTCTTATTAGACACCCGCTATGCTACGTATACAAAAAGATATGTAAGTAGCTACTGTTTCTTATTAGACATCCACTATGTTATTTATACAAAAACATCTGTAAGTAGCTACTGTTTCTTATTAGACACCCGCTATGTTACTTATACAAAAACATCTATAAGTAGCTACTGTTTCTTATTAGACACCCGCTATGTTACTTATGCAAAAACATCTATAAGTAGCTACTGTTTCTTATTAGACACCCGCTATGTTACTTATACAAAAACATCTGTAAGTAGCTACTGTTTCTTATTAGACACCCGCTATGCTACGTATACAAAAAGATATGTAAGTAGCTACTGTTTCTTATTAGACACCCGCTATGTTACTGATACAAAAACATCAATAAGTAGTTACTGTTTCTTATTAGACACCGGCTATGTTACTTATACAAAAACATCTATAAGTAGCTACTGTTTCTTATTAGACACCCGCTATGTTACTTATGCAAAAACATCTATAAGTAGTTACTGTTTCTTATTAGAAACCCGCTATTTTACTTATACAAAAACATCTATAAGTAGCTACTGTTTCTTATTAGAAACCCGCTATGTTACTTATACAAAAACATCTGTAAGTAACTACTGTTTCTTATTAGACGTCCGCTATGTTACTTATGCAAAAACATCTATAAGTATCTACAGTTTCTTATTAGACACCCGCTATGTTACTTATACAAAAACATCTATAAGTAGCTACTGTTTCTTATTAGACACCCGCTATGTTACTTATACAAAAACATCTGTAAGTAGCTACTGTTTCTTATTAGAAACCCACTAAGTTTCTTATACAAAAACATCAATAAGTAGCTACTGATTATTATTAGACACCCGCTATGTTACTTATACAAAAACATCTGTCAGTAGCTACTGTTTCTTATTAGACACCCACTATGTTACTTATGCAAAAACATCTGTAGTAGCTACTGTTTCTTATTAGACACCCGCTATGTTACTTATACAAAAACATCTATAAGTAGCTACTGTTTCTTATTAGACACCCGCTATGTTACTTATACAAAAACATCTACAAGTAGTTACTGTTTCTTATTAGACACCCGCTATGTTACTTATACAAAAACATCTATAAGTAGCTACTGTTTCTTATTAGACACCCGCTATGTTACTTATACAAAAACATCTGTAAATAGCTACTGTTTCTTATTAGACACCCGCTATGTTACTTATACAAAAACATCTATAAGTAACTACTGTTTCTTATTAGACACCCGCAATGATACTTATACAAAAACATCTGTAAGTAGCTACTGTTTCTTATTAGACACCCGCTATGTTACTTATACAAAAACATCTATATGTAGCTACTGTTTCTTATTAGACACCCGCTATGTTACGTATACAAAAACATCTATAAGTAGCTACTGTTTCTTATTAGAAACCCGCTATGTTACTTATACAAAAACATCTGTAAGTAGCTACTGTTTCTTATTAGACACCCGCTATGTTACTTATATAAAAACATCTATAAGTAGCTACTGTTTCTTATTAGACACCAGCTATCTTACGTATACAGAAACATCTATTAGTAGTTACTGTTTCTTATTAGACACCCGCTATGTTACTTATACAAAAACATCTATAAGTAGCTACTGTTTCTTATTAGACACCCGCTATGTTACTTATGCAAAAACATCTATAAGTAGTTACTGTTTCTTATTAGAAACCCGCTATGTTACTTATACAAAAACATCTATAAGTAGCTACTGTTTCTTATTAGAAACCCGCTATGTTACTTATACAAAAACATCTGTAAGTAACTACTGTTTCTTATTAGACGTCCGCTATGTTACTTATGCAAAAACATCTATAAGTATCTACAGTTTCTTATTAGACACCCGCTATGTTACTTATACAAAAACATCTATAAGTAGCTACTGTTTCTTATTAGACACCCGCTATGTTACTTATACAAAAACATCTGTAAGTAGCTACTGTTTCTTATTAGAAACCCACTAAGTTTCTTATACAAAAACATCAATAAGTAGCTACTGATTATTATTAGACACCCGCTATGTTACTTATACAAAAACATCTGTCAGTAGCTACTGTTTCTTATTAGACACCCACTATGTTACTTATGCAAAAACATCTGTAGTAGCTACTGTTTCTTATTAGACACCCGCTATGTTACTTATACAAAAACATCTATAAGTAGCTACTGTTTCTTATTAGACACCCGCTATGTTACTTATACAAAAGCATCTACAAGTAGTTACTGTTTCTTATTAGACACCCGCTATGTTACTTATACAAAAACATCTATAAGTAGCTACTGTTTCTTATTAGACACCCGCTATGTTACTTATACAAAAACATCTGTAAATAGCTACTGTTTCTTATTAGACACCCGCTATGTTACTTATACAAAAACATCTATAAGTAACTACTGTTTCTTATTAGACACCCGCAATGATACTTATACAAAAACATCTGTAAGTAGCTACTGTTTCTTATTAGACACCCGCTATGTTACTTATACAAAAACATCTATATGTAGCTACTGTTTCTTATTAGACACCCGCTATGTTACGTATACAAAAACATCTATAAGTAGCTACTGTTTCTTATTAGAAACCCGCTATGTTACTTATACAAAAACATCTGTAAGTAGCTACTGTTTCTTATTAGACACCCGCTATGTTACTTATATAAAAACATCTATAAGTAGCTACTGTTTCTTATTAGACACCAGCTATCTTACGTATACAGAAACATCTATTAGTAGTTACTGTTTCTTATTAGACACCCGCTATGTTACTTATACACAAACATCTGTAAATAGCTACTCTTTCTTATTAGACACCCGCTATGTTACTTATACAAAAACATCTATAAGTAGCTACTGTTTCTTATTAGAAACCCGCTATGTTACGTATACAAAAACATCTATGAGTAGTTACTGTTTCTTATTAGACACCCGCTATGTTACTTATACAAAAACATCTATAAGTAGCTACTGTTTCTTATTAGAAACCCGCTATGTTACTTATACACAAACATCTGTAAATAGCTACTGTTTCTTATTAGACACCCGCTATGTTACTTATACAAAAACATCTATAAATAGCTACTGTTTCTTATTAGACACCCGCTATGTTATTTATACAAAAACATCTGTAAGTAACTACTGTTTCTTATTAGACACCCGCTATGTTACTTATACAAAAACATCTATAAGTAGTTACTGTTTCTTATTAGACACCCGCTATATTACTTATACAAAAACATCTATAAGTAGCTACTGTTTCTTATTAGATACCCGCTATGTTACGTATACAAAAAACATCTATAAGTAGCTACTGTTTCTTATTAGACACCCGCTATGTTATTTATGCAAAAACATCTAGAAGTAGCTACTGTTTCTTATTAGACACCCGCTATGTTACTTATACAAAAACATCTATAAGTAGTTACTGTTTCTTATTAGACACCCACTATGTTACTTATACAAAAACATCTGTAAGTAGCTACTGTTTCTTATTAGACACCCGCTATGTTACTTATACAAAAACATCTGTAAGTTGCTACTGTTTCTTATTAGACACCCGCTATGTTACTTATACAAAAACATCTATAAGTAACTACTGTTTCTTATTAGACACCCGCTATGTTACTTATACAAATACATCAATAAGTAGCTACTGTTTCTTATTAGACACCCGCTATGTTACTTATGCAAAAACATCTATAAGTAGTTACTGTTTCTTATTAGACACCCGCTATGTTACTTATACAAAAACATCTATAAGTAGCTACTGTTTCTTATTAGAAACCCGCTATGTTACTTATACAAAAACATCTGTAAGTAACTACTGTTTCTTATTAGACGTCCGCTATGTTACTTATGCAAAAACATCTATAAGTATCTACAGTTTCTTATTAGACACCCGCTATGTTACTTATACAAAAACATTTATAAGTAGCTACTGTTTCTTATTAGACACCCGCTATGTTACTTATACAAAAACATCTGTAAGTAGCTACTGTTTCTTATTAGAAACCCACTAAGTTTCTTATACAAAAACATCAATAAGAAGCTACTGTTTATTATTACACACCCGCTTTGTTACTTATACAAAAACATCTGTCAGTAGCTACTGTTTCGTATTAGACACCCGCTATGTTACTTATGCAAAAACATCTGTAGTAGCTACTGTTTCTTATTAGACACCCGCTATGTTACTTATACAAAAACATCTATAAGTAGCTACTGTTTCTTATTAGACACCCGCTATGTTACTTATACAAAAACATCTACAAGTAGTTACTGTTTCTTATTAGACACCCGCTATGTTACTTATACAAAAACATCTATAAGTAGCTACTGTTTCTTATTAGACACCCGCTATGTTACTTATACAAAAACATCTATAAGTAGCTACTGTTTCTTATTAGAAACCCGCTATGTTACTTATACACAAACATCTGTAAATAGCTACTGTTTCTTATTAGACACCCGCTATGTTACTTATACAAAAACATCTGTAAATAGCTACTGTTTCTTATTAGACACCCGCTATGTTACTTATACAAAAACATCTATAAGTAACTACTGTTTCTTATTAGACACCCGCAATGATACTTATACAAAAACATCTGTAAGTAGCTACTGTTTCTTATTAGACACCCGCTATGTTACTTATACAAAAACATCTATAAGTAGCTACTGTTTCTTATTAGACACCCGCTATGTTACGTATACAAAAACGTCTATAAGTAGCTACTGTTTCTTATTAGAAACCCGCTATGTTACTTATACAAAAACATCTGTAAGTAGCTACTGTTTCTTATTAGACACCCGCTATGTTACTTATATAAAAACATCTATAAGTAGCTACTGTTTCTTATTAGACACCCGCTATCTTACGTATACAGAAACATCTATTAGTAGTTACTGTTTCTTATTAGACACCCGCTATGTTACTTATTCAAAAACATCTATAAGTAGCTACTGTTTCTTATTAGAAACCCGCTATGTTACGTATACAAAAACATCTATGAGTAGTTACTGTTTCTTATTAGACACCCGCTATGTTACTTATACAAAAACATCTATAAGTAGCTACTGTTTCTTATTAGAAACCCGCTATGTTACTTATACACAAACATCTGTAAATAGCTACTCTTTCTTATTAGACACCCGCTATGTTACTTATACAAAAACATCTATAAATAGCTACTGTTTCTTATTAGACACCCGCTATGTTATTTATACAAAAACATCTGTAAGTAACTACTGTTTCTTATTAGACACCCGCTATGTTACTTATACAAAAACATCTATAAGTAGTTACTGTTTCTTATTAGACACCCGCTATATTACTTATACAAAAACATCTATAAGTAGCTACTGTTTCTTATTAGATACCCGCTATGTTACGTATACAAAAAACATCTATAAGTAGCTACTGTTTCTTATTAGACACCCGCTATGTTATTTATGCAAAAACATCTAGAAGTAGCTACTGTTTCTTATTAGACACCCACTATGTTACTTATGCAAAAACATCTATAAGTAGTTACTGTTTCTTATTAGACACCCGCAATGTTACTTATACAAAAACATCTGTAAGTAGCTACTGTTTCTTATTACACACCCACTATGTTACTTATGCAAAAACATCTGTAAATAGCTACTGTTTCTTATTAGACACCCGCTATGTTACTTATACAAAAACATCTGTAAGTAGCTACTGTTTCTTATTAGACATCCACTATGTTACTTATACAAAAACATCTGTAAGTAGCTACTGTTTCTTATTAGACACCCGCTATGTTACTTATGCAAAAACATCTGTAAGTAGCTACTGTTTCGTATTAGACACCCGCTATGTTACTTATACAAAAACATCTATAATTAGCTACGGTTTCTTATTAGACACCCGCTATGTTACTTATACAAAAACATCTATAAGTAGCTACTGTTTCTTATTAGACACCCGCTATGTTACTTATACAAAAACATCTGTAAGTAGCTACTCTTTCTTATTAGACACCCACTATGTTTCTTATACAAAAACATCAATAAGTAGCTACTGTTTCTTATTAGACACCCGCTATGTTACTTATGCAAAAACATCTATAAGTAGTTACTGTTTCTTATTAGACACCCGCTATGTTACTTATACAAAAACATCTATAAGTAGCTACTGTTTCTTATTAGAAACCCGCTATGTTACTTATACAAAAACATCTGTAAGTAACTACTGTTTCTTATTAGACGTCCGCTATGTTACTTATGCAAAAACATCTATAAGTATCTACAGTTTCTTATTAGACACCCGCTATGTTACTTATACAAAAACATTTATAAGTAGCTACTGTTTCTTATTAGACACCCGCTATGTTACTTATACAAAAACATCTGTAAGTAGCTACTGTTTCTTATTAGAAACCCACTAAGTTTCTTATACAAAAACATCAATAAGAAGCTACTGTTTATTATTACACACCCGCTTTGTTACTTATACAAAAACATCTGTCAGTAGCTACTGTTTCGTATTAGACACCCGCTATGTTACTTATGCAAAAACATCTGTAGTAGCTACTGTTTCTTATTAGACACCCGCTATGTTACTTATACAAAAACATCTATAAGTAGCTACTGTTTCTTATTAGACACCCGCTATGTTACTTATACAAAAACATCTACAAGTAGTTACTGTTTCTTATTAGACACCCGCTATGTTACTTATACAAAAACATCTATAAGTAGCTACTGTTTCTTATTAGACACCCGCTATGTTACTTATACAAAAACATCTATAAGTAGCTACTGTTTCTTATTAGAAACCCGCTATGTTACTTATACACAAACATCTGTAAATAGCTACTGTTTCTTATTAGACACCCGCTATGTTACTTATACAAAAACATCTGTAAATAGCTACTGTTTCTTATTAGACACCCGCTATGTTACTTATACAAAAACATCTATAAGTAACTACTGTTTCTTATTAGACACCCGCAATGATACTTATACAAAAACATCTGTAAGTAGCTACTGTTTCTTATTAGACACCCGCTATGTTACTTATACAAAAACATCTATAAGTAGCTACTGTTTCTTATTAGACACCCGCTATGTTACGTATACAAAAACGTCTATAAGTAGCTACTGTTTCTTATTAGAAACCCGCTATGTTACTTATACAAAAACATCTGTAAGTAGCTACTGTTTCTTATTAGACACCCGCTATGTTACTTATATAAAAACATCTATAAGTAGCTACTGTTTCTTATTAGACACCCGCTATCTTACGTATACAGAAACATCTATTAGTAGTTACTGTTTCTTATTAGACACCCGCTATGTTACTTATTCAAAAACATCTATAAGTAGCTACTGTTTCTTATTAGAAACCCGCTATGTTACGTATACAAAAACATCTATGAGTAGTTACTGTTTCTTATTAGACACCCGCTATGTTACTTATACAAAAACATCTATAAGTAGCTACTGTTTCTTATTAGAAACCCGCTATGTTACTTATACACAGACATCTGTAAATAGCTACTCTTTCTTATTAGACACCCGCTATGTTACTTATACAAAAACATCTATAAATAGCTACTGTTTCTTATTAGACACCCGCTATGTTATTTATACAAAAACATCTGTAAGTAACTACTGTTTCTTATTAGACACCCGCTATGTTACTTATACAAAAACATCTATAAGTAGTTACTGTTTCTTATTAGACACCCGCTATATTACTTATACAAAAACATCTATAAGTAGCTACTGTTTCTTATTAGATACCCGCTATGTTACGTATACAAAAAACATCTATAAGTAGCTACTGTTTCTTATTAGACACCCGCTATGTTATTTATGCAAAAACATCTAGAAGTAGCTACTGTTTCTTATTAGACACCCACTATGTTACTTATGCAAAAACATCTATAAGTAGTTACTGTTTCTTATTAGACACCCGCAATGTTACTTATACAAAAACATCTGTAAGTAGCTACTGTTTCTTATTAGACACCCACTATGTTACTTATGCAAAAACATCTGTAAATAGCTACTGTTTCTTATTAGACACCCGCTATGTTACTTATACAAAAACATCTGTAAGTAGCTACTGTTTCTTATTAGACATCCACTATGTTACTTATACAAAAACATCTGTAAGTAGCTACTGTTTCTTATTAGACACCCGCTATGTTACTTATGCAAAAACATCTGTAAGTAGCTACTGTTTCGTATTAGACACCCGCTATGTTACTTATACAAAAACATCTATAATTAGCTACGGTTTCTTATTAGACACCCGCTATGTTACTTATACAAAAACATCTATAAGTAGCTACTGTTTCTTATTAGACACCCGCTATGTTACTTATACAAAAACATCTGTAAGTAGCTACTCTTTCTTATTAGACACCCACTATGTTTCTTATACAAAAACATCAATAAGTAGCTACTGTTTATTATTAGACACCCGCTATGTTACTTATACAAAAACATCTGTAAGTAACTACTGTTTCTTATTAGACACCCGCTATGTTATTTATACAAAAACATCTGTAAGTAGCTACTGTTTCTTATTAGACACCCGCCATGTTACTTATACAAAAACATCTATTAGTAGCTACTGTTTCTTATTAGACACCCGCTATGTTACTTATACAAAAACATCTGTTAGTAGCTACTGTTTCTTATTAGACACCCGCAATGTTACTTATACAAAAACATCAATAAGTAGTTACTGTTTCTTATTAGACACCCGCTATGTTACGTATACAAACACATTTATATAGTAGCTACTGTTTCTTATTAGACACCCGCTATGTTACTTATACAAAAACATCTGTAAGTAGCTACTGTTTCTTATTAGACATCCACTATGTTACTTATACAAAAACATCTGTAAGTAGCTACTGTTTCTTATTAGACACCCGCTATGTTACTTATGCAAAAACATCTGTAAGTAGCTACTGTTTCGTATTAGACACCCGCTATGTTACTTATACAAAAACATCTATAATTAGCTACGGTTTCTTATTAGACACCCGCTATGTTACTTATACAAAAACATCTATAAGTAGCTACTGTTTCTTATTAGACACCCGCTATGTTACTTATACAAAAACATCTGTAAGTAGCTACTCTTTCTTATTAGACACCCACTATGTTTCTTATACAAAAACATCAATAAGTAGCTACTGTTTATTATTAGACACCCGCTATGTTACTTATACAAAAACATCTGTAAGTAACTACTGTTTCTTATTAGACACCCGCTATGTTATTTATACAAAAACATCTGTGAGTAGCTACTGTTTCTTATTAGACACCCGCCATGTTACTTATACAAAAACATCTATTAGTAGCTACTGTTTCTTATTAGACACCCGCTATGTTACTTATACAAAAACATCTGTTAGTAGCTACTGTTTCTTATTAGACACCCGCAATGTTACTTATACAAAAACATCAATAAGTAGTTACTGTTTCTTATTAGACACCCGCTATGTTACGTATACAAACACATCTATATAGTAGCTACTGTTTCTTATTAGACACCCGCTATGTTACTTATACAAAAACATCTGTAAGTAGCTACTGTTTCTTATTAGACACCCGCTATGTTACTTATACAAAAACATCTATAAGTAGCTACTGTTTCTTATTAGACACCCGCTATGGTACTTATACAAATACATCAATAAGTAGCTACTGCTTCTGATTAGAAACCCGCTATGTTACTTTTACAAAAACATCTGTAAGTAGCTACTGTTTCTTATTAGACACCCGCTATCTTACTTATGCAAAAACATCTATAAGTAGCTACTGTTTCTTATTAGACACCCGCTATGTTACCAATGCACAAACATCTGTAAGTAGCTACCGTTTCTTATTAGACACCCGCTATGTTACTTATACAAAAAGATCTGTAAGTAGCTACTGTTTCTTATTAGACACCCGCAATGTTACTTATACAAAAACATCTATTAGTAGCTACTGTTTCTTATTAGACACCCGCTATGTTACTTATACAAAAACATCTGTAAGTAGCTACCGTTTCTTATTAGACACCCACTATGTTATTTATACAAAAACACCTGTAAGTAGCTACTGTTTCTTATTAGACACCCGCTATGTTACGTATACAAAAACATCAATAAGTAGTTACTATTTCTTATTAGACACCCGCTATGTTACTTATGCAAAAACATCTATAAGTAGCTACTGTTTCTAATTAGACACCCGCTATGTTACTTATGCAAAAACGTCTATAAGTAGCTACTGTTTCTTATTAGACACCCGCTATGTTACTTATACAAAAACATCTGTAAGTAGCTTCTGTTTCTTATTAGACATCCACTATGTTACTTATACAAAAACATCTATAAGTAACTACTGTCTCTTATTAGACACCCACTATGTTACTTATACAAAAACATCTAGAAGTAACTACTGTCTCTTATTAGACACCCACTATGTTACTTATACAAAAACATCTATAAGTAGCTACTGTTTCTTATTAGAAACCCGCTATGTTACTTATACACAAACATCTGTAAATAGCTACTCTTTCTTATTAGACACCCGCTATGTTACTTATACAAAAACATCTATAAATAGCTACTGTTTCTTATTAGACACCCGCTATGTTATTTATACAAAAACATCTGTAAGTAACTACTGTTTCTTATTAGACACCCGCTATGTTACTTATACAAAAACATCTATAAGTAGTTACTGTTTCTTATTAGACACCCGCTATATTACTTATACAAAAACATCTATAAGTAGCTACTGTTTCTTATTAGATACCCGCTATGTTACGTATACAAAAAACATCTATAAGTAGCTACTGTTTCTTATTAGACACCCGCTATGTTATTTATGCAAAAACATCTAGAAGTAGCTACTGTTTCTTATTAGACACCCACTATGTTACTTATGCAAAAACATCTATAAGTAGTTACTGTTTCTTATTAGACACCCGCAATGTTACTTATACAAAAACATCTGTAAGTAGCTACTGTTTCTTATTAGACACCCACTATGTTACTTATGCAAAAACATCTGTAAATAGCTACTGTTTCTTATTAGACACCCGCTATGTTACTTATACAAAAACATCTGTAAGTAGCTACTGTTTCTTATTAGACATCCACTATGTTACTTATACAAAAACATCTGTAAGTAGCTACTGTTTCTTATTAGACACCCGCTATGTTACTTATGCAAAAACATCTGTAAGTAGCTACTGTTTCGTATTAGACACCCGCTATGTTACTTATACAAAAACATCTATAATTAGCTACGGTTTCTTATTAGACACCCGCTATGTTACTTATACAAAAACATCTATAAGTAGCTACTGTTTCTTATTAGACACCCGCTATGTTACTTATACAAAAACATCTGTAAGTAGCTACTCTTTCTTATTAGACACCCACTATGTTTCTTATACAAAAACATCAATAAGTAGCTACTGTTTATTATTAGACACCCGCTATGTTACTTATACAAAAACATCTGTAAGTAACTACTGTTTCTTATTAGACACCCGCTATGTTATTTATACAAAAACATCTGTAAGTAGCTACTGTTTCTTATTAGACACCCGCCATGTTACTTATACAAAAACATCTATTAGTAGCTACTGTTTCTTATTAGACACCCGCTATGTTACTTATACAAAAACATCTGTTAGTAGCTACTGTTTCTTATTAGACACCCGCAATGTTACTTATACAAAAACATCAATAAGTAGTTACTGTTTCTTATTAGACACCCGCTATGTTACGTATACAAACACATCTATATAGTAGCTACTGTTTCTTATTAGACACCCGCTATGTTACTTATACAAAAACATCTGTAAGTAGCTACTGTTTCTTATTAGACATCCACTATGTTACTTATACAAAAACATCTGTAAGTAGCTACTGTTTCTTATTAGACACCCGCTATGTTACTTATGCAAAAACATCTGTAAGTAGCTACTGTTTCGTATTAGACACCCGCTATGTTACTTATACAAAAACATCTATAATTAGCTACGGTTTCTTATTAGACACCCGCTATGTTACTTATACAAAAACATCTATAAGTAGCTACTGTTTCTTATTAGACACCCGCTATGTTACTTATACAAAAACATCTGTAAGTAGCTACTCTTTCTTATTAGACACCCACTATGTTTCTTATACAAAAACATCAATAAGTAGCTACTGTTTATTATTAGACACCCGCTATGTTACTTATACAAAAACATCTGTAAGTAACTACTGTTTCTTATTAGACACCCGCTATGTTATTTATACAAAAACATCTGTAAGTAGCTACTGTTTCTTATTAGACACCCGCCATGTTACTTATACAAAAACATCTATTAGTAGCTACTGTTTCTTATTAGACACCCGCTATGTTACTTATACAAAAACATCTGTTAGTAGCTACTGTTTCTTATTAGACACCCGCAATGTTACTTATACAAAAACATCAATAAGTAGTTACTGTTTCTTATTAGACACCCGCTATGTTACGTATACAAACACATCTATATAGTAGCTACTGTTTCTTATTAGACACCCGCTATGTTACTTATACAAAAACATCTGTAAGTAGCTACTGTTTCTTATTAGACACCCGCTATGTTACTTATACAAAAACATCTATAAGTAGCTACTGTTTCTTATTAGACACCCGCTATGGTACTTATACAAATACATCAATAAGTAGCTACTGCTTCTGATTAGAAACCCGCTATGTTACTTTTACAAAAACATCTGTAAGTAGCTACTGTTTCTTATTAGACACCCGCTATCTTACTTATGCAAAAACATCTATAAGTAGCTACTGTTTCTTATTAGACACCCGCTATGTTACCAATGCACAAACATCTGTAAGTAGCTACCGTTTCTTATTAGACACCCGCTATGTTATTTATACAAAAAGATCTGTAAGTAGCTACTGTTTCTTATTAGACACCCGCAATGTTACTTATACAAAAACATCTATTAGTAGCTACTGTTTCTTATTAGACACCCGCTATGTTACTTATACAAAAACATCTGTAAGTAGCTACCGTTTCTTATTAGACACCCACTATGTTATTTATACAAAAACACCTGTAAGTAGCTACTGTTTCTTATTAGACACCCGCTATGTTACGTATACAAAAACATCAATAAGTAGTTACTATTTCTTATTAGACACCCGCTATGTTACTTATGCAAAAACATCTATAAGTAGCTACTGTTTCTAATTAGACACCCGCTATGTTACTTATGCAAAAACGTCTATAAGTAGCTACTGTTTCTTATTAGACACCCGCTATGTTACTTATACAAAAACATCTGTAAGTAGCTTCTGTTTCTTATTAGACATCCACTATGTTACTTATACAAAAACATCTATAAGTAACTACTGTCTCTTATTAGACACCCACTATGTTACTTATACAAAAACATCTAGAAGTAACTACTGTCTCTTATTAGACACCCACTATGTTACTTATACAAAAACATCTATAAGTAGCTACTGTTTCTTATTAGACACCCGCTATGTTACTTATACAAAAAAATCTATAAGTAGCTACTGTTTCTTATTAGACACCCGCTATGTTACGTATACAAAAACGTCTATAAGTAGCTACTGTTTCTTATTAGAAACCCGCTATGTTACTTATACAAAAACATCTGTAAGTAGCTACTGTTTCTTATTAGACACCCGCTATGTTACTTATATAAAAACATCTATAAGTAGCTACTGTTTCTTATTAGACACCCGCTATCTTACGTATACAGAAACATCTATTAGTAGTTACTGTTTCTTATTAGACACCCGCTATGTTACTTATTCAAAAACATCTATAAGTAGCTACTGTTTCTTATTAGAAACCCGCTATGTTACGTATACAAAAACATCTATGAGTAGTTACTGTTTCTTATTAGACACCCGCTATGTTACTTATACAAAAACATCTATAAGTAGCTACTGTTTCTTATTAGAAACCCGCTATGTTACTTATACACAAACATCTGTAAATAGCTACTCTTTCTTATTAGACACCCGCTATGTTACTTATACAAAAACATCTATAAATAGCTACTGTTTCTTATTAGACACCCGCTATGTTATTTATACAAAAACATCTGTAAGTAACTACTGTTTCTTATTAGACACCCGCTATGTTACTTATACAAAAACATCTATAAGTAGTTACTGTTTCTTATTAGACACCCGCTATATTACTTATACAAAAACATCTATAAGTAGCTACTGTTTCTTATTAGATACCCGCTATGTTACGTATACAAAAAACATCTATAAGTAGCTACTGTTTCTTATTAGACACCCGCTATGTTATTTATGCAAAAACATCTAGAAGTAGCTACTGTTTCTTATTAGACACCCACTATGTTACTTATGCAAAAACATCTATAAGTAGTTACTGTTTCTTATTAGACACCCGCAATGTTACTTATACAAAAACATCTGTAAGTAGCTACTGTTTCTTATTAGACACCCACTATGTTACTTATGCAAAAACATCTGTAAATAGCTACTGTTTCTTATTAGACACCCGCTATGTTACTTATACAAAAACATCTGTAAGTAGCTACTGTTTCTTATTAGACATCCACTATGTTACTTATACAAAAACATCTGTAAGTAGCTACTGTTTCTTATTAGACACCCGCTATGTTACTTATGCAAAAACATCTGTAAGTAGCTACTGTTTCGTATTAGACACCCGCTATGTTACTTATACAAAAACATCTATAATTAGCTACGGTTTCTTATTAGACACCCGCTATGTTACTTATACAAAAACATCTATAAGTAGCTACTGTTTCTTATTAGACACCCGCTATGTTACTTATACAAAAACATCTGTAAGTAGCTACTCTTTCTTATTAGACACCCACTATGTTTCTTATACAAAAACATCAATAAGTAGCTACTGTTTATTATTAGACACCCGCTATGTTACTTATACAAAAACATCTGTAAGTAACTACTGTTTCTTATTAGACACCCGCTATGTTATTTATACAAAAACATCTGTAAGTAGCTACTGTTTCTTATTAGACACCCGCCATGTTACTTATACAAAAACATCTATTAGTAGCTACTGTTTCTTATTAGACACCCGCTATGTTACTTATACAAAAACATCTGTTAGTAGCTACTGTTTCTTATTAGACACCCGCAATGTTACTTATACAAAAACATCAATAAGTAGTTACTGTTTCTTATTAGACACCCGCTATGTTACGTATACAAACACATCTATATAGTAGCTACTGTTTCTTATTAGACACCCGCTATGTTACTTATACAAAAACATCTGTAAGTAGCTACTGTTTCTTATTAGACATCCACTATGTTACTTATACAAAAACATCTGTAAGTAGCTACTGTTTCTTATTAGACACCCGCTATGTTACTTATGCAAAAACATCTGTAAGTAGCTACTGTTTCGTATTAGACACCCGCTATGTTACTTATACAAAAACATCTATAATTAGCTACGGTTTCTTATTAGACACCCGCTATGTTACTTATACAAAAACATCTATAAGTAGCTACTGTTTCTTATTAGACACCCGCTATGTTACTTATACAAAAACATCTGTAAGTAGCTACTCTTTCTTATTAGACACCCACTATGTTTCTTATACAAAAACATCAATAAGTAGCTACTGTTTATTATTAGACACCCGCTATGTTACTTATACAAAAACATCTGTAAGTAACTACTGTTTCTTATTAGACACCCGCTATGTTATTTATACAAAAACATCTGTAAGTAGCTACTGTTTCTTATTAGACACCCGCCATGTTACTTATACAAAAACATCTATTAGTAGCTACTGTTTCTTATTAGACACCCGCTATGTTACTTATACAAAAACATCTGTTAGTAGCTACTGTTTCTTATTAGACACCCGCAATGTTACTTATACAAAAACATCAATAAGTAGTTACTGTTTCTTATTAGACACCCGCTATGTTACGTATACAAACACATCTATATAGTAGCTACTGTTTCTTATTAGACACCCGCTATGTTACTTATACAAAAACATCTGTAAGTAGCTACTGTTTCTTATTAGACACCCGCTATGTTACTTATACAAAAACATCTATAAGTAGCTACTGTTTCTTATTAGACACCCGCTATGGTACTTATACAAATACATCAATAAGTAGCTACTGCTTCTGATTAGAAACCCGCTATGTTACTTTTACAAAAACATCTGTAAGTAGCTACTGTTTCTTATTAGACACCCGCTATCTTACTTATGCAAAAACATCTATAAGTAGCTACTGTTTCTTATTAGACACCCGCTATGTTACCAATGCACAAACATCTGTAAGTAGCTACCGTTTCTTATTAGACACCCGCTATGTTACTTATACAAAAAGATCTGTAAGTAGCTACTGTTTCTTATTAGACACCCGCAATGTTACTTATACAAAAACATCTATTAGTAGCTACTGTTTCTTATTAGACACCCGCTATGTTACTTATACAAAAACATCTGTAAGTAGCTACCGTTTCTTATTAGACACCCACTATGTTATTTATACAAAAACACCTGTAAGTAGCTACTGTTTCTTATTAGACACCCGCTATGTTACGTATACAAAAACATCAATAAGTAGTTACTATTTCTTATTAGACACCCGCTATGTTACTTATGCAAAAACATCTATAAGTAGCTACTGTTTCTAATTAGACACCCGCTATGTTACTTATGCAAAAACGTCTATAAGTAGCTACTGTTTCTTATTAGACACCCGCTATGTTACTTATACAAAAACATCTGTAAGTAGCTTCTGTTTCTTATTAGACATCCACTATGTTACTTATACAAAAACATCTATAAGTAACTACTGTCTCTTATTAGACACCCACTATGTTACTTATACAAAAACATCTAGAAGTAACTACTGTCTCTTATTAGACACCCACTATGTTACTTATACAAAAACATCTATAAGTAGCTACTGTTTCTTATTAGACACCCGCTATGTTACTTATACAAAAAAATCTATAAGTAGTTACTGTTTCTTATTAGACACCCACTATGTTACTTATACAAAAACATCTGTAAGTAGCTACTGTTTCTTATTAGACACCCGCTATGTTACTTATACAAAAACATCTGTAAGTAGCTACTGTTTCTTATTAGACACCCGCTATGTTACTTATACAAAAACATCTATAAGTAACTACTGTTTCTTATTAGACACCCGCTATGTTACTGATACAAATACATCAATAAGTAGCTACTGTTTCTTATTAGACACCCGCTATGTTACTTATACAAAAAACATCTGTAAGTAGCTACTGTTTCTTATTAGACACCCGCTATGTTACTTATGCAAAAACATCTATAAGTAGCTACTGTTTCTTATTAGACACCCGCTATGTTACTTATACAAAAACATCTGTAAGTAGCTACTGTTTCTTATTAGACACCCGCTATGCTACGTATACAAAAAGATCTGTAAGTAGCTACTGTTTCTTATTAGACACCCGCTATGTTACTGATACAAAAACATCAATAAGTAGTTACTGTTTCTTATTAGACACCGGCTATGTTACTTATACAAAAACATCTATAAGTAGCTACTGTTTCTTATTAGACACCCGCTATGTTACTTATGCAAAAACATCTATAAGTAGTTACTGTTTCTTATTAGACACCCGCTATGTTACTTATACAAAAACATCTATAAGTAGCTACTGTTTCTTATTAGAAACCCGCTATGTTACTTATACAAAAACATCTGTAAGTAACTACTGTTTCTTATTAGACGTCCGCTATGTTACTTATGCAAAAACATCTATAAGTATCTACTGTTTCTTATTAGACACCCGCTATGTTACTTAAACAAAAACATCTATAAGTAGCTACTGTTTCTTATTAGACACCCGCTATGTTACTTATACAAAAACATCTGTAAGTAGCTACTGTTTCTTATTAGAAACCCACTAAGTTTCTTATACAAAAACATCAATAAGTAGCTACTGTTTATTACTAGACACCCGCTATGTTACTTATACAAAAACATCTGTCAGTAGCTACTGTTTCTTATTAGACACCCGCTATGTTACTTATGCAAAAACATTTGTAGTAGCTACTGTTTCTTATTAGACACCCGCTATGTTACTTATACAAAAACATCTATAAGTAGCTACTGTTTCTTATTAGACACCCGCTATGTTACTTATACAAAAACATCTACAAGTAGTTACTGTTTCTTATTAGACACCCGCTATGTTACTTATACAAAAACATCTATAAATAGCTACTGTTTCTTATTAGACACCCGCTATGTTACTTATACAAAAACATCTATAAGTAGCTACTGTTTCTTATTAGAAACCCGCTATGTTACTTATACACAAACATCTGTAAATAGCTACTGTTTCTTATTAGACACCCGCTATGTTACTTATACAAAAACATCTGTAAATAGCTACTGTTTCTTATTAGACACCCGCTATGTTACTTATACAAAAACATCTGTAAGTAGCTACTGTTTCTTATTAGACACCCGCTATGCTACGTATACAAAAAGATCTGTAAGTAGCTACTGTTTCTTATTAGACACCCGCTATGTTACTGATACAAAAACATCAATAAGTAGTTACTGTTTCTTATTAGACACCGGCTATGTTACTTATACAAAAACATCTATAAGTAGCTACTGTTTCTTATTAGACACCCGCTATGTTACTTATGCAAAAACATCTATAAGTAGTTACTGTTTCTTATTAGACACCCGCTATGTTACTTATACAAAAACATCTATAAGTAGCTACTGTTTCTTATTAGAAACCCGCTATGTTACTTATACAAAAACATCTGTAAGTAACTACTGTTTCTTATTAGACGTCCGCTATGTTACTTATGCAAAAACATCTATAAGTATCTACTGTTTCTTATTAGACACCCGCTATGTTACTTAAACAAAAACATCTATAAGTAGCTACTGTTTCTTATTAGACACCCGCTATGTTACTTATACAAAAACATCTGTAAGTAGCTACTGTTTCTTATTAGAAACCCACTAAGTTTCTTATACAAAAACATCAATAAGTAGCTACTGTTTATTACTAGACACCCGCTATGTTACTTATACAAAAACATCTGTCAGTAGCTACTGTTTCTTATTAGACACCCGCTATGTTACTTATGCAAAAACATTTGTAGTAGCTACTGTTTCTTATTAGACACCCGCTATGTTACTTATACAAAAACATCTATAAGTAGCTACTGTTTCTTATTAGACACCCGCTATGTTACTTATACAAAAACATCTACAAGTAGTTACTGTTTCTTATTAGACACCCGCTATGTTACTTATACAAAAACATCTATAAATAGCTACTGTTTCTTATTAGACACCCGCTATGTTACTTATACAAAAACATCTATAAGTAGCTACTGTTTCTTATTAGAAACCCGCTATGTTACTTATACACAAACATCTGTAAATAGCTACTGTTTCTTATTAGACACCCGCTATGTTACTTATACAAACACATCTGTAAATAGCTACTGTTTCTTATTAGACACCCGCTATGTTACTTATACAAAAACATCTATAAGTAACTACTGTTTCTTATTAGACACCCGCAATGATACTTATACAAAAACATCTGTAAGTAGCTACTGTTTCTTATTAGACACCCGCTATGTTACTTATACAAAAACATCTATAAGTAGCTACTGTTTCTTATTAGACACCCGCTATGTTACGTATACAAAAACATCTATAAGTAGCTACTGTTTCTTATTAGAAACCCGCTATGTTACTTATACAAAAACATCTGTAAGTAGCTACTGTTTCTTATTAGACACCCGCTATGTTACTTATATAAAAACATCTATAAGTAGCTACTGTTTCTTATTAGACACCCGCTATCTTACGTATACAGAAACATCTATTAGTAGTTACTGTTTCTTATTAGACACCCGCTATGTTACTTATACAAAAACATCTATAAGTAGCTACTGTTTCTTATTAGAAACCCGCTATGTTACGTATACAAAAACATCTATGAGTAGTTACTGTTTCTTATTAGACACCCGCTATGTTACTTATACAAAAACATCTGTAAATAGCTACTGTTTCTTATTAGACACCCGCTATGTTACTTATACAAAAACATCTATAAATAGCTACTGTTTCTTATTAGACACCCGCTATGTTATTTATACAAAAACATCTGTAAGTAACTACTGTTTCTTATTAGACACCCGCTATGTTACTTATACAAAAACATCTATAAGTAGTTACTGTTTCTTATTAGACACCCGCTATATTACTTATACAAAAACATCTATAAGTAGCTACTGTTTCTTATTAGATACCCGCTATGTTACGTATACAAAAAACATCTATAAGTAGCTACTGTTTCTTATTAGACACCCGCTATGTTATTTATGCAAAAACATCTAGAAGTAGCTACTGTTTCTTATTAGACACCCACTATGTTACTTATGCAAAAACATCTATAAGTAGTTACTGTTTCTTATTAGACACCTGCAATGTTACTTATACAAAAACATCTGTAAGTAGCTACTGTTTCTTATTAGACACCCACTATGTTACTTATGCAAAAACATCTGTAAATAGCTACTGTTTCTTATTAGACACCCGCTATGTTACTTATACAAAAACATCTGTAAGTAGCTACTGTTTCTTATTAGACATCCACTATGTTACTTATACAAAAACATCTGTAAGTAGCTACCGTTTCTTATTAGACACCCACTATGTTATTTATACAAAAACACCTGTAAGTAGCTACTGTTTCTTATTAGACACCCGCTATGTTACGTATACAAAAACATCAATAAGTAGTTACTATTTCTTATTAGACACCCGCTATGTTACTTATGCAAAAACATCTATAAGTAGCTACTGTTTCTAATTAGACACCCGCTATGTTACTTATGCAAAAACGTCTATAAGTAGCTACTGTTTCTTATTAGACACCCGCTATGTTACTTATACAAAAACATCTGTAAGTAGCTTCTGTTTCTTATTAGACATCCACTATGTTACTTATACAAAAACATCTATAAGTAAATACTGTCTCTTATTAGACACCCACTATGTTACTTATACAAAAACATCTATAAGTAACTACTGTCTCTTATTAGACACCCACTATGTTACTTATACAAAAACATCTATAAGTAGCTACTGTTTCTTATTAGACACCCGCTATGTTACTTATACAAAAAAATCTATAAGTAGTTACTGTTTCTTATTAGACACCCACTATGTTACTTATACAAAAACATCTGTAAGTAGCTACTGTTTCTTATTAGACACCCGCTATGTTACTTATACAAAAACATCTGTAAGTAGCTACTGTTTCTTATTAGACACCCGCTATGTTACTTATACAAAAACATCTATAAGTAACTACTGTTTCTTATTAGACACCCGCTATGTTACTTATACAAATACATCAATAAGTAGCTACTGTTTCTTATTAGACACCCGCTATGTTACTTATGCAAAAAACATCTGTAAGTAGCTACTGTTTCTTATTAGACACCCGCTATGTTACTTATGCAAAAACATCTATAAGTAGCTACTGTTTCTTATTAGACACCCGCTATGTTACTTATACAAAAACATCTGTAAGTAGCTACTGTTTCTTATTAGACACCCGCTATGCTACGTATACAAAAAGATCTGTAAGTAGCTACTGTTTCTTATTAGACACCCGCTATGTTACTGATACAAAAACATCAATAAGTAGTTACTGTTTCTTATTAGACACCGGCTATGTTACTTATACAAAAACATCTATAAGTAGCTACTGTTTCTTATTAGACACCCGCTATGTTACTTATGCAAAAACATCTATAAGTAGTTACTGTTTCTTATTAGACACCCGCTATGTTACTTATACAAAAACATCTATAAGTAGCTACTGTTTCTTATTAGAAACCCGCTATGTTACTTATACAAAAACATCTGTAAGTAACTACTGTTTCTTATTAGACGTCCGCTATGTTACTTATGTAAAAACATCTATAAGTATCTACAGTTTCTTATTAGACACCCGCTATGTTACTTATACAAAAACATCTATAAGTAGCTACTGTTTCTTATTAGACACCCGCTATGTTACTTATACAAAAACATCTGTAAGTAGCTACTGTTTCTTATTAGAAACCCACTAAGTTTCTTATACAAAAACATCAATAAGTAGCTACTGTTTATTATTAGACACCCGCTATGTTACTTATACAAAAACATCTGTCAGTAGCTACTGTTTCTTATTAGACACCCGCTATGTTACTTATGCAAAAACATCTGTAGTAGCTACTGTTTCTTATTAGACACCCGCTATGTTACTTATACAAAAACATCTATAAGTAGCTACTGTTTCTTATTAGACACCCGCTATGTTACTTATACAAAAACATCTACAAGTAGTTACTGTTTCTTATTAGACACCCGCTATGTTACTTATACAAAAACATCTATAAGTAGCTACTGTTTCTTATTAGACACCCGCTATGTTACTTATACAAAAACATCTATAAGTAGCTACTGTTTCTTATTAGAAACCCGCTATGTTACTTATACACAAACATCTGTAAATAGCTACTGTTTCTTATTAGACACCCGCTATGTTACTTATACAAAAACATCTGTAAATAGCTACTGTTTCTTATTAGACACCCGCTATGTTACTTATACAAAAACATCTATAAGTAACTACTGTTTCTTATTAGACACCCGCAATGATACTTATACAAAAACATCTGTAAGTAGCTATTGTTTCTTATTAGACACCCGCTATGTTACTTATACAAAAACATCTATAAGTAGCTACTGTTTCTTATTAGACACCCGCTATGTTACGTATACAAAAACATCTATAAGTAGCTACTGTTTCTTATTAGAAACCCGCTATGTTACTTATACAAAAACATCTGTAAGTAGCTACTGTTTCTTATTAGACACCCACTATGTTACTTATATAAAAACATCTATAAGTAGCTACTGTTTCTTATTAGACACCCGCTATGTTACGTATACAAAAAACATCTATAAGTAGCTACTGTTTCTTATTAGACACCCGCTATGTTATTTATGCAAAAACATCTAGAAGTAGCTACTGTTTCTTATTAGACACCCACTATGTTACTTATGCAAAAACATCTATAAGTAGTTACTGTTTCTTATTAGACACCCGCAATGTTACTTATACAAAAACATCTGTAAGTAGCTACTGTTTCTTATTAGACACCCACTATGTTACTTATGCAAAAACATCTGTAAATAGCTACTGTTTCTTATTAGACACCCGCTATGTTACTTATACAAAAACATCTGTAAGTAGCTACTGTTTCTTATTAGACATCCACTATGTTACTTATACAAAAACATCTGTAAGTAGCT
Source organism: Bathymodiolus brooksi (assembly GCA_963680875.1). Classification (NCBI taxonomy): domain Eukaryota; kingdom Metazoa; phylum Mollusca; class Bivalvia; order Mytilida; family Modiolidae; genus Bathymodiolus; species Bathymodiolus brooksi. Next base: position 125,656,995 of record OY804575.1, read on the forward strand.
ACTGTTTCTTATTAGACACCCGCTATGTTACTTATACAAAAACATCTGTAAGTAGCTACTGTTTCGTATTAGACACCCGCTATGTTACTTATACAAAAACATCTATATTTAGCTACGGTTTCTTATTAGACACCCGCTATGTTACTTATACAAAAACATCTATAAGTAGCTACTGATTCTTATTAGACACCCGCTATGTTACTTATACAAAAACATCTGTAAGTAGCTACTGTTTCTTATTAGACACCCACTATGTTTCTTATACAAAAACATCAATAAGTAGCTACTGTTTATTATTAGACACCCGCTATGTTACTTATACAAAAACATCTGTAAGTAACTACTGTTTCTTATTAGACACCCGCTATGTTATTTATACAAAAACATCTGTAAGTAGCTACTGTTTCTTATTAGACACCCGCCATGTTACTTATACAAAAACATCTATTAGTAGCTACTGTTTCTTATTAGACACCCGCTATGTTACTTATACAAAAACATCTGTAAGTAGCTACTGTTTCTTATTAGACACCCGCAATGTTACTTATACAAAAACATCAATAAGTAGTTATTGTTTCTTATTAGACACCCGCTATGTTACGTATACAAACACATCTATATAGTAGCTACTGTTTCTTATTAGACACCCGCTATGTTACTTATACAAAAACATCTGTAAGTAGCTACTGTTTCTTATTAGACACCCGCTATGTTACTTTTACAAAAACATCTGTAAGTAGCTACAGTTTCTTATTAGACACCCGCTATGTTACTTATGCAAAAACATCTATAAGTAGCTACTGTTTCTTATTAGACACCCGCTATGTTACCAATGCACAAACATCTGTAAGTAGCTACCGTTTCTTATTAGACACCCGCTATGTTACTTATACAAAAAGATCTGTAAGTAGCTACTGTTTCTTATTAGACACCCGCAATGTTACTTATACAAAAACATCTATTAGTAGCTACTGTTTCTTATTAGACACCCGCTATGTTACTTATACAAAAACATCTGTAAGTAGCTACCGTTTCTTATTAGACACCCACTATGTTATTTATACAAAAACACCTGTAAGTAGCTACTGTTTCTTATTAGACACCCGCTATGTTACGTATACAAAAACATCAATAAGTAGTTACTATTTGTTATTAGACACCCGCTATGTTACTTATGCAAAAACATCTATAAGTAGCTACTGTTTCTAATTAGACACCCGCTATGTTACTTATGCAAAAACGTCTATAAGTAGCTACTGTTTCTTATTAGACACCCGCTATGTTACTTATACAAAAACATCTGTAAGTAGCTTCTGTTTCTTAATAGACATCCACTATGCTACTTATACAAAAACATCTATAAGTAACTACTGTCTCTTATTAGACACCCGCTATGTTACTTATACAAAAACATCTATAAGTAACTACTGTCTCTTATTAGACACCCACTATGTTACTTATACAAAAACATCTATAAGTAGCTACTGTTTCTTATTAGACACCCGCTATGTTACTTATACAAAAAAATCTATAAGTAGTTACTGTTTCTTATTAGACACCCACTATGTTACTTATACAAAAACATCTGTAAGTAGCTACTGTTTCTTATTAGACACCCGCTATGTTACTTATACAAAAACATCTGTAAGTAGCTACTGTTTCTTATTAGACACCCGCTATGTTACTTATACAAAAACATCTATAAGTAACTACTGTTTCTTATTAGACACCCGCTATGTTACTTATACAAATACATCAATAAGTAGCTACTGTTTCTTATTAGACACCCGCTATGTTACTTATACAAAAAACATCTGTAAGTAGCTACTGTTTCTTATTAGACACCCGCTATGTTACTTATGCAAAAACATCTATAAGTAGCTACTGTTTCTTATTAGACACCCGCTATGTTACTTATACAAAAACATCTGTAAGTAGCTACTGTTTCTTATTAGACACCCGCTATGCTACGTATACAAAAAGATCTGTAAGTAGCTACTGTTTCTTATTAGACACCCGCTATGTTACTGATACAAAAACATCAATAAGTAGTTACTGTTTCTTATTAGACACCGGCTATGTTACTTATACAAAAACATCTATAAGTAGCTACTGTTTCTTATTAGACACCCGCTATGTTACTTATGCAAAAACATCTATAAGTAGTTACTGTTTCTTATTAGACACCCGCTATGTTACTTATACAAAAACATCTATAAGTAGCTACAGTTTCTTATTAGAAACCCGCTATGTTACTTATACAAAAACATCTGTAAGTAACTACTGTTTCTTATTAGACGTCCGCTATGTTACTTATGCAAAAACATCTATAAGTATCTACAGTTTCTTATTAGACACCCGCTATGTTACTTATACAAAAACATCTATAAGTAGCTACTGTTTCTTATTAGACACCCGCTATGTTACTTATACAAAAACATCTGTAAGTAGCTACTGTTTCTTATTAGAAACCCACTAAGTTTCTTATACAAAAACATCAATAAGTAGCTACTGTTTATTATTAGACACCCGCTATGTTACTTATACAAAAACATCTGTCAGTAGCTACTGTTTCTTATTAGACACCCGCTATGTTACTTATGCAAAAACATCTGTAGTAGCTACTGTTTCTTATTAGACACCCGCTATGTTACTTATACAAAAACATCTATAAGTAGCTACTGTTTCTTATTAGACACCCGCTATGTTACTTATACAAAAACATCTACAAGTAGTTACTGTTTCTTATTAGACACCCCCTATGTTACTTATACAAAAACATCTATAAGTAGCTACTGTTTCTTATTAGACACCCGCTATGTTACTTATACAAAAACATCTATAAGTAGCTACTGTTTCTTATTAGAAACCCGTTATGTTACTTATACACAAACATCTGTAAATAGCTACTGTTTCTTATTAGACACCCGCTATGTTACTTATACAAAAACATCTGTAAATAGCTACTGTTTCTTATTAGACACCCGCTATGTTACTTATACAAAAACATCTATAAGTAACTACTGTTTCTTATTAGACACCCGCAATGATACTTATACAAAAACATCTGTAAGTAGCTACTGTTTCTTATTAGACACCCGCTATGCTACGTATACAAAAAGATATGTAAGTAGCTACTGTTTCTTATTAGACATCCACTATGTTATTTATACAAAAACATCTGTAAGTAGCTACTGTTTCTTATTAGACACCCGCTATGTTACTTATACAAAAACATCTATAAGTAGCTACTGTTTCTTATTAGACACCCGCTATGTTACTTATGCAAAAACATCTATAAGTAGCTACTGTTTCTTATTAGACACCCGCTATGTTACTTATACAAAAACATCTGTAAGTAGCTACTGTTTCTTATTAGACACCCGCTATGCTACGTATACAAAAAGATATGTAAGTAGCTACTGTTTCTTATTAGACACCCGCTATGTTACTGATACAAAAACATCAATAAGTAGTTACTGTTTCTTATTAGACACCGGCTATGTTACTTATACAAAAACATCTATAAGTAGCTACTGTTTCTTATTAGACACCCGCTATGTTACTTATGCAAAAACATCTATAAGTAGTTACTGTTTCTTATTAGAAACCCGCTATGTTACTTATACAAAAACATCTATAAGTAGCTACTGTTTCTTATTAGAAACCCGCTATGTTACTTATACAAAAACATCTGTAAGTAACTACTGTTTCTTATTAGACGTCCGCTATGTTACTTATGCAAAAACATCTATAAGTATCTACAGTTTCTTATTAGACACCCGCTATGTTACTTATACAAAAACATCTATAAGTAGCTACTGTTTCTTATTAGACACCCGCTATGTTACTTATACAAAAACATCTGTAAGTAGCTACTGTTTCTTATTAGAAACCCACTAAGTTTCTTATACAAAAACATCAATAAGTAGCTACTGATTATTATTAGACACCCGCTATGTTACTTATACAAAAACATCTGTCAGTAGCTACTGTTTCTTATTAGACACCCACTATGTTACTTATGCAAAAACATCTGTAGTAGCTACTGTTTCTTATTAGACACCCGCTATGTTACTTATACAAAAACATCTATAAGTAGCTACTGTTTCTTATTAGACACCCGCTATGTTACTTATACAAAAACATCTACAAGTAGTTACTGTTTCTTATTAGACACCCGCTATGTTACTTATACAAAAACATCTATAAGTAGCTACTGTTTCTTATTAGACACCCGCTATGTTACTTATACAAAAACATCTGTAAATAGCTACTGTTTCTTATTAGACACCCGCTATGTTACTTATACAAAAACATCTATAAGTAACTACTGTTTCTTATTAGACACCCGCAATGATACCTATACAAAAACATCTGTAAGTAGCTACTGTTTCTTATTAGACACCCGCTATGTTACTTATACAAAAACATCTATATGTAGCTACTGTTTCTTATTAGACACCCGCTATGTTACGTATACAAAAACATCTATAAGTAGCTACTGTTTCTTATTAGAAACCCGCTATGTTACTTATACAAAAACATCTGTAAGTAGCTACTGTTTCTTATTAGACACCCGCTATGTTACTTATATAAAAACATCTATAAGTAGCTACTGTTTCTTATTAGACACCCGCTATCTTACGTATACAGAAACATCTATTAGTAGTTACTGTTTCTTATTAGAAACCCGCTATGTTACGTATACAAAAACATCTATGAGTAGTTACTGTTTCTTATTAGACACCCGCTATGTTACTTATACAAAAACATCTATAAGTAGCTACTGTTTCTTATTAGAAACCCGCTATGTTACTTATACACAAACATCTGTAAATAGCTACTGTTTCTTATTAGACACCCGCTATGTTACTTATACAAAAACATCTATAAATAGCTACTGTTTCTTATTAGACACCCGCTATGTTATTTATACAAAAACATCTGTAAGTAACTACTGTTTCTTATTAGACACCCGCTATGTTACTTATACAAAAACATCTATAAGTAGTTACTGTTTCTTATTAGACACCCGCTATATTACTTATACAAAAACATCTATAAGTAGCTACTGTTTCTTATTAGATACCCGCTATGTTACGTATACAAAAAACATCTATAAGTAGCTACTGTTTCTTATTAGACACCCGCTATGTTATTTATGCAAAAACATCTAGAAGTAGCTACTGTTTCTTATTAGACACCCGCTATGTTACTTATACAAAAACATCTATAAGTAGTTACTGTGTCTTATTAGACACCCACTATGTTACTTATACAAAAACATCTGTAAGTAGCTACTGTTTCTTATTAGACACCCGCTATGTTACTTATACAAAAACATCTGTAAGTAGCTACTGTTTCTTATTAGACACCCGCTATGTTACTTATACAAAAACATCTATAAGTAACTACTGTTTCTTATTAGACACCCGCTATGTTACTTATACAAATACATCAATAAGTAGCTACTGTTTCTTATTAGACACCCGCTATGTTACTTATGCAAAAACATCTATAAGTAGTTACTGTTTCTTATTAGACACCCGCTATGTTACTTATACAAAAACATCTATAAGTAGCTACTGTTTCTTATTAGAAACCCGCTATGTTACTTATACAAAAACATCTGTAAGTAACTACTGTTTCTTATTAGACGTCCGCTATGTTACTTATGCAAAAACATCTATAAGTATCTACAGTTTCTTATTAGACACCCGCTATGTTACTTATACAAAAACATCTATAAGTAGCTACTGTTTCTTATTAGAAACCCGCTATGTTACTTATACAAAAACATCTGTAAGTAACTACTGTTTCTTATTAGACGTCCGCTATGTTACTTATGTAAAAACATCTATAAGTATCTACAGTTTCTTATTAGACACCCGCTATGTTACTTATACAAAAACATCTATAAGTAGCTACTGTTTCTTATTAGACACCCGCTATGTTACTTATACAAAAACATCTGTAAGTAGCTACTGTTTCTTATTAGAAACTCACTAAGTTTCTTATACAAAAACATCAATAAGTAGCTACTGTTTATTATTAGACACCCGCTATGTTACTTATACAAAAACATCTGTCAGTAGCTACTGTTTCTTATTAGACACCCGCTATGTTACTTATGCAAAAACATCTGTAGTAGCTACTGTTTCTTATTAGACACCCGCTATGTTACTTATACAAAAACATCTATAAGTAGCTACTGTTTCTTATTAGACACCCGCTATGTTACTTATACAAAAACATCTACAAGTAGTTACTGTTTCTTATTAGACACCCGCTATGTTACTTATACAAAAACATCTATAAGTAGCTACTGTTTCTTATTAGACACCCGCTATGTTACTTATACAAAAACATCTATAAGTAGCTACTGTTTCTTATTAGAAACCCGCTATGTTACTTATACACAAACATCTGTAAATAGCTACTGTTTCTTATTAGACACCCGCTATGTTACTTATACAAAAACATCTGTAAATAGCTACTGTTTCTTATTAGACACCCGCTATGTTACTTATACAAAAACATCTATAAGTAACTACTGTTTCTTATTAGACACCCGCAATGATACTTATACAAAAACATCTGTAAGTAGCTATTGTTTCTTATTAGACACCCGCTATGTTACTTATACAAAAACATCTATAAGTAGCTAATGTTTCTTATTAGACACCCGCTATGTTACGTATACAAAAACATCTATAAGTAGCTACTGTTTCTTATTAGAAACCCGCTATGTTACTTATACAAAAACATCTGTAAGTAGCTACTGTTTCTTATTAGACACCCACTATGTTACTTATATAAAAACATCTATAAGTAGCTACTGTTTCTTATTAGACACCCGCTATGTTACGTATACAAAAAACATCTATAAGTAGCTACTGTTTCTTATTAGACACCCGCTATGTTATTTATGCAAAAACATCTAGAAGTAGCTACTGTTTCTTATTAGACACCCACTATGTTACTTATGCAAAAACATCTATAAGTAGTTACTGTTTCTTATTAGACACCCGCAATGTTACTTATACAAAAACATCTGTAAGTAGCTACTGTTTCTTATTAGACACCCACTATGTTACTTATGCAAAAACATCTGTAAATAGCTACTGTTTCTTATTAGACACCCGCTATGTTACTTATACAAAAACATCTGTAAGTAGCTACTGTTTCTTATTAGACATCCACTATGTTACTTATACAAAAACATCTGTAAGTAGCTACTGTTTCTTATTAGACACCCGCTATGTTACTTATACAAAAACATCTGTAAGTAGCTACTGTTTCGTATTAGACACCCGCTATGTTACTTATACAAAAACATCTATATTTAGCTACGGTTTCTTATTAGACACCCGCTATGTTACTTATACAAAAACATCTATAAGTAGCTACTGATTCTTATTAGACACCCGCTATGTTACTTATACAAAAACATCTGTAAGTAGCTACTGTTTCTTATTAGACACCCACTATGTTTCTTATACAAAAACATCAATAAGTAGCTACTGTTTATTATTAGACACCCGCTATGTTACTTATACAAAAACATCTGTAAGTAACTACTGTTTCTTATTAGACACCCGCTATGTTATTTATACAAAAACATCTGTAAGTAGCTACTGTTTCTTATTAGACACCCGCCATGTTACTTATACAAAAACATCTATTAGTAGCTACTGTTTCTTATTAGACACCCGCTATGTTACTTATACAAAAACATCTGTAAGTAGCTACTGTTTCTTATTAGACACCCGCAATGTTACTTATACAAAAACATCAATAAGTAGTTATTGTTTCTTATTAGACACCCGCTATGTTACGTATACAAACACATCTATATAGTAGCTACTGTTTCTTATTAGACACCCGCTATGTTACTTATACAAAAACATCTGTAAGTAGCTACTGTTTCTTATTAGACACCCGCTATGTTACTTTTACAAAAACATCTGTAAGTAGCTACAGTTTCTTATTAGACACCCGCTATGTTACTTATGCAAAAACATCTATAAGTAGCTACTGTTTCTTATTAGACACCCGCTATGTTACCAATGCACAAACATCTGTAAGTAGCTACCGTTTCTTATTAGACACCCGCTATGTTACTTATACAAAAAGATCTGTAAGTAGCTACTGTTTCTTATTAGACACCCGCAATGTTACTTATACAAAAACATCTATTAGTAGCTACTGTTTCTTATTAGACACCCGCTATGTTACTTATACAAAAACATCTGTAAGTAGCTACCGTTTCTTATTAGACACCCACTATGTTATTTATACAAAAACACCTGTAAGTAGCTACTGTTTCTTATTAGACACCCGCTATGTTACGTATACAAAAACATCAATAAGTAGTTACTATTTGTTATTAGACACCCGCTATGTTACTTATGCAAAAACATCTATAAGTAGCTACTGTTTCTAATTAGACACCCGCTATGTTACTTATGCAAAAACGTCTATAAGTAGCTACTGTTTCTTATTAGACACCCGCTATGTTACTTATACAAAAACATCTGTAAGTAGCTTCTGTTTCTTAATAGACATCCACTATGCTACTTATACAAAAACATCTATAAGTAACTACTGTCTCTTATTAGACACCCGCTATGTTACTTATACAAAAACATCTATAAGTAACTACTGTCTCTTATTAGACACCCACTATGTTACTTATACAAAAACATCTATAAGTAGCTACTGTTTCTTATTAGACACCCGCTATGTTACTTATACAAAAAAATCTATAAGTAGTTACTGTTTCTTATTAGACACCCACTATGTTACTTATACAAAAACATCTGTAAGTAGCTACTGTTTCTTATTAGACACCCGCTATGTTACTTATACAAAAACATCTGTAAGTAGCTACTGTTTCTTATTAGACACCCGCTATGTTACTTATACAAAAACATCTATAAGTAACTACTGTTTCTTATTAGACACCCGCTATGTTACTTATACAAATACATCAATAAGTAGCTACTGTTTCTTATTAGACACCCGCTATGTTACTTATACAAAAAACATCTGTAAGTAGCTACTGTTTCTTATTAGACACCCGCTATGTTACTTATGCAAAAACATCTATAAGTAGCTACTGTTTCTTATTAGACACCCGCTATGTTACTTATACAAAAACATCTGTAAGTAGCTACTGTTTCTTATTAGACACCCGCTATGCTACGTATACAAAAAGATCTGTAAGTAGCTACTGTTTCTTATTAGACACCCGCTATGTTACTGATACAAAAACATCAATAAGTAGTTACTGTTTCTTATTAGACACCGGCTATGTTACTTATACAAAAACATCTATAAGTAGCTACTGTTTCTTATTAGACACCCGCTATGTTACTTATGCAAAAACATCTATAAGTAGTTACTGTTTCTTATTAGACACCCGCTATGTTACTTATACAAAAACATCTATAAGTAGCTACAGTTTCTTATTAGAAACCCGCTATGTTACTTATACAAAAACATCTGTAAGTAACTACTGTTTCTTATTAGACGTCCGCTATGTTACTTATGCAAAAACATCTATAAGTATCTACAGTTTCTTATTAGACACCCGCTATGTTACTTATACAAAAACATCTATAAGTAGCTACTGTTTCTTATTAGACACCCGCTATGTTACTTATACAAAAACATCTGTAAGTAGCTACTGTTTCTTATTAGAAACCCACTAAGTTTCTTATACAAAAACATCAATAAGTAGCTACTGTTTATTATTAGACACCCGCTATGTTACTTATACAAAAACATCTGTCAGTAGCTACTGTTTCTTATTAGACACCCGCTATGTTACTTATGCAAAAACATCTGTAGTAGCTACTGTTTCTTATTAGACACCCGCTATGTTACTTATACAAAAACATCTATAAGTAGCTACTGTTTCTTATTAGACACCCGCTATGTTACTTATACAAAAACATCTACAAGTAGTTACTGTTTCTTATTAGACACCCCCTATGTTACTTATACAAAAACATCTATAAGTAGCTACTGTTTCTTATTAGACACCCGCTATGTTACTTATACAAAAACATCTATAAGTAGCTACTGTTTCTTATTAGAAACCCGTTATGTTACTTATACACAAACATCTGTAAATAGCTACTGTTTCTTATTAGACACCCGCTATGTTACTTATACAAAAACATCTGTAAATAGCTACTGTTTCTTATTAGACACCCGCTATGTTACTTATACAAAAACATCTATAAGTAACTACTGTTTCTTATTAGACACCCGCAATGATACTTATACAAAAACATCTGTAAGTAGCTACTGTTTCTTATTAGACACCCGCTATGCTACGTATACAAAAAGATATGTAAGTAGCTACTGTTTCTTATTAGACATCCACTATGTTATTTATACAAAAACATCTGTAAGTAGCTACTGTTTCTTATTAGACACCCGCTATGTTACTTATACAAAAACATCTATAAGTAGCTACTGTTTCTTATTAGACACCCGCTATGTTACTTATGCAAAAACATCTATAAGTAGCTACTGTTTCTTATTAGACACCCGCTATGTTACTTATACAAAAACATCTGTAAGTAGCTACTGTTTCTTATTAGACACCCGCTATGCTACGTATACAAAAAGATATGTAAGTAGCTACTGTTTCTTATTAGACACCCGCTATGTTACTGATACAAAAACATCAATAAGTAGTTACTGTTTCTTATTAGACACCGGCTATGTTACTTATACAAAAACATCTATAAGTAGCTACTGTTTCTTATTAGACACCCGCTATGTTACTTATGCAAAAACATCTATAAGTAGTTACTGTTTCTTATTAGAAACCCGCTATGTTACTTATACAAAAACATCTATAAGTAGCTACTGTTTCTTATTAGAAACCCGCTATGTTACTTATACAAAAACATCTGTAAGTAACTACTGTTTCTTATTAGACGTCCGCTATGTTACTTATGCAAAAACATCTATAAGTATCTACAGTTTCTTATTAGACACCGGCTATGTTACTTATACAAAAACATCTATAAGTAGCTACTGTTTCTTATTAGACACCCGCTATGTTACTTATACAAAAACATCTGTAAGTAGCTACTGTTTCTTATTAGAAACCCACTAAGTTTCTTATACAAAAACATCAATAAGTAGCTACTGATTATTATTAGACACCCGCTATGTTACTTATACAAAAACATCTGTCAGTAGCTACTGTTTCTTATTAGACACCCACTATGTTACTTATGCAAAAACATCTGTAGTAGCTACTGTTTCTTATTAGACACCCGCTATGTTACTTATACAAAAACATCTATAAGTAGCTACTGTTTCTTATTAGACACCCGCTATGTTACTTATACAAAAACATCTACAAGTAGTTACTGTTTCTTATTAGACACCCGCTATGTTACTTATACAAAAACATCTATAAGTAGCTACTGTTTCTTATTAGACACCCGCTATGTTACTTATACAAAAACATCTGTAAATAGCTACTGTTTCTTATTAGACACCCGCTATGTTACTTATACAAAAACATCTATAAGTAACTACTGTTTCTTATTAGACACCCGCAATGATACTTATACAAAAACATCTGTAAGTAGCTACTGTTTCTTATTAGACACCCGCTATGTTACTTATACAAAAACATCTATATGTAGCTACTGTTTCTTATTAGACACCCGCTATGTTACGTATACAAAAACATCTATAAGTAGCTACTGTTTCTTATTAGAAACCCGCTATGTTACTTATACAAAAACATCTGTAAGTAGCTACTGTTTCTTATTAGACACCCGCTATGTTACTTATATAAAAACATCTATAAGTAGCTACTGTTTCTTATTAGACACCCGCTATCTTACGTATACAGAAACATCTATTAGTAGTTACTGTTTCTTATTAGACACCCGCTATGTTACTTATACAAAAACATCTATAAGTAGCTACTGTTTCTTATTAGAAACCCGCTATGTTACGTATACAAAAACATCTATGAGTAGTTACTGTTTCTTATTAGACACCCGCTATGTTACTTATACAAAAACATCTATAAGTAGCTACTGTTTCTTATTAGAAACCCGCTATGTTACTTATACACAAACATCTGTAAATAGCTACTGTTTCTTATTAGACACCCGCTATGTTACTTATACAAAAACATCTATAAATAGCTACTGTTTCTTATTAGACACCCGCTATGTTATTTATACAAAAACATCTGTAAGTAACTACTGTTTCTTATTAGACACCCGCTATGTTACTTATACAAAAACATCTATAAGTAGTTACTGTTTCTTATTAGACACCCGCTATATTACTTATACAAAAACATCTATAAGTAGCTACTGTTTCTTATTAGATACCCGCTATGTTACGTATACAAAAAACATCTATAAGTAGCTACTGTTTCTTATTAGACACCCGCTATGTTATTTATGCAAAAACATCTAGAAGTAGCTACTGTTTCTTATTAGACACCCGCTATGTTACTTATACAAAAACATCTATAAGTAGTTACTGTTTCTTATTAGACACCCACTATGTTACTTATACAAAAACATCTGTAAGTAGCTACTGTTTCTTATTAGACACCCGCTATGTTACTTATACAAAAACATCTGTAAGTAGCTACTGTTTCTTATTAGACACCCGCTATGTTACTTATACAAAAACATCTATAAGTAACTACTGTTTCTTATTAGACACCCGCTATGTTACTTATACAAATACATCAATAAGTAGCTACTGTTTCTTATTAGACACCCGCTATGTTACTTATGCAAAAACATCTATAAGTAGTTACTGTTTCTTATTAGACACCCGCTATGTTACTTATACAAAAACATCTATAAGTAGCTACTGTTTCTTATTAGAAACCCGCTATGTTACTTATACAAAAACATCTGTAAGTAACTACTGTTTCTTATTAGACGTCCGCTATGTTACTTATGCAAAAACATCTATAAGTATCTACAGTTTCTTATTAGACACCCGCTATGTTACTTATACAAAAACATCTATAAGTAGCTACTGTTTCTTATTAGACACCCGCTATGTTACTTATACAAAAACATCTGTAAGTAGCTACTGTTTCTTATTAGAAACCCACTAAGTTTCTTATACAAAAACATCAATAAGTAGCTACTGTTTATTATTACACACCCGCTTTGTTACTTATACAAAAACATCTGTCAGTAGCTACTGTTTCGTATTAGACACCCGCTATGTTACTTATGCAAAAACATCTGTAGTAGCTACTGTTTCTTATTAGACACCCGCTATGTTACTTATACAAAAACATCTATAAGTAGCTACTGTTTCTTATTAGACACCCGCTATGTTACTTATACAAAAACATCTACAAGTAGTTACTGTTTCTTATTAGACACCCGCTATGTTACTTATACAAAAACATCTATAAGTAGCTACTGTTTCTTATTAGACACCCGCTATGTTACTTATACAAAAACATCTATAAGTAGCTACTGTTTCTTATTAGAAACCCGCTATGTTACTTATACACAAACATCTGTAAATAGCTACTGTTTCTTATTAGACACCCGCTATGTTACTTATACAAAAACATCTGTAAATAGCTACTGTTTCTTATTAGACACCCGCTATGTTACTTATACAAAAACATCTATAAGTAACTACTGTTTCTTATTAGACACCCGCAATGATACTTATACAAAAACATCTGTAAGTAGCTACTGTTTCTTATTAGACACCCGCTATGTTACTTATACAAAAACATCTATAAGTAGCTACTGTTTCTTATTAGACACCCGCTATGTTACGTATACAAAAACGTCTATAAGTAGCTACTGTTTCTTATTAGAAACCCGCTATGTTACTTATACAAAAACATCTGTAAGTAGCTACTGTTTCTTATTAGACACCCGCTATGTTACTTATATAAAAACATCTATAAGTAGCTACTGTTTCTTATTAGACACCCGCTATCTTACGTATACAGAAACATCTATTAGTAGTTACTGTTTCTTATTAGACACCCGCTATGTTACTTATTCAAAAACATCTATAAGTAGCTACTGTTTCTTATTAGAAACCCGCTATGTTACGTATACAAAAACATCTATGAGTAGTTACTGTTTCTTATTAGACACCCGCTATGTTACTTATACAAAAACATCTATAAGTAGCTACTGTTTCTTATTAGAAACCCGCTATGTTACTTATACACAAACATCTGTAAATAGCTACTCTTTCTTATTAGACACCCGCTATGTTACTTATACAAAAACATCTATAAATAGCTACTGTTTCTTATTAGACACCCGCTATGTTATTTATACAAAAACATCTGTAAGTAACTACTGTTTCTTATTAGACACCCGCTATGTTACTTATACAAAAACATCTATAAGTAGTTACTGTTTCTTATTAGACACCCGCTATATTACTTATACAAAAACATCTATAAGTAGCTACTGTTTCTTATTAGATACCCGCTATGTTACGTATACAAAAAACATCTATAAGTAGCTACTGTTTCTTATTAGACACCCGCTATGTTATTTATGCAAAAACATCTAGAAGTAGCTACTGTTTCTTATTAGACACCCACTATGTTACTTATGCAAAAACATCTATAAGTAGTTACTGTTTCTTATTAGACACCCGCAATGTTACTTATACAAAAACATCTGTAAGTAGCTACTGTTTCTTATTAGACACCCACTATGTTACTTATGCAAAAACATCTGTAAATAGCTACTGTTTCTTATTAGACACCCGCTATGTTACTTATACAAAAACATCTGTAAGTAGCTACTGTTTCTTATTAGACATCCACTATGTTACTTATACAAAAACATCTGTAAGTAGCTACTGTTTCTTATTAGACACCCGCTATGTTACTTATACAAAAACATCTGTAAGTAGCTACTGTTTCGTATTAGACACCCGCTATGTTACTTATACAAAAACATCTATAATTAGCTACGGTTTC
This sequence comes from Bathymodiolus brooksi, assembly GCA_963680875.1. Taxonomy (NCBI): domain Eukaryota; kingdom Metazoa; phylum Mollusca; class Bivalvia; order Mytilida; family Modiolidae; genus Bathymodiolus; species Bathymodiolus brooksi. The sequence continues at coordinate 125,671,996 of OY804575.1, forward strand.
TTATTAGACACCCGCTATGTTACTTATACAAAAACATCTATAAGTAGCTACTGTTTCTTATTAGACACCCGCTATGTTACTTATACAAAAACATCTGTAAGTAGCTACTCTTTCTTATTAGACACCCACTATGTTTCTTATACAAAAACATCAATAAGTAGCTACTGTTTATTATTAGACACCCGCTATGTTACTTATACAAAAACATCTGTAAGTAACTACTGTTTCTTATTAGACACCCGCTATGTTATTTATACAAAAACATCTGTAAATAGCTACTGTTTCTTATTAGACACCCGCCATGTTACTTATACAAAAACATCTATTAGTAGCTACTGTTTCTTATTAGACACCCGCTATGTTACTTATACAAAAACATCTGTTAGTAGCTACTGTTTCTTATTAGACACCCGCAATGTTACTTATACAAAAACATCAATAAGTAGTTACTGTTTCTTATTAGACACCCGCTATGTTACGTATACAAACACATCTATATAGTAGCTACTGTTTCTTATTAGACACCCGCTATGTTACTTATACAAAAACATCTGTAAGTAGCTACTGTTTCTTATTAGACACCCGCTATGTTACTTATACAAAAACATCTATAAGTAGCTACTTTTTCTTATTAGACACCCGCTATGGTACTTATACAAATACATCAATAAGTAGCTACTGCTTCTGATTAGAAACCCGCTATGTTACTTTTACAAAAACATCTGTAAGTAGCTACTGTTTCTTATTAGACACCCGCTATCTTACTTATGCAAAAACATCTATAAGTAGCTACTGTTTCTTATTAGACACCCGCTATGTTACCAATGCACAAACATCTGTAAGTAGCTACCGTTTCTTATTAGACACCCGCTATGTTACTTATACAAAAAGATCTGTAAGTAGCTACTGTTTCTTATTAGACACCCGCAATGTTACTTATACAAAAACATCTATTAGTAGCTACTGTTTCTTATTAGACACCCGCTATGTTACTTATACAAAAACATCTGTAAGTAGCTACCGTTTCTTATTAGACACCCACTATGTTATTTATACAAAAACACCTGTAAGTAGCTACTGTTTATTATTAGACACCCGCTATGTTACGTATACAAAAACATCAATAAGTAGTTACTATTTCTTATTAGACACCCGCTATGTTACTTATGCAAAAACATCTATAAGTAGTTACTGTTTCTAATTAGACACCCGCTATGTTACTTATGCAAAAACGTCTATAAGTAGCTACTGTTTCTTATTAGACACCCGCTATGTTACTTATACAAAAACATCTGTAAGTAGCTTCTGTTTCTTATTAGACATCCACTATGTTACTTATACAAAAACATCTATAAGTAACTACTGTCTCTTATTAGACACCCACTATGTTACTTATACAAAAACATCTAGAAGTAACTACTGTCTCTTATTAGACACCCACTATGTTACTTATACAAAAACATCTATAAGTAGCTACTGTTTCTTATTAGACACCCGCTATGTTACTTATACAAAAACATCTGTAAGTAGCTACTGTTTCTTATTAGACACCCGCTATGTTACTTATACAAAAACATCTATAAGTAACTACTGTTTCTTATTAGACACCCGCTATGTTACTGATACAAATACATCAATAAGTAGCTACTGTTTCTTATTAGACACCCGCTATGTTACTTATACAAAAAAGATCTGTAAGTAGCTACTGTTTCTTATTAGACACCCGCTATGTTACTTATCAAAAACATCTATAAGTAGCTACTGTTTCTTATTAGACACCCGCTATGTTACTTATACAAAAACATCTGTAAGTAGCTACTGTTTCTTATTAGACACCCGCTATGCTACGTATACAAAAAGATCTGTAAGTAGCTACTGTTTCTTATTAGACACCCGCTATGTTACTGATACAAAAACATCAATAAGTAGTTACTGTTTCTTATTAGACACCGGCTATGTTACTTATACAAAAACATCTATAAGTAGCTACTGTTTCTTATTAGACACCCGCTATGTTACTTATGCAAAAACATCTATAAGTAGTTACTGTTTCTTATTAGACACCCGCTATGTTACTTATACAAAAACATCTATAAGTAGCTACTGTTTCTTATTAGAAACCCGCTATGTTACTTATACAAAAACATCTGTAAGTAACTACTGTTTCTTATTAGACGTCCGCTATGTTACTTATGCAAAAACATCTATAAGTATCTACTGTTTCTTATTAGACACCCGCTATGTTACTTATACAAAAACATCTATAAGTAGCTACTGTTTCTTATTAGACACCCGCTATGTTACTTATACAAAAACATCTGTAAGTAGCTACTGTTTCTTATTAGAAACCCACTAAGTTTCTTATACAAAAACATCAATAAGTAGCTACTGTTTATTACTAGACACCCGCTATGTTACTTATACAAAAACATCTGTCAGTAGCTACTGTTTCTTATTAGACACCCGCTATGTTACTTATGCAAAAACATTTGTAGTAGCTACTGTTTCTTATTAGACACCCGCTATGTTACTTATACAAAAACATCTATAAGTAGCTACTGTTTCTTATTAGACACCCGCTATGTTACTTATACAAAAACATCTACAAGTAGTTACTGTTTCTTATTAGACACCCGCTATGTTACTTATACAAAAACATCTATAAATAGCTACTGTTTCTTATTAGACACCCGCTATGTTACTTATACAAAAACATCTATAAGTAGCTACTGTTTCTTATTAGAAACCCGCTATGTTACTTATACACAAACATCTGTAAATAGCTACTGTTTCTTATTAGACACCCGCTATGTTACTTATACAAAAACATCTGTAAATAGCTACTGTTTCTTATTAGACACCCGCTATGTTACTTATACAAAAACATCTATAAGTAACTACTGTTTCTTATTAGACACCCGCAATGATACTTATACAAAAACATCTGTAAGTAGCTACTGTTTCTTATTAGACACCCGCTATGTTACTTATACAAAAACATCTATAAGTAGCTACTGTTTCTTATTAGACACCCGCTATGTTACGTATACAAAAACATCTATAAGTAGCTACTGTTTCTTATTAGAAACCCGCTATGTTACTTATACAAAAACATCTGTAAGTAGCTACTGTTTCTTATTAGACACCCGCTATGTTACTTATATAAAAACATCTATAAGTAGCTACTGTTTCTTATTAGACACCCGCTATCTTACGTATACAGAAACATCTATTAGTAGTTACTGTTTCTTATTAGACACCCGCTATGTTACTTATACAAAAACATCTATAAGTAGCTACTGTTTCTTATTAGAAACCCGCTATGTTACGTATACAAAAACATCTATGAGTAGTTACTGTTTCTTATTAGACACCCGCTATGTTATTTATACAAAAACATCTGTAAATAGCTACTGTTTCTTATTAGACACCCGCTATGTTACTTATACAAAAACATCTATAAATAGCTACTGTTTCTTATTAGACACCCGCTATGTTATTTATACAAAAACATCTGTAAGTAACTACTGTTTCTTATTAGACACCCGCTATGTTACTTATACAAAAACATCTATAAGTAGTTACTGTTTCTTATTAGACACCCGCTATATTACTTATACAAAAACATCTATAAGTAGCTACTGTTTCTTATTAGATACCCGCTATGTTACGTATACAAAAAACATCTATAAGTAGCTACTGTTTCTTATTAGACACCCGCTATGTTATTTATGCAAAAACATCTAGAAGTAGCTACTGTTTCTTATTAGACACCCACTATGTTACTTATGCAAAAACATCTATAAGTAGTTACTGTTTCTTATTAGACACCTGCAATGTTACTTATACAAAAACATCTGTAAGTAGCTACTGTTTCTTATTAGACACCCACTATGTTACTTATGCAAAAACATCTGTAAATAGCTACTGTTTCTTATTAGACACCCGCTATGTTACTTATACAAAAACATCTGTAAGTAGCTACTGTTTCTTATTAGACATCCACTATGTTACTTATACAAAAACATCTGTAAGTAGCTACTGTTTCTTATTAGACACCCGCTATGTTACTTATACAAAAACATCTGTAAGTAGCTACTCTTTCGTATTAGACACCCGCTATGTTACTTATACAAAAACATCTATAATTAGCTACGGTTTCTTATTAGACACCCGCTATGTTACTTATACAAAAACATCTATAAGTAGCTACTGTTTCTTATTAGACACCCGCTATGTTACTTATACAAAAACATCTGTAAGTAGCTACTGTTTCTTATTAGACACCCACTATGTTTCTTATACAAAAACATCAATAAGTAGCTACTGTTTATTATTAGACACCCGCTATGTTACTTATACAAAAACATCTATTAGTAGCTACTGTTTCTTATTAGACACCCGCTATGTTACTTATACAAAAACATCTGTAAGTAGCTACTGTTTCTTATTAGACACCCGCAATGTTACTTATACAAAAACATCAATAAGTAGTTACTGTTTCTTATTAGACACCCGCTATGTTACGTATACAAACACATCTATATAGTAGCTACTGTTTCTTATTAGACACCCGCTATGTTACTTATACAAAAACATCTGTAAGTAGCTACTGTTTCTTATTAGACACCCGCTATGTTACTTATACAAAAACATCTATAAGTAGCTACTGTTTCTTATTAGACACCCGCTATGGTACTTATACAAATACATTAATAAGTAGCTACTGTTTCTGATTAGAAACCCGCTATGTTACTTTTACAAAAACATCTGTAAGTAGCTACTGTTTCTTATTAGACACCCGCTATGTTACTTATGCAAAAACATCTATAAGTAGCTACTGTTTCTTATTAGACACCCGCTATGTTACCAATGCACAAACATCTGTAAGTAGCTACCGTTTCTTATTAGACACCCGCTATGTTACTTATACAAAAAGATCTGTAAGTAGCTACTGTTTCTTATTAGACACCCGCAATGTTACTTATACAAAAACATCTATTAGTAGCTACTGTTTCTTATTAGACACCCGCTATGTTACTTATACAAAAACATCTGTAAGTAGCTACCGTTTCTTATTAGACACCCACTATGTTATTTATACAAAAACACCTGTAAGTAGCTACTGTTTCTTATTAGACACCCGCTATGTTACGTATACAAAAACATCAATAAGTAGTTACTATTTCTTATTAGACACCCGCTATGTTACTTATGCAAAAACGTCTATAAGTAGCTACTGTTTCTTATTAGACACCCGCTATGTTACTTATACAAAAACATCTGTAAGTAGCTTCTGTTTCTTATTAGACATCCACTATGTTACTTATACAAAAACATCTATAAGTAACTACTGTCTCTTATTAGACACCCACTATGTTACTTATACAAAAACATCTATAAGTAACTACTGTCTCTTATTAGACACCCACTATATTACTTATACAAAAACATCTATAAGTAGCTACTGTTTCTTATTAGACACCCGCTATGTTACTTATACAAAAAAATCTGTAAGTAGCTACTGTTTCTTATTAGACACCCGCTATGTTACTTATACAAAAACATCTGTAAGTAGCTACTGTTTCTTATTAGACACCCGCTATGTTACTTATACAAAAACATCTATAAGTAACTACTGTTTCTTATTAGACACCCGCTATGTTACTTATACAAATACATCAATAAGTAGCTACTGTTTCTTATTAGACACCCACTATGTTACTTATACAAAAACATCTATAAGTAGTTACTGTTTCTTATTAGACACCCACTATGTTACTTATACAAAAACATCTGTAAGTAGCTACTGTTTCTTATTAGACACCCGCTATGTTACTTATACAAAAACATCTGTAAGTAGCTACTGTTTCTTATTAGACACCCGCTATGTTACTTATACAAAAACATCTATAAGTAACTACTGTTTCTTATTAGACACCCGCTATGTTACTTATACAAATACATCAATAAGTAGCTACTGTTTCTTATTAGACACCCGCTATGTTACTTATACAAAAAACATCTGTAAGTAGCTACTGTTTCTTATTAGACACCCGCTATGTTACTTATGCAAAAACATCTATAAGTAGCTACTGTTTCTTATTAGACACCCGCTATGTTACTTATACAAAAACATCTGTAAGTAGCTACTGTTTCTTATTAGACACCCGCTATGCTACGTATACAAAAAGATCTGTAAGTAGCTACTGTTTCTTATTAGACACCCGCTATGTTACTGATACAAAAACATCAATAAGTAGTTACTGTTTCTTATTAGACACCGGCTATGTTACTTATACAAAAACATCTATAAGTAGCTACTGTTTCTTATTAGACACCCGCTATGTTACTTATGCAAAAACATCTATAAGTAGTTACTGTTTCTTATTAGACACCCGCTATGTTACTTATACAAAAACATCTATAAGTAGCTACTGTTTCTAATAGAAACCCGCTATGTTACTTATACAAAAACATCTGTAAGTAACTACTGTTTCTTATTAGACGTCCGCTATGTTACTTATGCAAAAACATCTATAAGTATCTACAGTTTCTTATTAGACACCCGCTATGTTACTTATACAAAAACATCTATAAGTAGCTACTGTTTCTTATTAGACACCCGCTATGTTACTTATACAAAAACATCTGTAAGTAGCTACTGTTTCTTATTAGAAACCCACTAAGTTTCTTATACAAAAACATCAATAAGTAGCTACTGTTTATTATTAGACACCCGCTATGTTACTTATACAAAAACATCTGTCAGTAGCTACTGTTTCTTATTAGACACCCGCTATGTTACTTATGCAAAAACATCTGTAGTAGCTACTGTTTCTTATTAGAAACCCGCTATGTTACTTATACAAAAACATCTATAAGTAGCTACTGTTTCTTATTAGACACCCGCTATGTTACTTATACAAAAACATCTACAAGTAGTTACTGTTTCTTATTAGACACCCGCTATGTTACTTATACAAAAACATCTATAAGTAGCTACTGTTTCTTATTAGAAACCCGCTATGTTACGTATACAAAAACATCTATGAGTAGTTACTGTTTCTTATTAGACACCCGCTATGTTACTTATACAAAAACATCTATAAGTAGCTACTGTTTCTTATTAGAAACCCGCTATGTTACTTATACACAAACATCTGTAAATAGCTACTGTTTCTTATTAGACACCCGCTATGTTACTTATACAAAAACATCTATAAATAGCTACTGTTTCTTATTAGACACCCGCTATGTTATTTATACAAAAACATCTGTAAGTAACTACTGTTTCTTATTAGACACCCGCTATGTTACTTATACAAAAACATCTATAAGTAGTTACTGTTTCTTATTAGACACCCGCTATATTACTTATACAAAAACATCTATAAGTAGCTACTGTTTCTTATTAGATACCCGCTATGTTACGTATACAAAAAACATCTATAAGTAGCTACTGTTTCTTATTAGACACCCGCTATGTTATTTATGCAAAAACATCTAGAAGTAGCTACTGTTTCTTATTAGACACCCGCTATGTTACTTATGCAAAAACATCTATAAGTAGTTACTGTTTCTTATTAGACACCCGCAATGTTACTTATACAAAAACATCTGTAAGTAGCTACTGTTTCTTATTAGACACCCACTATGTTACTTATGCAAAAACATCTGTAAATAGCTACTGTTTCTTATTAGACACCCGCTATGTTACTTATACAAAAACATCTGTAAGTAGCTACTGTTTCTTATTAGACATCCACTATGTTACTTATACAAAAACATCTGTAAGTAGCTACTGTTTCTTATTAGACACCCGCTATGTTACTTATACAAAAACATCTATAAGTAGCTACTGTTTCTTATTAGACACCCGCTATGTTACTTATACAAATACATCAATAAGTAGCTACTGTTTCTGATTAGACACCCGCTATGTTACTTATACAAAAACATCTGTAAGTAGCTGCTGTTTCTTATTAGACACCCGCTATGTTACTTATGCAAAAACATCTATAAGTAGCTACTGTTTCTTATTAGACACCTGCTATGTTGCTTATGCAAAAACATCTGTAAGTAGCTACCGTTTCTTATTAGACACCCGCTATGTTACTTATACAAAAAGATCTGTAAGTAGCTACTGTTTCTTATTAGACACCCGCAATGTTACTTATACAAAAACATTTATTAGTAGCTACTGTTTCTTATTAGACACCCGCTATGTTACTTATGCAAAAACATCTGTAAGTAGCTACCGTTTCTTATTAGACACCCACTATGTTATTTATACAAAAACATCTGTAAGTAGCTACTGTTTCTTATTAGACATCCACTATGTTACTTATACAAAAACATCTGTAAGTAGCTACTGTTTCTTATTAGACACCCGCTATGTTACTTATACAAAAACATCTATAAGTAGCTACTGTTTCTTATTAAACACCCGCTATGTTACTTATACAAAAACATCTGTAAGTAGCTACTGTTTCTTATTAGACACCCGCTATGTTACTTATACAAAAACATCTGTAAGTAGCTACTATTTCTTATTTGACACCCGTTATGTTACTTATACAAAAACATCTGTAAGTATCTACTGTTTCTTATTAGACACCCGCTATGTTACTTATACAAAAAAATCTATAAGTAGTTACTGTTTCTTATTAGACACCCACTATGTTACTTATACAAAAACATCTGTAAGTAGCTACTATTTCTTATTAGACACCCGCTATGTTACTTATACAAAAACATCTGTAAGTAGCTACTGTTTCTTATTAGACACCCGCTATGTTACTTATACAAAAACATCTATAAGTAGCTACTGTTTCTTATTAGACACCCGCTATGTTACTTATACAAATACATCAATAAGTAGCTACTGTTTCTGATTAGACACCCGCCATGTTACTTATACAAAAACATCTGTAAGTAGCTACTGTTTCTTATTAGACACCCATTATGTTACTTATGCAAAAACATCTATAAGTAGTTACTGTTTCTTATTAGACACCCGCAATGTTACTTATACAAAAACATCTGTAAGTAGCTACTGTTTCTTATTAGACACCCACTATGTTACTTATGCAAAAACATCTGTAAATAGCTACTGTTTCTTATTAGACACCCGCTATGTTACTTATACAAAAACATCTGTAAGTAGCTACTGTTTCTTATTAGACATCCACTATGTTACTTATACAAAAACATCTGTAAGTAGCTACTGTTTCTTATTAGACACCCGCTATGTTACTTATACAAAAACATCTATAAGTAGCTACTGTTTCTTATTAAACACCCGCTATGTTACTTATACAAAAACATCTGTAAGTAGCTACTGTTTCTTATTAGACACCCGCTATGTTACTTATACAAAAACATCTGTAAGTAGCTACTATTTCTTATTAGACACCCACTATGTTACTTATACAAAAACATCTGTAAGTAGCTACTGTTTCTTATTAGACACCCGCTATGTTACTTATACAAAAACATCTATAAGTAGCTACTGTTTCTTATTAGACACCCGCTATGTTACTTATACAAATACATCAATAAGTAGCTACTGTTTCTGATTAGACACCCGCTATGTTACTTATACAAAAACATCTGTAAGTAGCTACTGTTTCTTATTAGACACCCGCTATGTTACTTATGCAAAAACATCTATAAGTAGCTACTGTTTCTTATTAGACACCTGCTATGTTACTTATGCAAAAACATCTGTAAGTAGCTACCGTTTCTTATTAGACACCCGCTATGTTACTTATACAAAAAGATCTGTAAGTAGCTACTGTTTCTTATTAGACACCCGCAATGTTACTTATACAAAAACATTTATTAGTAGCTACTGTTTCTTATTAGACACCCGCTATGTTACTTATGCAAAAACATCTGTAAGTAGCTACCGTTTCTTATTAGACACCCACTATGTTATTTATACAAAAACATCTGTAAGTAGCTACTGTTTCTTATTAGACATCCACTATGTTACTTATGCAAAAACATCTGTAAGTAGCTACTGTTTCTTATTAGACACCCGCTATGTTACTTATACAAAAACATCTATAAGTAGCTACTGTTTCTTATTAAACACCCGCTATGTTACTTATACAAAAACATCTGTAAGTAGCTACTGTTTCTTATTAGACACCCGCTATGTTACTTATACAAAAACATCTGTAAGTAGCTACTATTTCTTATTTGACACCCGTTATGTTACTTATACAAAAACATCTGTAAGTATCTACTGTTTCTTATTAGACACCCGCTATGTTACTTATACAAAAAAATCTATAAGTAGTTACTGTTTCTTATTAGACACCCACTATGTTACTTATACAAAAACATCTGTAAGTAGCTACTATTTCTTATTAGACACCCGCTATGTTACTTATACAAAAACATCTGTAAGTAGCTACTGTTTCTTATTAGACACCCGCTATGTTACTTATACAAAAACATCTATAAGTAGCTACTGTTTCTTATTAGACACCCGCTATGTTACTTATACAAATACATCAATAAGTAGCTACTGTTTCTGATTAGACACCCGCCATGTTACTTATACAAAAACATCTGTAAGTAGCTACTGTTTCTTATTAGACACCCGCTATGTTACTTATGCAAAAACATCTATAAGTAGCTACTGTTTCTTATTAGATACCCGCTATGTTACTTATGCAAAAACATCTGTAAGTAGCTACCGTTTCTTATTAGACACCCGCTATGTTACTTATACAAAAAGATCTGTAAGTAGCTACTGTTTCTTATTAGACACCCGCAATGTTACTTATACAAAAACATTTATTAGTAGCTACTGTTTCTTATTAGACACCCGCTATGTTACTTATACAAAAACATCTGTAAGTAGCTACCGTTTCTTATTAGACACCCACTATGTTATTTATACAAAAACACCTGTAAGTAGCTACTGTTTCTTATTAGACACCCGCTATGTTACGTATACAAAAACATCAATAAGTAGTTACTGTTTCTTATTAGACACCCGCTATGTTACTTATGCAAAAACATCTATAAGTAGCTACTGTTTCTAATTAGACACCCGCTATGTTACTTATGCAAAAACATCTATAAGTAGCTACTGTTTCTTATTAGACACCCGCTATGTTACTTATACAAAAACATCTGTAAGTAGCTACTGTTTCTTATTAGACACCCACTATGTTTCTTATACAAAAACATCTATAAGTAGCTACTGTTTCTTATTAGACACCCGCTATGTTACTTATGCAAAAACATCTATAAGTAACTACTGTTTCTTATTAGACACCCGCTATGTTTCTTATACAAAGACATCTAAAAGTAGTTACTGTTTCTTATTAGACACCCGCTATGTTACTTATACAAAAACATCTATAAGTAGCTACTGTTTCTTATTAGACACCCGCTATGTTACTTATACAAAAACATCTATAAGTAGTTACTTTTTCTTATTAGACACCCGCTATGTTACTTATACAAAAACATCTATAAGTAGCTACTGTTTCTTATTAGACACCCGCTATGTTACTTATACAAAAACATCTGTAAGTAGCTACTGTTTCGTATTAGACACCCGCTATGTTACTTATGCAAAAACATCTATAATTAGCTACGGTTTCTTATTAGACACATGCTATGTTACTTATACAAAAACATCTATAAGTAGATACTGTTTCTTATTAGACACCCGCTATGTTACTTATACAAAAACATCTGTAAGTAGCTACTGTTTCTTATTAGACACCCACTATGTTTCTTATACAAAAACATCAATAAGTAGCTACTGTTTATTATTAGACACCCGCTATGTTACTTATACAAAAACATCTGTAAGTAACTACTGTTTCTTATTAGACACCCGCTATGTTATTTATACAAAAACATCTGTAAGTAGCTACTGTTTCTTATTAGACACCCGCCATGTTACTTATACAAAAACATCTATTAGTAGCTACTGTTTCTTATTAGACACCCGCTATGTTACTTATACAAAAACATCTGTAAGTAGCTACTGTTTCTTATTAGACACCCGCAATGTTACTTATACAAAAACATCAATAAATAGTTACTGTTTCTTATTAGACACCCGCTATGTTACGTATACAAACACATCTATATAGTAGCTACTGTTTCTTATTAGACACCCGCTATGTTACTTATACAAAAACATCTGTAAGTAGCTACTGTTTCTTATTAGACACCCGCTATGTTACTTATACAAAAACATCTATAAATAGCTACTGTTTCTTATTAGACACCCGCTATGTTACTTATACAAAAACATCTGTAAGTAACTACTGTTTCTTATTAGACACCCGCTATGTTACTTATACAAAAACATCTATAAGTAATTACTGTTTCTTATTAGACACCCGCTATGTTACTTATACAAAAACATCTATAAGTAACTACTGTTTCTTATTAGACACCCGCTATGTTACTTATACAAAAACATATGTAAGTAGCTACTGTCTCTTATTAGACACCCGCTATGTTACTTATACAAAAACATCTATAAGTAGCTACTGTTTTTTATTAGACACCCGCTATGTTACGTAAACAAAAACATCTATAAGTAGCTACTGTTTCTTATTGGAAACCCGCTATGTTACTTATACAAAAACATCTATAAGTAGCTACTGTTTTTTATTAGACACCCGCTATGTTACTTATGCAAAAACATTTATAAGTAGCTACTGTTTCTTATTAGACACCCGCTATGTTACTTATACAAAAACATCTAAAAGTAGTTACTGTTTCTTATTAGACACCCGCTATGTTACCTATACAAAAACATCTATAAGTAGTTACTGTTTCTTATTAGACACCCGCTATGTTACTTATACAAAAACATCTATAAGTAGCTACTGCTTCTTATTAGACACCCGCTATGTTACTTATGCAAAAACATCTGTAAGTAGCTACTGTTTCTTATTAGACACTCGCTATGTTACTTATACAAAAAATCTATAAGTAGCTACTGTTTCTTATTAGACACCCGCTATGTTACTTATACAAAAACATCTATAAGTAGCTACTGTTTCTTATTAGAAACCCGTTATGTTACTTATACAAAAACATCTGTAAGTAGCTACTGTTTCTAATTAGACACCCACTATGTTTCTTATACAAAAACATCAATAAGTAGCTACTGTTTATTATTAGACACTCGCTATGTTACTTATACAAAAACATCTGTAAGTAGCTACTGTTTCTTATTAGACACCCGCTATGTTACTTATGCAAAAGCATCTCTAGTAGCTACTGTTTCTTATTAGACACCCGCTATGTTACTTATACAAAAACATCTATAAGTAGCTACTGTTTCTTATTAGACACTCGCTATGTTACTTATACAAAAACATCTAAAAGTAGTTACTGTTTCTTATTAGACACCCGCTATGTTACTTATACAAAAACATCTATAAGTAGCTACTGTTTCTTATTAGACACCCGCTATGTTGCTTATACAAAAACATCTAAAAGTAGTTACTGTTTCTTATTAGACACCCGCTATGTTACTTATACAAAAACATCAATAAGTAGCTACTGTTTCTTATTAGACACCCGTTATGTTACCTATACAAAAACATCTATAAGTAGTTACTGTTTCTTATTAGACACCCGCTATGTTACTTATACAAAAACATCTATAAGTAGCTACTGCTTCTTATTAGACACCCGCTATGTTACTTATGCAAAAACATCTGTAAGTAGCTACCGTTTCTTATTAGACACCCACTATGTTATTTATACAAAAACATCTGTAAGTAGCTACTGTTTCTTATTAGACATCCACTATGTTACTTATACAAAAACATCTGTAAGTAACTACTGTTTCTTATTAGACACCCGCTATGTTACTTATACAAAAACATCTATAAGTAGCTACTGTTTCTTATTAAACACCCGCTATGTTACTTATACAAAAACATCTGTAAGTAGCTACTGTTTCTTATTAGACACCCGCTATGTTACTTATACAAAAACATCTGTAAGTAGCTACTATTTCTTATTTGACACCCGTTATGTTACTTATACAAAAACATCTGTAAGTATCTACTGTTTCTTATTAGACACCCGCTATGTTACTTATACAAAAAAATCTATAAGTAGTTACTGTTTCTTATTAGACACCCACTATGTTACTTATACAAAAACATCTGTAAGTAGCTACTATTTCTTATTAGACACCCGCTATGTTACTTATACAAAAACATCTGTAAGTAGCTACTGTTTCTTATTAGACACCCGCTATGTTACTTATACAAAAACATCTATAAGTAGCTACTGTTTCTTATTAGACACCCGCTATGTTACTTATACAAATACATCAATAAGTAGCTACTGTTTCTGATTAGACACCCGCCATGTTACTTATACAAAAACATCTGTAAGTAGCTACTGTTTCTTATTAGACACCCGCTATGTTACTTATGCAAAAACATCTATAAGTAGCTACTGTTTCTTATTAGATACCCGCTATGTTACTTATGCAAAAACATCTGTAAGTAGCTACCGTTTCTTATTAGACACCCGCTATGTTACTTAAACAAAAAGATCTGTAAGTAGCTACTGTTTCTTATTAGACACCCGCAATGTTACTTATACAAAAACATTTATTAGTAGCTACTGTTTCTTATTAGACACCCGCTATGTTACTTATACAAAAACATCTGTAAGTAGCTACCGTTTCTTATTAGACACCCACTATGTTATTTATACAAAAACACCTGTAAGTAGCTACTGTTTCTTATTAGACACCCGCTATGTTACGTATACAAAAACATCTGTAAGTAGCTACTGTTTCTTATTAGACACCCGCTATGTTACTTATACAAAAACATCTGTAAGTAGCTACTGTTTCTTATTAGACACCCACTATGTTTCTTATACAAAAACATCTATAAGTAGCTACTGTTTCTTATTAGACACCCGCTATGTTACTTATGCAAAAACATCTATAAGTAGCTACTGTTTCTTATTAGACACCCGCTATGTTTCTTATACAAAGACATCTAAAAGTAGTTACTGTTTCTTATTAGACACCCGCTATGTTACTTATACAAAAACATCTATAAGTAGCTACTGTTTCTTATTAGACACCCGCTATGTTACTTATACAAAAACATCTATAAGTAGTTACTTTTTCTTATTAGACACCCGCTATGTTACTTATACAAAAACATCTATAAGTAGCTACTGTTTCTTATTAGACACCCGCTATGTTACTTATACAAAAACATCTGTAAGTAGCTACTGTTTCGTATTAGACACCCGCTATGTTACTTATACAAAAACATCTATAATTAGCTACGGTTTCTTATTAGACACATGCTATGTTACTTATACAAAAACATCTATAAGTAGCTACTGTTTCTTATTAGACACCCGCTATGTTACTTATACAAAAACATCTGTAAGTAGCTACTGTTTCTTATTAGACACCCACTATGTTTCTTATACAAAAACATCTATAAGTAGCTACTGTTTATTATTAGACACCCGCTATGTTACTTATACAAAAACATCTGTAAGTAACTACTGTTTCTTATTAGACACCCGCTATGTTATTTATACAAAAACATCTGTAAGTAGCTACTGTTTCTTATTAGACACCCGCCATGTTACTTATACAAAAACATCTATTAGTAGCTACTGTTTCTTATTAGACACCCGCTATGTTACTTATACAAAAACATCTGTAAGTAGCTACTGTTTCTTATTAGACACCCGCAATGTTACTTATACAAAAACATCAATAAGTAGTTACTGTTTCTTATTAGACACCCGCTATGTTACGTATACAAACACATCTATATAGTAGCTACTGTTTCTTATTAGACACCCGCTATGTTACTTATACAAAAACATCTGTAAGTAGCTACTGTTTCTTATTAGACACCCGCTATGTTAATTATACAAAAACATCTATAAGTAGCTACCGTTTCTTATTAGACACCCGCTATGGTACTTATACAAATACATCAATAAGTAGCTACTGTTTCTGATTAGAAACCCGCTATGTTACTTTTACAAAAACATCTGTAAGTAGCTACTGTTTCTTATTAGACACCCGCTATGTTACTTATGCAAAAACATCTATAAGTAGCTACTGTTTCTTATTAGACACCCGCTATGTTACCAATGCACAAACATCTGTAAGTAGCTACCGTTTCTTATTAGACACCCGCTATGTTACTTATACAAAAAGATCTGTAAGTAGCTACTGTTTCTTATTAGACACCCGCAATGTTACTTATACAAAAACATCTATTAGTAGCTACTGTTTCTTATTAGACACCCGCTATGTTACTTATACAAAAACATCTGTAAGTAGCTACCGTTTCTTATTAGACACCCACTATGTTATTTATACAAAAACACCTGTAAGTAGCTACTGTTTCTTATTAGACACCCGCTATGTTACGTATACAAAAACATCAATAAGTAGTTACTATTTCTTATTAGACACCCGCTATGTTACTTATGCAAAAACATCTATAAGTAGCTACTGTTTCTAATTAGACACCCGCTATGTTACTTATGCAAAAACGTCTATAAGTAGCTACTGTTTCTTATTAGACACCCGCTATGTTACTTATACAAAAACATCTGTAAGTAGCTTCTGTTTCTTATTAGACATCCACTATGTTACTTATACAAAAACATCTATAAGTAGCTACTGTTTCTTATTAGACACCCGCTATGTTACTTATGCAAAAACATCTATAAGTAACTACTGTTTCTTATTAGACACCCGCTATGTTACTTATACAAAACATCTATAAGTAGCTACTGTTTCTTATTAGACACCCGCTATGTTATTTATACAAAAACATCTGTAAGTAGCTACTGTTTCTTATTAGACATCCACTATGTTACTTATGCAAAAACATCTGTAAGTAGCTACTGTTTCTTATTAGACACCCGCTATGTTACTTATACAAAAACATCTATAAGTAGCTACTGTTTCTTATTAAACACCCGCTATGTTACTTATACAAAAACATCTGTAAGTAGCTACTGTTTCTTATTAGACACCCGCTATGTTACTTATACAAAAACATCTGTAAGTAGCTACTATTTCTTATTTGACACCCGTTATGTTACTTATACAAAAACATCTGTAAGTATCTACTGTTTCTTATTAGACACCCGCTATGTTACTTATACAAAAAAATCTATAAGTAGTTACTGTTTCTTATTAGACACCCACTATGTTACTTATACAAAAACATCTGTAAGTAGCTACTATTTCTTATTAGACACCCGCTATGTTACTTATACAAAAACATCTGTAAGTAGCTACTGTTTCTTATTAGACACCCGCTATGTTACTTATACAAAAACATCTATAAGTAGCTACTGTTTCTTATTAGACACCCGCTATGTTACTTATACAAATACATCAATAAGTAGCTACTGTTTCTGATTAGACACCCGCCATGTTACTTATACAAAAACATCTGTAAGTAGCTACTGTTTCTTATTAGACACCCGCTATGTTACTTATGCAAAAACATCTATAAGTAGCTACTGTTTCTTATTAGATACCCGCTATGTTACTTATGCAAAAACATCTGTAAGTAGCTACCGTTTCTTATTAGACACCCGCTATGTTACTTATACAAAAAGATCTGTAAGTAGCTACTGTTTCTTATTAGACACCCGCAATGTTACTTATACAAAAACATTTATTAGTAGCTACTGTTTCTTATTAGACACCCGCTATGTTACTTATACAAAAACATCTGTAAGTAGCTACCGTTTCTTATTAGACACCCACTATGTTATTTATACAAAAACACCTGTAAGTAGCTACTGTTTCTTATTAGACACCCGCTATGTTACGTATACAAAAACATCAATAAGTAGTTACTGTTTCTTATTAGACACCCGCTATGTTACTTATGCAAAAACATCTATAAGTAGCTACTGTTTCTAATTAGACACCCGCTATGTTACTTATGCAAAAACATCTATAAGTAGCTACTGTTTCTTATTAGACACCCGCTATGTTACTTATACAAAAACATCTGTAAGTAGCTACTGTTTCTTATTAGACACCCACTATGTTTCTTATACAAAAACATCTATAAGTAGCTACTGTTTCTTATTAGACACCCGCTATGTTACTTATGCAAAAACATCTATAAGTAACTACTGTTTCTTATTAGACACCCGCTATGTTTCTTATACAAAGACATCTAAAAGTAGTTACTGTTTCTTATTAGACACCCGCTATGTTACTTATACAAAAACATCTATAAGTAGCTACTGTTTCTTATTAGACACCCGCTATGTTACTTATACAAAAACATCTATAAGTAGTTACTTTTTCTTATTAGACACCCGCTATGTTACTTATACAAAAACATCTATAAGTAGCTACTGTTTCTTATTAGACACCCGCTATGTTACTTATACAAAAACATCTGTAAGTAGCTACTGTTTCGTATTAGACACCCGCTATGTTACTTATGCAAAAACATCTATAATTAGCTACGGTTTCTTATTAGACACATGCTATGTTACTTATACAAAAACATCTATAAGTAGATACTGTTTCTTATTAGACACCCGCTATGTTACTTATACAAAAACATCTGTAAGTAGCTACTGTTTCTTATTAGACACCCACTATGTTTCTTATACAAAAACATCAATAAGTAGCTACTGTTTATTATTAGACACCCGCTATGTTACTTATACAAAAACATCTGTAAGTAACTACTGTTTCTTATTAGACACCCGCTATGTTATTTATACAAAAACATCTGTAAGTAGCTACTGTTTCTTATTAGACACCCGCCATGTTACTTATACAAAAACATCTATTAGTAGCTACTGTTTCTTATTAGACACCCGCTATGTTACTTATACAAAAACATCTGTAAGTAGCTACTGTTTCTTATTAGACACCCGCAATGTTACTTATACAAAAACATCAATAAATAGTTACTGTTTCTTATTAGACACCCGCTATGTTACGTATACAAACACATCTATATAGTAGCTACTGTTTCTTATTAGACACCCGCTATGTTACTTATACAAAAACATCTGTAAGTAGCTACTGTTTCTTATTAGACACCCGCTATGTTACTTATACAAAAACATCTATAAATAGCTACTGTTTCTTATTAGACACCCGCTATGTTACTTATACAAAAACATCTGTAAGTAACTACTGTTTCTTATTAGACACCCGCTATGTTACTTATACAAAAACATCTATAAGTAATTACTGTTTCTTATTAGACACCCGCTATGTTACTTATACAAAAACATCTATAAGTAACTACTGTTTCTTATTAGACACCCGCTATGTTACTTATACAAAAACATATGTAAGTAGCTACTGTCTCTTATTAGACACCCGCTATGTTACTTATACAAAAACATCTATAAGTAGCTACTGTTTTTTATTAGACACCCGCTATGTTACGTAAACAAAAACATCTATAAGTAGCTACTGTTTCTTATTGGAAACCCGCTATGTTACTTATACAAAAACATCTATAAGTAGCTACTGTTTTTTATTAGACACCCGCTATGTTACTTATGCAAAAACATTTATAAGTAGCTACTGTTTCTTATTAGACACCCGCTATGTTACTTATACAAAAACATCTAAAAGTAGTTACTGTTTCTTATTAGACACCCGCTATGTTACCTATACAAAAACATCTATAAGTAGTTACTGTTTCTTATTAGACACCCGCTATGTTACTTATACAAAAACATCTATAAGTAGCTACTGCTTCTTATTAGACACCCGCTATGTTACTTATGCAAAAACATCTGTAAGTAGCTACTGTTTCTTATTAGACACTCGCTATGTTACTTATACAAAAAATCTATAAGTAGCTACTGTTTCTTATTAGACACCCGCTATGTTACTTATACAAAAACATCTATAAGTAGCTACTGTTTCTTATTAGAAACCCGTTATGTTACTTATACAAAAACATCTGTAAGTAGCTACTGTTTCTAATTAGACACCCACTATGTTTCTTATACAAAAACATCAATAAGTAGCTACTGTTTATTATTAGACACTCGCTATGTTACTTATACAAAAACATCTGTAAGTAGCTACTGTTTCTTATTAGACACCCGCTATGTTACTTATGCAAAAGCATCTCTAGTAGCTACTGTTTCTTATTAGACACCCGCTATGTTACTTATACAAAAACATCTATAAGTAGCTACTGTTTCTTATTAGACACTCGCTATGTTACTTATACAAAAACATCTAAAAGTAGTTACTGTTTCTTATTAGACACCCGCTATGTTACTTATACAAAAACATCTATAAGTAGCTACTGTTTCTTATTAGACACCCGCTATGTTGCTTATACAAAAACATCTAAAAGTAGTTACTGTTTCTTATTAGACACCCGCTATGTTACTTATACAAAAACATCAATAAGTAGCTACT
Organism: Bathymodiolus brooksi; assembly: GCA_963680875.1. Lineage (NCBI taxonomy): Eukaryota > Metazoa > Mollusca > Bivalvia > Mytilida > Modiolidae > Bathymodiolus > Bathymodiolus brooksi. The sequence continues at coordinate 125,692,454 of OY804575.1, forward strand.
GTTTCTTATTAGACACCCGTTATGTTACCTATACAAAAACATCTATAAGTAGTTACTGTTTCTTATTAGACACCCGCTATGTTACTTATACAAAAACATCTATAAGTAGCTACTGCTTCTTATTAGACACCCGCTATGTTACTTATGCAAAAACATCTGTAAGTAGCTACCGTTTCTTATTAGACACCCACTATGTTATTTATACAAAAACATCTGTAAGTAGCTACTGTTTCTTATTAGACATCCACTATGTTACTTATACAAAAACATCTGTAAGTAACTACTGTTTCTTATTAGACACCCGCTATGTTACTTATACAAAAACATCTATAAGTAGCTACTGTTTCTTATTAAACACCCGCTATGTTACTTATACAAAAACATCTGTAAGTAGCTACTGTTTCTTATTAGACACCCGCTATGTTACTTATACAAAAACATCTGTAAGTAGCTACTATTTCTTATTTGACACCCGTTATGTTACTTATACAAAAACATCTGTAAGTATCTACTGTTTCTTATTAGACACCCGCTATGTTACTTATACAAAAAAATCTATAAGTAGTTACTGTTTCTTATTAGACACCCACTATGTTACTTATACAAAAACATCTGTAAGTAGCTACTATTTCTTATTAGACACCCGCTATGTTACTTATACAAAAACATCTGTAAGTAGCTACTGTTTCTTATTAGACACCCGCTATGTTACTTATACAAAAACATCTATAAGTAGCTACTGTTTCTTATTAGACACCCGCTATGTTACTTATACAAATACATCAATAAGTAGCTACTGTTTCTGATTAGACACCCGCCATGTTACTTATACAAAAACATCTGTAAGTAGCTACTGTTTCTTATTAGACACCCGCTATGTTACTTATGCAAAAACATCTATAAGTAGCTACTGTTTCTTATTAGATACCCGCTATGTTACTTATGCAAAAACATCTGTAAGTAGCTACCGTTTCTTATTAGACACCCGCTATGTTACTTAAACAAAAAGATCTGTAAGTAGCTACTGTTTCTTATTAGACACCCGCAATGTTACTTATACAAAAACATTTATTAGTAGCTACTGTTTCTTATTAGACACCCGCTATGTTACTTATACAAAAACATCTGTAAGTAGCTACCGTTTCTTATTAGACACCCACTATGTTATTTATACAAAAACACCTGTAAGTAGCTACTGTTTCTTATTAGACACCCGCTATGTTACGTATACAAAAACATCTGTAAGTAGCTACTGTTTCTTATTAGACACCCGCTATGTTACTTATACAAAAACATCTGTAAGTAGCTACTGTTTCTTATTAGACACCCACTATGTTTCTTATACAAAAACATCTATAAGTAGCTACTGTTTCTTATTAGACACCCGCTATGTTACTTATGCAAAAACATCTATAAGTAGCTACTGTTTCTTATTAGACACCCGCTATGTTTCTTATACAAAGACATCTAAAAGTAGTTACTGTTTCTTATTAGACACCCGCTATGTTACTTATACAAAAACATCTATAAGTAGCTACTGTTTCTTATTAGACACCCGCTATGTTACTTATACAAAAACATCTATAAGTAGTTACTTTTTCTTATTAGACACCCGCTATGTTACTTATACAAAAACATCTATAAGTAGCTACTGTTTCTTATTAGACACCCGCTATGTTACTTATACAAAAACATCTGTAAGTAGCTACTGTTTCGTATTAGACACCCGCTATGTTACTTATACAAAAACATCTATAATTAGCTACGGTTTCTTATTAGACACATGCTATGTTACTTATACAAAAACATCTATAAGTAGCTACTGTTTCTTATTAGACACCCGCTATGTTACTTATACAAAAACATCTGTAAGTAGCTACTGTTTCTTATTAGACACCCACTATGTTTCTTATACAAAAACATCTATAAGTAGCTACTGTTTATTATTAGACACCCGCTATGTTACTTATACAAAAACATCTGTAAGTAACTACTGTTTCTTATTAGACACCCGCTATGTTATTTATACAAAAACATCTGTAAGTAGCTACTGTTTCTTATTAGACACCCGCCATGTTACTTATACAAAAACATCTATTAGTAGCTACTGTTTCTTATTAGACACCCGCTATGTTACTTATACAAAAACATCTGTAAGTAGCTACTGTTTCTTATTAGACACCCGCAATGTTACTTATACAAAAACATCAATAAGTAGTTACTGTTTCTTATTAGACACCCGCTATGTTACGTATACAAACACATCTATATAGTAGCTACTGTTTCTTATTAGACACCCGCTATGTTACTTATACAAAAACATCTGTAAGTAGCTACTGTTTCTTATTAGACACCCGCTATGTTAATTATACAAAAACATCTATAAGTAGCTACCGTTTCTTATTAGACACCCGCTATGGTACTTATACAAATACATCAATAAGTAGCTACTGTTTCTGATTAGAAACCCGCTATGTTACTTTTACAAAAACATCTGTAAGTAGCTACTGTTTCTTATTAGACACCCGCTATGTTACTTATGCAAAAACATCTATAAGTAGCTACTGTTTCTTATTAGACACCCGCTATGTTACCAATGCACAAACATCTGTAAGTAGCTACCGTTTCTTATTAGACACCCGCTATGTTACTTATACAAAAAGATCTGTAAGTAGCTACTGTTTCTTATTAGACACCCGCAATGTTACTTATACAAAAACATCTATTAGTAGCTACTGTTTCTTATTAGACACCCGCTATGTTACTTATACAAAAACATCTGTAAGTAGCTACCGTTTCTTATTAGACACCCACTATGTTATTTATACAAAAACACCTGTAAGTAGCTACTGTTTCTTATTAGACACCCGCTATGTTACGTATACAAAAACATCAATAAGTAGTTACTATTTCTTATTAGACACCCGCTATGTTACTTATGCAAAAACATCTATAAGTAGCTACTGTTTCTAATTAGACACCCGCTATGTTACTTATGCAAAAACGTCTATAAGTAGCTACTGTTTCTTATTAGACACCCGCTATGTTACTTATACAAAAACATCTGTAAGTAGCTTCTGTTTCTTATTAGACATCCACTATGTTACTTATACAAAAACATCTATAAGTAGCTACTGTTTCTTATTAGACACCCGCTATGTTACTTATGCAAAAACATCTATAAGTAACTACTGTTTCTTATTAGACACCCGCTATGTTACTTATACAAAACATCTATAAGTAGCTACTGTTTCTTATTAGACACCCGCTATGTTACTTATACAAAAACATCTATAAGTAGCTACTGTTTCTTATTAGACACCCGCTATGTTACTTATACAAAAACATCTGTAAGTAGCTACTGTTTCGTATTAGACACCCGCTATGTTACTTATACAAACACATCTATAAGTAGCTACTGTTTCTTATTAGACACCCGCTATGTTACTTATACAAAAACATCTATAAGTAGCTACTGTTTCTTATTAGAAACCCGCTATGTTACTTATACAAAAACATCTGTAAGTAACTACTGTTTCTTATTAGACGTCCGCTATGTTACTTATGCAAAAACATCTATAATTAGCTACTGTTTCTTATTAGACACCCGCTATGTTACTTATACAAAAACATCTATAAGTAGTTACTGTTTCTTATTAGACACCCGCTATGTTACTTATACAAAAACATCTGTAAGTAGCTACTGTTTCTTATTAGACACCCACTATGTTTCTTATACAAAAACATAAAGAAGTAGCTACTGTTTATTATTAGACACCCGCTATGTTACTTATGCAAAAACATCTGTAAGTAGCTACTGTTTCTTATTAGACACCCGCTATGTTACTTATACAAACACATCTATATAGTAGCTACTGTTTCTTATTAGACACCCGCTATGTTACTTATACAAAAGCATCTATAAATAGCTACTGTTTCTTATTAGACACCCGCTATGTTACTTATGCCAAAACTTCTATAAGTAGCTACTGTTTCTTATTAGACACCCGCTATGTTATTTATACAAAAACATCTATAAGTAGCTACTGTTTCTTATTAGACACCCGCTATGTTACTTATACAAAAACATCTATAAGTAGCTACTGTTTCTTATTAGACGCCCACTATGTTACTTATGCAAAAACATCTATAAGTAGTTACTGTTTCTTATTAGACGCCCACTATGTTACTTATGCAAAAACATCTGTAAGTAGCTACTGTTTCTTATTAGACACCCGCTATGTTACTTATACAAAAACATCTATAAGTAGCTACTGTTTCTTATTAGACACCCGCTATGTTACTTATACAAAAACATCTATAAGTAGTTACTGTTTCTTATTAGACGCCCACTATGTTACTTATACAAAAACATCTATAAGTAGCTACTGTTTCTTATTAGACACCCGCTATGTTACTTATACACAAACATCTGTAAGTAGCTACTGTTTCTTATTAGACACCCGCTATGTTACTTATGCAAAAACATCTATAAGTAGTTACTGTTTCTTATTAGACACCCGCTATGTTACTTATGCAAAAACATCTATAAGTAGTTACTGTTTCTTATTAGACGCCACTATGTTACTTATACAAAAACATCTATAAGTAGTTACTGTTTCTTATTAGACGCCCACTATGTTACTTATACAAAAACATCTATAAGTAGCTACTGTTTCTTATTAGACACCCGCTATGTTACTCATGCAAAAACATCTATAAGTAGTTACTGTTTCTTATTAGACACCCGCTATGTTACTTATACAAAAACATCTATAAGTAGCTACTATTTCTTATTAGACACCCGCTATGTTATTTATACAAAAACATCTGTAAGTAGCTACTGTTTCTTATTAGACATCCACTATGTTATTTATACAAAAACATCTGTAAGTAGCTACTGTTTCTTATTAGACACCCGCTATGTTACTTATACAAAAACATCTATAAGTAGCTACTGTTTCTTATTAGACACCCGCTATGTTATTTATACAAAAACATCTGTAAGTAGCTACTGTTTCTTATTAGACATCCACTATGTTATTTATACAAAAACATCTGTAAGTAGCTACTGTTTCTTATTAGACACCCGCTATGTTACTTATACAAAAACATCTATAAGTAGCTACTGTTTCTTATTAGACACCCGCTATGTTATTTATACAAAAACATCTGTAAGTAGCTACTGTTTCTTATTAGACATCCACTATGTTATTTATACAAAAATATCTGTAAGTAGCTACTGTTTCTTATTAGACACCCGCTATGTTACCTATACAAAAACATCTATAAGTAGCTACTGTTTCTTATTAAACACCCGCTATGTTACTTATACAAAAACATCTGTAAGTAGCTACTGTTTCTTATTAGACACCCGCCATGTTACTTATACAAAAACATCTGTAAGTAGCTACTATTTCTTATTTGACACCCGTTATGTTACTTATACAAAAACATCTGTAAGTATCTACTGTTTCTTATTAGACACCCGTTATGTTACTTTTACAAAAAATCTATAAGTAGTTACTGTTTCTTATTAGACACCCACTATGTTACTTATAGAAAAACATCTGTAAGTAGCTACTATTTCTTATTAGACACCCGCTATGTTACTTATACAAAAACATCTGTAAGTAGCTACTGTTTCTTATTAGACACCCGCTATGTTACTTATATAAAAACATCTATAAGTAGCTACTGTTTCTTATTAGACACCCGCTATGTTACTTATACAAATACATCAATAAGTAACTACTGTTTCTGATTAGACACCCGCTATGTTACTTATAGAAAAACATCTGTAAGTAGCTACTGTTTCTTATTAGACACCCGCTATGTTACTTATGCAAAAACATCTATACGTAGCTACCGTTTCTTATTAGACACCCGCTATGTTACTTATACAAAAACATCTGTAAGTAGCTACCGTTTCTTATTAGATACCGCTATGTTACTTATACAAAAAGATCTGTAAGTAGCTACTGTTTCTTATTAGACACCCGCAATGTTACTTATACAAAAACATCTATTAGTAGCTACTGTTTCTTATTAGACACCCGCTATGTTACTTATACAAAAACATCTGTAAGTAGCTACCGTTTCTTATTAGACACACACTATGTTATTTATACAAAAACATCTGTAAGTAGCTACTGTTTCTTATTAGACACCCGCTATGTTCCGTATACAAAAACATCAATAAGTAGTTACTGTTTCTTATTAGCCACTCGCTATGTTACTTATACAAAAACATCTATAAGTAGCTACTGTTTCTAATTATACACCCGCTATGTTACTTATGCAAAAACATCTATAAGTAGCTACTGTTTCTAATTAGACACCCGCTATGTTACTTATACAAAAACATCTGTAAGTAGCTACTGTTTCTTATTAGACACCCACTATGTTACTTATACAAAAACATCTATAAGTAGCTACTGTTTCTTATTAGACATCCACTATGTTACTTATACAAAAACATCTATAAGTAGCTACTATTTCTTATTAGACACCCGCTATGTTACTTATACAAAAACATCTAAAAGTAGTTACTGTTTCTTATTAGACACCCGCTATGTTACTTATACAAAAACATCTATAAGTAGCTACTGTTTCTTATTAGACACCCGCTATGTTACTTATACAAAAACATCTATAAGTAATTACTGTTTCTTATTAGACACCCGCTATGTTACTTATACAAAAACATCTATAAGTAGCTACTGTTTCTTATTAGACACCCGCTATGTTACTTATACAAAAACATCTGTAAGTAGCTACTGTTTCGTATTAGACACCCGCTATGTTACTTATACAAAAACATCTATAAGTAGCTACTATTTCTTATTAGACACCCGCTATGTTACTTATACAAAAACATCTATTAGTAGCTACTGTTTCTTATTAGAAACCCGCTATGTTACTTATACAAAAACATCTGTAAGTAACTACTGTTTCTTATTAGACGTCCGCTATGTTACTTATGCAAAAACATCTATAATTAGCTACTGTTTCTTATTAGACACCCGCTATGTTACTTATACAAAAACATCTATAAGTAGCTACTGTTTCTTATTAGACACCCGCTATGTTACTTATACAAAAACATCTGTAAGTAGCTACTGTTTCTTATTAGACACCCGCTATGTTATTTATACAAAAACATCTGTAAGTAGCTACTGTTTCTTCTTAGACACCCGCCATGTTACTTATACAAAAACATCTATTAGTAGCTACTGTTTCTTATTAGACACCCGCTATGTTACTTATACAAAAACATCTGTAAGTAGCTACTGTTTCTTATTAGACACCCGCTATGTTACTTATACAAAAGCATCTATAAGTAGCTACTGTTTCTTATTAGACACCCGCTATGTTACTTATACAAAAGCATCTATAAGTAGCTACTGTTTCTTATTAGACACCCGCTATGTTACTTATGCCAAAACATCTATAAGTAGCTACTGTTTCTTATTAGACACCCGCTATGTTACTTATACAAAAACATCTGTAAGTAGCTACTATTTCTTATTAGACACCCACTATGTTACTTATACAAAAACATCTATAAGTAGCTACTGTTTCTTATTAGACACCCGCTATGTTACTTATGCAAAAACATCTATTAGTAGCTACTGTTTCTTATTAGACACCCGCTATGTTACTTATACAAAAACATCTAAAAGTAGTTACTGTTTCTTATTAGACACCCGCTATGTTACTTATACAAAAACATCTATAAGTAGCTACTGTTTCTTATTAGACACCCGCTATGTTACTTATACAAAAACATCTATAAGTAGCTACTGTTTCTTATTAGACACCCGCTATGTTACTTATACAAAAACATCTGTAAGTAGCTACTGTTTCTTATTAGACACTCGCTATGTTACTTATACAAAAACATCTATAAGTAGCTACTGTTTCTTATTAGACACCCACTATGTTACTTATACAAAAACATCTATAAGTAGCTACTGTTTCTTATTAGAAATAAGAAACCCGCTATATTACTTATACAAAAACATCTGTAAGTAGCTACTGTTTCTTATTAGACACCCACTATGTTTCTTATACAAAAACATCAATAAGTAGCTACTGTTTATTATTAGACACCCGCTATGTTACTTATACAAAAACATCTGTCAGTAGCTACTGTTTCATAATAGACACCCGCTATGTTACTTATGCAAAAACATCTGTAGTAGCTACTGTTTCTTATTAGACACCCGCTATGTTACTTATACAAACACATCTATAAGTAGCTACTGTTTCTTATTAGACACCCGCTATGTTACTTATACAAAAACATCTATTAGTAGTTACTGTTTTTTATTAGACACCCGCTATGTTACTTATACAAAAACATCTATAAGTAGCTACTGTTTCTTATTAGACACCCGCTATGTTACTTATACACAAACATCTGTAAATAGCTACTGTTTCTTATTAGACACCCGCTATGTTACCTATACAAAAACATCTATAAATAGCTACTGTTTCTTATTAGACACCCGCTATGTTACTTATACAAAAACATCTGTAAGTAACTACTGTTTCTTATTAGACACCCGCTATGTTACTTATACAAAAACGTCTATAAGTAACTGCTGTTTCTTATTAGACACCCGCTATGTTACTTATACAAAAACATCTATAAGTAGCTACTGTTTCTTATTAGACACCCGCTATGTTACTTATACAAAAACATCTATAAGTAACTACTGTTTCTTATTAGACACCCGCTATGTTACTAATACAAAAACATCTATAAGTAGCTACTGTTTCTTATTAGAAATTAGAAACCCGCTATGTTACTTATACAAAAACATCTGTAAGTAGCTACTGTTTCTTATTAGACACCCACTATGTTTCTTATACAAAAACATCAATAAGTAGCTACTGTTTATTATTAGACACCCGCTATGTTACTTATACAAAAACATCTATAAGTAGCTACTGTTTCTTATTAGACACCCGCTATGTTACTTATGCAAAAACATATGTAGTAGCTACTGTTTCTTATTAGACACCCGCTATGTTACTTATACAAAAACATCTATAAGTAGCTACTGTTTCTTATTAGACACTCGCTATGTTACTTATACAAAAACATCTATAAGTAGTTACTGTTTCTTATTAGACACCCGCTATGTTACTTATACAAAAACATCTATAAGTAGCTACTGTTTCTTATTAGACACCCGCTATGTTACTTATACACAAACATCTGTAAATAGCTACTGTTTCTTATTAGACACCCGCTATGTTACTTATACAAAAACATCTATAAATAGCTACTGTTTCTTATTAGACACCCGCTATGTTACTTATACAAAAACATCTGTAAGTAACTACTGTTTCTTATTAGACACCCGCTATGTTACTTATACAAAAACATCTATAAGTAATTACTGTTTCTTATTAGACACCCGCTATGTTACTTATACAAAAACATCTATAAGTAACTACTGTTTCTTATTAGACACCCGCTATGTTACTTATACAAAAACATATGTAAGTAGCTACTGTCTCTTATTAGACACCCGCTATGTTACTTATACAAAAACATCTATAAGTAGCTACTGTTTTTTATTAGACACCCGCTATGTTACGTAAACAAAAACATCTATAAGTAGCTACTGTTTCTTATTAGAAACCCGCTATGTTACTTATACAAAAACATCTATAAGTAGCTACTGTTTTTTATTAGACACCCGCTATGTTACTTATGCAAAAACATCTATAAGTAGCTACTGTTTCTTATTAGACACCCGCTATGTTACTTATACAAAAACATCTAAAAGTAGTTACTGTTTCTTATTAGACACCCGCTATGTTACCTATACAAAAACATCTATAAGTAGTTACTGTTTCTTATTAGACACCCGCTATGTTACTTATACAAAAACATCTATAAGTAGCTACTGCTTCTTATTAGACACCCGCTATGTTACTTATGCAAAAACATCTGTAAGTAGCTACTGTTTCTTATTAGACACTCGCTATGTTACTTATACAAAAAATCTATAAGTAGCTACTGTTTCTTATTAGACACCCGCTATGTTACTTATACAAAAACATCTATAAGTAGCTACTGTTTCTTATTAGAAACCCGTTATGTTACTTATACAAAAACATCTGTAAGTAGCTACTGTTTCTAATTAGACACCCACTATGTTTCTTATACAAAAACATCAATAAGTAGCTACTGTTTATTATTAGACACTCGCTATGTTACTTATACAAAAACATCTGTAAGTAGCTACTGCTTCTTATTAGACACCCGCTATGTTACTTATGCAAAAGCATCTCTAGTAGCTACTGTTTCTTATTAGACATCCGCTATGTTACTTATACAAAAACATCTATAAGTAGCTACTGTTTCTTATTAGACACTCGCTATGTTACTTATACAAAAACATCTAAAAGTAGTTACTGTTTCTTATTAGACACCCGCTATGTTACTTATACAAAAACATCTATAAGTAGCTACTGTTTCTTATTAGACACCCGCTATGTTACTTATACAAAAACATCTAAAAGTAGTTACTGTTTCTTATTAGACACCCGCTATGTTACTTATACAAAAACATCAATAAGTAGCTACTGTTTCTTATTAGACACCCGCTATGTTACCTATACAAAAACATCTATAAGTAGTTACTGTTTCTTATTAGACACCCGCTATGTTACTTATACAAAAACATCTATAAGTAGCTACTGCTTCTTATTAGACACCCGCTATGTTACTTATGCAAAAACATCTGTAAGTAGCTACTGTTTCTTATTAGACACTCGCTATGTTACTTATACAAAAAAATCTATAAGTAGCTACTGTTTCTTATTAGACACCCGCTATGTTACTTATACAAAAACATCTATAAGTAGCTACTGTTTCTTATTAGAAACCCGTTATGTTACTTATACAAAAACATCTGTAAGTAGCTACTGTTTCTAATTAGACACCCACTATGTTTCTTATACAAAAACATCAATAAGTAGCTACTGTTTATTATTAGACACTCGCTATGTTACTTATTCAAAAATATCTGTAAGTAGCTACTGTTTCTTATTAGACACCCGCTATGTTACTTATGCAAAAGCATCTCTAGTAGCTACTGTTTCTTATTAGACACCCGCTATGTTACTTATACAAAAACATCTATAAGTAGCTACTGTTTCTTATTAGACACTCGCTATGTTACTTATACAACAACATCTATAAGTAGTTACTGTTTCTTATTAGGCACCCGCTATGTTACTTATACAAAAACATCTATAAGTAGCTACTGTTTCTTATTAGAAACCCGCTATGTTACTTATACACAAACATCTGTAAATAGCTACTGTTTCATATTAGACACCCGCTATGTTACTTATACAAAAACATCTATAAATAGCTACTGTTTCTTATTAGACACCCGCTATGTTACTTATACAAAAACATCTATAAGTAACTACTGTTTCTTATTAGACACCCGCTATGTTACTTATGCAAAAACATCTATAAGTAACTACTGTTTCTTATTAGACACCCGCTATGTTACTTATACAAAAACATCTATTAGTAGCTACTGTTTCTTATTAGACACCCGCTATGTTACTTATACAAAAACATCTATAAGTAGCTACTGTTTCTTATTAGAAACCCGCTATGTTACTTATACACAAACGTCTGTAAATAGCTACTGTTTCTTATTAGACACCCGCTATGTTACTTATACAAAAACATCTATAAATAGCTACTGTTTCTTATTAGACAACCGCTATGTTACTTATACAAAAACATCTATAAGTAGCTACTGTTTCTTATTAGAAACCCGCTATGTTACTTATACACAAACATCTGTAAATAGCTACTGTTTCTTATTAGACACCCGCTATGTTACTTATACAAAAACATCTATAAATAGCTACTGTTTCTTATTAGACAACCGCTATGTTACTTATACAAAAACATCTGTAAGTACCTACTGTTTCTTATTAGACACCCGCTATGTTACTTATACAAAAACATCTATAAGTAACTACTGTTTCTTATTAGACACCCGCTATGTTACTTATACAAAAACATCTATAAGTAACTACTGTTTCTTATTAGACACCCGCTATGTTACTTATACAAAAACATCTGTAAGTAGCTACTGTTTCTTATTAGACACCCGCTATGTTACTTATACAAAAACATCTATAAGTAGCTACTGTTTTTTATTAGACACCCGCTATGTTACGTATACAAAAACATCTATAAGTAGCTACTGTTTCTTATTAGAAACCCGCTATGTTACTTATACAAAAATATCTATAAGTAGCTACTGTTTCTTATTAGACACCCGCTATGTTACGTATACAAAAACATCTATGAGTAGTTACTGTTTTTTATTAGACACCCGCTATGTTACTTATACAAAAACATCTATAAGTAGATACTGTTTCTTAATAGAAACCCGCTATGTTACTTATACACAAACATCTGTAAATAGCTACTGTTTCTTATTAGACAACCGCTATGTTACTTATACAAAAACATCTATAAGTAGCTACTGTTTCTTATTAGAAACCCGCTATGTTACTTATACACAAACATCTGTAAATAGCTACTGTTTCTTATTAGACACCCGCTATGTTACTTATACAAAAACATCTATAAATAGCTACTGTTTCTTATTAGACAACCGCTATGTTACTTATACAAAAACATCTGTAAGTACCTACTGTTTCTTATTAGACACCCGCTATGTTACTTATACAAAAACATCTATAAGTAACTACTGTTTCTTATTAGACACCCGCTATGTTACTTATACAAAAACATCTATAAGTAACTACTGTTTCTTATTAGACACCCGCTATGTTACTTATACAAAAACATCTGTAAGTAGCTACTGTTTCTTATTAGACACCCGCTATGTTACTTATACAAAAACATCTATAAGTAGCTACTGTTTTTTATTAGACACCCGCTATGTTACGTATACAAAAACATCTATAAGTAGCTACTGTTTCTTATTAGAAACCCGCTATGTTACTTATACAAAAATATCTATAAGTAGCTACTGTTTCTTATTAGACACCCGCTATGTTACGTATACAAAAACATCTATGAGTAGTTACTGTTTTTTATTAGACACCCGCTATGTTACTTATACAAAAACATCTATAAGTAGATACTGTTTCTTAATAGAAACCCGCTATGTTACTTATACACAAACATCTGTAAATAGCTACTGTTTCTTATTAGACACCCGCTATGTTACTAATACAAAAACATCTATAAATAGCTACTGTTTCTTATTAGACACCCGCTATCTTACTTATACAAAAACATCTGTAAGTAACTACTGTTTCTTATTAGACACCCGTTATGTTACTTATACAAAAACATCTATAAGTAACTACTGTTTCTTATTAGACACCCGCTATGTTACTTATACAAAAACATCTATAAGTAACTACTGTTTCTTATTAGACACCCGCAATGTAACTTATACAAAAACATATATAAGTAGCTACTGTTTCTTATTAGAAACCAGCTATACACCCGCTATGTTACTTATGCAAAAACATCAATAAGTAGCTACTTTTTCTTATTAGACACCCGCTATGTTACTTATTCAAAAACATCTATAAGTAGTTACTGTTTCTTATTAGACACCCGCTATGTTACTTATACAAAAACATCTATAAGTAGCTACTGTTTCTTATTAGACACCCGCTATGTTACTTATACAAAACATCTATAAGTAGTTACTGTTTCTTATTAGACACTCGCTATGTTACTTATACAAAAACATCTATAAGTAGCTACTGTTTCTTATTAGACACCCGCTATGTTACTTATACAAAAACATCCATAAGTAACTACTGTTTCTTATTAGACACCCGCTATGTTAATAATACAAAAACATCTATAAGTAGTTACTGTTTCTTATTAGAAACCCGCTATGTTACTTATACAAAAACATCTATAAGTAGCTACTGTTTCTTATTAGAAACCCGCTATGTTACTAAAACAAAAACATCTGTAAGTAACTACTGTTTCTTATTAGACATCCGCTATGTTACTTATGCAAAAACATCTATAAGTAGCTACTGTTTCTTATTAGACACCCGCTATGTTACTTATACAAAAACATCTATAAGTAGCTACTGTTTCTTATTAGACACCCGCTATGTTACTTATACAAAAACATTTGTAAAGTAGCTACTGTTTCTTATTAGACACCCACTATGTTACTTATACAAAAACATCTATAAGTAGCTACTGTTTCTTAATAGACACCCACTATGTTACTTATACAAAAACATCTGTAATAGCTACTGTTTCTTATTAGACATCCGCTATGTTATTTATACAAAAACATCGGTAGTAGCTACTGTTTCTTATTAGACACCCGCTATGTTACTTATACACAAACATCTGTAAATAGCTACTGTTTCTTATTAGACACCCGCTATGTTACTTATACAAAAACATCTATAAATAGCTACTGTTTCTTATTAGACAACCGCTATGTTACTTATACAAAAACATCTGTAAGTACCTACTGTTTCTTATTAGACACCCGCTATGTTACTTATACAAAAACATCTATAAGTAACTACTGTTTCTTATTAGACACCCGCTATGTTACTTATACAAAAACATCTATAAGTAACTACTGTTTCTTATTAGACACCCGCTATGTTACTTATACACAAACGTCTGTAAATAGCTACTGTTTCTTATTAGACACCCGCTATGTTACTTATACAAAAACATCTATAAATAGCTACTGTTTCTTATTAGACAACCGCTATGTTACTTATACAAAAACATCTATAAGTAGCTACTGTTTCTTATTAGAAACCCGCTATGTTACTTATACACAAACATCTGTAAATAGCTACTGTTTCTTATTAGACACCCGCTATGTTACTTATACAAAAACATCTATAAATAGCTACTGTTTCTTATTAGACAACCGCTATGTTACTTATACAAAAACATCTGTAAGTACCTACTGTTTCTTATTAGACACCCGCTATGTTACTTATACAAAAACATCTATAAGTAACTACTGTTTCTTATTAGACACCCGCTATGTTACTTATACAAAAACATCTATAAGTAACTACTGTTTCTTATTAGACACCCGCTATGTTACTTATACAAAAACATCTGTAAGTAGCTACTGTTTCTTATTAGACACCCGCTATGTTACTTATACAAAAACATCTATAAGTAGCTACTGTTTTTTATTAGACACCCGCTATGTTACGTATACAAAAACATCTATAAGTAGCTACTGTTTCTTATTAGAAACCCGCTATGTTACTTATACAAAAATATCTATAAGTAGCTACTGTTTCTTATTAGACACCCGCTATGTTACGTATACAAAAACATCTATGAGTAGTTACTGTTTTTTATTAGACACCCGCTATGTTACTTATACAAAAACATCTATAAGTAGATACTGTTTCTTAATAGAAACCCGCTATGTTACTTATACACAAACATCTGTAAATAGCTACTGTTTCTTATTAGACAACCGCTATGTTACTTATACAAAAACATCTATAAGTAGCTACTGTTTCTTATTAGAAACCCGCTATGTTACTTATACACAAACATCTGTAAATAGCTACTGTTTCTTATTAGACACCCGCTATGTTACTTATACAAAAACATCTATAAATAGCTACTGTTTCTTATTAGACAACCGCTATGTTACTTATACAAAAACATCTGTAAGTACCTACTGTTTCTTATTAGACACCCGCTATGTTACTTATACAAAAACATCTATAAGTAACTACTGTTTCTTATTAGACACCCGCTATGTTACTTATACAAAAACATCTATAAGTAACTACTGTTTCTTATTAGACACCCGCTATGTTACTTATACAAAAACATCTGTAAGTAGCTACTGTTTCTTATTAGACACCCGCTATGTTACTTATACAAAAACATCTATAAGTAGCTACTGTTTTTTATTAGACACCCGCTATGTTACGTATACAAAAACATCTATAAGTAGCTACTGTTTCTTATTAGAAACCCGCTATGTTACTTATACAAAAATATCTATAAGTAGCTACTGTTTCTTATTAGACACCCGCTATGTTACGTATACAAAAACATCTATGAGTAGTTACTGTTTTTTATTAGACACCCGCTATGTTACTTATACAAAAACATCTATAAGTAGATACTGTTTCTTAATAGAAACCCGCTATGTTACTTATACACAAACATCTGTAAATAGCTACTGTTTCTTATTAGACACCCGCTATGTTACTAATACAAAAACATCTATAAATAGCTACTGTTTCTTATTAGACACCCGCTATCTTACTTATACAAAAACATCTGTAAGTAACTACTGTTTCTTATTAGACACCCGTTATGTTACTTATACAAAAACATCTATAAGTAACTACTGTTTCTTATTAGACACCCGCTATGTTACTTATACAAAAACATCTATAAGTAACTACTGTTTCTTATTAGACACCCGCAATGTAACTTATACAAAAACATATATAAGTAGCTACTGTTTCTTATTAGAAACCAGCTATACACCCGCTATGTTACTTATGCAAAAACATCAATAAGTAGCTACTTTTTCTTATTAGACACCCGCTATGTTACTTATTCAAAAACATCTATAAGTAGTTACTGTTTCTTATTAGACACCCGCTATGTTACTTATACAAAAACATCTATAAGTAGCTACTGTTTCTTATTAGACACCCGCTATGTTACTTATACAAAACATCTATAAGTAGTTACTGTTTCTTATTAGACACTCGCTATGTTACTTATACAAAAACATCTATAAGTAGCTACTGTTTCTTATTAGACACCCGCTATGTTACTTATACAAAAACATCCATAAGTAACTACTGTTTCTTATTAGACACCCGCTATGTTAATAATACAAAAACATCTATAAGTAGTTACTGTTTCTTATTAGAAACCCGCTATGTTACTTATACAAAAACATCTATAAGTAGCTACTGTTTCTTATTAGAAACCCGCTATGTTACTAAAACAAAAACATCTGTAAGTAACTACTGTTTCTTATTAGACATCCGCTATGTTACTTATGCAAAAACATCTATAAGTAGCTACTGTTTCTTATTAGACACCCGCTATGTTACTTATACAAAAACATCTATAAGTAGCTACTGTTTCTTATTAGACACCCGCTATGTTACTTATACAAAAACATTTGTAAAGTAGCTACTGTTTCTTATTAGACACCCACTATGTTACTTATACAAAAACATCTATAAGTAGCTACTGTTTCTTAATAGACACCCACTATGTTACTTATACAAAAACATCTGTAATAGCTACTGTTTCTTATTAGACATCCGCTATGTTATTTATACAAAAACATCGGTAGTAGCTACTGTTTCTTATTAGACACCCGCTATGTTACTTATACACAAACATCTGTAAATAGCTACTGTTTCTTATTAGACACCCGCTATGTTACTTATACAAAAACATCTATAAATAGCTACTGTTTCTTATTAGACAACCGCTATGTTACTTATACAAAAACATCTGTAAGTACCTACTGTTTCTTATTAGACACCCGCTATGTTACTTATACAAAAACATCTATAAGTAACTACTGTTTCTTATTAGACACCCGCTATGTTACTTATACAAAAACATCTATAAGTAACTACTGTTTCTTATTAGACACCCGCTATGTTACTTATACAAAAACATCTGTAAGTAGCTACTGTTTCTTATTAGACACCCGCTATGTTACTTATACAAAAACATCTATAAGTAGCTACTGTTTTTTATTAGACACCCGCTATGTTACGTATACAAAAACATCTATAAGTAGCTACTGTTTCTTATTAGAAACCCGCTATGTTACTTATACAAAAACATCTGTAAGTAGCTACTGTTTCTTATTAGACACCGGTATGTTACTTATACAAAAATATCTATAAGTAGCTACTGTTTCTTATTAGACACCCGCTATGTTACGTATACAAAAACATCTATGAGTAGTTACTGTTTTTTATTAGACACCCGCTATGTTACTTATACAAAAACATCTATAAGTAGATACTGTTTCTTAATAGAAACCCGCTATGTTACTTATACACAAACATCTGTAAATAGCTACTGTTTCTTATTAGACACCCGCTATGTTACTTATACAAAAACATCTATAAATAGCTACTGTTTCTTATTAGACACCCGCTATCTTACTTATACAAAAACATCTGTAAGTAACTACTGTTTCTTATTAGACACCCGCTATGTTACTTATACAAAAACATCTATAAGTAACTACTGTTTCTTATTAGACACCCGCTATGTTACTTATAAAAAAACATCTATAAGTAACTACTGTTTCTTATTAGACACCCGCTATGTAACTTATACAAAAACATATATAAGTAGCTACTGTTTCTTATTAGAAACCCGCAATACACCCGCTATGTTACTTATGCAAAAACATCAATAAGTAGCTACTTTTTCTTATTAGACACCCGCTATGTTACTTATTCAAAAACATCTATAAGTAGTTACTGTTTCTTATTAGACACCCGCTATGTTACTTATACAAAAACATCTATAAGTAGCTACTGTTTCTTATTAGACACCCGCTATGTTACTTATACAAAACATCTATAAGTAGTTACTGTTTCTTATTAGAAACCCGCTATGTTACTTATACAAAAACATCTATAAGTAGCTACTGTTTCTTATTAGACACCCGCTATGTTACTTATACAAAAACATTTGTAAAGTAGCTACTGTTTCTTATTAGACACCCACTATGTTACTTATACAAAAACATCTATAAGTAGCTACTGTTTCTTAATAGACACCCACTATGTTACTTATACAAAAACATCTGTAATAGCTACTGTTTCTTATTAGACATCCGCTATGTTATTTATACAAAAACATCGGTAGTAGCTACTGTTTCTTATTAGACACCCACTATGTTACTTATACAAAAACATCTATAATTAGCTACTGTTTCTTGTTAGACACCCGCTATGTTACTTATACAAAAACATCTATAAGTAGTTACTGTTTCTTATTAGACACCCGCTATGTTACTAATACAAAAACATCTATAAGTAGCTACTGTTTCTTATTAGAAACCCGCTATGTTACTAATACAAAAACATCTATAAGTAGCTACTGTTTCTTATTAGACACCCGTTATGTTACTAATACAAAAACATCTATAAGTAGTTACTGTTTCTTATTAGACACCCGCTATATTACTTATACAAAAACATCTATAAGTAGCTACTGTTTCTTATTAGAATCCCGCTATTTTACTTATACAAAAACATCTGTAAGTAGCTACTGTTTCTTATTAGACACCCGCTATGTTACTTATACAAAAACATCTATAAATAGCTACTGTTTCTTATTAGACACCCGCTATGTTACTTATACAAAAACATCTGTAAGTAACTACGGTTTCTTATTAGACACCCGCTATGTTACTTATACAAAAACATCTATAAGTAACTACTGTTTCTTATTAGACACCCGCTATGTTACTTATACAAAAACATCTATAAGTAACTACTGTTTCTTATTAGACACCCGCAATGTAACTTATACAAAAACATCTATAAGTAGCTACTGTTTCTTATTAAAAACCGGCTATACACCCACTATGTTACTTATGCAAAAACATCTATAAGTAGCTACTGTTTCTTATTAGACACTCGCTATGTTACTTATGCAAAAACATCTATAAGTAGCTACTGTTTCTTATTAGACATCCGCTATGTTACTTATACAAAAACATCTAAAAGTAGTTACTGTTTCTTATTAGACACCCGCTATGTTACTTATACAAAAACATCAATAAGTAGTTACTGTTTCTTATTAGACACCCGCTATGTTACTTATACAAAAACATCTATAAGTAGCTACTGTTTCTTATTAGACACCCGCTATGTTACTTATACAAAAACATCTATAAGTAGCTACTGTTTCTTATTAGACACCCGCTATGTTACTTATACAAAAACATCTGTAAGTAGCTACTGTTTCTTATTAGACACCGCTATGTTACTTATACAAAAACATCTATAAGTAGCTACTGTTTCTTATTAGACACCCGCTATGTTACTTATACAAAAACATCTATAAGTAGCTACTGTTTCTTATTAGAAACCCACTATGTTACTTATACAAAAACATCTGTAAGTAGCTACTGTTTCTTATTAGACACCCACTATGTTTCTTATACAAAAACATCAATAAGTAGATACTGTTTATTATTAGACACCCGCCATGTTACTTATACAAAAACATCTATTAGTAGCTACTGTTTCTTATTCGACACCCGCTATGCTACTTATACAAAAACATCTGTAAGTAGCTACTGTTTCTTATTAGACACCCGCTATGTTACTTATACAAAAACATCAATAAGTAGTTACTGTTTCTTATTAGACACCCGCTATGTTACTTATACAAAAACATCTATAAGTAGCTACTGTTTCTTATTAGACACCCGCTATGTTACTTATACAAAAGCATCTATAAGTAGGTACTGTTTCTTATTAGACACCCGCTATGTTACTTATGCCAAAACATCTATAAGTAGCTACTGTTTCTTATTAGACACCCGCTATGTTACTTATACAAAAACATCTGTAAGTAGCTACTGTTTCTTATTAGACACCCACTATGTTACTTATACCAAAACATCTATAAGTAGCTACTGTTTCTTATTAGACACCCCCTATGTTACTTATGCAAAAACATCTATTAGTAGCTACTGTTTCTTATTAGACACCCGCTATGTTACTTATACAAAAACATCTAAAAGTAGTTACTGTTTCTTATTAGACACCCGCTATGTTACTTATACAAAAACATCTATAAGTAGCTACTGTTTCTTATTAGACACCCACTATGTTACTTATACAAAAACATCTATAAGTAGCTACTGTTTCTTATTAGACACCCGCTATGTTACTTATACAAAAACATCTGTAAGTAGCTACTGTTTCTTATTAGACACCCGCTATGTTACTTATACAAAAACATCTATAAGTAGCTATTGTTTCTTATTAGACACCCGCTATGTTACTTATACAAAAACATCTGTAAGTAGCTACTGTTTCTTATTAGACACCCGCTATGTTACTTATACAAAAACATCTATAAATAGCTACTGTTTCTTATTAGACACCCACTATGTTACTTATACAAAAACATCTATAAGTAGCTACTGTTTCTTATTAGACACCCGCTATGTTACTTATACAAAAACATCTGTAAGTAGCTACTGTTTCTTATTAGACACCCACTATGTTTCTTATACAAAAACATCAATAAGTAGCTACTGTTTATTATTAGACACCCGCCATGTTACTTATACAAAAACATCTATTAGTGGCTACTGTTTCTTATTAGACACCCGCTATGCTACTTAAACAAAAATATCTGTAAGTAGCTACTGTTTCTTATTAGACACCCGCTATGTTACTTATACAAAAACATCAATAAGTAGTTACTGTTTCTTATTAGACACCCGCTATGTTACGTATACAAAAACATCTATAAGTAGCTACTGTTTCTTATTAGACACACGCTATGTTACTTATACAAAAGCATCTATAAGTAGCTACTGTTTCTTATTAGACACCCGCTATGTTACTTATACAAAAACATCTGTAAGTAGCTACTGTTTCTTATTAGACACCGCTATGTTACTTATACAAAAACATCTATAAGTAGCTACTGTTTCTTATTAGACACCCGCTATGTTACTTATACAAAAACATCTATAAGTAGCTACTGTTTCTTATTAGAAACCCACTATGTTACTTATACAAAAACATCTGTAAGTAGCTACTGTTTCTTATTAGACACCCACTATGTTTCTTATACAAAAACATCAATAAGTAGATACTGTTTATTATTAGACACCCGCCATGTTACTTATACAAAAACATCTATTAGTAGCTATTGTTTCTTATTCGACACCCGCTATGCTACTTATACAAAAACATCTGTAAGTAGCTACTGTTTCTTATTAGACACCCGCTATGTTACTTATACAAAAACATCAATAAGTAGTTACTGTTTCTTATTAGACACCCGCTATGTTACTTATACAAAAACATCTATAAGTAGCTACTGTTTCTTATTAGACACCCGCTATGTTACTTATACAAAAGCATCTATAAGTAGCTACTGTTTCTTATTAGACACCCGCTATGTTACTTATGCAAAAGCATCTCTAGTAGCTACTGTTTCTTATTAGACACCCGCTATGTTACTTATACAAAAACATCTATAAGTAGCTACTGTTTCTTATTAGACACTCGCTATGTTACTTATACAAAAACATCTAAAAGTAGTTACTGTTTCTTATTAGACACCCGCTATGTTACTTATACAAAAACATCTATAAGTAGCTACTGTTTCTTATTAGACACCCGCTATGTTACTTATACAAAAACATCTAAAAGTAGTTACTGTTTCTTATTAGACACCCGCTATGTTACTTATACAAAAACATCAATAAGTAGCTACTGTTTCTTATTAGACACCCGCTATGTTACCTATACAAAAACATCTATAAGTAGTTACTGTTTCTTATTAGACACCCGCTATGTTACTTATACAAAAACATCTATAAGTAGCTACTGCTTCTTATTAGACACCCGCTATGTTACTTATGCAAAAACATCTGTAAGTAGCTACTGTTTCTTATTAGACACTCGCTATGTTACTTATACAAAAAAATCTATAAGTAGCTACTGTTTCTTATTAGACACCCGCTATGTTACTTATACAAAAACATCTATAAGTAGCTACTGTTTCTTATTAGAAACCCGTTATGTTACTTATACAAAAACATCTGTAAGTAGCTACTGTTTCTAATTAGACACCCACTATGTTTCTTATACAAAAACATCAATAAGTAGCTACTGTTTATTATTAGACACTCGCTATGTTACTTATACAAAAATATCTGTAAGTAGCTACTGTTTCTTATTAGACACCCGCTATGTTACTTATGCAAAAGCATCTCTAGTAGCTACTGTTTCTTATTAGACACCCGCTATGTTACTTATACAAAAACATCTATAAGTAGCTACTGTTTCTTATTAGACACTCGCTATGTTACTTATACAACAACATCTATAAGTAGTTACTGTTTCTTATTAGGCACCCGCTATGTTACTTATACAAAAACATCTATAAGTAGCTACTGTTTCTTATTAGAAACCCGCTATGTTACTTATACACAAACATCTGTAAATAGCTACTGTTTCATATTAGACACCCGCTATGTTACTTATACAAAAACATCTATAAATAGCTACTGTTTCTTATTAGACACCCGCTATGTTACTTATACAAAAACATCTATAAGTAACTACTGTTTCTTATTAGACACCCGCTATGTTACTTATGCAAAAACATCTATAAGTAACTACTGTTTCTTATTAGACACCCGCTATGTTACTTATACAAAAACATCTATTAGTAGCTACTGTTTCTTATTAGACACCCGCTATGTTACTTATACAAAAACATCTATAAGTAGCTACTGTTTCTTATTAGAAACCCGCTATGTTACTTATACACAAACGTCTGTAAATAGCTACTGTTTCTTATTAGACACCCGCTATGTTACTTATACAAAAACATCTATAAATAGCTACTGTTTCTTATTAGACAACCGCTATGTTACCTATACAAAAACATCTATAAGTAGCTACTGTTTCTTATTAGAAACCCGCTATGTTACTTATACACAAACATCTGTAAATAGCTACTGTTTCTTATTAGACACCCGCTATGTTACTTATACAAAAACATCTATAAATAGCTACTGTTTCTTATTAGACAACCGCTATGTTACTTATACAAAAACATCTGTAAGTACCTACTGTTTCTTATTAGACACCCGCTATGTTACTTATACAAAAACATCTATAAGTAACTACTGTTTCTTATTAGACACCCGCTATGTTACTTATACAAAAACATCTATAAGTAACTACTGTTTCTTATTAGACACCCGCTATGTTACTTATACAAAAACATCTGTAAGTAGCTACTGTTTCTTATTAGACACCCGCTATGTTACTTATACAAAAACATCTATAAGTAGCTACTGTTTTTTATTAGACACCCGCTATGTTACGTATACAAAAACATCTATAAGTAGCTACTGTTTCTTATTAGAAACCCGCTATGTTACTTATACAAAAATATCTATAAGTAGCTACTGTTTCTTATTAGACACCCGCTATGTTACGTATACAAAAACATCTATGAGTAGTTACTGTTTTTTATTAGACACCCGCTATGTTACTTATACAAAAACATCTATAAGTAGATACTGTTTCTTAATAGAAACCCGCTATGTTACTTATACACAAACATCTGTAAATAGCTACTGTTTCTTATTAGACAACCGCTATGTTACTTATACAAAAACATCTATAAGTAGCTACTGTTTCTTATTAGAAACCCGCTATGTTACTTATACACAAACATCTGTAAATAGCTACTGTTTCTTATTAGACACCCGCTATGTTACTTATACAAAAACATCTATAAATAGCTACTGTTTCTTATTAGACAACCGCTATGTTACTTATACAAAAACATCTGTAAGTACCTACTGTTTCTTATTAGACACCCGCTATGTTACTTATACAAAAACATCTATAAGTAACTACTGTTTCTTATTAGACACCCGCTATGTTACTTATACAAAAACATCTATAAGTAACTACTGTTTCTTATTAGACACCCGCTATGTTACTTATACAAAAACATCTGTAAGTAGCTACTGTTTCTTATTAGACACCCGCTATGTTACTTATACAAAAACATCTATAAGTAGCTACTGTTTTTTATTAGACACCCGCTATGTTACGTATACAAAAACATCTATAAGTAGCTACTGTTTCTTATTAGAAACCCGCTATGTTACTTATACAAAAATATCTATAAGTAGCTACTGTTTCTTATTAGACACCCGCTATGTTACGTATACAAAAACATCTATGAGTAGTTACTGTTTTTTATTAGACACCCGCTATGTTACTTATACAAAAACATCTATAAGTAGATACTGTTTCTTAATAGAAACCCGCTATGTTACTTATACACAAACATCTGTAAATAGCTACTGTTTCTTATTAGACACCCGCTATGTTACTAATACAAAAACATCTATAAATAGCTACTGTTTCTTATTAGACACCCGCTATCTTACTTATACAAAAACATCTGTAAGTAACTACTGTTTCTTATTAGACACCCGTTATGTTACTTATACAAAAACATCTATAAGTAACTACTGTTTCTTATTAGACACCCGCTATGTTACTTATACAAAAACATCTATAAGTAACTACTGTTTCTTATTAGACACCCGCAATGTAACTTATACAAAAACATATATAAGTAGCTACTGTTTCTTATTAGAAACCAGCTATACACCCGCTATGTTACTTATGCAAAAACATCAATAAGTAGCTACTTTTTCTTATTAGACACCCGCTATGTTACTTATTCAAAAACATCTATAAGTAGTTACTGTTTCTTATTAGACACCCGCTATGTTACTTATACAAAAACATCTATAAGTAGCTACTGTTTCTTATTAGACACCCGCTATGTTACTTATACAAAACATCTATAAGTAGTTACTGTTTCTTATTAGACACTCGCTATGTTACTTATACAAAAACATCTATAAGTAGCTACTGTTTCTTATTAGACACCCGCTATGTTACTTATACAAAAACATCCATAAGTAACTACTGTTTCTTATTAGACACCCGCTATGTTAATAATACAAAAACATCTATAAGTAGTTACTGTTTCTTATTAGAAACCCGCTATGTTACTTATACAAAAACATCTATAAGTAGCTACTGTTTCTTATTAGAAACCCGCTATGTTACTAAAACAAAAACATCTGTAAGTAACTACTGTTTCTTATTAGACATCCGCTATGTTACTTATGCAAAAACATCTATAAGTAGCTACTGTTTCTTATTAGACACCCGCTATGTTACTTATACAAAAACATCTATAAGTAGCTACTGTTTCTTATTAGACACCCGCTATGTTACTTATACAAAAACATTTGTAAAGTAGCTACTGTTTCTTATTAGACACCCACTATGTTACTTATACAAAAACATCTATAAGTAGCTACTGTTTCTTAATAGACACCCACTATGTTACTTATACAAAAACATCTGTAATAGCTACTGTTTCTTATTAGACATCCGCTATGTTATTTATACAAAAACATCGGTAGTAGCTACTGTTTCTTATTAGACACCCGCTATGTTACTTATACACAAACATCTGTAAATAGCTACTGTTTCTTATTAGACACCCGCTATGTTACTTATACAAAAACATCTATAAATAGCTACTGTTTCTTATTAGACAACCGCTATGTTACTTATACAAAAACATCTGTAAGTACCTACTGTTTCTTATTAGACACCCGCTATGTTACTTATACAAAAAAATCTATAAGTAGCTACTGTTTCTTATTAGACACCCGCTATGTTACTTATACAAAAACATCTATAAGTAGCTACTGTTTCTTATTAGAAACCCGTTATGTTACTTATACAAAAACATCTGTAAGTAGCTACTGTTTCTAATTAGACACCCACTATGTTTCTTATACAAAAACATCAATAAGTAGCTACTGTTTATTATTAGACACTCGCTATGTTACTTATACAAAAATATCTGTAAGTAGCTACTGTTTCTTATTAGACACCCGCAATGTTACTTATGCAAAAGCATCTCTAGTAGCTACTGTTTCTTATTAGACACCCGCTATGTTACTTATACAAAAACATCTATAAGTAGCTACTGTTTCTTATTAGACACTCGCTATGTTACTTATACAACAACATCTATAAGTAGTTACTGTTTCTTATTAGGCACCCGCTATGTTACTTATACAAAAACATCTATAAGTAGCTACTGTTTCTTATTAGAAACCCGCTATGTTACTTATACACAAACATCTGTAAATAGCTACTGTTTCATATTAGACACCCGCTATGTTACTTATACAAAAACATCTATAAATAGCTACTGTTTCTTATTAGACACCCGCTATGTTACTTATACAAAAACATCTATAAGTAACTACTGTTTCTTATTAGACACCCGCTATGTTACTTATGCAAAAACATCTATAAGTAACTACTGTTTCTTATTAGACACCCGCTATGTTACTTATACAAAAACATCTATTAGTAGCTACTGTTTCTTATTAGACACCCGCTATGTTACTTATACAAAAACATCTATAAGTAGCTACTGTTTCTTATTAGAAACCCGCTATGTTACTTATACACAAACGTCTGTAAATAGCTACTGTTTCTTATTAGACACCCGCTATGTTACTTATACAAAAACATCTATAAATAGCTACTGTTTCTTATTAGACAACCGCTATGTTACCTATACAAAAACATCTATAAGTAGCTACTGTTTCTTATTAGAAACCCGCTATGTTACTTATACACAAACATCTGTAAATAGCTACTGTTTCTTATTAGACACCCGCTATGTTACTTATACAAAAACATCTATAAATAGCTACTGTTTCTTATTAGACAACCGCTATGTTACTTATACAAAAACATCTGTAAGTACCTACTGTTTCTTATTAGACACCCGCTATGTTACTTATACAAAAACATCTATAAGTAACTACTGTTTCTTATTAGACACCCGCTATGTTACTTATACAAAAACATCTATAAGTAACTACTGTTTCTTATTAGACACCCGCTATGTTACTTATACAAAAACATCTGTAAGTAGCTACTGTTTCTTATTAGACACCCGCTATGTTACTTATACAAAAACATCTATAAGTAGCTACTGTTTTTTATTAGACACCCGCTATGTTACGTATACAAAAACATCTATAAGTAGCTACTGTTTCTTATTAGAAACCCGCTATGTTACTTATACAAAAATATCTATAAGTAGCTACTGTTTCTTATTAGACACCCGCTATGTTACGTATACAAAAACATCTATGAGTAGTTACTGTTTTTTATTAGACACCCGCTATGTTACTTATACAAAAACATCTATAAGTAGATACTGTTTCTTAATAGAAACCCGCTATGTTACTTATACACAAACATCTGTAAATAGCTACTGTTTCTTATTAGACAACCGCTATGTTACTTATACAAAAACATCTATAAGTAGCTACTGTTTCTTATTAGAAACCCGCTATGTTACTTATACACAAACATCTGTAAATAGCTACTGTTTCTTATTAGACACCCGCTATGTTACTTATACAAAAACATCTATAAATAGCTACTGTTTCTTATTAGACAACCGCTATGTTACTTATACAAAAACATCTGTAAGTACCTACTGTTTCTTATTAGACACCCGCTATGTTACTTATACAAAAACATCTATAAGTAACTACTGTTTCTTATTAGACACCCGCTATGTTACTTATACAAAAACATCTATAAGTAACTACTGTTTCTTATTAGACACCCGCTATGTTACTTATACAAAAACATCTGTAAGTAGCTACTGTTTCTTATTAGACACCCGCTATGTTACTTATACAAAAACATCTATAAGTAGCTACTGTTTTTTATTAGACACCCGCTATGTTACGTATACAAAAACATCTATAAGTAGCTACTGTTTCTTATTAGAAACCCGCTATGTTACTTATACAAAAATATCTATAAGTAGCTACTGTTTCTTATTAGACACCCGCTATGTTACGTATACAAAAACATCTATGAGTAGTTACTGTTTTTTATTAGACACCCGCTATGTTACTTATACAAAAACATCTATAAGTAGATACTGTTTCTTAATAGAAACCCGCTATGTTACTTATACACAAACATCTGTAAATAGCTACTGTTTCTTATTAGACACCCGCTATGTTACTAATACAAAAACATCTATAAATAGCTACTGTTTCTTATTAGACACCCGCTATCTTACTTATACAAAAACATCTGTAAGTAACTACTGTTTCTTATTAGACACCCGTTATGTTACTTATACAAAAACATCTATAAGTAACTACTGTTTCTTATTAGACACCCGCTATGTTACTTATACAAAAACATCTATAAGTAACTACTGTTTCTTATTAGACACCCGCAATGTAACTTATACAAAAACATATATAAGTAGCTACTGTTTCTTATTAGAAACCAGCTATACACCCGCTATGTTACTTATGCAAAAACATCAATAAGTAGCTACTTTTTCTTATTAGACACCCGCTATGTTACTTATTCAAAAACATCTATAAGTAGTTACTGTTTCTTATTAGACACCCGCTATGTTACTTATACAAAAACATCTATAAGTAGCTACTGTTTCTTATTAGACACCCGCTATGTTACTTATACAAAACATCTATAAGTAGTTACTGTTTCTTATTAGACACTCGCTATGTTACTTATACAAAAACATCTATAAGTAGCTACTGTTTCTTATTAGACACCCGCTATGTTACTTATACAAAAACATCCATAAGTAACTACTGTTTCTTATTAGACACCCGCTATGTTAATAATACAAAAACATCTATAAGTAGTTACTGTTTCTTATTAGAAACCCGCTATGTTACTTATACAAAAACATCTATAAGTAGCTACTGTTTCTTATTAGAAACCCGCTATGTTACTAAAACAAAAACATCTGTAAGTAACTACTGTTTCTTATTAGACATCCGCTATGTTACTTATGCAAAAACATCTATAAGTAGCTACTGTTTCTTATTAGACACCCGCTATGTTACTTATACAAAAACATCTATAAGTAGCTACTGTTTCTTATTAGACACCCGCTATGTTACTTATACAAAAACATTTGTAAAGTAGCTACTGTTTCTTATTAGACACCCACTATGTTACTTATACAAAAACATCTATAAGTAGCTACTGTTTCTTAATAGACACCCACTATGTTACTTATACAAAAACATCTGTAATAGCTACTGTTTCTTATTAGACATCCGCTATGTTATTTATACAAAAACATCGGTAGTAGCTACTGTTTCTTATTAGACACCCGCTATGTTACTTATACACAAACATCTGTAAATAGCTACTGTTTCTTATTAGACACCCGCTATGTTACTTATACAAAAACATCTATAAATAGCTACTGTTTCTTATTAGACAACCGCTATGTTACTTATACAAAAACATCTGTAAGTACCTACTGTTTCTTATTAGACACCCGCTATGTTACTTATACAAAAACATCTATAAGTAACTACTGTTTCTTATTAGACACCCGCTATGTTACTTATACAAAAACATCTATAAGTAACTACTGTTTCTTATTAGACACCCGCTATGTTACTTATACAAAAACATCTGTAAGTAGCTACTGTTTCTTATTAGACACCCGCTATGTTACTTATACAAAAACATCTATAAGTAGCTACTGTTTTTTATTAGACACCCGCTATGTTACGTATACAAAAACATCTATAAGTAGCTACTGTTTCTTATTAGAAACCCGCTATGTTACTTATACAAAAACATCTGTAAGTAGCTACTGTTTCTTATTAGACACGGTATGTTACTTATACAAAAATATCTATAAGTAGCTACTGTTTCTTATTAGACACCCGCTATGTTACGTATACAAAAACATCTATGAGTAGTTACTGTTTTTTATTAGACACCCGCTATGTTACTTATACAAAAACATCTATAAGTAGATACTGTTTCTTAATAGAAACCCGCTATGTTACTTATACACAAACATCTGTAAATAGCTACTGTTTCTTATTAGACACCCGCTATGTTACTTATACAAAAACATCTATAAATAGCTACTGTTTCTTATTAGACACCCGCTATCTTACTTATACAAAAACATCTGTAAGTAACTACTGTTTCTTATTAGACACCCGCTATGTTACTTATACAAAAACATCTATAAGTAACTACTGTTTCTTATTAGACACCCGCTATGTTACTTATACAAAAACATCTATAAGTAACTACTGTTTCTTATTAGACACCCGCTATGTAACTTATACAAAAACATATATAAGTAGCTACTGTTTCTTATTAGAAACCCGCTATACACCCGCTATGTTACTTATGCAAAAACATCAATAAGTAGCTACTTTTTCTTATTAGACACCCGCTATGTTACTTATTCAAAAACATCTATAAGTAGTTACTGTTTCTTATTAGACACCCGCTATGTTACTTATACAAAAACATCTATAAGTAGCTACTGTTTCTTATTAGACACCCGCTATGTTACTTATACAAAACATCTATAAGTAGTTACTGTTTCTAATTAGAAACCCGCTATGTTACTTATGCAAAAACATCTATAAGTAGCTACTGTTTCTTATTAGAAACCCGCTATGTTACTAAAACAAAAACATCTGTAAGTAACTACTGTTTCTTATTAGACATCCGCTATGCTACTTATGCAAAAACATCTATAAGTAGCTACTGTTTCTTATTAGACACCCGCTATGTTACTTATACAAAAACATCTATAAGTAGCTACTGTTTCTTATCAGACACCCGCTATGTTACTTATACAAAAACATTTGTAAAGTAGCTACTGTTTCTTATTAGACACCCACTATGTTACTTATACAAAAACATCTATAAGTAGCTACTGTTTCTTAATAGACACCCACTATGTTACTTATACAAAAACATCTGTAATAGCTACTGTTTCTTATTAGACATCCGCTATGTTATTTATACAAAAACATCGGTAGTAGCTACTGTTTCTTATTAGACACCCACTATGTTACTTATACAAAAACATCTATAATTAGCTACTGTTTCTTGTTAGACACCCGCTATGTTACTTATACAAAAACATCTATAAGTAGTTACTGTTTCTTATTAGACACCCGCTATGTTACTAATACAAAAACATCTATAAGTAGCTACTGTTTCTTATTAGAAACCCGCTATGTTACTAATACAAAAACATCTATAAGTAGCTACTGTTTCTTATTAGACACCCGTTATGTTACTAATACAAAAACATCTATAAGTAGTTACTGTTTCTTATTAGACACCCGCTATATTACTTATACAAAAACATCTATAAGTAGCTACTGTTTCTTATTAGAATCCCGCTATTTTACTTATACAAAAACATCTGTAAGTAGCTACTGTTTCTTATTAGACACCCGCTATGTTACTTATACAAAAACATCTATAAATAGCTACTGTTTCTTATTAGACACCCGCTATGTTACTTATACAAAAACATCTGTAAGTAACTACGGTTTCTTATTAGACACCCGCTATGTTACTTATACAAAAACATCTATAAGTAACTACTGTTTCTTATTAGACACCCGCTATGTTACTTATACAAAAACATCTATAAGTAACTACTGTTTCTTATTAGACACCCGCAATGTAACTTATACAAAAACATCTATAAGTAGCTACTGTTTCTTATTAAAAACCGGCTATACACCCACTATGTTACTTATGCAAAAACATCTATAAGTAGCTACTGTTTCTTATTAGACACCCGCTATGTTACTTATGCAAAAACATCTATAAGTAGCTACTGTTTCTTATTAGACATCCGCTATGTTACTTATACAAAAACATCTAAAAGTAGTTACTGTTTCTTATTAGACACCCGCTATGTTACTTATACAAAAACATCAATAAGTAGTTACTGTTTCTTATTAGACACCCGCTATGTTACTTATACAAAAACATCTATAAGTAGCTACTGTTTCTTATTAGACACCCGCTATGTTACTTATACAAAAACATCTATAAGTAGCTACTGTTTCTTATTAGACACCCGCTATGTTACTTATACAAAAACATCTGTAAGTAGCTACTGTTTCTTATTAGACACCGCTATGTTACTTATACAAAAACATCTATAAGTAGCTACTGTTTCTTATTAGACACCCGCTATGTTACTTATACAAAAACATCTATAAGTAGCTACTGTTTCTTATTAGAAACCCACTATGTTACTTATACAAAAACATCTGTAAGTAGCTACTGTTTCTTATTAGACACCCACTATGTTTCTTATACAAAAACATCAATAAGTAGATACTGTTTATTATTAGACACCCGCCATGTTACTTATACAAAAACATCTATTAGTAGCTACTGTTTCTTATTCGACACCCGCTATGCTACTTATACAAAAACATCTGTAAGTAGCTACTGTTTCTTATTAGACACCCGCTATGTTACTTATACAAAAACATCAATAAGTAGTTACTGTTTCTTATTAGACACCCGCTATGTTACTTATACAAAAACATCTATAAGTAGCTACTGTTTCTTATTAGACACCCGCTATGTTACTTATACAAAAGCATCTATAAGTAGGTACTGTTTCTTATTAGACACCCGCTATGTTACTTATGCCAAAACATCTATAAGTAGCTACTGTTTCTTATTAGACACCCGCTATGTTACTTATACAAAAACATCTGTAAGTAGCTACTGTTTCTTATTAGACACCCACTATGTTACTTATACCAAAACATCTATAAGTAGCTACTGTTTCTTATTAGACACCCCCTATGTTACTTATGCAAAAACATCTATTAGTAGCTACTGTTTCTTATTAGACACCCGCTATGTTACTTATACAAAAACATCTAAAAGTAGTTACTGTTTCTTATTAGACACCCGCTATGTTACTTATACAAAAACATCTATAAGTAGCTACTGTTTCTTATTAGACACCCACTATGTTACTTATACAAAAACATCTATAAGTAGCTACTGTTTCTTATTAGACACCCGCTATGTTACTTATACAAAAACATCTGTAAGTAGCTACTGTTTCTTATTAGACACCCGCTATGTTACTTATACAAAAACATCTATAAGTAGCTATTGTTTCTTATTAGACACCCGCTATGTTACTTATACAAAAACATCTGTAAGTAGCTACTGTTTCTTATTAGACACCCGCTATGTTACTTATACAAAAACATCTATAAATAGCTACTGTTTCTTATTAGACACCCACTATGTTACTTATACAAAAACATCTATAAGTAGCTACTGTTTCTTATTAGACACCCGCTATGTTACTTATACAAAAACATCTGTAAGTAGCTACTGTTTCTTATTAGACACCCACTATGTTTCTTATACAAAAACATCAATAAGTAGCTACTGTTTATTATTAGACACCCGCCATGTTACTTATACAAAAACATCTATTAGTGGCTACTGTTTCTTATTAGACACCCGCTATGCTACTTAAACAAAAATATCTGTAAGTAGCTACTGTTTCTTATTAGACACCCGCTATGTTACTTATACAAAAACATCAATAAGTAGTTACTGTTTCTTATTAGACACCCGCTATGTTACGTATACAAAAACATCTATAAGTAGCTACTGTTTCTTATTAGACACACGCTATGTTACTTATACAAAAGCATCTATAAGTAGCTACTGTTTCTTATTAGACACCCGCTATGTTACTTATACAAAAACATCTGTAAGTAGCTACTGTTTCTTATTAGACACCGCTATGTTACTTATACAAAAACATCTATAAGTAGCTACTGTTTCTTATTAGACACCCGCTATGTTACTTATACAAAAACATCTATAAGTAGCTACTGTTTCTTATTAGAAACCCACTATGTTACTTATACAAAAACATCTGTAAGTAGCTACTGTTTCTTATTAGACACCCACTATGTTTCTTATACAAAAACATCAATAAGTAGATACTGTTTATTATTAGACACCCGCCATGTTACTTATACAAAAACATCTATTAGTAGCTACTGTTTCTTATTCGACACCCGCTATGCTACTTATACAAAAACATCTGTAAGTAGCTACTGTTTCTTATTAGACACCCGCTATGTTACTTATACAAAAACATCAATAAGTAGTTACTGTTTCTTATTAGACACCCGCTATGTTACTTATACAAAAACATCTATAAGTAGCTACTGTTTCTTATTAGACACCCGCTATGTTACTTATACAAAAGCATCTATAAGTAGCTACTGTTTCTTATTAGACACCCGCTATGTTACTTATGCCAAAACATCTATAAGTAGCTACTGTTTCTTATTAGACACCCGCTATGTTACTTATACAAAAACATCTGTAAGTAGCTACTGTTTCTTATTAGACACCCACTATGTTACTTATACCAAAACATCTATAAGTAGCTACTGTTTCTTATTAGACACCCGCTATGTTACTTATGCAAAAACATCTATTAG
This sequence comes from Bathymodiolus brooksi, assembly GCA_963680875.1. NCBI lineage: Eukaryota > Metazoa > Mollusca > Bivalvia > Mytilida > Modiolidae > Bathymodiolus > Bathymodiolus brooksi. The sequence continues at coordinate 125,727,745 of OY804575.1, forward strand.
TAGCTACTGTTTCTTATTAGACACCCGCTATGTTACTTATACAAAAACATCTAAAAGTAGTTACTGTTTCTTATTAGACACCCGCTATGTTACTTATACAAAAACATCTATAAGTAGCTACTGTTTCTTATTAGACACCCACTATGTTACTTATACAAAAACATCTATAAGTAGCTACTGTTTCTTATTAGACACCCGCTATGTTACTTATACAAAAACATCTGTAAGTAGCTACTGTTTCTTATTAGACACCCGCTATGTTACTTATACAAAAACATCCATAAGTAGCTATTGTTTCTTATTAGACACCCGCTATGTTACTTATACAAAAACATCTGTAAGTAGCTACTGTTTCTTATTAGACACCCGCTATGTTACTTATACAAAAACATCTATAAATAGCTACTGTTTCTTATTAGACACCCACTATGTTACTTATACAAAAACATCTATAAGTAGCTACTGTTTCTTATTAGACACCCGCTATGTTACTTATACAAAAACATCTGTAAGTAGCTACTGTTTCTTATTAGACACCCACAATGTTTCTTATACAAAAACATCAATAAGTAGCTACTGTTTATTATTAGACACCCGCCATGTTACTTATACAAAAACATCTATTAGTGGCTACTGTTTCTTATTAGACACCCGCTATGCTACTTAAACAAAAATATCTGTAAGTAGCTACTGTTTCTTATTAGACACCCGCTATGTTACTTATACAAAAACATCAATAAGTAGTTACTGTTTCTTATTAGACACCCGCTATGTTACGTATACAAAAACATCTATAAGTAGCTACTGTTTCTTATTAGACACACGCTATGTTACTTATACAAAAGCATCTATAAGTAGCTACTGTTTCTTATTAGACACCCGCTATGTTACTTATGCCAAAACATCTATAAGTAGCTACTGTTTCTTATTAGACACCCGCTATGTTACTTATACAAAAACATCTGTAAGTAGTTACTGTTTCTTATTAGACACCCGCTATGTTACTTATACAAAAACATCAATAAGTAGTTACTGTTTCTTATTAGACACCCGCTATGTTACTTATACAAAAACATCTATAAGTAGCTACTGTTTCTTATTAGACACCCGCTATGTTACTTATACAAAAACATCTATAAGTAGCTACTGTTTCTTATTAGAAACCCACTATGTTACTTATACAAAAACATCTGTAAGTAGCTACTGTTTCTTATTAGACACCCACTATGTTTCTTATACAAAAACATCAATAAGTAGATACTGTTTATTATTAGACACCCGCCATGTTACTTATACAAAAACATCTATTAGTAGCTACTGTTTCTTATTCGACACCCGCTATGCTACTTATACAAAAACATCTGTAAGTAGCTACTGTTTCTTATTAGACACCCGCTATGTTACTTATACAAAAACATCAATAAGTAGTTACTGTTTCTTATTAGACACCCGCTATGTTACTTATACAAAAACATCTATAAGTAGCTACTGTTTCTTATTAGACACCCGCTATGTTACTTATACAAAAGCATCTATAAGTAGCTACTGTTTCTTATTAGACACCCGCTATGTTACTTATGCCAAAACATCTATAAGTAGCTACTGTTTCTTATTAGACACCCGCTATGTTACTTATACAAAAACATCTGTAAGTAGCTACTGTTTCTTATTAGACACCCACTATGTTACTTATACAAAAGCATCTATAAGTAGCTACTGTTTCTTATTAGACACCCGCTATGTTACTTATGCCAAAACATCTATAAGTAGCTACTGTTTCTTATTAGACACCCGCTATGTTACTTATACAAAAACATCTGTAAGTAGCTACTGTTTCTTATTAGACACCCACTATGTTACTTATACCAAAACATCTATAAGTAGCTACTGTTTCTTATTAGACACCCGCTATGTTACTTATGCAAAAACATCTATTAGTAGCTACTGTTTCTTATTAGACACCCGCTATGTTACTTATACAAAAACATCTAAAAGTAGTTACTGTTTCTTATTAGACACCCGCTATGTTACTTATACAAAAACATCTATAAGTAGCTACTGTTTCTTATTAGACACCCGCTATGTTACTTATACAAAAACATCTGTAAGTAGCTACTGTTTCTTATTAGACACCCGCTATGTTACTTATACAAAAACATCTATAAATAGCTACTGTTTCTTATTAGACACCCACTATGTTACTTATACAAAAACATCTATAAGTAGCTACTGTTTCTTATTAGACACCCGCTATGTTACTTATACAAAAACATCTGTAAGTAGCTACTGTTTCTTATTAGACACCCACTATGTTTCTTATACAAAAACATCAATAAGTAGCTACTGTTTATTATTAGACACCCGCCATGTTACTTATACAAAAACATCTATTAGTGGCTACTGTTTCTTATTAGACACCCGCTATGCTACTTATACAAAAATATTTGTAAGTAGCTACTGTTTCTTATTAGACACCCGCTATGTTACTTATACAAAAACATCAATAAGTAGTTACTGTTTCTTATTAGACACCCGCTATGTTACGTATACAAAAACATCTATAAGTAGCTACTGTTTCTTATTAGACACACGCTATGTTACTTATACAAAAGCATCTATAAGTAGCTACTGTTTCTTATTAGACACCCGCTATGTTACTTATGCCAAAACATCTATAAGTAGCTACTGTTTCTTATTAGACACCCGCTATGTTACTTATACAAAAACATCTGTAAGTAGTTACTGTTTCTTATTAGACACCCGCTATGTTACTTATACAAAAACATCAATAAGTAGTTACTGTTTCTTATTAGACACCCGCTATGTTACTTATACAAAAACATCTATAAGTAGCTACTGTTTCTTATTAGACACCCGCTATGTTACTTATACAAAAACATCTATAAGTAGCTACTGTTTCTTATTAGACACCCGCTATGTTACTTATACAAAAACATCTGTAAGTAGCCACTGTTTCTTATTAGACACCGCTATGTTACTTATACAAAAACATCTATAAGTAGCTACTGTTTCTTATTAGACACCCGCTATGTTACTTATACAAAAACATCTATAAGTAGCTACTGTTTCTTATTAGAAACGCACTATGTTACTTATACAAAAACATCTGTAAGTAGCTACTGTTTCTTATTAGACACCCACTATGTTTCTTATACAAAAACATCAATAAGTAGATACTGTTTATTATTAGACACCCGCCATGTTACTTATACAAAAACATCTATTAGTAGCTACTGTTTCTTATTCGACACCCGCTATGCTACTTATACAAAAACATCTGTAAGTAGCTACTGTTTCTTATTAGACACCCGCTATGTTACTTATACAAAAACATCAATAAGTAGTTACTGTTTCTTATTAGACACCCGCTATGTTACTTATACAAAAACATCTATAAGTAGCTACTGTTTCTTATTAGACACCGGCTATGTTACTTATACAAAAGCATCTATAAGTAGCTACTGTTTCTTATTAGACACCCGCTATGTTACTTATGCCAAAACATCTATAAGTAGCTACTGTTTCTTATTAGACACCCGCTATGTTACTTATACAAAAACATCTGTAAGTAGCTACTGTTTCTTATTAGACACCCACTATGTTACTTATACCAAAACATCTATAAGTAGCTACTGTTTCTTATTAGACACCCGCTATGTTACTTATGCAAAAACATCTATTAGTAGCTACTGTTTCTTATTAGACACCCGCTATGTTACTTATACAAAAACATCTAAAAGTAGTTACTGTTTCTTATTAGACACCCGCTATGTTACTTATACAAAAACATCTATAAGTAGCTACTGTTTCTTATTAGACACCCACTATGTTACTTATACAAAAACATCTATAAGTAGCTACTGTTTCTTATTAGACACCCGCTATGTTACTTATACAAAAACATCTGTAAGTAGCTACTGTTTCTTATTAGACACCCGCTATGTTACTTATACAAAAACATCTATAAGTAGCTACTGTTTCTTATTAGACACCCGCTATGTTACTTATACAAAAACATCTGTAAGTAGCTACTGTTTCTTATTAGACACCCGCTATGTTACTTATACAAAAACATCTATAAATAGCTACTGTTTCTTATTAGACACCCACTATGTTACTTATACAAAAACATCTATAAGTAGCTACTCTTTCTTATTAGACACCCGCTATGTTACTTATACAAAAACATCTGTAAGTAGCTACTGTTTCTTATTAGACACCCACTATGTTTCTTATACAAAAACATCAATAAGTAGCTACTGTTTATTATTAGACACCCGCCATGTTACTTATACAAAAACATCTATTAGTGGCTACTGTTTCTTATTAGACACCCGCTATGCTACTTATACAAAAACATCTGTAAGTAGCTACTGTTTCTTATTAGACACCCGCTATGTTACTTATACAAAAACATCAATAAGTAGTTACTGTTTCTTATTAGACACCCGCTATGTTACGTATACAAAAACATCTATAAGTAGCTACTGTTTCTTATTAGACACACGCTATGTTACTTATACAAAAGCATCTATAAGTAGCTACTGTTTCTTATTAGACACCCGCTATGTTACTTATGCCAAAACATCTATAAGTAGCTACTGTTTCTTATTAGACACCCGCTATGTTACTTATACAAAAACATCTGTAAGTAGCTACTGTTTCTTATTAGACACCCACTACGTTACTTATACCAAAACATCTATAAGTAGCTACTGTTTCTTATTAGACACCCGCTATGTTACTTATGCAAAAACATCTATTAGTAGCTACTGTTTCTTATTAGACACCCGCTATGTTACTTATACAAAAACATCTAAAAGTAGTTACTGTTTCTTATTAGACACCCGCTATGTTACTTATACAAAAACATCTATAAGTAGCTACTGTTTCTTATTAGACACCCACTATGTTACTTATACAAAAACATCTATAAGTAGCTACTGTTTCTTATTAGACACCCGCTATGTTACTTATACAAAAACATCTGTAAGTAGCTACTGTTTCTTATTAGACACCCGCTATGTTACTTATACAAAAACATCTATAAGTAGCTACTGTTTCTTATTAGACACCCGCTATGTTACTTATACAAAAACATCTGTAAGTAGCTACTGTTTCTTATTAGACACCCGCTATGTTACTTATACAAAAACATCTATAAATAGCTACTGTTTCTTATTAGACACCCACTATGTTACTTATACAAAAACATCTATAAGTAGCTACTCTTTCTTATTAGACACCCGCTATGTTACTTATACAAAAACATCTGTAAGTAGCTACTGTTTCTTATTAGACACCCACTATGTTTCTTATACAAAAACATCAATAAGTAGCTACTGTTTATTATTAGACACCCGCCATGTTACTTATACAAAAACATCTATTAGTGGCTACTGTTTCTTATTAGACACCCGCTATGCTACTTATACAAAAACATCTGTAAGTAGCTACTGTTTCTTATTAGACACCCGCTATGTTACTTATACAAAAACATCAATAAGTAGTTACTGTTTCTTATTAGACACCCGCTATGTTACGTATACAAAAACATCTATAAGTAGCTACTGTTTCTTATTAGACACACGCTATGTTACTTATACAAAAGCATCTATAAGTAGCTACTGTTTCTTATTAGACACCCGCTATGTTACTTATGCCAAAACATCTATAAGTAGCTACTGTTTCTTATTAGACACCCGCTATGTTACTTATACAAAAACATCTGTAAGTAGCTACTGTTTCTTATTAGACACCCACTACGTTACTTATACCAAAACATCTATAAGTAGCTACTGTTTCTTATTAGACACCCGCTATGTTACTTATGCAAAAACATCTATTAGTAGCTACTGTTTCTTATTAGACACCCGCTATGTTACTTATACAAAAACATCTAAAAGTAGTTACTGTTTCTTATTAGACACCCGCTATGTCACTTATACAAAAACATCTATAAGTAGCTACTGTTTCTTATTAGACACCCACTATGTTACTTATACAAAAACATCTATAAGTAGATACTGTTTCTTATTAGACACCCGCTATGTTACTTATACAAAAACATCTGTAAGTAGCTACTGTTTCTTATTAGACACCCGCTATGTTACTTATACAAAAACATCTATAAATAGCTACTGTTTCTTATTAGACACCCGCTATGTTACTTATACAAAAACATCTGTAAGTAACTACTGTTTCTTATTAGACACCCGCTATGTTACTTATACAAAAACATTTATAAGTAACTACTGTTTCTTATTAGACACCCGCTATGTTAATTATACAAAAACATCTATAAGTAACTAATGTTTCTTATTAGACACCCGCAATGTAACTTATACAAAAACATATATAAGTAGCTACTGTTTCTTATTAGAAACCCGCTATACACCAGCTATGTTACTTATGCAAAAACATCAATAAGTAGCTACTGTTTCCTATTAGACACCCGCTATGTTACTTATACAAAACATCTATAAGTAGTTACTGTTTCTTATTAGACACTCGCTATGTTACTTATACAAAAACATCCATAAGTAGCTACTGTTTCTTATTAGACACCCGCTATGTTACTTATACAAAACATCTATAAGTAGTTACTGTTTCTTATTAGACACTCGCTATGTTACTTATACAAAAACATCCATAAGTAGCTACTGTTTCTTATTAGACACCCGCTATGTTACTTATACAAAAACATCCATAAGTAGCTACTGTTTCTTATTAGACACCCGCTATGTTAATAATACAAAAACATCTATAAGTAGTTACTGTTTCGTATTAGAAACCCGCTATGTTACTTATACAAAAACATCTATAAGTAGCTACTGTTTCTTATTAGAAACCCGCTATGTTACTAAAACAAAAACATCTGTAAGTAACTACTGTTTCTTATTAGACATCCGCTATGTTACTTATGCAAAAACATCTATAAGTAGCTACTGTTTCTTATTAGACACCCGCTATGTTACTTATACAAAAACATCTATAAGTAGCTACTGTTTCTTATTAGACACCCGCTATGTTACTTATACAAAAACATCTGTAATAGCTACTGTTTCTTATTAGACATCCGCTATGTTATTTATACAAACACATCGGTAGTAGCTACTGTTTCTTATTAGACACCCGCTATGTTACTTATACAAAAACATCTATAATTAGCTACTGTTTCTTATTAGACACCCGCTATGTTACTTATACAAAAACATCTATAAGTAGTTACTGTTTCTTATTAGACACCCGCTATGTTACTAATACAAAAACATCTATAAGTAGCTACTGTTTCTTATTAGAAACCCGCTATGTTACTAATACAAAAACATCTATAAGTAGCTACTGTTTCTTATTAGACACCCGCTATGTTACTTATACAAAAACATCTATAAGTAGATACTGTTTCTTATTAGACACCCGCTATGTTACTTATACAAAAACATCCATAAGTAGCTACTGTTTCTTATTAGACACCCGCTATGTTACTTATACAAAAACATCCATAAGTAGCTACTGTTTCTTATTAGACACCCGCTATGTTAATAATACAAAAACATCTATAAGTAGTTACTGTTTCTTATTAGAAACCCGCTATGTTACTTATACAAAAACATCTATAAGTAGCTACTGTTTCTTATTAGAAACCCGCTATGTTACTAAAACAAAAACAACTGTAAGTAACTACTGTTTCTTATTAGACATCCGCTATGTTACTTATGCAAAAACATCTATAAGTAGCTACTGTTTCTTATTAGACACCCGCTATGTTACTTATACAAAAACATCTATAAGTAGCTACTGTTTCTTATTAGACACCCGCTATGTTACTTATACAAAAACATCTGTAATAGCTACTGTTTCTTATTAGACATCCGCTATGTTATTTATACAAACACATCGGTAGTAGCTACTGTTTCTTATTAGACACCCGCTATGTTACTTATACAAAAACATCTATAATTAGCTACTGTTTCTTATTAGACACCCGCTATGTTACTTATACAAAAACATCTATAAGTAGTTACTGTTTCTTATTAGACACCCGCTATGTTACTAATACAAAAACATCTATAAGTAGCTACTGTTTCTTATTAGAAACCCGCTATGTTACTAATACAAAAACATCTATAAGTAGCTACTGTTTCTTATTAGACACCCGCTATGTTACTTATACAAAAACATCTATAAGTAGCTACTGTTTCTTATTAGACACCCACTATGTTACTTATACAAAAACATCTATAAGTAGTTACTGTTTCTTATTAGACACCCGCTATGTTACTTATACAAAAACATCTAAAAGTAGCTACTGCTTCTTATTAGACACCCGCTATGTTACTTATACAAAAACATCTGTAAGTAGCTACTGTTTCTTATTAGACACCGCTATGTTACTTATACAAAAACATCTATAAGTAGCTACTGTTTCTTATTAGACACCCGCTATGTTACTTATACAAAAACATCTATAAGTAGTTACTGTTTCTTATTAGACACCCGCTATGTTACTTATACAAAAACATCTAAAAGTAGCTACTGCTTCTTATTAGACACCCGCTATGTTACTTATACAAAAACATCTGTAAGTAGCTACTGTTTCTTATTAGACACCGCTATGTTACTTATGCAAAAACATCTATAAGTAGCTACTGTTTCTTATTAGACACCGCTATGTTACTTATACAAAAACATCTATAAGTAGCTACTGTTTCTTATTAGAAACCCACTATGTTACTTATACAAAAACATCTGTAAGTAGCTACTGTTTCTTATTAGACACCCACTATGTTTCTTATACAAAAACATCAATAAGTAGCTACTGTTTATTATTAGACACCCGCCATGTTACTTATACAAAAACATCTATTAGTAGCTACTGTTTCTTATTAGACACCCGCTATGCTACTTATACAAAAACATCTGTAAGTAGCTACTGTTTCTTATTAGACACCCGCTATGTTACTTATACAAAAACATCAATAAGTAGTTACTGTTTCTTATTAGACACCCGCTATGTTACTTATACAAAAACATCTATAAGTAGCTACTGTTTCTTATTAGACACCCGCTATGTTACTTATACAAAAGCATCTATAAGTAGCTACTGTTTCTTATTAGACACCCACTATGTTACTTATGCCAAAACATCTATAAGTAGCTACTGTTTCTTATTAGACACCCGCTATGTTACTTATACAAAAACATCTGTAAGTAGCTACTGTTTCTTATTAGACACCAACTATGTTACTTATACCAAAACATCTATAAGTAGCTACTGTTTCTTATTAGACACCCGCTATGTTACTTATACAAAAACATCTATTAGTAGCTATTGTTTCTTATTAGACACCCGCTATGTTACTTATACAAAAACATCTAAAAGTAGTTACTGTTTCTTATTAGACACCCGCTATGTTACTTATACAAAAACATCTATAAGTAGCTACTGTTTCTTATTAGACACCCACTATGTTACTTATACAAAAACATCTATAAGTAGCTACTGTTTCTTATTAGACACCCGCTATGTTACTTATACAAAAACATCTGTAAGTAGCTACTGTTTCTTATTAGACATCCGCTATGTTATTTATACAAAAACATCGGTAGTAGCTACTGTTTCTTATTAGACACCCGCTATGTTACTTATACAAAAACATCTATAATTAGCTACTGTTTCTTATTAGACACCCGCTATGCTACTTATACAAAAACATCTATAAGTAGTTACTGTTTCTTATTAGACACCCGCTATGTTACTAATACAAAAACATCTATAAGTAGCTACTGTTTCTTATTAGAAACCCGCTATGTTACTAATACAAAAACATCTATAAGTAGCTACTGTTTCTTATTAAAAACCGGCTATACACCCGCTATGTTACTTATGCAAAAACATCTATAAGTAGCTACTGTTTCTTATTAGACACCCGCTATGTTACTTATGCAAAAACATCTATAAGTAGCTACTGTTTCTTATTAGACATCCGCTATGTTACTTATACAAAAACTTCTAAAAGTAGTTACTGTTTCTTATTAGACACCCGCTATGTTACTTATACAAAAACATCAATAAGTAGTTACTGTTTCTTATTAGACACCCGTTATGTTACTTATACAAAAACATCTGTAAGTAGCTACTGTTTCTTATTAGACACCCACTATGTTACTTATACCAAAACATCTATAAGTAGCTACTGTTTCTTATTAGACACCCGCTATGTTACTTATGCAAAAACATCTATTAGTAGCTACTGTTTCTTATTAGACACCCGCTATGTTACTTATACAAAAACATCTAAAAGTAGTTACTGTTTCTTATTAGACACCCGCTATGTTACTTATACAAAAACATCTATAAGTAGCTACTGTTTCTTATTAGACACCCGCTATGTTACTTATACAAAAACATCTATAAGTAGCTACTGTTTCTTATTAGACACCCGCTATGTTACTTATACAAAAACATCTGTAAGTAGCTACTGTTTCTTATTAGACACTCGCTATGTTACTTATACAAAAACATCTATAAGTAGCTACTGTTTCTTATTAGACACCCGCTATGTTACTTATACAAAAACATCTATAAGTAGCTACTGTTTCTTATTAGAAATTAGAAACCCGCTATGTTACTTATACAAAAACATCTGTAAGTAGCTACTGTTTCTTATTAGACACCCACTATGTTTCTTATACAAAAACATCAATAAGTAGCTACTGTTTATTATTAGACACCCGCTATGTTACTTATACATAAACATTTGTCAGTAGCTACTGTTTCTTAATAGACACCCGCTATGTTACTTATGCAAAAACATCTGTAAGTAGCTACTGTTTCTTATTAGACACCCGCTATGTTACTTATACAAAAACATCTATAAGTAGCTACTGTTTCTTATTAGAAACCCGCTATGTTACTTATACAAAAACATCTATAAGTAGTTACTGTTTCTTATTAGACACCCGCTATGTTACTTATACAAAAACATCTATAAGTAGCTACTGTTTCTTATTAGACACCCGCTATGTTACTTATACACAAACATCTGTAAATAGCTACTGTTTCTTATTAGACACTCGCTATGTTACTTATACAAAAACATCTATAAATAGCTACTGTTTCTTATTAGACACCCGCTATGTTACTTATACAAAAACATCTGTAAGTAACTACGGTTTCTTATTAGACACCCGCTATGTTACTTATACAAAAACATCTATAAGTAACTACTGTTTCTTATTAGACACCCGCTATGTTACTTATACAAAAACATCTATAAGTAACTACTGTTTCTTATTAGACACCCGCAATGTAACTTATACAAAAACATCTATAAGTAGCTACTGTTTCTTATTAAAAACCGGCTATACACCCGCTATGTTACTTATGCAAAAACAACTATAAGTAGCTACTGTTTCTTATTAGACACCCGCTATGTTACTTATGCAAAAACATCTATAAGTAGCTACTGTTTCTTATTAGACATCCGCTATGTTACTTATACAAAAACATCTAAAAGTAGTTACTGTTTCTTATTAGACACCCGCTATGTTACTTATACAAAAACATCAATAAGTAGTTACTGTTTCTTATTAGACACCCGTTATGTTACTTATACAAAAACATCTATAAGTAGCTACTGTTTCTTATTAGACACCCGCTATGTTACTTATACAAAAACATCTATAAGTAGCTACTGTTTCTTATTAGACACCCGCTATGTTACTTATACAAAAACATCTATAAGTAGTTACTGTTTCTTATTAGACACCCGCTATGTTACTTATACAAAAACATCTATAAGTAGCTACTGCTTCTTATTAGACACCCGCTATGTTACTTATACAAAAACATCTGTAAGTAGCTACTGTTTCTTATTAGACACCGCTATGTTACTTATACAAAAACATCTATAAGTAGCTACTGTTTCTTATTAGACACCCGCTATGTTACTTATACAAAAAAATCTATAAGTAGCTACTGTTTCTTATTAGAAACCCACTATGTTACTTATACAAAAACATCTGTAAGTAGCTACTGTTTCTTATTAGACACCCACTATGTTTCTTATACAAAAACATCAATAAGTAGCTACTGGTTATTATTAGACACCCGCCATGTTACTTATACAAAAACATCTATTAGTAGCTACTGTTTCTTATTAGACACCCGCTATGTTACTTATACAAAAACATCTGTAAGTAGCTACGGTTTCTTATTAGACACCCGCTATGTTACTTATACAAAAACATCAATAAGTAGTTACTGTTTCTTATTAGACACCCGCTATGTTACTTATACAAAAACATCTATAAGTAGCTACTGTTTCTTAATAGAAACCCGCTATGTTACTTATACAAAAGCATCAATAAGTAGCTACTGTTTCTTATTAGACACCCGCTATGTTACTTATGCCAAAACATCTATAAGTAGCTACTGTTTCTTATTAGACACCCACTATGTTTCTTATACAAAAACATCAATAAGTAGCTACTGTTTATTATTAGACACCCGCCATGTTACTTATACAAAAACATCTATTAGTAGCTACTGTTTCTTATTAGACACCCGCTATGCTACTTATACAAAAACATCTGTAAGTAGCTACTGTTTCTTATTAGACACCCGCTATGTTACTAATACAAAAACATCAATAAGTAGTTACTGTTTCTTATTAGACACCCGCTATGTTACTTATACAAAAACATCTATAAGTAGCTACTGTTTCTTATTAGACACCCGCTATGTTACTTATACAAAAGCATCTATAAGTAGCTACTGTTTCTTATTAGACACCCGCTATGTTACTTATGCCAAAACATCTATAAGTAGCTACTGTTTCTTATTAGACACCCGCTATGTAACTTATACAAAAACATCTGTAAGTAGCTACTGTTTCTTATTAGACACCAACTATGTTACTTATACCAAAACATCTATTAGTAGCTACTGTTTCTTATTAGACACCCGCTATGTTACTTATACAAAAACATCTATTAGTAGCTATTGTTTCTTATTAGACACCCGCTATGTTACTTATACAAAAACATCTAAAAGTAGTTACTGTTTCTTATTAGACACCCGCTATGTTACTTATACAAAAACATCTATAAGTAGCTACTGTTTCTTATTAGACACCCACTATGTTACTTATACAAAAACATCTATAAGTAGCTACTGTTTCTTATTAGACACCCGCTATCTTACTTATACAAAAACATCTGTAAGTAGCTACTGTTTCTTATCAGACATCCGCTATGTTATTTATACAAAAACATCGGTAGTAGCTACTGTTTCTTATTAGACACCCGCTATGTTACTTATACAAAAACATCTATAATTAGCTACTGTTTCTTATTAGACACCCGCTATGTTACTTATACAAAAACATCTATAAGTAGTTACTGTTTCTTATTAGACACCCGCTATGTTACTAATACAAAAACATCTATAAGTAGCTACTGTTTCTTATTAGAAACCCGCTATGTTACTAATACAAAAACATCTATAAGTAGCTACTGTTTCTTATTAAAAACCGGCTATACACCCGCTATGTTACTTATGCAAAAACATCTATAAGTAGCTACTGTTTCTTATTAGACACCCGCTATGTTACTTATGCAAAAACATCTATAAGTAGCTACTGTTTCTTATTAGACATCCGCTATGTTACTTATACAAAAACATCTAAAAGTAGTTACTGTTTCTTATTAGACACCCGCTATGTTACTTATACAAAAACATCAATAAGTAGTTACTGTTTCTTATTAGACACCCGTTATGTTACTTATACAAAAACATCTGTAAGTAGCTACTGTTTCTTATTAGACACCCACTATGTTACTTATACCAAAACATCTATAAGTAGCTACTGTTTCTTATTAGACACCCGCTATGTTACTTATGCAAAAACATCTATTAGTAGCTACTGTTTCTTATTAGACACCCGCTATGTTACTTATACAAAAACATCTAAAAGTAGTTACTGTTTCTTATTAGACACCCGCTATGTTACTTATACAAAAACATCTATAAGTAGCTACTGTTTTTTATTAGACACCCGCTATGTTACTTATACAAAAACATCTATAAGTAGCTACTGTTTCTTATTAGACACCCGCTATGTTACTTATACAAAAACATCTGTAAGTAGCTACTGTTTCTTATTAGACACTCGCTATGTTACTTATACAAAAACATCTATAAGTAGCTACTGTTTCTTATTAGACACCCGCTATGTTACTTATACAAAAACATCTATAAGTAGCTACTGTTTCTTATTAGAAATTAGAAACCCGCTATGTTACTTATACAAAAACATCTGTAAGTAGCTACTGTTTCTTATTAGACACCCACTATGTTTCTTATACAAAAACATCAATAAGTAGCTACTGTTTATTATTAGACACCCGCTATGTTACTTATACATAAACATTTGTCAGTAGCTACTGTTTCTTAATAGACACCCGCTATGTTACTTATGCAAAAACATCTGTAAGTAGCTACTGTTTCTTATTAGACACCCGCTATGTTACTTATACAAAAACATCTATAAGTAGCTACTGTTTCTTATTAGACACCCGCTATGTTACTTATACAAAAACATCTATAAGTAGTTACTGTTTCTTATTAGACACCCGCTATGTTACTTATACAAAAACATCTATAAGTAGCTACTGTTTCTTATTAGACACCCGCTATGTTACTTATACACAAACATCTGTAAATAGCTACTGTTTCTTATTAGACACTCGCTATGTTACTTATACAAAAACATCTATTAATAGCTACTGTTTCTTATTAGACACCCGCTATGTTACTTATACAAAAACATCTGTAAGTAACTACGGTTTCTTATTAGACACCCGCTATGTTACTTATACAAAAACATCTATAAGTAACTACTGTTTCTTATTAGACACCCGCTATGTTACTTATACAAAAACATCTATAAGTAACTACTGTTTCTTATTAGACACCCGCAATGTAACTTATACAAAAACATCTATAAGTAGCTACTGTTTCTTATTAAAAACCGGCTATACACCCGCTATGTTACTTATGCAAAAACATCTATAAGTAGCTACTGTTTCTTATTAGACACCCGCTATGTTACTTATGCAAAAACATCTATAAGTAGCTACTGTTTCTTATTAGACATCCGCTATGTTGCTTATACAAAAACATCTAAAAGTAGTTACTGTTTCTTATTAGACACCCGCTATGTTACTTATACAAAAACATCAATAAGTAGTTACTGTTTCTTATTAGACACCCGTTATGTTACTTATACAAAAACATCTATAAGTAGCTACTGTTTCTTATTAGACACCCGCTATGTTACTTATACAAAAACATCTATAAGTAGCTACTGTTTCTTATTAGACACCCGCTATGTTACTTATACAAAAACATCTATAAGTAGTTACTGTTTCTTATTAGACACCCGCTATGTTACTTATACAAAAACATCTATAAGTAGCTACTGCTTCTTATTAGACACCCGCTATGTTACTTATACAAAAACATCTGTAAGTAGCTACTGTTTCTTATTAGACACCGCTATGTTACTTATACAAAAACATCTATAAGTAGCTACTGTTTCTTATTAGAAACCCACTATGTTACTTATACAAAAACATCTGTAAGTAGCTACTGTTTCTTATTAGACACCCACTATGTTTCTTATACAAAAACATCAATAAGTAGCTACTGGTTATTATTAGACACCCGCCATGTTACTTATACAAAAACATCTATTAGTAGCTACTGTTTCTTATTAGACACCCGCTATGTTACTTATACAAAAACATCTGTAAGTAGCTACGGTTTCTTATTATACACCCGCTATGTTACTTATACAAAAACATCAATAAGTAGTTACTGTTTCTTATTAGACACCCGCTATGTTACTTATACAAAAACATCTATAAGTAGCTACTGTTTCTTAATAGAAACCCGCTATGTTACTTATACAAAAGCATCAATAAGTAGCTACTGTTTCTTATTAGACACCCGCTATGTTACTTATGCCAAAACATCTATAAGTAGCTACTGTTTCTTATTAGACACCCGCTATGTTACTTATACAAAAACATCTGTAAGTAGCTACTGTTTCTTATTAGACACCCACTATGTTACTTATACCAAAACATCTATAAGTAGCTACTGTTTCTTATTAGACACCCGCTATGTTACTTATGCAAAAACATCTATTAGTAGATACTGTTTCTTATTAGACACCCGCTATGTTACTTATACAAAAACATCTAAAAGTAGTTACTGTTTCTTATTAGACACCCGCTATGTTACTTATACAAAAACATCTATAAGTAGCTACTGTTTCTTATTAGACACCCGCTATGTTACTTATACAAAAACATCTAAAAGTAGCTACGGTTTCTTATTAGACACCCGCTATGTTACTTATACAAAAACATCTGTAAGTAGCTACTGTTTCTTATTAGACACTCGCTATGTTTCTTATACAAAAACATCTATAAGTAGCTACTGTTTCTTATTAGACACCCGCTATGTTACTTATACAAAAACATCTATAAGTAGCTACTGTTTCTTATTAGAAATTAGAAACCCGCTATGTTACTTATACAAAAACATATGTAAGTAGCTACTGTTTCTTATTAGACACCCACTATGTTTCTTATACAAAAACATCAATAAGTAGCTACTGTTTATTATTAGACACCCGCTATGTTACTTATACATAAACATTTGTCAGTAGCTACTGTTTCTTAATAGACACCCGCTATGTTACTTATACAAAAACATCTATAAGTAGCTACTGTTTCTTATTAGACACCCGCTATGTTACTTATACAAAAACATCTATAAGTAGTTACTGTTTCTTATTAGACACCCGCTATGTTACTTATACAAAAACATCTATAAGTAGCTACTGTTTCTTATTAGACACCCGCTATGTTACTTATACACAAACATCTGTAAATAGCTACTGTTTCTTATTAGACACCCGCTATGTTACTTATACAAAAACATCTATAAATAGCTACTGTTTCTTATTAGACACCCGCTATGTTACTTATACAAAAACATCTGTAAGTAACTACTGTTTCTTATTAGACACCCGCTATGTTACTTATACAAAAACATCTATAAGTAACTACTGTTTCTTATTAGACACCCGCTATGTTACTTATACAAAAACATCTATAAGTAACTACTGTATCTTATTAGACACCCGCTATGTTACTTATACAAAAACATCTATAAGTAACTACTGTTTCTTATTAGACACCCGCTATGTTACTTATTCAAAAACATCTATTAGTAGCTACTGTTTCTTATTAGACACCCGCTATGTTACTTATACCAAAACATCTAAAAGTAGTTACTGTTTCTTATTAGACACCCGCTATGTTACTTATACAAAAACATCTATAAGTAGCTACTGTTTCTTATTAGACACCCGCTATGTTACTTATACAAAAACATCTATAAGTAGCTACTGTTTCTTATTAGACACCCGCTATGTTACTTATACAAAAACATCTATAAGTAGCTACTGTTTCTTATTAGAAATTAGAAATCCGCTATGTTACTTATACAAAAACATCTGTAAGAAGCTACTGTTTCTTATTAGACACCCACTATGTTTCTTATACAAAAACATCAATAAGTAGCTACTGTTTATTATTAGACACCCGCTATGTTACTTATACATAAACATTTGTCAGTAGCTACTGTTTCTTAATAGACACCCGCTATGTTACTTATGCAAAAACATCTGTAAATAGCTACTGTTTCTTATTAGACACCCGCTATGTTACTTATACAAAAACATCTATAAGTAGCTACTGTTTCTTATTAGACACCCGCTATGTTACTTATACAAAAACATCTATAAGTAGTTACTGTTTCTTATTAGACACCCGCTATGTTACTTATACAAAAACATCTATAAGTAGCTACTGTTTCTTATTAGACACCCGCTATGTTACTTATACACAAACATCTGTAAATAGCTACTGTTTCTTATTAGACACTCGCTATGTTACTTATACAAAAACATCTATTAATAGCTACTGTTTCTTATTAGACACCCGCTATGTTACTTATACAAAAACATCTGTAAGTAACTACGGTTTCTTATTAGACACCCGCTATGTTACTTATACAAAAACATCTATAAGTAGCTACTGTTTCTTATTAGACACCCGCTATGTTACTTATACAAAAACATCTATAAGTAGTTACTGTTTCTTATTAGACACCCGCTATGTTACTTATACAAAAACATCTATAAGTAGCTACTGTTTCTTATTAGACACCCGCTATGTTACTTATACACAAACATCTGTAAATAGCTACTGTTTCTTATTAGACACCCGCTATGTTACTTATACAAAAACATCTATAAATAGCTACTGTTTCTTATTAGACACCCGCTATGTTACTTATACAAAAACATCTGTAAGTAACTACTGTTTCTTATTAGACACCCGCTATGTTACTTATACAAAAACATCTATAAGTAACTACTGTTTCTTATTAGACACCCGCTATGTTACTTATACAAAAACATCTATAAGTAACTACTGTATCTTATTAGACACCCGCTATGTTACTTATACAAAAACATCTATAAGTAACTACTGTTTCTTATTAGACACCCGCTATGTTACTTATTCAAAAACATCTATTAGTAGCTACTGTTTCTTATTAGACACCCGCTATGTTACTTATACCAAAACATCTAAAAGTAGTTACTGTTTCTTATTAGACACCCGCTATGTTACTTATACAAAAACATCTATAAGTAGCTACTGTTTCTTATTAGACACCCGCTATGTTACTTATACAAAAACATCTATAAGTAGCTACTGTTTCTTATTAGACACCCGCTATGTTACTTATACAAAAACATCTATAAGTAGCTACTGTTTCTTATTAGAAATTAGAAACCCGCTATGTTACTTATACAAAAACATCTGTAAGAAGCTACTGTTTCTTATTAGACACCCACTATGTTTCTTATACAAAAACATCAATAAGTAGCTACTGTTTATTATTAGACACCCGCTATGTTACTTATACATAAACATTTGTCAGTAGCTACTGTTTCTTAATAGACACCCGCTATGTTACTTATGCAAAAACATCTGTAAATAGCTACTGTTTCTTATTAGACACCCGCTATGTTACTTATACAAAAACATCTATAAGTAGCTACTGTTTCTTATTAGACACCCGCTATGTTACTTATACAAAAACATCTATAAGTAGTTACTGTTTCTTATTAGACACCCGCTATGTTACTTATACAAAAACATCTATAAGTAGCTACTGTTTCTTATTAGACACCCGCTATGTTACTTATACACAAACATCTGTAAATAGCTACTGTTTCTTATTAGACACTCGCTATGTTACTTATACAAAAACATCTATTAATAGCTACTGTTTCTTATTAGACACCCGCTATGTTACTTATACAAAAACATCTGTAAGTAACTACGGTTTCTTATTAGACACCCGCTATGTTACTTATACAAAAACATCTATAAGTAACTACTGTTTCTTATTAGACACCCGCTATGTTACTTATACAAAAACATCTATAAGTAACTACTGTTTCTTATTAGACACCCGCAATGTAACTTATACAAAAACATCTATAAGTAGCTACTGTTTCTTATTAAAAACCGGCTATACACCCGCTATGTTACTTATGCAAAAACATCTATAAGTAGCTACTGTTTCTTATTAGACACCCGCTATGTTACTTATGCAAAAACATCTATAAGTAGCTACTGTTTCTTATTAGACATCCGCTATGTTGCTTATACAAAAACATCTAAAAGTAGTTACTGTTTCTTATTAGACACCCGCTATGTTACTTATACAAAAGCATCAATAAGTAGTTACTGTTTCTTATTAGACACCCGTTATGTTACTTATACAAAAACATCTATAAGTAGCTACTGTTTCTTATTAGACACCCGCTATGTTACTTATACAAAAACATCTATAAGTAGCTACTGTTTCTTATTAGACACCCGCTATGTTACTTATACAAAAACATCTATAAGTAGTTACTGTTTCTTATTAGACACCCGCTATGTTACTTATACAAAAACATCTATAAGTAGCTACTGCTTCTTATTAGACACCCGCTATGTTACTTATACAAAAACATCTGTAAGTAGCTACTGTTTCTTATTAGACACCGCTATGTTACTTATACAAAAACATCTATAAGTAGCTACTGTTTCTTATTAGACACCCGCTATGTTACTTATACAAAAACATCTATAAGTAGCTACTGTTTCTTATTAGAAACCCACTATG
Organism: Bathymodiolus brooksi; assembly: GCA_963680875.1. NCBI lineage: Eukaryota > Metazoa > Mollusca > Bivalvia > Mytilida > Modiolidae > Bathymodiolus > Bathymodiolus brooksi. Next base: position 125,748,098 of record OY804575.1, read on the forward strand.
TTACTTATACAAAAACATCTGTAAGTAGCTACTGTTTCTTATTAGACACCCACTATGTTTCTTATACAAAAACATCAATAAGTAGCTACTGGTTATTATTAGACACCCGACATGTTACTTATACAAAAACATCTATTAGTAGCTACTGTTTCTTATTAGACACCCGCTATGTTACTTATACAAAAACATCTGTAAGTAGCTACGGTTTCTTATTAGACACCCGCTATGTTACTTATACAAAAACATCAATAAGTAGTTACTGTTTCTTATTAGACACCCGCTATGTTACTTATACAAAAACATCTATAAGTAGCTACTGTTTCTTAATAGAAACCCGCTATGTTACTTATACAAAAGCATCAATAAGTAGCTACTGTTTCTTATTAGACACCCGTTATGTTACTTATACAAAAACATCTGTAAGTAGCTACTGTTTCTTATTAGACACCCACTATGTTACTTATACCAAAACATCTATAAGTAGCTACTGTTTCTTATTAGACACCCGCTATGTTACTTATGCAAAAACATCTATTAGTAGCTACTGTTTCTTATTAGACACCCGCTATGTTACTTATACAAAAACATCTAAAAGTAGTTACTGTTTCTTATTAGACACCCGCTATGTTACTTATACAAAAACATCTATAAGTAGCTACTGTTTCTTATTAGACACCCGCTATGTTACTTATACAAAAACATCTATAAGTAGCTACTGTTTCTTATTAGACACCCGCTATGTTACTTATACAAAAACATCTGTAAGTAGCTACTGTTTCTTATTAGACACTCGCTATGTTACTTATACAAAAACATCTATAAGTAGCTACTGTTTCTTATTAGACACCCGCTATGTTACTTATACAAAAACATCTATAAGTAGCTACTGTTTCTTATTAGAAATTAGAAACCCGCTATGTTACTTATACAAAAACATCTGTAAGTAGCTACTGTTTCTTATTAGACACCCACTATGTTTCTTATACAAAAACATCAATAAGTAGCTACTGTTTATTATTAGACACCCGCTATGTTACTTATACATAAACATTTGTCAGTAGCTACTGTTTCTTAATAGACACCCGCTATGTTACTTATGCAAAAACATCTGTAAGTAGCTACTGTTTCTTATTAGACACCCGCTATGTTACTTATACAAAAACATCTATAAGTAGCTACTGTTTCTTATTAGACACCCGCTATGTTACTTATACAAAAACATCTATAAGTAGTTACTGTTTCTTATTAGACACCCGCTATGTTACTTATACAAAAACATCTATAAGTAGCTACTGTTTCTTATTAGACACCCGCTATGTTACTTATACATAAACATTTGTCAGTAGCTACTGTTTCTTAATAGACACCCGCTATGTTACTTATGCAAAAACATCTGTAAGTAGCTACTGTTTCTTATTAGACACCCGCTATGTTACTTATACAAAAACATCTATAAGTAGCTACTGTTTCTTATTAGACACCCGCTATGTTACTTATACAAAAACATCTATAAGTAGTTACTGTTTCTTATTAGACACCCGCTATGTTACTTATACAAAAACATCTGTAAGTAACTACGGTTTCTTATTAGACACCCGCTATGTTACTTATACAAAAACATCTATAAGTAACTACTGTTTCTTATTAGACACCCGCTATGTTACTTATACAAAAACATCTATAAGTAACTACTGTTTCTTATTAGACACCCGCAATGTAACTTATACAAAAACATCTATAAGTAGCTACTGTTTCTTATTAAAAACCGGCTATACACCCGCTATGTTACTTATGCAAAAACATCTATAAGTAGCTACTGTTTCTTATTAGACACCCGCTATGTTACTTATGCAAAAACATCTATAAGTAGCTACTGTTTCTTATTAGACATCCGCTATGTTGCTTATACAAAAACATCTAAAAGTAGTTACTGTTTCTTATTAGACACCCGCTATGTTACTTATACAAAAACATCAATAAGTAGTTACTGTTTCTTATTAGACACCCGCTATGTTACTTATACAAAAACATCTATAAGTAGCTACTGTTTCTTATTAGACACCCGCTATGTTACTTATACAAAAACATCTATAAGTAGCTACTGTTTCTTATTAGACACCCGCTATGTTACTTATACAAAAACATCTATAAGTAGTTACTGTTTCTTATTAGACACCCGCTATGTTACTTATACAAAAACATCTATAAGTAGCTACTGCTTCTTATTAGACACCCGCTATGTTACTTATACAAAAACATCTGTAAGTAGCTACTGTTTCTTATTAGACACCGCTATGTTACTTATACAAAAACATCTATAAGTAGCTACTGTTTCTTATTAGACACCCGCTATGTTACTTATACAAAAACATCTATAAGTAGCTACTGTTTCTTATTAGAAACCCACTATGTTACTTATACAAAAACATCTGTAAGTAGCTACTGTTTCTTATTAGACACCCACTATGTTTCTTATACAAAAACATCAATAAGTAGCTACTGGTTATTATTAGACACCCGCCATGTTACTTATACAAAAACATCTATTAGTAGCTACTGTTTCTTATTAGACACCCGCTATGTTACTTATACAAAAACATCTGTAAGTAGCTACGGTTTCTTATTAGACACCCGCTATGTTACTTATACAAAAACATCAATAAGTAGTTACTGTTTCTTATTAGACACCCGCTATGTTACTTATACAAAAACATCTATAAGTAGCTACTGTTTCTTAATAGAAACCCGCTATGTTACTTATACAAAAGCATCAATAAGTAGCTACTGTTTCTTATTAGACACCCGCTATGTTACTTATGCCAAAACATCTATAAGTAGCTACTGTTTCTTATTAGACACCCGCTATGTTACTTATACAAAAACATCTATAAGTAACTACTGTTTCTTATTAGACACTCGCTATGTTACTTATACAAAAACATCTATAAGTAACTACTGTATCTTATTAGACACCCGCTATGTTACTTATACAAAAACATCTATAAGTAACTACTGTTTCTTATTAGACACCCGCTATGTTACTTATTCAAAAACATCTATAAGTAGCTACTGTTTCTTATTAGACACCCGCTATGTTACTTATACAAAAACATCTATAAGTAGTTACTGTTTCTTATTAGACACCCGCTATGTTACTTATACAAAAACATCTATAAGTAGCTACTGTTTCTTATTAGACACCCGCTATGTTACTTATACATAAACATTTGTCAGTAGCTACTGTTTCTTAATAGACACCCGCTATGTTACTTATGCAAAAACATCTGTAAGTAGCTACTGTTTCTTATTAGACACCCGCTATGTTACTTATACAAAAACATCTATAAGTAGCTACTGTTTCTTATTAGACACCCGCTATGTTACTTATACAAAAACATCTATAAGTAGTTACTGTTTCTTATTAGACACCCGCTATGTTACTTATACAAAAACATCTGTAAGTAACTACGGTTTCTTATTAGACACCCGCTATGTTACTTATACAAAAACATCTATAAGTAACTACTGTTTCTTATTAGACACCCGCTATGTTACTTATACAAAAACATCTATAAGTAACTACTGTTTCTTATTAGACACCCGCAATGTAACTTATACAAAAACATCTATAAGTAGCTACTGTTTCTTATTAAAAACCGGCTATACACCCGCTATGTTACTTATGCAAAAACATCTATAAGTAGCTACTGTTTCTTATTAGACACCCGCTATGTTACTTATGCAAAAACATCTATAAGTAGCTACTGTTTCTTATTAGACATCCGCTATGTTGCTTATACAAAAACATCTAAAAGTAGTTACTGTTTCTTATTAGACACCCGCTATGTTACTTATACAAAAACATCAATAAGTAGTTACTGTTTCTTATTAGACACCCGCTATGTTACTTATACAAAAACATCTATAAGTAGCTACTGTTTCTTATTAGACACCCGCTATGTTACTTATACAAAAACATCTATAAGTAGCTACTGTTTCTTATTAGACACCCGCTATGTTACTTATACAAAAACATCTATAAGTAGTTACTGTTTCTTATTAGACACCCGCTATGTTACTTATACAAAAACATCTATAAGTAGCTACTGCTTCTTATTAGACACCCGCTATGTTACTTATACAAAAACATCTGTAAGTAGCTACTGTTTCTTATTAGACACCGCTATGTTACTTATACAAAAACATCTATAAGTAGCTACTGTTTCTTATTAGACACCCGCTATGTTACTTATACAAAAACATCTATAAGTAGCTACTGTTTCTTATTAGAAACCCACTATGTTACTTATACAAAAACATCTGTAAGTAGCTACTGTTTCTTATTAGACACCCACTATGTTTCTTATACAAAAACATCAATAAGTAGCTACTGGTTATTATTAGACACCCGCCATGTTACTTATACAAAAACATCTATTAGTAGCTACTGTTTCTTATTAGACACCCGCTATGTTACTTATACAAAAACATCTGTAAGTAGCTACGGTTTCTTATTAGACACCCGCTATGTTACTTATACAAAAACATCAATAAGTAGTTACTGTTTCTTATTAGACACCCGCTATGTTACTTATACAAAAACATCTATAAGTAGCTACTGTTTCTTAATAGAAACCCGCTATGTTACTTATACAAAAGCATCAATAAGTAGCTACTGTTTCTTATTAGACACCCGCTATGTTACTTATGCCAAAACATCTATAAGTAGCTACTGTTTCTTATTAGACACCCGCTATGTTACTTATACAAAAACATCTATAAGTAACTACTGTTTCTTATTAGACACTCGCTATGTTACTTATACAAAAACATCTATAAGTAACTACTGTATCTTATTAGACACCCGCTATGTTACTTATACAAAAACATCTATAAGTAACTACTGTTTCTTATTAGACACCCGCTATGTTACTTATTCAAAAACATCTATTAGTAGCTACTGTTTCTTATTAGACACCCGCTATGTTACTTATACAAAAACATCTAAAAGTAGTTACTGTTTCTTATTAGACACCCGCTATGTTACTTATACAAAAACATCTATAAGTAGCTACTGTTTCTTATTAGACACCCGCTATGTTACTTATACAAAAACATCTATAAGTAGCTACTGTTTCTTATTAGACACCCGCTATGTTACTTATACAAAAACATCTATAAGTAGCTACTGTTTCTTATTAGAAATTAGAAACCCGCTATGTTACTTATACAAAAACATCTGTAAGTAGCTACTGTTTCTTATTAGACACCCACTATGTTTCTTATACAAAAACATCAATAAGTAGCTACTGTTTATTATTAGACACCCGCTATGTTACTTATACATAAACATTTGTCAGTAGCTACTGTTTCTTAATAGACACCCGCTATGTTACTTATGCAAAAACATCTGTAAGTAGCTACTGTTTCTTATTAGACACCCGCTATGTTACTTATACAAAAACATCTATAAGTAGCTACTGTTTCTTATTAGACACCCGCTATGTTACTTATACAAAAACATCTATAAGTAGTTACTGTTTCTTATTAGACACCCGCTATGTTACTTATACAAAAACATCTATAAGTAGCTACTGTTTCTTATTAGACACCCGCTATGTTACTTATACACAAACATCTGTAAATAGCTACTGTTTCTTATTAGACACTCGCTATGTTACTTATACAAAAACATCTATTAATAGCTACTGTTTCTTATTAGACACCCGCTATGTTACTTATACAAAAACATCTGTAAGTAACTACGGTTTCTTATTAGACACCCGCTATGTTACTTATACAAAAACATCTATAAGTAACTACTGTTTCTTATTAGACACCCGCTATGTTACTTATACAAAAACATCTATAAGTAACTACTGTTTCTTATTAGACACCCGCAATGTAACTTATACAAAAACATCTATAAGTAGCTACTGTTTCTTATTAAAAACCGGCTATACACCCGCTATGTTACTTATGCAAAAACATCTATAAGTAGCTACTGTTTCTTATTAGACACCCGCTATGTTACTTATGCAAAAACATCTATAAGTAGCTACTGTTTCTTATTAGACATCCGCTATGTTGCTTATACAAAAACATCTAAAAGTAGTTACTGTTTCTTATTAGACACCCGCTATGTTACTTATACAAAAACATCAATAAGTAGTTACTGTTTCTTATTAGACACCCGTTATGTTACTTATACAAAAACATCTATAAGTAGCTACTGTTTCTTATTAGACACCCGCTATGTTACTTATACAAAAACATCTATAAGTAGCTACTGTTTCTTATTAGACACCCGCTATGTTACTTATACAAAAACATCTATAAGTAGTTACTGTTTCTTATTAGACACCCGCTATGTTACTTATACAAAAACATCTATAAGTAGCTACTGCTTCTTATTAGACACCCGCTATGTTACTTATACAAAAACATCTGTAAGTAGCTACTGTTTCTTATTAGACACCGCTATGTTACTTATACAAAAACATCTATAAGTAGCTACTGTTTCTTATTAGACACCCGCTATGTTACTTATACAAAAACATCTATAAGTAGCTACTGTTTCTTATTAGAAACCCACTATGTTACTTATACAAAAACATCTGTAAGTAGCTACTGTTTCTTATTAGACACCCACTATGTTTCTTATACAAAAACATCAATAAGTAGCTACTGGTTATTATTAGACACCCGACATGTTACTTATACAAAAACATCTATTAGTAGCTACTGTTTCTTATTAGACACCCGCTATGTTACTTATACAAAAACATCTGTAAGTAGCTACGGTTTCTTATTAGACACCCGCTATGTTACTTATACAAAAACATCAATAAGTAGTTACTGTTTCTTATTAGACACCCGCTATGTTACTTATACAAAAACATCTATAAGTAGCTACTGTTTCTTAATAGAAACCCGCTATGTTACTTATACAAAAGCATCAATAAGTAGCTACTGTTTCTTATTAGACACCCGTTATGTTACTTATACAAAAACATCTGTAAGTAGCTACTGTTTCTTATTAGACACCCACTATGTTACTTATACCAAAACATCTATAAGTAGCTACTGTTTCTTATTAGACACCCGCTATGTTACTTATGCAAAAACATCTATTAGTAGCTACTGTTTCTTATTAGACACCCGCTATGTTACTTATACAAAAACATCTAAAAGTAGTTACTGTTTCTTATTAGACACCCGCTATGTTACTTATACAAAAACATCTATAAGTAGCTACTGTTTCTTATTAGACACCCGCTATGTTACTTATACAAAAACATCTATAAGTAGCTACTGTTTCTTATTAGACACCCGCTATGTTACTTATACAAAAACATCTGTAAGTAGCTACTGTTTCTTATTAGACACTCGCTATGTTACTTATACAAAAACATCTATAAGTAGCTACTGTTTCTTATTAGACACCCGCTATGTTACTTATACAAAAACATCTATAAGTAGCTACTGTTTCTTATTAGAAATTAGAAACCCGCTATGTTACTTATACAAAAACATCTGTAAGTAGCTACTGTTTCTTATTAGACACCCACTATGTTTCTTATACAAAAACATCAATAAGTAGCTACTGTTTATTATTAGACACCCGCTATGTTACTTATACATAAACATTTGTCAGTAGCTACTGTTTCTTAATAGACACCCGCTATGTTACTTATGCAAAAACATCTGTAAGTAGCTACTGTTTCTTATTAGACACCCGCTATGTTACTTATACAAAAACATCTATAAGTAGCTACTGTTTCTTATTAGACACCCGCTATGTTACTTATACAAAAACATCTATAAGTAGTTACTGTTTCTTATTAGACACCCGCTATGTTACTTATACAAAAACATCTATAAGTAGCTACTGTTTCTTATTAGACACCCGCTATGTTACTTATACACAAACATCTGTAAATAGCTACTGTTTCTTATTAGACACTCGCTATGTTACTTATACAAAAACATCTATTAATAGCTACTGTTTCTTATTAGACACCCGCTATGTTACTTATACAAAAACATCTGTAAGTAACTACGGTTTCTTATTAGACACCCGCTATGTTACTTATACAAAAACATCTATAAGTAACTACTGTTTCTTATTAGACACCCGCTATGTTACTTATACAAAAACATCTATAAGTAACTACTGTTTCTTATTAGACACCCGCAATGTAACTTATACAAAAACATCTATAAGTAGCTACTGTTTCTTATTAAAAACCGGCTATACACCCGCTATGTTACTTATGCAAAAACATCTATAAGTAGCTACTGTTTCTTATTAGACACCCGCTATGTTACTTATGCAAAAACATCTATAAGTAGCTACTGTTTCTTATTAGACATCCGCTATGTTGCTTATACAAAAACATCTAAAAGTAGTTACTGTTTCTTATTAGACACCCGCTATGTTACTTATACAAAAACATCAATAAGTAGTTACTGTTTCTTATTAGACACCCGTTATGTTACTTATACAAAAACATCTATAAGTAGCTACTGTTTCTTATTAGACACCCGCTATGTTACTTATACAAAAACATCTATAAGTAGCTACTGTTTCTTATTAGACACCCGCTATGTTACTTATACAAAAACATCTATAAGTAGTTACTGTTTCTTATTAGACACCCGCTATGTTACTTATACAAAAACATCTATAAGTAGCTACTGCTTCTTATTAGACACCCGCTATGTTACTTATACAAAAACATCTGTAAGTAGCTACTGTTTCTTATTAGACACCGCTATGTTACTTATACAAAAACATCTATAAGTAGCTACTGTTTCTTATTAGACACCCGCTATGTTACTTATACAAAAACATCTATAAGTAGCTACTGTTTCTTATTAGAAACCCACTATGTTACTTATACAAAAACATCTGTAAGTAGCTACTGTTTCTTATTAGACACCCACTATGTTTCTTATACAAAAACATCAATAAGTAGCTACTGGTTATTATTAGACACCCGCCATGTTACTTATACAAAAACATCTATTAGTAGCTACTGTTTCTTATTAGACACCCGCTATGTTACTTATACAAAAACATCTGTAAGTAGCTACGGTTTCTTATTAGACACCCGCTATGTTACTTATACAAAAACATCAATAAGTAGTTACTGTTTCTTATTAGACACCCGCTATGTTACTTATACAAAAACATCTATAAGTAGCTACTGTTTCTTAATAGAAACCCGCTATGTTACTTATACAAAAGCATCAATAAGTAGCTACTGTTTCTTATTAGACACCCGCTATGTTACTTATGCCAAAACATCTATAAGTAGCTACTGTTTCTTATTAGACACCCGCTATGTTACTTATACAAAAACATCTGTAAGTAGCTACTGTTTCTTATTAGACACCCACTATGTTACTTATACCAAAACATCTATAAGTAGCTACTGTTTCTTATTAGACACCCGCTATGTTACTTATGCAAAAACATCTATTAGTAGATACTGTTTCTTATTAGACACCCGCTATGTTACTTATACAAAAACATCTAAAAGTAGTTACTGTTTCTTATTAGACACCCGCTATGTTACTTATACAAAAACATCTATAAGTAGCTACTGTTTCTTATTAGACACCCGCTATGTTACTTATACAAAAACATCTAAAAGTAGCTACGGTTTCTTATTAGACACCCGCTATGTTACTTATACAAAAACATCTGTAAGTAGCTACTGTTTCTTATTAGACACTCGCTATGTTACTTATACAAAAACATCTATAAGTAGCTACTGTTTCTTATTAGACACCCGCTATGTTACTTATACAAAAACATCTATAAGTAGCTACTGTTTCTTATTAGAAATTAGAAACCCGCTATGTTACTTATACAAAAACATATGTAAGTAGCTACTGTTTCTTATTAGACACCCACTATGTTTCTTATACAAAAACATCAATAAGTAGCTACTGTTTATTATTAGACACCCGCTATGTTACTTATACATAAACATTTGTCAGTAGCTACTGTTTCTTAATAGACACCCGCTATGTTACTTATACAAAAACATCTATAAGTAGCTACTGTTTCTTATTAGACACCCGCTATGTTACTTATACAAAAACATCTATAAGTAGTTACTGTTTCTTATTAGACACCCGCTATGTTACTTATACAAAAACATCTATAAGTAGCTACTGTTTCTTATTAGACACCCGCTATGTTACTTATACACAAACATCTGTAAATAGCTACTGTTTCTTATTAGACACCCGCTATGTTACTTATACAAAAACATCTATAAATAGCTACTGTTTCTTATTAGACACCCGCTATGTTACTTATACAAAAACATCTATAAGTAACTACTGTTTCTTATTAGACACCCGCTATGTTACTTATACAAAAACATCTATAAGTAACTACTGTATCTTATTAGACACCCGCTATGTTACTTATACAAAAACATCTATAAGTAACTACTGTTTCTTATTAGACACCCGCTATGTTACTTATTCAAAAACATCTATTAGTAGCTACTGTTTCTTATTAGACACCCGCTATGTTACTTATACAAAAACATCTAAAAGTAGTTACTGTTTCTTATTAGACACCCGCTATGTTACTTATACAAAAACATCTATAAGTAGCTACTGTTTCTTATTAGACACCCGCTATGTTACTTATACAAAAACATCTGTAAGTAGCTACTGTTTCTTATTAGACACCCACTATGTTACTTATACCAAAACATCTATAAGTAGCTACTGTTTCTTATTAGACACCCGCTATGTTACTTATGCAAAAACATCTATTAGTAGCTACTGTTTCTTATTAGACACCCGCTATGTTACTTATACAAAAACATCTAAAAGTAGTTACTGTTTCTTATTAGACACCCGCTATGTTACTTATACAAAAACATCTATAAGTAGCTACTGTTTCTTATTAGACACCCGCTATGTTACTTATACAAAAACATCTATAAGTAACTACTGTTTCTTATTAGACACCCGCTATGTTACTTATACAAAAACATCTGTAAGTAGCTACTGTTTCTTATTAGACACTCGCTATGTTACTTATACAAAAACATCTATAAGTAGCTACTGTTTCTTATTAGACACCCGCTATGTTACTTATACAAAAACATCTATAAGTAGCTACTGTTTCTTATTAGAAATTAGAAACCCGCTATGTTACTTATACAAAAACATATGTAAGTAGCTACTGTTTATTATTAGACACCCGCTATGTTACTTATACATAAACATTTGTCAGTAGCTACTGTTTCTTAATAGACACCCACTATGTTACTTATACAAAAACATCTATAAGTAGCTACTGTTTCTTATTAGACACCCGCTATGTTACTTATACACAAACATCTGTAAATAGCTACTGTTTCTTATTAGACACCCGCTATGTTACTTATATAAAAACATCTATAAATAGCTACTGTTTCTTATTAGACACCCGCTATGTTACTTATACAAAAACATCTGTAAGTAACTACTGTTTCTTATTAAACACCCGCTATGTTACTTATACAAAAACATCTATAAGTAACTACTGTTTCTTATTAGACACCCGCTATGTTACTTATACAAAAACATCTATAAGTAACTACTGTTTCTTATTAGACACCCGCTATGTTACTTATACAAAAACATCTATAAGTAACTACTGTTTCTTATTAGACACCCGCTATGTTACTTATTCAAAAACATCTATAAGTAGCTACTGTTTCTTATTAGAAATTAGAAACCCGCTATGTTACTTATACAAAAACATCTGTAAGTAGCTACTGTTTCTTATTAGACACCCGCTATGTTACTTATACAAAAACATCTATAAGTAGCTACTGTTTCTTATTAGACACCCGCTATGTTACTTATACAAAAACATCTGTAAGTAGCTACTGTTTCTTATTAGACACTCGCTATGTTACTTATACAAAAACATCTATAAGTAGCTACTGTTTCTTATTAGACACCCGCTATGTTACTTATACAAAAACATCTATAAGTAGCTACTGTTTCTTATTAGAAATTAGAAACCCGCTATGTTACTTATACAAAAACATATGTTAGTAGCAACTGTTTCTTATTAGACACCCACTATGTTTCTTATACAAAAACATCAATAAGTAGCTACTGTTTATTATTAGACACCCGCTATGTTACTTATACATAAACATTTGTCAGTAGCTACTGTTTCTTAATAGACACCCGCTATGTTACTTATGCAAAAACATCTGTAAGTAGCTACTGTTTCTTATTAGACACCCGCTATGTTACTTATACAAAAACATCTATAAGTAGCTACTGTTTCTTATTAGACACCCGCTATGTTACTTATACAAAAACATCTATAAGTAGTTACTGTTTCTTATTAGACACCCGCTATGTTACTTATACAAAAACATCTATAAGTAGCTACTGTTTCTTATTAGACACCCGCTATGTTACTTATACACAAACATCTGTAAATAGCTACTGTTTCTTATTAGACACCCGCTATGTTACTTATGCAAAAACATCTATAAATAGCTACTGTTTCTTATTAGACACCCGCTATGTTACTTATACAAAAACATCTGAAAGTAACTACTGTTTCTTATTAGACACCCGCTATGTTACTTATACAAAAACATCTATAAGTAACTACTGTTTCTTATTAGACACCCGCTATGTTACTTATGCAAAAACATCTATAAGTAACTACTGTTTCTTATTAGACACCCGCTATGTTACTTATACAAAAACATCTATAAGTAACTACTGTTTCTTATTAGAAATTAGAAACCCGCTATGTTACTTATACAAAAACATCTGTAAGTAGCTACTGTTTCTTATTAGACACCCACTATGTTTCTTATACAAAAACATCAATAAGTAGCTACTGTTTATTATTAGACACCCGCTATGGTACTTATACAAAAACATCTGTCAGTAGCTACTGTTTCTTATTAGACACCCGCTATGTTACTTATGCAAAAACATCTGTAGTAGCTACTGTTTCTTATTAGACACCCGCTATGTTACTTATACAAAAACATCTATAAGTAGCTACTGTTTCTTATTAGACACCCACTATGTTACTTATACAAAAACATCTATAAGTAGTTACTGTTTCTTATTAGACACCCGCTATGTTACTTATACACAAACATCTGTAAATAGCTACTGTTTCTTATTAGACACCCGCTATGTTACTTATACAAAAACATCTGTAAGTAACTACTGTTTCTTATTAGACACCCGCTATGTTACTTATACAAAAACATCTATAAGTAACTACTGTTTCTTATTAGACACCCGCTATGTTACTTATACAAAAACATCTATAAGTAACTACTGTTTCTTATTAGACACCCGCTATGTTACTTATTCAAAAACATCTGTAAGTAGCTACTGTTTCTTATTAGACACCCGCTATGTTACTTATACAAAAACATCTATAAGTAGCTACTGTTTTTTATTAGACACCCGCTATGTTACGTAAACAAAAACATCTATAAGTAGCTACTGTTTCTTATTAGAAACCCGCTATGTTACTTATACAAAAACATCAATAAATAGCTACTGTTTTTTATTAGACACCCGCTATGTTACTTATGCAAAAACATCTATAAGTAGCTACTGTTTCTTATTAGACACCCGCTATGTTACTTATGCAAAAACATCTAAAAGTAGTTACTGTTTCTTATTAGACACCCGCTATGTTACTTATACAAAAACATCTATAAGTAGCTACTGTTTCTTATTAGACACCCTCTATGTTACTTATACAAAAACATCTATAAGTAGTTACTGTTTCTTATTAGACACCCGCTATGTTACTTATACAAAAACATCTATAAGTAGCTACTGCTTCTTATTAGACACCCGCTATGTTACTTATGCAAAAACATCTGAAAGTAGCTACTTTTCTTATTAGAAACCCGCTATGTTACTTATACAAAAACATCTATAAGTAGCTACTGTTTCTTATTAGACACTCGCTATGTTACTTATACAAAAACATCTATAAGTAGCTACTGTTTCTTATTAGAAACCCGTTATGTTACTTATACAAAAACATCTGTAAGTAGCTACTGTTTCTAATTAGACACCCACTATGTTTCTTATACAAAAACATCAATAAGTAGCTACTGTTTATTATTAGACACCCGCTATGTTACTTATACAAAAACATCTGTCAGTAGCTACTCTTTCTTATTAGACACCCGCTATGTTACTTATACAAAAACATCTGTAGTAGCTACTGTTTCTTATTAGACACCCGCTATGTTACTTATACAAAAACATCTATAAGTAGCTACTGTTTCTTATTAGAAACCCGCTATGTTACTTATACACAAACATCTGTAAATAGCTACTGTTTCTTATTAGACACCCGCTATGTTACTTATACAAAAACATCTATAAATTGCTACTGTTTCTTATTAGACAACCGCTATGTTACTTATACAAAAACATCTGTAAGTAACTACTGTTTCTTATTAGACACCCGCTATGTTACTTATGCAAAAACATCTATAAGTAACTACTGTTTCTTATTAGACACCCGCTATGTTACTTATACAAAAACATCTATAAGTAACTACTGTTTCTTATTAGACACCCGCTATGTTACCTATACAAAAACATCTGTAAGTAGCTACTGTTTCTTATTAGACACCCGCTATGTTACTTATACAAAAACATCTATTAGTAGCTACTGTTTTTTATTAGACACCCGCTATGTTACTTATGCAAAAACATCTATAAGTAGCTACTGTTTCTTATTAGAAACCCGCTATGTTACTTATACAAAAACATCTGTAAGTAGCTACTGTTTCTTATTAGACAACCGCTATGTTGCTTATACAAAAATATCTATAAGTAGCTACTGTTTCTTATTAGACACCCGCTATGTTACGTATACAAAAACATCTATGAGTAGTTACGGTTTTTTATTAGACACCCGCTATGTTACTTATACAAAAACATCTATAAGTAGCTACTGTTTCTTATTAGAAACCCGCTATGTTACTTATACACAAACATCTGTAAATAGCTACTGTTTCTTATTAGACACCCGCTATGTTACTTATACAAAAACATCTATAAGAAACTACTGTTTCTTATTAGACACCCGCTATGTTATATTATACAAAAACATCTATAAGTAACTACTGTTTCTTATTAGACACCCGCAACGTAACTTATACAAAAACATATATAAGTAGCTACTTTTTCTTATTAGAAACCCGCTATACACCCGCTATGTTACTTATGCAAAAACATCAATAAGTAGCTACTGTTTCTTATTAGACACCCGCTATGTTACTTATACAAAAACATCTAAAAGTAGTTACTGTTTCTTATTAGACACCCGCTATGTTACTTATACAAAAACATCTGTAAGTAGTTACTGTTTCTTATTAGACATTCGCTATGTTACTTATACAAAAACATCTATAAGTAGTTACTGTTTCTTATTAGACACTCGCTATGTTACTTATACAAAAACATCCATAAGTAGCTACTGTTTCTTATTAGACACCCGCTATGTTAATAATACAAAAACATCTATAAGTAGTTACTGTTTCTTATTAGAAACCCGCTATGTTACTAAAACAAAAACATCTGTAAGTAACTACTGTTTCTTATTAGACATCCGCTATGCTACTTATGCAAAAACATCTATAAGTAGCTACTGTTTCTTATTAGACACCCGCTATGTTACTTATACAAAAACATCTATAAGTAGCTACTGTTTCTTATTAGACACCCGCTATGTTACCTATGCAAAAACATTTGTAAAGTAGCTACTGTTTCTTATTAGACACCCACTATGTTACTTATACAAAAACATCTATAAGTAGCTACTGTTTCTTATTAGACACCCGCTATGTTACTTATACAAAAACATCTGTAAGTAGCTACTGTTTCTTATTAGACACCCGCTATGTTATTTATACAAAAACATCGGTAGTAGCTACTGTTTCTTATTAGACACCCGCTATGTTACTTATACAAAAACATCTATAATTAGCTACTGTTTCTTATTAGACACCCGCTATGTTACTTATACAAAATCATCTAAAAGTAGTTACTGTTTCTTATTAGACATCCGCTATGTTACTTATACAAAAACATCTATAAGTAGCTACTGTTTCTTATTAGACACCCGCTATGTTACTTATACAAAAACATCTAAAAGTAGTTACTGTTTCTTATTAGACATCCGCTATGTTACTTATACAAAAACATCTATAAGTAGCTACTGTTTCTTATTAGACACCCGCTATGTTACTTATACAAAAACATCTAAAAGTAGCTACTGTTTCTTATTAGACACCCGCTATGTTACTTATACAAAAACATCTATAATTAGCTACTGTTTCTTATTAGACACCCGCTATGTTACTTATACAAAATCATCTAAAAGTAGTTACTGTTTCTTATTAGACATCCGCTATGTTACTTATACAAAAACATCTATAAGTAGCTACTGTTTCTTATTAGACACCCGCTATGTTACTTATACAAAAACATCTAAAAGTAGTTACTGTTTCTTATTAGACACCCGCTATGTTACTTATACAAAAACATCTAAAAGTAGTTACTGTTTCTTATTAGACACCCGCTATGTTACTTATACAAAAACATCTATAAGTAGTTACTGTTTCTTATTAGACACTCGCTATGTTACTTATACAAAAACATCCATAAGTAGCTACTGTTTCTTATTAGACACCCGCTATGTTAATAATACAAAAACATCTATAAGTAACTACTGTTTCTTATTAGACACCCACTATGTTACTTATACAAAAACATCTATAATTAGCTACTGTTTCTTATTAGACACCCGCTATGTTACTAATACAAAAACATCTATAAGTAGTTACTGTTTCTTATTAGACACCCGCTATGTTACTTATACAAAAACATCTATAAGTAGCTACTGTTTCTTATTAGAAACCCGCTATGTTACTAATACAAAAACATCTATAAGTAGCTACTGTTTCTTATTAGACACCCGCTATGTTACTTATACAAAAACATCTAAAAGTAGTTACTGTTTCTTATTAGACATCCGCTATGTTACTTATACAAAAACATCTATAAGTAGTTACTGTTTCTTATTAGACACACGCTATGTTACTTATACAAAAACATCCATAAGTAGCTACTGTTTCTTATTAGACACCCGCTATGTTAATAATACAAACACATCTATAAGTAGTTACTGTTTCTTATTAGAAACCCGCTATGTTACTTATACAAAAACATCTATAAGTAGCTACTGTTTCTTATTAGAAACCCGCTATGTTACTAAAACAAAAACATCTGTAAGTAACTACTGTTTCTTATTAGACATCCGCTATTTTACTTATGCAAAAACATCTATAAGTAGCTACTGTTTCTTATTAGACACCCGCTATGTTACTTATACAAAAACATCTATAAGTAGCTACTGTTTCTTATTAGACACCCGCTATGTTACTTATACAAAAACATTTGTAAAGTAGCTACTGTTTCTTATTAGACACCCACTATGTTACTTATACAAAAACATCTATAAGTAGTTACTGTTTCTTATTAGACACCCGCTATGTTACTTATACAAAAACATCTGTAAGTAGCTACTGTTTCTTATTAGACACCCGCTATGTTATTTATACAAAAACATCGGTAGTAGCTACTGTTTCTTATTAGACACCCGCTATGTTACTTATGCAAAAACATCTATAGTTAGCTACTGTTTCTTATTAGACACCCGCTATGTTACTTATACAAAAACATCTATAAGTAGTTACTGTTTCTTATTAGACACCCGCTATGTTACTTATACAAAAACATCTATAAGTAGCTACTGTTTCTTATTAGAAACCCGCTATGTTACTAATACAAAAACATCTATAAGTAGCTACTGTTTCTTATTAGACACCCGTTATGTTACTAATACAAAAACATCTATAAGTAGTTACTGTTTCTTATTAGACACCCGCTATGTTACTTATACAAAAACATCTATAAGTAGCTACTGTTTCTTATTAGAATCCCGCTATTTTACTTATACAAAAACATCTGTAAGTAGCTACTGTTTATTATTAGACACCCGCTATGTTACTTATACAAAAACATCTATAAATAGCTACTGTTTCTTATTAGACACCCGCTATGTTACTTATACAAAAACATCTGTAAGTAACTACGGTTTCTTATTAGAAACCCGCTATGTTACTTATACAAAAACATCTATAAGTAACTACTGTTTCTTATTAGACACCCGCTATGTGACTTATACAAAAACATCTATAAGTAGCTACTGTTTCTTATTAGACACCCGCAATGTAACTTATACAAAAACATCTATAAGTAGCTACTGTTTCTTATTAGAAACCCGCTATACACCCGCTATGTTACTTATGCAAAAACATCTATAAGTAGCTACTGTTTCTTATTAGACACCCGCTATGTTACTTATGCAAATACATCTATAAGTAGCTACTGTTTCTTATTAGACATCCGCTATGTTACTTATACAAAAACATCTAAAAGTAGCTACTGTTTCTTATTAGACACCCGCTATGTTACTTATACAAAAACATCAATAAGTAGTTACTGTTTCTTATTAGACACCCGTTATGTTACTTATACAAAAACATCTATAAGTAGCTACTGTTTCTTATTAGACACCCGCTATGTTACTTATGCAAAAACATCTATAAGTAGCTACTGTTTCTTATTAGACACCCGCTATGTTACTTATACAAAAACATCTATAAGTAGTTACTGTTTCTTATTAGACACCCGCTATGTTACTTATACAAAAACATCTATAAGTAGCTACTGCTTCTTATTAGACACCCGCTATGTTACTTATACAAAAACATCTGTAAGTAGCTACTGTTTCTTATTAGACACTCGCTATGTTACTTATACAAAAACATCTATAAGTAGCTACTGTTTCTTATTAGACACCCGCTATGTTACTTATACAAAAACATCTGTAAGTAACTACTGTTTCTTATTAGACACCCGCTATGTTACTTATACAAAAACATCTATAAGTAACTACTGTTTCTTATTAGACACCCGCTATGTTACTTATACAAAAACATCTATAAGTAACTACTGTTTCTTATTAGACACCCGCTATGTTACTTATAAAAAAACATCTGTAAGTAGCTACTGTTTCTTATTAGACACCCGCTATGTTACTTATACAAAAACATCTAAAAGTAGCTACTGTTTTTTATTAGACACCCGCTATGTTACGTATACAAAAACATCTATAAGTAGCTACTGTTTCTTATTAGAAACCCGCTATGTTACTTATACAAAAACATCTGTAAGTAGCTAGTGTTTCTTATTAGACACCCGCTATGTTACTTATACAAAAATATCTATAAGTAGCTACTGTTTCTTATTAGACACCCGCTATGTTACTTATACAAAAACATCTATGAGTAGTTACTGTTTCTTATTAGAAACCCGCTATGTTACTTATACACAAACATCTGTAAATAGCTACTGTTTCTAATTAGACACCCGCTATGTTACTTATACAAAAACATCTATTAATAGCTACTGTTTCTTATTAGACACCCGCTATGTTACTTATACAAAAACATCTGTAAGTAACTACTGTTTCTTATTAGACACCCGCTATGTTACTTATACAAAAACATCTATAAGTAACTACTCTTTCTTATTAGACACCCGCTATGTTACTTATACAAAAACATCTATAAGTAACTACTGTTTCTTATTAGACACCCGCAATGTAACTTATACAAAAACATCTATAAGTAGCTACTGTTTCTTATTAGAAACCTGCTATACACCCGCTATGTTACTTATGCAAAAACATCTATAAGTAGCTACTGTTTCTTATTAGACACCCGCTATGTTACTTATACAAAAACATCTGTAAGTAGCTACTGTTTCTTATTAGACATCCGCTATGTTACTTATACAAAACATCTATTAGTAACTACTGTTTCTTATTAGACACCCGCTATTTTACTTATACAAAAACATCTATAAGTAATTACTGTTTCTTATTAGACACCCGCTATGTTACTTATACAAAAACATCTATAAGTAACTACTATTTCTTATTAGACACCGCAATGTAACTTATACAAAAACATCTATAAGTAGCTACTGTTTCTTATTAAAAACCCGCTATACACCCGCTATGTTACTTATGCAAAAACATCTATAAGTAGCTACTGTTTCTTATTAGACACTCGCTATGTTACTTATACAAAAACATCTAAAAGTAGTTACTGTTTCTTATTAGGCACCCGCTATGTTACTTATACAAAAACATCTATAAGTAGTTACTGTTTCTTATTAGACACTCGCTATGTTTCTAATACAAAAACATCTATAAGTAGCTACTGTTTCTTATTAGACACCAGCAATGTAACTTATACAAAAACATCTATAAGTAGTTACTGTTTCTTATTAGACACCCGCTATGTTACTTATACAAAAACATCTATAAGTAGTTACTGTTTCTTATTAGACACCCACTATGTTACTTATACAAAAACATCTATAAGTAGTTACTGTTTCTTATTAGACACCCGCTATGTTACTTATACAAAAACATCTATAAGTAGCTACTGTTTCTTATTAGACATCCGCTATGTTACTTATACAAAAACATCTGTAAGTAGCTACTGTTTCTTATTAGACATCCGCTATGTTACTTATACAAAAACATCTATAAGTAGTTACTGTTTCTTATTAGACATCCGCTCTGTTACTAATACAAAAACATCTATAAGTAACTACTGTTTCTTATTAGACACCCGCTATGTTACTTATACAAAAACATCTATAAGTAGCTACTGTTTCTTATTAGACACCCGCTATGCTACTTATACAAAAACATCTATAAGTAGCTACTGTTTCTTATTAGACACCCGCTATGTTACTTATACAAAAACATTGGTAAAGTAGTTACTGTTTCTTATTAGACACCCACTATGTTACTTATACAAAAACATCTATAAGTAGCTACTGTTTCTTATTAGACACCCGCTATGTTACTAAAACAAAAACATCTGTAAGTAACTACTGTTTCTTATAAGACACCCGCTATGTTACTTATACAAAAACATCTATAGGTAGTTACTGTTTCTTATTAGACATCCGCTATGTTACTTATACAAAAACATCTATAAGTAGCTACTGTTTCTTATTAGACATCCGCTATGTTACTTATACAAAAACATCTGTAAGTAGCTACTGTTTCTTATTAGACACCCGCTATGTTACTTATGCAAAAACATCTATAAGTAGCTACTGTTTCTTATTAGACACCCGCTATGTTACATATACAAAAACATCTATAAGTAGCTACTGTTTCTTATTAGATACCCGCTATGTTACTTATGCAAAAACATTGGTAAAGTAGTTACTGTTTCTTATTAGACACCCACTATGTTACTTATACAAAAACATCTATAAGTAGCTACTGTTTCTTATTAGACACCCGCTATGTTACTTATACAAAAACATCTGTAAGTAGCTACTGTTTCTTATTAGACACCCGCTATGTTACTTATGCAAAAACATCGGTAGTAGCTACTGTTTCTTATTAGACACCCGCTATGTTACTTATACAAAAACATCTATAATTAGCTACTGTTTCTTATTAGACACCCGCTATGTTACTTATACAAAAACATCTATAATTAGCTACTGTTTCTTATTAGACACCAGCTATGTTACTTATACAAAAACATCCATAAGTAGCTACTGTTTCTTATTAGACACCCGCTATGTTACTTATACAAAAACATCTATAAGTAGTTACTGTTTCTTATTAGAAACCCGCTATGTTACTAAAACAAAAACATCTGTAAGTAACTACTGTTTCTTATTAGACACCCGCTATGTTACTTATACAAAAACATCTATAAATAGTTACTGTTTCTTACTAGACATCCGCTATGTTACTTATGCAAAAACATCTATAAGTAGCTACTGTTTCTTATTAGACACCCGCTATGTTACTTATACAAAAACATCTATAATTAGCTACTGTTTCTTATTAGACACCCGCTATGTTACTTATACAAAAACAACTATAAGTAGTTACTGATTCTTATTAGACACCCGCTATGTTACTAATACAAAAACATCTATAAGTAGCTACTGTTTCTTATTAGACACCCGCTATGTTACTTATACAAAAACATCTATAAGTAGTTACTGTTTCTTATTAGACACCCACTATGTTACTTATACAAAAACATCTATAAGTAGCTACTGTTTCTTATTAGAATCCCGCTATGTTACTAAAACAAAAACATCTGTAAGTAACTACTGTTTCTTATTAGACATACGCTATGTTACTTATGCAAAAACATCTATAAGTAGCTACTGTTTCATATTAGACACCCGCTATGTTACCTATACAAAAACATCTGTAATGTAGCTACTGTTTCTTATTAGACACCCACTATGTTACTTATACAAAAACATCAATAAGTAGTTACTGTTTCTTATTAGACACCCGCTATGTTACTTATACAAAAACACCTGTAAGTAGCTACTGTTTCTTATTAGACACCCGCTATGTTACTTATACAAAAACATCTATAAGTAACTACTGTTTCTTATTAGACACCGCTATGTTACTTATACAAAAACATCTATAAATAGCTACTGTTTCTTATTAGACACCCGCTATGTTACTTATACAAAAACATCTGTAAGTAACTACTGTTTCTTATTAGACATCGCTATGTTACTTATACAAAAACATCTATAAGTAACTACTGTTTCTTATTAGACACCCGCTATGCTACTTATACAAAAACATCTATAAGTAACTACTGTTTCTTATTAGACACCCGCAATGTAACTTATACAAAAACATCTATAAGTAGCTACTGTTTCTTATTAGAAACCCGCTATACACCCGCTATGTTACTTATGCAAAAACATCTATAAGTAGCTACTGTTTCTTATTAGACACCCGCTATGTTACTTATACAAAAACATCTATAAGTAGCTACTGTTTCTTATTAGACACCCGTTATGTTACTTATACAAAAACATCCATAAGTAGCTACGGTTTCTTATTAGACACCCGCTATGTTACTTATACAAAAACATCTATAAGTAGCTACTGTTTCTTATTAGACACCCGCTATGTTACTAATACAAAAACATCTATAAGTAGTTACTGTTTCTTATTAGACACCCGCTATGTTACTTATACAAAAACATTTATAAGTAGCTACTGTTTCTTATTAGAAACCCTCTATGTTACTAATACAAAAACATCTATAAGTAGCTACTGTTTCTTATTAGACACCGGCTATGTTACTAATACAAAAACATCTATAAGTAGTTACTGTTTCTTATTAGACACCCGTTATGTCACTTATACAAAAACATCTATAAGTAGCTACTGTTTCTTATTAGAAACCCGCTATGTTACTAAAACAAAAACATCTGTAAGTAACTACTGTTTCTTATTAGACATCCGCTATGTTACTTATGCAAAAACATCTATAAGTAGCTACTGTTCCTTATTAGACACCCGCTATCTTACTTATGCAAAAACATCTATAAGTAGCTACTGTTTCATATTAGACACCCGCTATGTTACTTATACAAAAACATCTGTAAAGTAGCTACTGTTTCTTATTAGACACCCACTATGTTACTTATATAAAAACAACTAAAAGTAGTTACTGTTTCTTATTAGACACCCGCTATGTTACTTATACAAAAACATCTATAAGTAGCTACTGTTTCTTATTAGACACCCGTTATGTTACTTATACAAAAACATCTGTAGTAGCTACTGTTTCTTATTAGACACCCGCTATGTTACTTATACAAAAACATCTATAGGTAGCTACTGTTTCTTATTAGACACCCGCTATGTTACTTATACAAAAACATCTATAAGTAGTTACTGTTTCTTATTAGACACCCGCTATGTTACTTATACAAAAACATCTATAAGTAGCTACAGTTTCTTATTAGAAACCCGCTATGTTACTTATACACAAACATCTGTAAATAGCTACTGTTTCTTATTAGAAACCCGCTATATTACTTATACAAAAACATCTATAAATAGCTACTGTTTCTTATTAGACACCCGCTATGTTACTTATATAAAAACATCTATAAGTAGCTACTGTTTCTTATTAGACACCCGCTATGTTACTTATACAAAAACATCTATAAGTAGCTACTGTTTCTTATTAGAAACCCGCTATGTTACTTATACACACACATCTGTAAATAGCTACTGTTTCTTATTAGACACCCACTATGTTACTTATACAAAAACATCTATAAAGAGCTACTGTTTCTTATTAGACACCCGCTATGTTACTTATACAAAAAAATCTGTAAGTAACTACTGTTTCCTATTAGACACCCGCTATGTTACTTATACACAAACATCTATAAGTAACTACTGTTCCTTATTAGACACCCGCTATGTTACTTATACAAAAACATCTATAAGTAACTACTGTTTCTTATTAAACAGCCGCTATGTTACTTATACAAAAACATCTATAAGTAGCTACTGTTTCTTATTAGACACCCGCTATGTTACTTATACAAAAACATCTATAATTAGCTACTGTTTCTTATTAGACACCCGCTATGTTACTTATACAAAAACATCTGTAAGTAAATACTGTTTCTTATTAGACACCCGCTATGTTACTTATACAAAAACATCTATAAGTAACTACTGTTTCTTATTAGACACCCGCTATGTTATTTATACAAAAACATCTGTAAGTAGCTACTGTTTCTTATTAGACACCCGCTATGTTACTTATACAAAAACATCTATTAGTAACTACTGTTTCTTATTAGACACCCGCCATGTTACTTATACAAAACATCTATTAGTAGCTACTGTTTCTTATTAGACACCCACTATGTTACTTATACAAAAACATCTGTAAGTAGCTACTGTTTCTTATTAGACACCCGCTATGTTACTTATGCAAAAACATCTGTAAGTAGCTACTGTTTCTTATTAGACACCCGCTATGTTACTTATACAAAAACATCTGTAAGTAACTACTGTTTCTTATTAGACACCCGCTATGTTACTTATACAAAAACATCTATAAGTAACTACTGTTTCTTATTAGACACCCGCTATGTTATTTATATAAAAACATCTGTTAGTAGCTACTGTTTCTTATTAGACACCCGCTATGTTACTTATACAAAAACATCTATAAGTAACTACTGTTTCTTATTAGACACCGCTATGTTACTTATACAAAAACATCTATAAGTAGCTACTGTTTCTTATTAGACACCCGCTATGTTACTTATACAAAAACATCTATAAGTAACTAATTTTTCTTATTAGACACCCGCTATGTTACTTATACAAAAACATCTATAAGTAGCTACTGTTTCTTATTAGACACCCGCTATGTTACTTATTCAAAAACATCTGTAAGTAGCTACTGTTTCTTATTAGACACCCACTATGTTACTTATACAAAAACATCTATAAGTAGCTACTGTTTCTTATTAGACACCCGCTATGTTACTTATATAAAAACATCTGTAAGTAGCTACTGTTTCTTATTAGACACCAACTATGTTACTTATGCAGAAACATCTGTAAGTAGCTACTGTTTCTTATTAGACACCCGCTATGTTACTTATACAAAAACATCTGTAAGTAGCTACTGTTTCTTATTAGACACCCGCTATGTTACTTGTACAAAAACATATATAAGTAACTACTGTCTCTTATTAGACACCCGCTATGTTACTTGTACAAAAACATCTATAAGTAGCTACTGTTTCTTATTAGAAACCCGCTATGTTACTTATACACACACATCTGTAAATAGCTACTGTTTCTTATTAGACACCCACTATGTTACTTATACAAAAACATCTATAAAGAGCTACTGTTTCTTATTAGACACCCGCTATGTTACTTATACAAAAACATCTATAAGTAGCTACTGTTTCTTATTAGAAACCCGCTATGTTACTTATACACACACATCTGTAAATAGCTACTGTTTCTTATTAGACACCCACTATGTTACTTATACAAAAACATCTATAAAGAGCTACTGTTTCTTATTAGACACCCGCTATGTTACTTATACAAAAAAATCTGTAAGTAACTACTGTTTCCTATTAGACACCCGCTATGTTACTTATACACAAACATCTATAAGTAACTACTGTTCCTTATTAGACACCCGCTATGTTACTTATATAAAAACATCTATAAGTAACTACTGTTTCTTATTAAACAGCCGCTATGTTACTTATACAAAAACATCTATAATTAGCTACTGTTTCTTATTAGACACCCGCTATGTTACTTATACAAAAACATCTGTAAGTAAATACTGTTTCTTATTAGACACCCGCTATGTTACTTATACAAAAACATCTATAAGTAACTACTGTTTCTTATTAGAAACCCGCTATGTTACTTATACACAAACATCTGTAAATAGCTACTGTTTCTTATTAGAAACCCGCTATATTACTTATACAAAAACATCTATAAATAGCTACTGTTTCTTATTAGACACCCGCTATGTTACTTATATAAAAACATCTATAAGTAGCTACTGTTTCTTATTAGACACCCGCTATGTTACTTATACAAAAACATCTATAAGTAGCTACTGTTTCTTATTAGAAACCCGCTATGTTACTTATACACACACATCTGTAAATAGCTACTGTTTCTTATTAGACACCCACTATGTTACTTATACAAAAACATCTATAAAGAGCTACTGTTTCTTATTAGACACCCGCTATGTTACTTATACAAAAAAATCTGTAAGTAACTACTGTTTCCTATTAGACACCCGCTATGTTACTTATACACAAACATCTATAAGTAACTACTGTTCCTTATTAGACACCCGCTATGTTACTTATACAAAAACATCTATAAGTAACTACTGTTTCTTATTAAACAGCCGCTATGTTACTTATACAAAAACATCTATAAGTAGCTACTGTTTCTTATTAGACACCCGCTATGTTACTTATACAAAAACATCTATAATTAGCTACTGTTTCTTATTAGACACCCGCTATGTTACTTATACAAAAACATCTGTAAGTAAATACTGTTTCTTATTAGACACCCGCTATGTTACTTATACAAAAACATCTATAAGTAACTACTGTTTCTTATTAGACACCCGCTATGTTATTTATACAAAAACATCTGTAAGTAGCTACTGTTTCTTATTAGACACCCGCTATGTTACTTATACAAAAACATCTATAAGTAACTACTGTTTCTTATTAGACACCCGCCATGTTACTTATACAAAACATCTATTAGTAGCTACTGTTTCTTATTAGACACCCACTATGTTACTTATACAAAAACATCTGTAAGTAGCTACTGTTTCTTATTAGACACCCGCTATGTTACTTATGCAAAAACATCTGTAAGTAGCTACTGTTTCTTATTAGACACCCGCTATGTTACTTATACAAAAACATCTGTAAGTAACTACTGTTTCTTATTAGACACCCGCTATGTTACTTATACAAAAACATCTATAAGTAACTACTGTTTCTTATTAGACACCCGCTATGTTATTTATATAAAAACATCTGTTAGTAGCTACTGTTTCTTATTAGACACCCGCTATGTTACTTATACAAAAACATCTATAAGTAACTACTGTTTCTTATTAGACACCGCTATGTTACTTATACAAAAACATCTATAAGTAGCTACTGTTTCTTATTAGACACCCGCTATGTTACTTATACAAAAACATCTATAAGTAACTAATTTTTCTTATTAGACACCCGCTATGTTACTTATACAAAAACATCTATAAGTAGCTACTGTTTCTTATTAGACACCCGCTATGTTACTTATTCAAAAACATCTGTAAGTAGCTACTGTTTCTTATTAGACACCCACTATGTTACTTATACAAAAACATCTATAAGTAGCTACTGTTTCTTATTAGACACCCGCTATGTTACTTATATAAAAACATCTGTAAGTAGCTACTGTTTCTTATTAGACACCAACTATGTTACTTATGCAGAAACATCTGTAAGTAGCTACTGTTTCTTATTAGACACCCGCTATGTTACTTATACAAAAACATCTGTAAGTAGCTACTGTTTCTTATTAGACACCCGCTATGTTACTTGTACAAAAACATATATAAGTAACTACTGTCTCTTATTAGACACCCGCTATGTTACTTGTACAAAAACATCTATAAGTAGCTACTGTTTCTTATTAGAAACCCGCTATGTTACTTATACACACACATCTGTAAATAGCTACTGTTTCTTATTAGACACCCACTATGTTACTTATACAAAAACATCTATAAAGAGCTACTGTTTCTTATTAGACACCCGCTATGTTACTTATACAAAAACATCTATAAGTAGCTACTGTTTCTTATTAGAAACCCGCTATGTTACTTATACACACACATCTGTAAATAGCTACTGTTTCTTATTAGACACCCACTATGTTACTTATACAAAAACATCTATAAAGAGCTACTGTTTCTTATTAGACACCCGCTATGTTACTTATACAAAAAAATCTGTAAGTAACTACTGTTTCCTATTAGACACCCGCTATGTTACTTATACACAAACATCTATAAGTAACTACTGTTCCTTATTAGACACCCGCTATGTTACTTATATAAAAACATCTATAAGTAACTACTGTTTCTTATTAAACAGCCGCTATGTTACTTATACAAAAACATCTATAATTAGCTACTGTTTCTTATTAGACACCCGCTATGTTACTTATACAAAAACATCTGTAAGTAAATACTGTTTCTTATTAGACACCCGCTATGTTGCTTATACAAAAACATCTATAAGTAACTACTGTTTCTTATTAGACACCCGCTATGTTATTTATACAAAAACATCTGTAAGTAGCTACTGTTTCTTATTAGACACCCGCTATGTTACTTATACAAAAACATCTATAAGTAACTACTGTTTCTTATTAAACACCCGCTATGTTACTTATACAAAAACATCAATAAGTAGCTACTGTTTCTTATTAGACACCCGCTATGTTACTTATGCAAAAACATCTATAAGTAACTACTGTTTCTTATTAGACACCCGCCATGTTACTTATACAAAACATCTATTAGTAGCTACTGTTTCTTATTAGACACCCACTATGTTACTTATACAAAAACATCTGTAAGTAGCTACTGTTTCTTATTAGACACCCGCTATGTTACTTATACAAAAACATCTATAAGTAGCTACTGTTTCTTATTAGAAACCCACTATGTTACTTATACAAAAACATCTGTAAGTAGCTACTGTTTCTTATTAGACACCCGCTATGTTACTTATACAAAAACATCTGTAAGTAACTACTGTTTCTTATTAGACACCCGCTATGTTACTTATACAAAAACATCTATAAGTAACTACTGTTTCTTATTAGACACCCGCTATGTTATTTATATAAAAACATCTGTTAGTGGCTACTGTTTCTTATTAGACACCCGCTATGTTACTTATACAAAAACATCTATTAGTAACTACTGTTTTTATTAGACACCGCTATGTTACTTATACAAAAACATCTATAAGTAGCTACTTTTTTTTAGTTTATAATTATTTTCTTTGATCAATGATACAAAGAGGATCAGACACAAGTTTTACCAACTTATGGAGTCTTCTCCTATATATACAATCATTATTACATTATATTGAGAATGCACAAGAAAACAAGAAAAATACAATTTTATCATATAATATAGCTGAAAATAGTAAACGAGTAAAAAGAAATGAAGAAAAAGTATGTGTGTGTGTGTGTATGGATGCTGGATGATGTTTGGTTAGTACATTAAACGATTAGAAATCGTTTAGACCTTTTTATGAATCGGAAAACTGAATAAAAAATAAAGCAATTATCTGCATAGCTTAAGGTTTCACTTCCTGAAGTGAGAAGTGAAGTATTGATCGATTGAGACAAATCGCTTATGCTGAGAAACAGTTCATTTCTTATTAAAGAATATTTGGTACAAACAAAAAAGAAGTGGTTCGCATCTTCTTGGGGGGCACCGCAGCTACACGCTGGGCTAGATAAAATATGAACCTTATGTAGATCGTGGTTGAGGAAAGAAGCTGTACATCTAATTTGTGTTAGGATCACGTTTAACTTTCTAGGGCCATAGTAATAAAGTTTGGGAACTGAGATCTTATTTGGTTGGCTGTTAAGACGAATAGCGTTTTTGAATTTGGATAATGAATCTAATTTTCTGATTGCAATGTCAAGTTTATTCCATTCTTTAACTGTGGAAGGAATAAATGACGAATTGGTTATAGAGAGTCTACAGAAAGGAACTATTAAATTATCACCATTTCGCAAAGGGTATATAGTAGTACTCTGAATAGTTGGGGGAACTAGATAACGCAAGTATTCAGGTGCCATTCCACATTTTATATTAAAAAATAATTGGAGTTTTCTGCGGTATCTCCGCTCTGATAGTGTTTCCCAGCCTGTCTCAGCATATAAATACTCCGATTTTGTAAAAATGGGTAAACCTGTTACAATTCTGGCAGCGTCTAATTGAAGTTTTTCTAATTTGTCTGAATAGCCAATTCCGCAATTATCCCAGACTTCACAAGCGTATTCAAAAAGGGGGCGAATGTAGACTAAATACATTTTTTCTAAGTTGGATCTATTTAGACTGAATTTTAATTTCCGTAATATACCTAAATGTTTGGTTATATTTGTTATCATATTTTCTAAATGTTCATTCCATTTTGCATTTTGAGAGAGGATAACTCCCAGATGCTTATGGCTAGTAGATAAAGGGATACTTTTGCCATTAAAAGAAAATTCGATGTTGTCTATGTTACCGGTATTGGAGAAAAACAAGATTTCTGTTTTTTCGGGATTGAATGACATTAGCCATTTACTAGACCAGGCATTTAGTTCGAGTAGATCATGATTGATTACAGTTTTTATTTGATCAACACTTTGACTAGAATATCCGAGTGATGTGTCGTCAGCAAATAATCTACTCAACGATATAAGTTTTTCTCCTATATCATTTATGTATATTAGAAACATGAGGGGATCCAATACCGACCCTTGGGGTACACCAGCTGAGACAGGTTCGAAACTTGACCAAGAGTTTTTATTAATTACTTTTTGTCTTCTTTTGAACAGATAGTTTTCGAACCATTTTATTAACTTTCCTTGAATTCCGTATGAATTCATTTTGTGAATAAGACCTTTATGCCAAACCTTGTCGAAAGCTTTAGAAAAATCGCAAAAGACGAAGCAGCTAAATTCTTTTTTTTCTAGAGAGTTTAGGATCGAATTGTATAGTTCTAATAGTTGATGGACAGTGGAATGTTTTGGCAAAAACCCCGATTGGTATTTATATATGAGATTGTTATTAACAAGATGATTGTAAACATGCTTATAAACTATTCGTTCCATTAATTTACCTACACAACTTATTAAAGATATCGGGCGATAATTGGAGGGTAGGGATGTGTCACCCTTTTTGAAAATTGCAACAACATGAGCACTCTTCCAATTAGAAGGATATTTGCTCTGTTGTAAAGATTTATTAAATATTATTAGAAGGGGCTTTGCAATTTTCTCAGGAGAAATTTTAAGCATTTTATTACTTATTTTGTCTGGTCCTGTTGCTTTGTTTGGGTCAAGAATTTGAATAACATCAATAATTTCGTTCTCTGTTATATGTATTTCGTGAATAATATTATTTGTTTTTGAGTCAAACTGTGGGAGAGTAACATTTTCTTCGTCCAGTTTTGATATTGAGCTAAAATATTTATTCAATAACTCGCATTTGTCCGAATCGTCATAAGCAATATCATCAATATTTTGATCATTGATTGAATTTCGGAGTGGGGGTATACAATAATTTCCTTTGTTAGATTTGATTAACATCTTCATTATTTTCCAATACATTTTGGGGTTTGAAGAGTTATTTAATAAAAAGTTGTCTAAATTATTTTCAAATTTCTCCTTTGCTATTTTTTTCATATTATTTACCTTATTTCTTTGTTTTTTATATTTAATAATGTTGTTTTCATTTTGAGATTTTAATAATTTTTTCCTAATCCGGTCACGTATGCGGATTTCTTTTCGTATTTCGTTACTGAACCATGGTTTGTCTTTTTCGCGTATCAATATTGTTTTTGAAGGGATACATGCACTTGAGATTTGAAGGAAAGTTTTTGAAAATTCTTCACACATATCATCTACATCATCAAAATTGCAAAGTTTTTCATTCCAATTTATATCAGTTAGCATCTGATTAAATCTAACAAAATCAGTTTGGTCATACAACCAGATTTCTCTTGTAAATGATTTCGATGTAGCTTTTGGGCATTTAATGAATGCAATTGCTGCATCGTGGTCGCTTATATGTCTTGGTATTTTAAGTACATCAGAATAATTACAGTTCAAGGTATCGCTTAGAATAATGGGGTCTAATAAAGTACTAGTATTACCACTTATCCTGGTAGGTTTGTCAATCACATTCTTAAGATTAAAAATATTCACAAGGTCAATAAGTTTGTTGTTATTTGAACACAATAGATTTGAATTCAGATCGTCCGTGATAATGATGTTTTCATTTACCTGAAGGGCCAACTCTATTGCGTATGTTAATCGTGTCCAGTAATCAATATCTGTACACGGAGATCTATATGTGTTGCATAGTAAAAAAGATTGACCTTTGGATCGTATTTCAACCCAGATAGTTTCGTCAAGATTGTTTTCTAATTCGGATTTCCTACTTATAGAGATATCATTTTTCGAATAAATGAGGAGCCCACCACCACTATTTGAACGGTCTTTTCGATGGATAATATTCGGAAACGAATCGAGAGTTATGTCACTATCATTTATTTGGTTATCAAGGTGTGTTTCAGTTACAACTAATATATCGAAATCATTCAAAGAGGTTTCAAGGAACTCCATTTTATTTCTAATACTGCGGATATTAATATTACACAACGAAATACATCTATCAGTATGATTGTTTTCCAAAATTGACTGTGATAATTCGTGTGGACCAGGATTAGATTCGATATTTCCGACAAGTAGTATAAAATGGAGTGTAAAAAGTAAAAACAATGCATTTACATTTGGATTTAGACCCTGGAGCAAGAGAAGGCAGACAAAAAAGAGAGAGCATCGGAGGTTAGTTCTAAATATGTTCAAATAAGTATCAGTCCGAATAACAAAAGGTCCACACAATCTGCAAGTGTGAGAATGGAATATGCCTATAGCCGCTCTGTATTCTTCCAAACTATTACCCATTGGGCTTTAGGTTTGAAGACAGCAAAGAGCAGAGATAAGCCCGTCCCACTCCCACATCAAAACACACACCGCAGCATCCACACACAAAATTAAATGGGAGAAATAGCAACAATGATGAAAAAGTAAAGAAAGTTAACAAAACATAAATACATGTATATATACAAGCAAAGAAAATGAAAAGTAAGTTCATTTGAAATGTTGAGATATAGCGGGGTTTCAAATGGGAAATTAGTGGTTATATTAAACTTCATTGGGAAAAAAGAACCATATGTCATTAATTTACAGATATGTTGTATCATTCCTGTCACAATTCATCACTCCACATATCTACGACTTAAATGTTCCTCCTACATTATATGTATAAAGATAATTTTATACATTTGTATATCGTAAACACTACATATTGGTAATACAGTTTTAGACACACAAAAGAAAATCACTTTACACACATATACACATTATCACCAATCAATTAAAAAAAAAGGTAATCATAAAAAATAAATAAATAAAAAAATAATAATAACTTCATATATGGTATACACAATTATCATTTATTTTGCTCGCGTATTTATTATTATCGATATCTCGAATACAATGAACATATTTGGATACATGACCATGATAGGTATTAATTTCCAGGGTATTTTCATCATTTTACCATTTTATTTTTGATATTTCGTACACTGAGAAAAAGAAAAACAAAAAACAAGTTGTTATTAATCGGTCGAATATAATATGTACATTTTTGTATATAGATTTGAAGATATGGAAATTAATTCCGATATACGGAGGTTTAGTATATATCAAAATTAATGTAGAACCATGATATTTCTCCTTTGGGGAGGGATGGTACACCATAAGCAGTTAATGAAGAGGGAAAATATCTGATTGATCTCTGTAAAAGTACAAAATATCTCGTCTAGGAAGCCTAATATTTGTTGGAAAAAGAAAAAAAAAAATCTGTTCAGACAGGAAGACATCATCAGTTTTGCTTTCAAATTAAATTACAACAGATGATTCGAGAACACCTTTTAGAATAGATCGCGGAAATCAACCACGTAATTTCGCAACTAATGTGACAGTTTAACTAGATAGCTTTACTGTATTAGGTATTTGATAAATTTGTCAGTCGATTGCGCATAGAATGAGTTATAAGTTGATTTTATTTAAATCAGTTTTCGATAATAAGCTAACACTTTGACACGTTCCCTTTCTCGGGAAATTAAGGGTTCTGTATAGCAATACCTATAGATAATAAATAAAACTCAATCTTTAATTATTGGGGATTTACGCTGTGCAGATATATCAATTTAATTGAATTGTATTGTTTAATTTTAAACGTTTTGACTTTTTATGAAAGGGTTTTCGATAATATGACAATACTTTGATACGTCCACTTTCTCCTACGGGTATGATAGGGGGCACATATATAACTAGGTTGAAAAAAAATGCTTGTTTTGGATAGTATGACTTACAGCGTGTGGACAAGTTGGGTTATGACAAAAATAGGATATGAAGAACAATAAATATGAAACTTAGTGAATTTAGGCTGGACTTTTAGCATTATGGAGAAAAACAATGTGATTTGACCTGGATTTACTGCATAAAAGTTATATGGGGGATGGAATTGTAAGAGGATAGTCCATTTTAGTGGATACAAATTTGATGGAAGATAAATATTTACATACAATTCAGTACATGAATGACAAGGAAAAAAAACTCAAAAACAATAACTATTAATCTGAAATAAATAATATATAGCTAAGTTTTTTAAGTTTAATTTATATCATAGTCAGAGGCATTAAGTAGGTTTCTGATGTCATCATGGTTCCGTATGAGCATTCGTCTGCTACTTTCGTTAAGTTTTGCGTAGACACGACCGTCCGTTGTCCAGTAGGTCTTGATGTTTTGGTTGTACTTTAGATCAGCGAGGGATTTTACTAGGTTTGTCCTTGTTTTTGTCAAGTTTTCTGTGATGAAGATTCTGTTGGCATCATTTTTGAGATTTCTTTTGGAGTTATACACTTTTTCGCGACATCTGTATGATAAGAATCTAACAATGACTTGAGATTTTCCGTTTCTGATTTTACCAATAACATGCGACCGGCTAATATCATTGGTGCTGATGTCTAGTTTAAGTTTATTTTTGCAGATATCTACTATGATGTCATCTGTGTTAACAGGGTGAATGATATGACCTCTATTGTCTACGGGTACATCAATGTTATGGAATCGAAGACTGGTCCTCCTGGAATATTGTTCCTGGTGTTCAAGACGGACTTCTAAATTATTAACAATGTCATGTAAAGAGTCTATTTCCTTGTCTTTTTCCTTTAGTGATGACTTTAAATGTTGTTCTTCTTGAATACGTTGGACTACAAGGTGTGCCTGCTTAGATATCATCTCTTTCTGTTCGTCGATTTGTTTTTGTTGTTCTTTCAGTGTTTGTTTTAGTGGAATAATATGTTCGTCCATCAGCGCCTTAATGCTTGCTTCAACTGAGCTGTTTATAGAATCAGTTATTGACTCACTGATTTTGTCAGACAAAATGGGGATGATTTTACCAAGAACTTCTGGACTAGTTAGTGCCTAAGTAGCTACTGTTTCTTATTAGACACCCGCTATGTTACTTATACAAAAACATCTATAAGTAACTAATTTTTCTTATTAGACACCCGCTATGTTACTTATACAAAAACATCTATAAGTAGCTACTGTTTCTTATTAGACACCCGCTATGTTACTTATTCAAAAACATCTGTAAGTAGCTACTGTTTCTTATTAGACACCCACTATGTTACTTATACAAAAACATCTATAAGTAGCTACTGTTTCTTATTACACACCCGCTATGTTACTTATATAAAAATATCTGTAAGTAGCTACTGTTTCTTATTAGACACCAGCTATGTTACTTATGCAGAAACATCTGTAAGTAGCTACTGTTTCTTATTAGACACCCGCTATGTTACTTATACAAAAACATCTGTAAGTAGCTACTGTTTCTTATTAGACACCCGCTATGTTACTTGTACAAAAACATCTATAA
Source organism: Bathymodiolus brooksi (assembly GCA_963680875.1). NCBI lineage: Eukaryota > Metazoa > Mollusca > Bivalvia > Mytilida > Modiolidae > Bathymodiolus > Bathymodiolus brooksi. The sequence goes on from OY804575.1 coordinate 125,784,502, forward strand.
GTAACTACTGTCTCTTATTAGACACCCGCTATGTTACTTATACAAAAACATCTGTAAGTAGCTACTGTTTCTTATTAGACACCCGCTATGTTACTTATGCAAAAACATCTATAAGTAGTTACTATTTCTTATTAGACACCCGCTATGTTACTTATACAAAAACATCTATGAGTAGTTACTGTTTCTTATTAGACACCCGCTATTGTTACTTATACAAAAACATCTATAAATAGCTACTGTTTCTTATTAGACACCCGCTATGTTGCTTATACAACCATCTATAAGTAGCTACTGTTTCTTATTAGACACCCGCTATGTTACGTATACAAAAACATCTATGAGTAGTTACTGTTTCTTATTAGACACCCGCTATTGTTACTTATACACACATATCTGTAAATAGCTACTGTTTCTTATTAGACACCCGCTATGTTGCTTATACAAGACCATCTATAAGTAGCTACTGTTTCTTATTAGACACCCGCTATGTTACTTATACAATAACATCTGTAAGTAACTACTGTTTCTTATTAGACACCCGCTATGTTACTTATACAAAAACATCTATAAGTAACTACTGTTTCTTATTAGACACCCGCTATGTTATTTATGCAAAAACATCTGTAAGTAGCTACTGTTTCTTATTAGACACCCGCTATGTTACTTATATAAAAACATCTATAAGTAACTACTGTTTCTTATTAGACACCCGCTATGTTACTTATACAAAAACATCTATAAGTAGCTACTGTTTCTTATTAGACACCCGCTATGTTACTTATGCAAAAACATCTATAAGTGGCTACTGTTTCTTATTAGACACCCGCTATGTTACTTATACAAAAACATCTATAAGTAACTACTTTTTCTTATTAGACACCCGCTATGTTACTTGTACAAAAACATCTATAAGTAGCTACTGTTTCTTATTAGACACCCGCTATGTTACTTATTCAAAAACATCTGTAAGTAACTACTGTTTCTTATTAGACACCCGCTATGTTACTTATACAAAAACATCTGTAAGTAGCTACTGTTTCTTATTAGACACCCGCTATGTTACTTATACAAAAACATCTATAAGTAACTACTGTTTCTTATTAAACACCCGATATGTTACTTATACAAAAACATCTATAAGTAGCTACTGTTTCTTATTAGACACCCGCTATGTTACTTATGCAAAAACATCTATAAGTAACTACTGTTTCTTATTAGACACCCGCTATGTTACTTATACAAAACATCTATTAGTAGCTACTGTTTCTTATTAGACACCCGCTATGTTACTTATACAAAAACATCTGTAAGTAGCTACTGTTTCTTATTAGACACCCGCTATGTTACTAATACAAAAACATCTATAAGTAGCTACTGTTTCTTATTAGAAACCCACTATGTTACTTATACAAAAACATCTGTAAGTAGCTACTGTTTCTTATTAGACACCCGCTATGTTACTTATACAAAAACATCTATAAGTAGCTACTGTTTCTTATTAGACACCCGCTATGTTACTTATACAAAAACATCTGTAAGTAACAACTGTTTCTTATTAGACACCCGCTATGTTACTTATACAAAAACATCTGTAAGTAACTACTGTTTCTTATGAGACACACGCTATGTTACTTATACAAAAACATCTATAAGTAACTACTGTTTCTTATTAGACACCCGCTATGTTATTTATATAAAAACATCTGTTAGTAGCTACTGTTTCTTATTAGACACCCGCTATGTTACTTATACAAAAAGATCTATCAGTAACTACTGTTTCTTATTAGACACCGCTATGTTACTTATACAAAAACATCTATAAGTAGCTACTGTTTCTTATTAGACACCCGCTATGTTAATTATACAAAAACATCTGTAAGTAACTACTGTTTCTTATTAGACACCCGCTATGTTACTTATACAAAAACATCTATAAGTAACTACTGTTTCTTATTAGACACTCACTATGTTATTTATATAAAAACATCTGTTAGTAGCTACTGTTTCTTATTAGACACCCGCTATGTTACTTATATAAAAACATCTGTAAGTAACTACTGTTTCTTATTAGACACCCGCTATGCTACTAAAACAAAAACATCTGTAAGTAACTACTGTTTCTTATTAGACACCCGCTATGTTACTTATACAAAAACATCTATAAGTAGCTACTGTTTCTTATTAGACACCCGCTATGTTACTTATGCAAAAACATCTATAAGTGGCTACTGTTTCTTATTAGACACCCGCTATGTTATTTATGCAAAAACATCTATAAGTGGCTACTGTTTCTTATTAGACACCCGCTATGTTACTTGTACAAAAACATCTATAAGTAGCTACTGTTTCTTATTAGACACCCGCTATGTTACTTATTCAAAAACATCTGTAAGTAGCTACTGTTTCTTATTAGACACCAGCTATGTTACTTATGCAAAAACATATGTAAGTAGCTACTGTTTCTTATTAGACACCCGCTATGTTACTTTTACAAAAACATCTATAAGTAGCTACTGTTTCTTATTAGACACCCGCTATGTTACTAATATAAAAACATCTGTAAGTAGCTACTGTTTCTTATTAGACACCAGCTATGTTACTTATGCAAAAACATCTATAAGTAACTACTGTTTCTTATTAGACACCCGCTATGTTACTAATACAAAACATCTATTAGTAGCTACTGTTTCTTATTAGACACCCGCTATGTTACTTATACAAAAACATCTGTAAGTAGCTACTGTTTCTTATTAGACACCCGCTATGTTACTAATACAAAAACATCTATAAGTAGCTACTGTTTCTTATTAGAAACCCACTATGTTACTTATACAAAAACATCTGTAAGTAGCTACTGTTTCTTATTAGACACCCGCTATGTTACTTATACAAAAACATCTATAAGTAGCTACTGTTTCTTATTAGACACCCGCTATGTTACTTTTACAAAAACATCTGTAAGTAACAACTGTTTCTTATTAGACACCCGCTATGTTACTTATACAAAAACATCTGTAAGTAACTACTGTTTCTTATGAGACACACGCTATGTTACTTATACAAAAACATCTATAAGTAACTACTGTTTCTTATTAGACACCCGCTATGTTATTTATATAAAAACATCTGTTAGTAGCTACTGTTTCTTATTAGACACCCGCTATGTTACTTATACAAAAACATCTATCAGTAACTACTGTTTCTTATTAGACACCGCTATGTTACTTATACAAAAACATCTATAAGTAGCTACTGTTTCTTATTAGACACCCGCTATGTTAATTATACAAAAACATCTGTAAGTAACTACTGTTTCTTATTAGACACCCGCTATGTTACTTATACAAAAACATCTATAAGTAACTACTGTTTCTTATTAGACACTCACTATGTTATTTATATAAAAACATCTGTTAGTAGCTACTGTTTCTTATTAGACACCCGCTATGTTACTTATATAAAAACATCTGTAAGTAACTACTGTTTCTTATTAGACACCCGCTATGTTACTAAAACAAAAACATCTGTAAGTAACTACTGTTTCTTATTAGACACCCGCTATGTTACTTATACAAAAACATCTATAAGTAGCTACTGTTTCTTATTAGACACCCGCTATGTTACTTATGCAAAAACATCTATAAGTGGCTACTGTTTCTTATTAGACACCCGCTATGTTATTTATGCAAAAACATCTATAAGTGGCTACTGTTTCTTATTAGACACCCGCTATGTTACTTGTACAAAAACATCTATAAGTAGCTACTGTTTCTTATTAGACACCCGCTATGTTACTTATTCAAAAACATCTGTAAGTAGCTACTGTTTCTTATTAGACACCAGCTATGTTACTAATGCAAAAACATCTGTAAGTAGCTACTGTTTCTTATTAGACACCCGCTATGTTACTTTTACAAAAACATCTATAAGTAGCTACTGTTTCTTATTAGACACCCGCTATGTTACTAATATAAAAACATCTGTAAGTAGCTACTGTTTCTTATTAGACACCAGCTATGTTACTTATGCAAAAACATCTGTAAGTAGCTACTGTTTCTTATTAGACACCCGCTATGCTACTTATACAAAAACACCTGTAAGTAGCTACTGTTTCTTATTAGACACCCGCTATGTTACTTGTACAAAAACATATATAAGTAACTACTGTCTCTTATTAGACACCCGCTATGTTACTTATACAAAAACATCTGTAAGTAGCTACTGTTTCTTATTAGACACCCGCTATGTTACTTATGCAAAAACATCTATAAGTAGCTACTATTTCTTATTAGACACCCGCTATGTTACGTATACAAAAACATCTATGAGTAGTTACTGTTTCTTATTAGACACCCGCTATTGTTACTTATACACACACATCTGTAAATAGCTACTGTTTCTTATTAGACACCCGCTATGTTGCTTATACAAGACCATCTATAAGTAGCTACTGTTTCTTATTAGACACCCGCTATGTTACTAATACAAAAACATCTGTAAGTAACTACTGTTTCTTATTAGACACCCGCTATGTTACTTATTCAAAAACATCTACAAGTAACTACTGTTTCTTATTAGACACCCGCTATGTTACTAAAACAAAAACATCTGTAAGTAACTACTGTTTCTTATTAGACACCCGCTATGTTACTTATACAAAAACATCTATAAGTAGCTACTGTTTCTTATTAGACACCCGCTATGTTACTTATGCAAAAACATCTATAAGTGGCTACTGTTTCTTATTAGACACCCGCTATGTTACTTATACAAAAACATCTATAAGTAACTACTTTTTCTTATTAGACACCCGCTATGTTACTTGTACAAAAACATATATAAGTAACTACTGTCTCTTATTAGACACCCGCTATGTTACTTATTCAAAAACATCTGTAAGTAGCTACTGTTTCTTATTAGACACCCGCTATGTTACTTATACAACAACATCTGTTAGTAGCTACGGTTTCTTATTAGACACCCGCTATGTTAATTATACAAAAACATCTGTAAGTAACTACTGTTTCTTATTAGACACCCGCTATGTTACTTATGCAAAAACATCTATAAGTAACTACTGTTTCTTATTAGTCACCCGCTATGTTACTTATACAAAAACATCTATAAGTAACTACTTTTTCTTATTAGACACCCGCTATGTTACTTATGCAAAAACATCTATAAGTAGCTACTGTTTCTTATTAGACACCCGCTATGTTACTTATTCAAAAACATCTGTAAGTAGCCACTGTTTCTTATTAGACACCCACTATGTTACTTATACAAAAACATCTATAAGTCGCTACTGTTTCTTATTAGACACCCGCTATATTACTTATATAAAAACATCTGTAAGTAGCTACTGTTTCTTATTAGACACCCGCTATGTTACTTATGCAAAAACATCTGTAAGTAGCTACTGTTTCTTATTAGACACCCGCTATGTTACTTATACAAAAACATCTGTAAGTAGCTACTGCTTCTTATTAGACACCCGCTATGTTACTTATACAAAAACATATATAAGTAACTACTGTCTCTTATTAGACACCCGCTATGTTACTTATACAAAAACATCTGTAAGTAGCTACTGTTTCTTATTAGACACCCGCTATGTTACTTATGCAAAAACATCTATAAGTAGTTACTATTTCTTATTAGACACCCGCTATGTTACGTATACAAAAACATCTATGAGTAGTTACTGTTTCTTATTAGACACCCGCTATTGTTACTTATACACACACATCTGTAAATAGCTACTGTTTCTTATTAGACACCCGCTATGTTGCTTATACAAAAACATCTATAAGTAACTACTGTTTCTTATTAGACACCCGCTATGTTACTTATACAAAAACATCTATAAGTAACTACTGTTTCTTATTAGACACCCTCTATGTTATTTATGCAAAAACATCTGCTAGTAGCTACTGTTTCTTATTAGACACCCGCTATGTTACTTATATAAAAACATCTATAAGTAACTACTGTTTCTTATTAGACACCCGCTATGTTACTTATACAAAAACATCTATAAGTAGCTACTGTTTCTTATTAGACACCCGCTATGTTACTTATGCAAAAACATCTATAAGTGGCTACTGTTTCTTATTAGACACCCGCTATGTTACTTATACAAAAACATCTGTAAGTAACTACTGTTTCTTATGAGACACACGCTATGTTACTTATACAAAAACATCTATAAGTAACTACTGTTTCTTATTAGACACCCGCTATGTTATTTATATAAAAACATCTGTTAGTAGCTACTGTTTCTTATTAGACACCCGCTATGTTACTTATACAAAAAGATCTATCAGTAACTACTGTTTCTTATTAGACACCGCTATGTTACTTATACAAAAACATCTATAAGTAGCTACTGTTTCTTATTAGACACCCGCTATGTTAATTATACAAAAACATCTGTAAGTAACTACTGTTTCTTATTAGACACCCGCTATGTTACTTATACAAAAACATCTATAAGTAACTACTGTTTCTTATTAGACACTCACTATGTTATTTATATAAAAACATCTGTTAGTAGCTACTGTTTCTTATTAGACACCCGCTATGTTACTTATATAAAAACATCTGTAAGTAACTACTGTTTCTTATTAGACACCCGCTATGCTACTAAAACAAAAACATCTGTAAGTAACTACTGTTTCTTATTAGACACCCGCTATGTTACTTATACAAAAACATCTATAAGTAGCTACTGTTTCTTATTAGACACCCGCTATGTTACTTATGCAAAAACATCTATAAGTGGCTACTGTTTCTTATTAGACACCCGCTATGTTATTTATGCAAAAACATCTATAAGTGGCTACTGTTTCTTATTAGACACCCGCTATGTTACTTGTACAAAAACATCTATAAGTAGCTACTGTTTCTTATTAGACACCCGCTATGTTACTTATTCAAAAACATCTGTAAGTAGCTACTGTTTCTTATTAGACACCAGCTATGTTACTTATGCAAAAACATATGTAAGTAGCTACTGTTTCTTATTAGACACCCGCTATGTTACTTTTACAAAAACATCTATAAGTAGCTACTGTTTCTTATTAGACACCCGCTATGTTACTAATATAAAAACATCTGTAAGTAGCTACTGTTTCTTATTAGACACCAGCTATGTTACTTATGCAAAAACATCTATAAGTAACTACTGTTTCTTATTAGACACCCGCTATGTTACTAATACAAAACATCTATTAGTAGCTACTGTTTCTTATTAGACACCCGCTATGTTACTTATACAAAAACATCTGTAAGTAGCTACTGTTTCTTATTAGACACCCGCTATGTTACTAATACAAAAACATCTATAAGTAGCTACTGTTTCTTATTAGAAACCCACTATGTTACTTATACAAAAACATCTGTAAGTAGCTACTGTTTCTTATTAGACACCCGCTATGTTACTTATACAAAAACATCTATAAGTAGCTACTGTTTCTTATTAGACACCCGCTATGTTACTTTTACAAAAACATCTGTAAGTAACAACTGTTTCTTATTAGACACCCGCTATGTTACTTATACAAAAACATCTGTAAGTAACTACTGTTTCTTATGAGACACACGCTATGTTACTTATACAAAAACATCTATAAGTAACTACTGTTTCTTATTAGACACCCGCTATGTTATTTATATAAAAACATCTGTTAGTAGCTACTGTTTCTTATTAGACACCCGCTATGTTACTTATACAAAAACATCTATCAGTAACTACTGTTTCTTATTAGACACCGCTATGTTACTTATACAAAAACATCTATAAGTAGCTACTGTTTCTTATTAGACACCCGCTATGTTAATTATACAAAAACATCTGTAAGTAACTACTGTTTCTTATTAGACACCCGCTATGTTACTTATACAAAAACATCTATAAGTAACTACTGTTTCTTATTAGACACTCACTATGTTATTTATATAAAAACATCTGTTAGTAGCTACTGTTTCTTATTAGACACCCGCTATGTTACTTATATAAAAACATCTGTAAGTAACTACTGTTTCTTATTAGACACCCGCTATGTTACTAAAACAAAAACATCTGTAAGTAACTACTGTTTCTTATTAGACACCCGCTATGTTACTTATACAAAAACATCTATAAGTAGCTACTGTTTCTTATTAGACACCCGCTATGTTACTTATGCAAAAACATCTATAAGTGGCTACTGTTTCTTATTAGACACCCGCTATGTTATTTATGCAAAAACATCTATAAGTGGCTACTGTTTCTTATTAGACACCCGCTATGTTACTTGTACAAAAACATCTATAAGTAGCTACTGTTTCTTATTAGACACCCGCTATGTTACTTATTCAAAAACATCTGTAAGTAGCTACTGTTTCTTATTAGACACCGGCTATGTTACTAATGCAAAAACATCTGTAAGTAGCTACTGTTTCTTATTAGACACCCGCTATGTTACTTTTACAAAAACATCTATAAGTAGCTACTGTTTCTTATTAGACACCCGCTATGTTACTAATATAAAAACATCTGTAAGTAGCTACTGTTTCTTATTAGACACCAGCTATGTTACTTATGCAAAAACATCTGTAAGTAGCTACTGTTTCTTATTAGACACCCGCTATGCTACTTATACAAAAACACCTGTAAGTAGCTACTGTTTCTTATTAGACACCCGCTATGTTACTTGTACAAAAACATATATAAGTAACTACTGTCTCTTATTAGACACCCGCTATGTTACTTATACAAAAACATCTGTAAGTAGCTACTGTTTCTTATTAGACACCCGCTATGTTACTTATGCAAATTCATCTATAAGTAGCTACTATTTCTTATTAGACACCCGCTATGTTACGTATACAAAAACATCTATGAGTAGTTACTGTTTCTTATTAGACACCCGCTATTGTTACTTATACACACACATCTGTAAATAGCTACTGTTTCTTATTAGACACCCGCTATGTTGCTTATACAAGACCATCTATAAGTAGCTACTGTTTCTTATTAGACACCCGCTATGTTACTAATACAAAAACATCTGTAAGTAACTACTGTTTCTTATTAGACACCCGCTATGTTACTTATTCAAAAACATCTACAAGTAACTACTGTTTCTTATTAGACACCCGCTATGTTACTAAAACAAAAACATCTGTAAGTAACTACTGTTTCTTATTAGACACCCGCTATGTTACTTATACAAAAACATCTATAAGTAGCTACTGTTTCTTATTAGACACCCGCTATGTTACTTATGCAAAAACATCTATAAGTGGCTACTGTTTCTTATTAGACACCCGCTATGTTACTTATACAAAAACATCTATAAGTAACTACTTTTTCTTATTAGACACCCGCTATGTTACTTGTACAAAAACATATATAAGTAACTACTGTCTCTTATTAGACACCCGCTATGTTACTTATTCAAAAACATCTGTAAGTAGCTACTGTTTCTTATTAGACACCCGCTATGTTACTTATACAACAACATCTGTTAGTAGCTACGGTTTCTTATTAGACACCCGCTATGTTAATTATACAAAAACATCTGTAAGTAACTACTGTTTCTTATTAGACACCCGCTATGTTACTTATGCAAAAACATCTATAAGTAACTACTGTTTCTTATTAGTCACCCGCTATGTTACTTATACAAAAACATCTATAAGTAACTACTTTTTCTTATTAGACACCCGCTATGTTACTTATGCAAAAACATCTATAAGTAGCTACTGTTTCTTATTAGACACCCGCTATGTTACTTATTCAAAAACATCTATAAGTAGCCACTGTTTCTTATTAGACACCCACTATGTTACTTATACAAAAACATCTATAAGTCGCTACTGTTTCTTATTAGACACCCGCTATATTACTTATATAAAAACATCTGTAAGTAGCTACTGTTTCTTATTAGACACCCGCTATGTTACTTATGCAAAAACATCTGTAAGTAGCTACTGTTTCTTATTAGACACCCGCTATGTTACTTATACAAAAACATCTGTAAGTAGCTACTGCTTCTTATTAGACACCCGCTATGTTACTTATACAAAAACATATATAAGTAACTACTGTCTCTTATTAGACACCCGCTATGTTACTTATACAAAAACATCTGTAAGTAGCTACTGTTTCTTATTAGACACCCGCTATGTTACTTATGCAAAAACATCTATAAGTAGTTACTATTTCTTATTAGACACCCGCTATGTTACGTATACAAAAACATCTATGAGTAGTTACTGTTTCTTATTAGACACCCGCTATTGTTACTTATACACACACATCTGTAAATAGCTACTGTTTCTTATTAGACACCCGCTATGTTGCTTATACAAAAACATCTATAAGTAACTACTGTTTCTTATTAGACACCCGCTATGTTACTTATACAAAAACATCTATAAGTAACTACTGTTTCTTATTAGACACCCTCTATGTTATTTATGCAAAAACATCTGCTAGTAGCTACTGTTTCTTATTAGACACCCGCTATGTTACTTATATAAAAACATCTATAAGTAACTACTGTTTCTTATTAGACACCCGCTATGTTACTTATACAAAAACATCTATAAGTAGCTACTGTTTCTTATTAGACACCCGCTATGTTACTTATGCAAAAACATCTATAAGTGGCTACTGTTTCTTATTAGACACCCGCTATGTTACTTATACAAAAACATCTATAAGTAACTACTTTTTCTTATTAGACACCCGCTATGTTACTTGTACAAAAACATCTATAAGTAGCTACTGTTTCTTATTAGACACCCGCTATGTTGCTTATACAAGACCATCTATAAGTAGCTACTGTTTCTTATTAGACACCCGCTATGTTACTTATACAAAAACATCTGTAAGTAACTACTGTTTCTTATTAGACACCCGCTATGTTACTTATACAAAAACATCTATAAGTAACTACTGTTTCTTATTAGACACCCGCTATGTTATTTATGCAAAAACATCTATAAGTAGCTACTGTTTCTTATTAGACACCCGCTATGTTACTTGTACAAAAACATCTATAAGTAGCTACTGTTTCTTATTAGACACCCGCTATGTTACTTATTCAAAAACATCTGTTAGTAGCTACTGTTTCTTATTAGACACCAGCTATGTTACTTATGCAAAAACATCTGTAAGTAGCTACTGTTTCTTATTAGACACCCGCTATGTTACTTATACAAAAACATCTATAAGTAGCTACTGTTTCTTATTAGACACCCGCTATGTTACTAATATAAAAACATCTGTAAGTAGCTACTGTTTCTTATTAGACACCAGCTATGTTACTTATGCAAAAACATCTGTAAGTAGCTACTGTTTCTTATTAGACACCCGCTATGTTACTTATACAAAAACATCTGTAAGTAGCTACTGTTTCTTATTAGACACCCGCTATGTTACTTGTACAAAAACATATATAAGTAACTACTGTCTCTTATTAGACACCCGCTATGTTACTTATACAAAAACATCTGTAAGTAGCTAATGTTTCTTATTAGACTCCCGCTATGTTACTTATGCAAAAACATCTATAAGTAGCTACTATTTCTTATTAGACACCCGCTATGTTACGTATACAAAAACATCTATGAGTAGTTACTGTTTCTTATTAGACACCCGCTATTGTTACTTATACACACACATCTGTAAATAGCTACTGTTTCTTATTAGACACCCGCTATGTTGCTTATACAAGCCCATCTATAAGTAGCTACTGTTTCTTATTAGACACCTGCTATGTTACTTATACAAAAACATCTGTAAGTAACTACTGTTTCTTATTAGACACCCGCTATGTTACTTATACAAAAACATCTATAAGTAACTACTGTTTCTTATTAGACACCCGCTATGTTACTAAAACAAAAACATCTGTAAGTAGCTACTGTTTCTTATTAGACACCCGCTATGTTACTTATGCAAAAACATCTATAAGTGGCTACTGTTTCTTATTAGACACCCGCTATGTTACTTATACAAAAACATCTATAAGTAGCTACTGTTTCTTATTAGACACCCGCTATGTTACTAATATAAAACCATCTGTAAGTAGCTACTGTTTCTTATTAGACACCAGCTATGTTACTTATGCAAAAACATCTGAAAGTAGCTACTGTTTCTTATTAGACACCCGCTATGTTACTTATACAAAAACATCTGTAAGTAGCTACTGTTTCTTATTAGACACCCGCTATGTTACTTGTACAAAAACATATATAAGTAACTTCTGTCTCTTATTAGACACCCGCTATGTTACTTATACAAAAACATCTGTAAGTAGCTACTGTTTCTTATTAGACACCCGCTATGTTACTTATGCAAAAACATCTATAAGTAGCTACTATTTCTTATTAGACACCCGCTATGTTACGTATACAAAAACATCTATGAGTAGTTACTGTTTCTTATTAGACACCCGCTATTGTTACTTATACACACACATCTGTAAATAGCTACTGTTTCTTATTAGACACCCGCTATGTTGCTTATACAAGACCATCTATAAGTAGCTACTGTTTCTTATTAGACACCCGCTATGTTACTTATACAAAAACATCTGTAAGTAACTACTGTTTCTTATTAGACACCCGCTATGTTACTTATACAAAAACATCTATAAGTAACTACTGTTTCTTATTAGACACCCGCTATGTTACTAAAACAAAAACATCTGTAAGTAACTACTGTTTCTTATTAGACACCCGCTATGTTACTTATACAAAAACATCTATAAGTAACTACTGTTTCTTATTAGACACCCGCTATGTTATTTATGCAAAAACATCTATAAGTAGCTACTGTTTCTTATTAGACACCCGCTATGTTACTTGTACAAAAACATCTATAAGTAGCTACTGTTTCTTATTAGACACCCGCTATGTTACTTATTCAAAAACATCTGTTAGTAGCTACTGTTTCTTATTAGACACCAGCTATGTTACTTATGCAAAAACATCTGTAAGTAGCTACTGTTTCTTATTAGACACCCGCTATGTTACTTATACAAAAACATCTATAAGTAGCTACTGTTTCTTATTAGACACCCGCTATGTTACTAATATAAAAACATCTGTAAGTAGCTACTGTTTCTTATTAGACACCAGCTATGTTACTTATGCAAAAACATCTGTAAGTAGCTACTGTTTCTTATTAGATACCCGCTATGTTACTTATACAAAAACATCTGTAAGTAGCTACTGTTTCTTATTAGACACCCGCTATGTTACTTGTACAAAAACATATATAAGTAACTACTGTCTCTTATTAGACACCCGCTATGTTACTTATACAAAAACATCTGTAAGTAGCTAATGTTTCTTATTAGACTCCCGCTATGTTACTTATGCAAAAACATCTATAAGTAGCTACTATTTCTTATTAGACACCCGCTATGTTACGTATACAAAAACATCTATGAGTAGTTACTGTTTCTTATTAGACACCCGCTATTGTTACTTATACACACACATCTGTAAATAGCTACTGTTTCTTATTAGACACCCGCTATGTTGCTTATACAAGCCCATCTATAAGTAGCTACTGTTTCTTATTAGACACCTGCTATGTTACTTATACAAAAACATCTGTAAGTAACTACTGTTTCTTATTAGACACCCGCTATGTTACTTATACAAAAACATCTATAAGTAACTACTGTTTCTTATTAGACACCCGCTATGTTACTAAAACAAAAACATCTGTAAGTAACTACTGTTTCTTATTAGACACCCGCTATGTTACTTATACAAAAACATCTATAAGTAGCTACTGTTTCTTATTAGACACCCGCTATGTTACTTATGCAAAAACATCTATAAGTGGCTACTGTTTCTTATTAGACACCCGCTATGTTACTTATACAAAAACATCTATAAGTAGCTACTGTTTCTTATTAGACACCCGCTATGTTACTAATATAAAACCATCTGTAAGTAGCTACTGTTTCTTATTAGACACCAGCTATGTTACTTATGCAAAAACATCTGTAAGTAGCTACTGTTTCTTATTAGACACCCGCTATGTTACTTATACAAAAACATCTGTAAGTAGCTACTGTTTCTTATTAGACACCCGCTATGTTACTTGTACAAAAACATATATAAGTAACTTCTGTCTCTTATTAGACACCCGCTATGTTACTTATACAAAAACATCTGTAAGTAGCTACTGTTTCTTATTAGACACCCGCTATGTTACTTATGCAAAAACATCTATAAGTAGCTACTATTTCTTATTAGACACCCGCTATGTTACGTATACAAAAACATCTATGAGTAGTTACTGTTTCTTATTAGACACCCGCTATTGTTACTTATACACACACATCTGTAAATAGCTACTGTTTCTTATTAGACACCCGCTATGTTGCTTATACAAGACCATCTATAAGTAGCTACTGTTTCTTATTAGACACCCGCTATGTTACTTATACAAAAACATCTGTAAGTAACTACTGTTTCTTATTAGACACCCGCTATGTTACTTATACAAAAACATCTATAAGTAACTACTGTTTCTTATTAGACACCCGCTATGTTACTAAAACAAAAACATCTGTAAGTAACTACTGTTTCTTATTAGACACCCGCTATGTTACTTATACAAAAACATCTATAAGTAGCTACTGTTTCTTATTAGACACCCGCTATGTTACTTATGCAAAAACATCTATAAGTAACTACTTTTTCTTATTAGACACCCGCTATGTTACTTGTACAAAAACATCTATAAGTAGCTACTGTTTCTTATTAGACACCCGCTATGTTACTTATTCAAAAACATCTGTAAGTAGCTACTGTTTCTTATTAGACACCCGCTATGTTACTTATACAAAAACATCTGTTAGTAGCTACTGTTTCTTATTAGACACCCGCTATGTTACTTATACAAAAACATCTATAAGTAACTACTGTTTCTTATTAAACACCCGATATGTTACTTATACAAAAACATCTATAAGTAGCTACTGTTTCTTATTAGACACCCGCTATGTTACTTATGCAAAAACATCTATAAGTAACTACTGTTTCTTATTAGACACCCGCCATGTTACTTATACAAAACATCTATTAGTAGCTACTGTTTCTTATTAGACACCCACTATGTTACTTATACAAAAACATCTGTAAGTAGCTACTGTTTCTTATTAGACACCCACTATGTTACTTATACAAAAACATCTGTAAGTAGCTACTGTTTCTTATTAGACACCCGCTATGTTACTTATACAAAAACATCTATAAGTAGCTACTGTTTCTTATTAGACACCCGCTATGTTACTTATACAAAAACATCTGTAAGTAACAACTGTTTCTTATTAGACACCCGCTATGTTACTTATACAAAAACATCTATAAGTAACTACTGTTTCTTATTAGACACCCGCTATGTTATTTATGTAAAAACATCTGTTAGTAGCTACTGTTTCTTATTAGACACCCGCTATGTTACTTATACAAAAACATCTATAAGTAACTACTGTTTCTTATTAGACACCGCTATGTTACTTATACAAAAACATCTATAAGCAGCTACTGTTTCTTATTAGACACCCGCTATGTTAATTATACAAAAACATCTGTAAGTAACTACTGTTTCTTATTAGACACCCGCTATGTTACTTATACAAAAACATCTATAAGTAACTACTGTTTCTTATTAGACACCCGCTATGTTATCTATATAAAAACATCTGTTAGTAGCTACTGTTTCTTATTAGACACCCGCTATGTTACTTATACAAAAACATCTATAAGTAACTACTTTTTCTTATTAGACACCCGCTATGTTACTTATACAAAAACATCTATAAGTAGCTACTGTTTCTTATTAGACACCCGCTATGTTACTTATACAAAAACATCTATAAGTAGCTACTGTTTCTTATTAGACACCCGCTATGTTACTTATATAAAAACATCTGTAAGTAGCTACTGTTTCTTATTAGACACCAGCTATGTTACTTATGCAAAAACATCTGTAAGTAGCTACTGTTTCTTATTAGACACCCGCTATGTTACTTATACAAAAACATCTGTAAGTAGCTACTGCTTCTTATTAGACACCCGCTATGTTACTTATACAAAAACATATATAAGTAACTACTGTCTCTTATTAGACACCCGCTATGTTACTTATACAAAAACTTCTGTAAGTAGCTACTGTTTCTTATTAGACACCCGCTATGTTACTTATGCAAAAACATCTATAAGTAGTTACTATTTCTTATTAGACACCCGCTATGTTACGTATACAAAAACATCTATGAGTAGTTACTGTTTCTTATTAGACACCCGCTATGTTACTTGTACAAACACATATATAAGTAACTACTGTCTCTTATTAGACACCGCTATGTTACTTATACAAAAACATCTATAAGTAGCTACTGTTTCTTATTAGACACCCGCTATGTTAATTATACAAAAACATCTGTAAGTAACTACTGTTTCTTATTAGACACCCGCTATGTTATTTATGTAAAAACATCTGTTAGTAGCTACTGTTTCTTATTAGACACCCGCTATGTTACTTATACAAAAACATCTATAAGTAACTACTGTTTCTTATTAGACACCGCTATGTTACTTATACAAAAACATCTATAAGCAGCTACTGTTTCTTATTAGACACCCGCTATGTTAATTATACAAAAACATCTGTAAGTAACTACTGTTTCTTATTAGACACCCGCTATGTTACTTATACAAAAACATCTATAAGTAACTACTGTTTCTTATTAGACACCCGCTATGTTATCTATATAAAAACATCTGTTAGTAGCTACTGTTTCTTATTAGACACCCGCTATGTTACTTATACAAAAACATCTATAAGTAACTACTTTTTCTTATTAGACACCCGCTATGTTACTTATACAAAAACATCTATAAGTAGCTACTGTTTCTTATTAGACACCCGCTATGTTACTTATTCAAAAACATCTGTAAGTAGCCACTGTTTCTTATTAGACACCCACTATGTTACTTATACAAAAACATCTATAAGTAGCTACTGTTTCTTATTAGACACCCGCTATGTTACTTATATAAAAACATCTGTAAGTAGCTACTGTTTCTTATTAGACACCAGCTATGTTACTTATGCAAAAACATCTGTAAGTAGCTACTGTTTCTTATTAGACACCCGCTATGTTACTTATACAAAAACATCTGTAAGTAGCTACTGCTTCTTATTAGACACCCGCTATGTTACTTATACAAAAACATATATAAGTAACTACTGTCTCTTATTAGACACCCGCTATGTTACTTATACAAAAACATCTGTAAGTAGCTACTGTTTCTTATTAGACACCCGCTATGTTACTTATGCAAAAACATCTATAAGTAGTTACTATTTCTTATTAGACACCCGCTATGTTACGTATACAAAAACATCTATGAGTAGTTACTGTTTCTTATTAGACACCCGCTATGTTACTTGTACAAACACATATATAAGTAACTACTGTCTCTTATTAGACACCCGCTATGTTATTTATGCAAAAACATCTATAAGTAACTACTGTTTCTTATTAGACACCCGCTATGATACTTATACAAAAACATATATCAGTAGCTATTGTATCTTATTGGAAACCCGCTATGTTACTAAAACAAAAACATCTGTAAGTAACTACTGTTTCTTATTAGACACCCGCTATGTTAATTATACAAAAACATCTGTAAGTAACTACTGTTTCTTATTAGACACCCGCTATGTTACTTATACAAAAACATCTATAAGTAACTACTGTTTCTTATTAGACACCCGCTATGTTATCTATATAAAAACATCTGTTAGTAGCTACTGTTTCTTATTAGACACCCGCTATGTTACTTATACAAAAACATCTATAAGTAACTACTTTTTCTTATTAGACACCCGCTATGTTACTTATA
The DNA here is from genome assembly GCA_963680875.1 of Bathymodiolus brooksi. Taxonomy (NCBI): domain Eukaryota; kingdom Metazoa; phylum Mollusca; class Bivalvia; order Mytilida; family Modiolidae; genus Bathymodiolus; species Bathymodiolus brooksi. The sequence continues at coordinate 125,802,439 of OY804575.1, forward strand.
CAAAAACATCTATAAGTAGCTACTGTTTCTTATTAGACACCCGCTATGTTACTTATTCAAAAACATCTGTAAGTAGCCACTGTTTCTTATTAGACACCCACTATGTTACTTATACAAAAACATCTATAAGTAGCTACTGTTTCTTATTAGACACCCGCTATGTTACTTATATAAAAACATCTGTTAGTAGCTACTGTTTCTTATTAGACACCAGCTATGTTACTTATGCAAAAACATCTGTAAGTAGCTACTGTTTCTTATTAGACACCCGCTATGTTACTTATACAAAAACATCTGTAAGTAGCTACTGCTTCTTATTAGACACCCGCTATGTTACTTATACAAAAACATATATAAGTAACTACTGTCTCTTATTAGACACCCGCTATGTTACTTATACAAAAACATCTGTAAGTAGCTACTGTTTCTTATTAGACACCCGCTATGTTACTTATGCAAAAACATCTATAAGTAGTTACTATTTCTTATTAGACACCCGCTATGTTACGTATACAAAAACATCTATGAGTAGTTACTGTTTCTTATTAGACACCCGCTATGTTACTTGTACAAACACATATATAAGTAACTACTGTCTCTTATTAGACACCCGCTATGTTATTTATGCAAAAACATCTATAAGTAACTACTGTTTCTTATTAGACACCCGCTATGATACTTATACAAAAACATATATCAGTAGCTATTGTATCTTATTGGAAACCCGCTATGTTACTAAAACAAAAACATCTGTAAGTAACTACTGTTTCTTATTAGACACCCGCTATGTTACTTATACAAAAACATCTGTAAGTATCTACTGTTTCTTATAAGACACCCGCTATTACTTATACAAAAACATCAATAAGTAGCTACTGTTTCTTATTAGACACCAGCTATGTTACTTATGCAAAAACATCTGTAAGTAGCTACTGTTTCTTATTAGACACCCGCTATGTTACTTATACAAAAACATCTGTAAGTAGCTACTGTTTCTTATTAGACACCCGCTATGTTACTTGTACAAAAACATATATAAGTAACTACTGTCTCTTATTAGACACCCGCTATGTTACTTATACAAAAACATCTGTAAGTAGCTACTGTTTCTTATTAGACACCCGCTATGTTACTTATACAAAAACATCTATAAGTAGCTACTATTTCTTATTAGACACCCGCTATGTTACTTATACAAAAACATCTATGAGTAGTTACTGTTTCTTATTAGACACCCGCTATGTTACTTATACAAAAACATCTGTAAATAGCTACTGTTTCTTATTAGACACCCGCTATGTTACCTGTACAAAAACATCTATAAGTAACTACTGTTTCTTATTAGACACCCGCTATGTTATTTATGCAAAAACATCTGTTAGTAGCTACTGTTTCTTATTAGACACACGCTATGTTACTTATATAAAAACATCTATAAGTAACTACTGTTTCTTATTAGACACCCGCTATGTTACTTATACAAAAACATCTATAAGTAGCTACTGTTTCTTATTAGACACCCGCTATGTTACTTATGCAAAAACATCTATAAGTGGCTACTGTTTCTTATTAGACACCCGCTATGTTACTTATACAAAAACATCTATTAGTAACTACTTTTTCTTATTAGACACCCACTATGTTACTTGTACAAAAACATCTATAAGTGGCTACTGTTTCTTATTAGACACCCGCTATGTTACTTATTCAAAAACATCTGTAAGTAGCTACTGTTTCTTATTAGACACCAGCTATGTTACTTGTACAAAAACATCTGTAAGTAGCTACTGTTTGTTATTAGACACCCGCTATGTTACTTGTACAAAAACATCTGTAAGTAGCTACTGTTTGTTATTAAACACCAGCTATGTTACTTGTACAAAAACATATATAAGTAACTACTGTCTCTTATTAGACACCCGCTATGTTACTTATACAAAAACATCTGTAAGTAGCTACTGTTTCTTATTAGACACCCGCTATGTTACTTATACAAAAACATCTATAAGTAGCTACTATTTCTTATTAGACACCCGCTATGTTACGTATACAAAAACATCTATGAGTAGTTACTGTTTCTTATTAGACACCCGCTATGTTACTTATACAAAAACATCTATAAGTAACTACTGTTTCTTATTAAACACCCGCTATGTTACTTATATAAAAACATCTGTAAGTAGCTACGGTTTCTTATTAGACACCAGCTATGTTACTTATGCAAAAACATCTGTAAGTAGCTACTGTTTCTTATTAGACATCCGCTATGTTACTTATACAAAAACATCTGTTAGTAGCTACTGTTTCTTATTAGACACCCGCTATGTTACTTATACAAAAACATCTATAAGTAACTACTGTTTCTTATTAAACACCCGATATGTTACTTATACAAAAACATCTATAAGTAGCTACTGTTTCTTATTAGACACCCGCTATGCTACTTATGCAAAAACATCTATAAGTAACTACTGTTTCTTATTAGACACCCGCCATTTTACTTATACAAAACATCTATTAGTAGCTACTGTTTCTTATTAGACACCCACTATGTTACTTATACAAAAACATCTGTAAGTAGCTACTGTTTCTTATTAGACACCCGCTATGTTACTAATACAAAAACATCTATAAGTAGCTACTGTTTCTTATTAGAAACCCACTATGTTACTTATACAAAAACATCTGTAAGTAGCTACTGTTTCTTATTAGACACCCGCTATGTTACTTATACAAAAACATCTATAAGTAGCTACTGTTTCTTATTAGACACCCGCTATGTTACTTATACAAAAACATCTGTAAGTAACAACTGTTTCTTATTAGACACCCGCTATGTTACTTATACAAAAACATCTATAAGTAACTACTGTTTCTTATTAGACACCCGCTATGTTATTTATGTAAAAACATCTGTTAGTAGCTACTGTTTCTTATTAGACACCCGCTATGTTACTTATACAAAAACATCTATAAGTAACTACTGTTTCTTATTAGACACCGCTATGTTACTTATACAAAAACATCTATAAGTAGCTACTGTTTCTTATTAGACACCCGCTATGTTAATTATACAAAAACATCTGTAAGTAACTACTGTTTCTTATTAGACACCCGCTATGTTACTTATACAAAAACATCTATAAGTAACTACTGTTTCTTATTAGACACCCGCTATGTTATCTATATAAAAACATCTGTTAGTAGCTACTGTTTCTTATTAGACACCCGCTATGTTACTTATACAAAAACATCTATAAGTAACTACTTTTTCTTATTAGACACCCGCTATGTTACTTATACAAAAACATCTATAAGTAGCTACTGTTTCTTATTAGACACCCGCTATGTTACTTATTCAAAAACATCTGTAAGTAGCCACTGTTTCTTATAAGACACCCACTATGTTACTTATACAAAAACATCTATAAGTAGCTACTGTTTCTTATTAGACACCCGCTATGTTACTTATATAAAAACATCTGTAAGTAGCTACTGTTTCTTATTAGACACCAGCTATGTTACTTATGCAAAAACATCTGTAAGTAGCTACTGTTTCTTATTAGACACCCGCTATGTTACTTATACAAAAACATCTGTAAGTAGCTACTGCTTCTTATTAGACACCCGCTATGTTACTTATACAAAAACATATATAAGTAACTACTGTCTCTTATTAGACACCCGCTATGTTACTTATACAAAAACATCTGTAAGTAGCTACTGTTTCTTATTAGACACCCGCTATGTTACTTATGCAAAAACATCTATAAGTAGTTACTATTTCTTATTAGACACCCGCTATGTTACGTATACAAAAACATCTATGAGTAGTTACTGTTTCTTATTAGACACCCGCTATGTTACTTGTACAAACACATATATAAGTAACTACTGTCTCTTATTAGACACCCGCTATGTTATTTATGCAAAAACATCTATAAGTAACTACTTTTTCTTATTAGACACCCGCTATGATACTTATACAAAAACATATATCAGTAGCTATTGTATCTTATTGGAAACACGCTATGTTACTAAAACAAAAACATCTGTAAGTAACTACTGTTTCTTATTAGACACCCGCTATGTTACTTATACAAAAACATCTGTAAGTAGCTACTGTTTCTTATAAGACACCCGCTATTACTTATACAAAAACATCAATAAGTAGCTACTGTTTCTTATTAGACACCAGCTATGTTACTTATGCAAAAACATCTGTAAGTAGCTACTGTTTCTTATTAGACACCCGCTATGTTACTTATACAAAAACATCTGTAAGTAGCTACTGTTTCTTATTAGACACCCGCTATGTTACTTGTACAAAAACATATATAAGTAACTACTGTCTCTTATTAGACACCCGCTATGTTACTTATACAAAAACATCTGTAAGTAGCTACTGTTTCTTATTAGACACCCGCTATGTTACTTATACAAAAACATCTATAAGTAGCTACTATTTCTTATTAGACACCAGCTATGTTACTTATACAAAAACATCTATGAGTAGTTACTGTTTCTTATTAGACACCCGCTATGTTACTTATACAAAAACATCTGTAAATAGCTACTGTTTCTTATTAGACACCCACTATGTTACTTATACAAAAACATCTGTAAGTAACTACTGTTTCTTATTAGACACCCGCTATGTTACCTGTACAAAAACATCTATAAGTAACTACTGTTTCTTATTAGACACCCGCTATGTTATTTATGCAAAAACATCTGTTAGTAGCTACTGTTTCTTATTAGACACACGCTATGTTACTTATATAAAAACATCTATAAGTAACTACTGTTTCTTATTAGACACCCGCTATGTTACTTATACAAAAACATCTATAAGTAGCTACTGTTTCTTATTAGACACCCGCTATGTTACTTATGCAAAAACATCTATAAGTGGCTACTGTTTCTTATTAGACACCCGCTATGTTACTTATACAAAAACATCTATAAGTAACTACTTTTTCTTATTAGACACCCACTATGTTACTTGTACAAAAACATCTATAAGTAGCTACTGTTTCTTATTAGACACCCGCTATGTTACTTATTCAAAAACATCTGTAAGTAGCTACTGTTTCTTATTAGACACCAGCTATGTTACTTGTACAAAAACATCTGTAAGTAGCTACTGTTTGTTATTAGACACCCGCTATGTTACTTGTACAAAAACATCTGTAAGTAGCTACTGTTTCTTATTAAACACCAGCTATGTTACTTGTACAAAAACATATATAAGTAACTACTGTCTCTTATTAGACACCCGCTATGTTACTTATACAAAAACATCTGTAAGTAGCTACTGTTTCTTATTAGACACCCGCTATGTTACTTATACAAAAACATCTATAAGTAGCTACTATTTCTTATTAGACACCCGCTATGTTACGTATACAAAAACATCTATGAGTAGTTACTGTTTCTTATTAGACACCCGCTATGTTACTTATACAAAAACATCTATAAGTAACTACTGTTTCTTATTAAACACCCGCTATGTTACTTATATAAAAACATCTGTAAGTAGCTACGGTTTCTTATTAGACATCCGCTATGTTACTTATACAAAAACATCTATAAGTAGCTACTGTTTCTTATTAGACACCCGCTATGTTAATTATTCAAAAACATCTGTAAGTAGCTACTGTTTCTTATTAGACACCCGCTATGTTACTTATACAAAAACATCTATAAGTAACTACTGTTTCTTATTAAATACCCGCTATGTTACTAATATAAAAACATCTGTAAGTAGCTACGGTTTCTTATTAGACACCAGCTATGTTACTTATGCAAAAACATCTGTAAGTAGCTACTGTTTCTTATTAGACACCCGCTATGTTACTTATACAAAAACATATATAAGTAACTACTGTCTCTTATTAGACACCCGCTATGTTACTTATACAAAAACATTTGTAAGTAGCTACTGTTTCTTATTAGACACCCGCTATGTTACTTGTAATAAAACATCTATAAGTAGCTACTATTTCTTATTAGACACCCGCTATGTTACGTATACAAAAACATCTATGAGTAGTTACTGTTTCTTATTAGACACCCGCTATGTTACTTATACAAAAACATCTGTAAGTAGCTACTGTTTCTTATTAGACACCCGCTATGTTACTTGTACAAAAACATCTGTAAGTAGCTACTGTTTCTTATTAAACACCAGCTATGTTACTTGTACAAAAACATATATAAGTAACTACTGTCTCTTATTAGACACCCGCTATGTTACTTATACAAAAACATCTGTAAGTAGCTACTGTTTCTTATTAGACACCCGCTATGTTACTTATACAAAAACATCTATAAGTAGCTACTATTTCTTATTAGACACCCGCTATGTTACGTATACAAAAACATCTATGAGTAGTTACTGTTTCTTATTAGACACCCGCTATGTTACTTATACAAAAACATCTATAAGTAACTACTGTTTCTTATTAAACACCCGCTATGTTACTTATATAAAAACATCTGTAAGTAGCTACGGTTTCTTATTAGACACTAGCTATGTTACTTATGCAAAAACATCTGTAAGTAGCTACTGTTTCTTATTAGACATCCGCTATGTTACTTATACAAAAACATCTATAAGTAGCTACTGTTTCTTATTAGACACCCGCTATGTTAATTATTCAAAAATATCTGTAAGTAGCTACTGTTTCTTATTAGACACCCGCTATGTTACTTATACAAAAACATCTATAAGTAACTACTGTTTCTTATTAAATACCCGCTATGTTACTAATATAAAAACATCTGTAAGTAGCTACGGTTTCTTATTAGACACCAGCTATGTTACTTATGCAAAAACATCTGTAAGTAGCTACTGTTTCTTATTAGACACCCGCTATGTTACTTATACAAAAACATATATAAGTAACTACTGTCTCTTATTAGACACCCGCTATGTTACTTATACAAAAACATTTGTAAGTAGCTACTGTTTCTTATTAGACACCCGCTATGTTACTTGTAATAAAACATCTATAAGTAGCTACTATTTCTTATTAGACACCCGCTATGTTACGTATACAAAAACATCTATGAGTAGTTACTGTTTCTTATTAGACACCCGCTATGTTACTTATACAAAAACATCTATAAGTAGCTACTGTCTTTTATTAGAAACCCGCTATGTTACTTATACACAAACATCTGTAAATAGCTACTGTTTCTTATTAGACACCCGCTATGTTACTTATACAAAAACATCTATAAGTAGCTACTGTTTCTTATTAGACACCCGCTATGTTAATAATTCAAAAAAAGATCTGTAAGTAGCTACTGTTTCTTATTAGACACCCGCTATGTTACTTATACAAAAACATCTATAAGTAGCTACTGTTTCTTATTAAACACCCGCTATGTTACTAATATAAAAACATCTGTAAGTAGCTACTGTTTCTTATTAGACACCCGCTATGTTACTTGTACAAAAACATCTGTAAGTAGCTACTGTTTCTTATTAGACACCCGCTATGTTACTTGTACAAAAACATATATAAGTAACTACTGTCTCTTATTAGACACCCGCTATGTTACTTATACAAAAACATCTGTAAGTAGCTACTGTTTCTTATTAGACACCCGCTATGTTACTTATACAAAAACATCTATAAGTAGCTACTATTTCTTATTAGACACCAGCTATGTTACTTATACAAAAACATCTATGAGTAGTTACTGTTTCTTATTAGACACCCGCTATGTTACTTATACAAAAACATCTGTAAATAGCTACTGTTTCTTATTAGACACCCACTATGTTACTTATACAAAAACATCTGTAAGTAACTACTGTTTCTTATTAGACACCCGCTATGTTACCTGTACAAAAACATCTATAAGTAACTACTGTTTCTTATTAGACACCCGCTATGTTATTTATGCAAAAACATCTGTTAGTAGCTACTGTTTCTTATTAGACACACGCTATGTTACTTATATAAAAACATCTATAAGTAACTACTGTTTCTTATTAGACACCCGCTATGTTACTTATACAAAAACATCTATAAGTAGCTACTGTTTCTTATTAGACACCCGCTATGTTACTTATGCAAAAACATCTATAAGTGGCTACTGTTTCTTATTAGACACCCGCTATGTTACTTATACAAAAACATCTATAAGTAACTACTTTTTCTTATTAGACACCCACTATGTTACTTGTACAAAAACATCTATAAGTAGCTACTGTTTCTTATTAGACACCCGCTATGTTACTTATTCAAAAACATCTGTAAGTAGCTACTGTTTCTTATTAGACACCAGCTATGTTACTTGTACAAAAACATCTGTAAGTAGCTACTGTTTGTTATTAGACACCCGCTATGTTACTTGTACAAAAACATCTGTAAGTAGCTACTGTTTCTTATTAAACACCAGCTATGTTACTTGTACAAAAACATATATAAGTAACTACTGTCTCTTATTAGACACCCGCTATGTTACTTATACAAAAACATCTGTAAGTAGCTACTGTTTCTTATTAGACACCCGCTATGTTACTTATACAAAAACATCTATAAGTAGCTACTATTTCTTATTAGACACCCGCTATGTTACGTATACAAAAACATCTATGAGTAGTTACTGTTTCTTATTAGACACCCGCTATGTTACTTATACAAAAACATCTATAAGTAACTACTGTTTCTTATTAAACACCCGCTATGTTACTTATATAAAAACATCTGTAAGTAGCTACGGTTTCTTATTAGACACCAGCTATGTTACTTATGCAAAAACATCTGTAAGTAGCTACTGTTTCTTATTAGACATCCGCTATGTTACTTATACAAAAACATCTATAAGTAGCTACTGTTTCTTATTAGACACCCGCTATGTTAATTATTCAAAAACATCTGTAAGTAGCTACTGTTTCTTATTAGACACCCGCTATGTTACTTATACAAAAACATCTATAAGTAACTACTGTTTCTTATTAAATACCCGCTATGTTACTAATATAAAAACATCTGTAAGTAGCTACGGTTTCTTATTAGACACCAGCTATGTTACTTATGCAAAAACATCTATAAGTAGCTACTGTTTCTTATTAGACACCCGCTAGGTTACTTGTAATAAAACATCTATAAGTAGCTACTATTTCTTATTAGACACCCGCTATGTTACGTATACAAAAACATCTATGAGTAGTTACTGTTTCTTATTAGACACCCGCTATGTTACTTATACAAAAACATCTGTAAGTAGCTACTGTTTGTTATTAGACACCCGCTATGTTACTTGTACAAAAACATCTGTAAGTAGCTACTGTTTCTTATTAAACACCAGCTATGTTACTTGTACAAAAACATATATAAGTAACTACTGTCTCTTATTAGACACCCGCTATGTTACTTATACAAAAACATCTGTAAGTAGCTACTGTTTCTTATTAGACACCCGCTATGTTACTTATACAAAAACATCAATAAGTAGCTACTATTTCTTATTAGACACCCGCTATGTTACGTATACAAAAACATCTGTGAGTAGTTACTGTTTCTTATTAGACACCCGCTATGTTACTTATACAAAAACATCTATAAGTAACTACTGTTTCTTATTAAACACCCGCTATGTTACTTATATAAAAACATCTGTAAGTAGCTACGGTTTCTTATTAGACACTAGCTATGTTACTTATGCAAAAACATCTGTAAGTAGCTACTGTTTCTTATTAGACATCCGCTATGTTACTTATACAAAAACATCTATAAGTAGCTACTGTTTCTTATTAGACACCCGCTATGTTAATTATTCAAAAACATCTGTAAGTAGCTACTGTTTCTTATTAGACACCCGCTATGTTACTTATACAAAAACATCTATAAGTAACTACTGTTTCTTATTAAATACCCGCTATGTTACTAATATAAAAACATCTGTAAGTAGCTACGGTTTCTTATTAGACACCAGCTATGTTACTTATGCAAAAACATCTGTAAGTAGCTACTGTTTCTTATTAGACACCCGCTATGTTACTTATACAAAAACATATATAAGTAACTACTGTCTCTTATTAGACACCCGCTATGTTACTTATACAAAAACATTTGTAAGTAGCTACTGTTTCTTATTAGACACCCGCTATGTTACTTGTAATAAAACATCTATAAGTAGCTACTATTTCTTATTAGACACCCGCTATGTTACGTATACAAAAACATCTATGAGTAGTTACTGTTTCTTATTAGACACCCGCTATGTTACTTATACAAAAACATCTATAAGTAGCTACTGTCTTTTATTAGAAACCCGCTATGTTACTTATACACAAACATCTGTAAATAGCTACTGTTTCTTATTAGACACCCGCTATGTTACTTATACAAAAACATCTATAAGTAACTACGGTTTCTTATTAAACACCCGCTATGTTACTTATATAAAAACATCTGTAAGTAGCTACTGTTTCTTATTAGATACCAGCTATGTTACTTATGCAAAAACATCTGTAAGTAGCTACTGTTTCTTATTAGACACCCGCTATGTTACTTATACAAAAACATATATAAGTAACTACTGTCTCTTATTAGACACCGCTATGTTACTTATGCAAACACATCTGTAAGTAGCTACTGTTTCTTATTAGACACCCGCTATGTTACTTGTACAAAAACATCTGTAAGTAGCTACTATTTCTTATTAGACACCCGCTATGTTACTTATACAAAAACATCTATGAGTAGTTACTGTTTCTTATTAGACACCCGCTATGTTACTAATACAAAAACATCTATAAGTAGATACTGTTTCTTATTAGAAACCCGCTATGTTACTTATACACAAACATCGGTAAATAGCTACTGTTTCTTATTAGACACCCGCTATGTTAATTATTCAAAAACATCTGTAAGTAGCTACTGTTTCTTATTAGACACCCGCTATGTTACTTATACAAAAACATCTATAAGTAACTACTGTCTCTTATTAGACACCCGCTATGTTACTTATACAAAAACATCTGTAAGTAGCTACTGTTTCTTATTAGACACCCGCTATGTTACTTGTACAAAAACATCTGTAAGTAGCTACTATTTCTTATTAGACACCCGCTATGTTACGTATACAAAAACATCTATGAGTAGTTACTGTTTCTTATTAGACACCCGCTATGTTACTTATACAAAAACATCTATAAGTAGCTACTGTCTCTTATTAGAAATCCGCTATGTTACTTATACACAAACATCGGTAAATAGCTACTGTTTCTTATTAGACACCCGCTATGTTAATTATTCAAAAACATCTGTAATTAGCTACTGTTTCTTATTAGACACCCGCTATGTTACTTATACAAAAACATCTATAAGTAGCTACTGTTTCTTATTAAACACCCGCTATGTTACTAATATAAAAACATCTGTAAGTAGCTACGATTTCTTATTAGAAACCAGCTATGTTACTTATGCAAAAACATCTGTAAGTAGCTACTGTTTCTTATTAGACACCCGCTATGTTAATTATTCAAAAACATCTGTAAGTAGCTACTGTTTCTTATTAGACACCCGCTATGTTACTTATACAAAAACATCTATAAGTAGCTACTGTTTCTTATTAAACACCCGCTATGTTACTAATATAAAAACATCTATAAGTAGCTACGGTTTCTTATTAGACACCAGCTATGTTACTTATGCAAAAACATCTGTAAGTAGCTACTGTTTCTTATTAGACACCAGCAATGTAACTTATACAAAAACATCTGTAAGTAGCTACTGTTTCTTATTAGACACCCGCTATGTTACTTATACAAAAACATCTATAAGTAGCTACTGTTTCTTATTAGACACCCGCTATGTTACTTATACAAAAACATCTATAAGTAGCTACTGTTTCTTATTAGACACCCGCTATGTTACTTATACAAATACATCTATAAGTAGTTACTGTTTCTTATTAGACGCCCACTATGTTACTTATGCAAAAACATCTGTAAGTAGCTACAGTTTCCTATAAGACACCCGCTATGTTACTTATACAAAAACATCTGTAAGTAGCTACTGTTTCTTATTAGACACCCGCTATGTTACTTATACAAAAACATCTGTAAGTAGCTACTGTTTCTTATTAGACACCGCTATGTTACTTATACAAAAACATCTATAAGTAGCTACTGTTTCTTATTAGACACCCACTATGTTACTTATACAAAAACATCTGTAAGTAGCTACTGTTTCTTATTAGACACCCGCTATGTTACTTATACAAAAACATCTGTAAGTAGCTACTGTTTCTTACTAGACACCCGCTATGTTACTTATACAAAAACATCTGTAAGTAGCTACTGTTTCTTATTAGACACCCGCTATGTTACTTATACAAAAACATTGATAAGTAGTTACTGTTTCTTATTAGAAACCCACTATGTTACTTATACAAAAACATCTATAAGTAGCTACTGTTTCTTACTAGACACCCGCTATGTTACTTATACAAAAACATCTATAAGTAGCTACTGTTTCTTACTAGACACCCGCTATGTTACTAATACAAAAACATCTGTAAGTAGCTACTGTTTCTTACTAGACACCCGCTATGTTACTTATACAAAAACATCGGTAAGTAGCTACTGTTTCTTATTAGACACCCCCTATGTTACTTATACAAAAACATTGATAAGTAGTTACTGTTTCTTATTAGACACCCACTATGTTACTTATACAAAAACATCTATAAGTAGCTACTGTTTCTTATTAGACACCCGCTATGTTACTTATACAAATACATCTATAAGTAGTTACTGTTTCTTATTAGACGCCCACTATGTTACTTATGCAAAAACATCTGTAAGTAGCTACAGTTTCCTATAAGACACCCGCTATGTTACTTATACAAAAACATCTGTAAGTAGCTACTGTTTCTTATTAGACACCCGCTATGTTACTTATACAAAAACATCTGTAAGTAGCTACTGTTTCTTATTAGACACCGCTATGTTACTTATACAAAAACATATATAAGTAGCTACTGTTTCTTATTAGACACCCACTATGTTACTTATACAAAAACATTTATAAGTAGCCACTGTTTCTTACTAGACACCCGCTATGTTACTTATACAAAAACATCTATAAGTAGCTACTGTTTCTTATTAGACACCCGCTATGTTAATTATACAAAAACATCTGTAAGTAGCTACTGTTTCTTACTAGACACCCGCTATGTTACTTATACAAAAACATCTATAAGTAGCTACTGTTTCTTATTAGACACCCGCTATGTTAATAATTCAAAAACATCTGTAAGTAGCTACTGTTTCTTATTAGACACCCGCTATGTTACTTATACAAAAACATCTATAAGTAGCTACTGTTTCTTATTAAACACCCGCTATGTTACTAATATAAAAACATCTGTAAGTAGCTACTGTTTCTTATTAGACACCAGCTATGTTACTTATGCAAAAACATCTGTAAGTAGCTACTGTTTCTTATTAGACACCAGCTATGTTACTTATGCAAAAACATCTGTAAGTAGCTACTGTTTCTTATTAGACACCCGCTATGTTACGTATACAAAAACATCTATGAGTAGTTACTGTTTCTTATTAGACACCCGCTATGTTACTTATACAAAAACATCTATAAGTAACTACGGTTTCTTATTAAACACCCGCTATGTTACTTATATAAAAACATCTGTAAGTAGCTACTGTTTCTTATTAGACACCAGCTATGTTACTTATGCAAAAACATCTGTAAGTAGCTACTGTTTCTTATTAGACACCCGCTATGTTACTTATACAAAAACATATATAAGTAACTACTGTCTCTTATTAGACACCCGCTATGTTACTTATACAAAAACATCTGTAAGTAGCTACTGTTTCTTATTAGACACCCGCTATGTTACTTGTAATAAAACATCTATAAGTAGCTACTATTTCTTATTAGACACCCGCTATGTTACGTATACAAAAACATCTATGAGTAGTTACTGTTTCTTATTAGACACCCGCTATGTTACTAATACAAAAACATCTATAAGTAGTTACTGTTTCTTATTAGACACCAGCTATGTTACTTATGCAAAAACATCTGTAAGTAGCTACTGTTTCTTATTAGACACCAGCAATGTAACTTATACAAAAACATCTGTAAGTAGCTACTGTTTCTTATTAGACACCCGCTATGTTACTTATACAAAAACATCTATAAGTAGCTACTGTTTCTTATTAGACACCCGCTATGTTACTTATACAAAAACATCTATAAGTAGCTACTGTTTCTTATTAGACACCCGCTATGTTACTTATACAAATACATCTATAAGTAGTTACTGTTTCTTATTAGACGCCCACTATGTTACTTATGCAAAAACATCTGTAAGTAGCTACAGTTTCCTATAAGACACCCGCTATGTTACTTATGCAAAAACATCTGTAAGTAGCTACTGTTTCTTATTAGACACCCGCTATGTTACTTATACAAAAACATCTGTAAGTAGCTACTGTTTCTTATTAGACACCGCTATGTTACTTATACAAAAACATCTATAAGTAGCTACTGTTTCTTATTAGACACCCACTATGTTACTTATACAAAAACATTTATAAGTAGCTACTGTTTCTTACTAGACACCCGCTATGTTACTTATACAAAAACATCTGTAAGTAGCTACTGTTTCTTATTAGACACCCGCTATGTTACTTATACAAAAACATCTGTAAGTAGCTACTGTTTCTTACTAGACACCCGCTATGTTACTTATACAAAAACATCTGTAAGTAGCTACTGTTTCTTATTAGACACCCGCTATGTTACTTATACAAAAACATTGATAAGTAGTTACTGTTTCTTATTAGAAACCCACTATGTTACTTATACAAAAACATCTATAAGTAGCTACTGTTTCTTACTAGACACCCGCTATGTTACTTATACAAAAACATCTATAAGTAGCTACTGTTTCTTATTAGACACCCGCTATGTTACTTATACAAAAACATCTGTAAGTAGCTACTGTTTCTTACTAGACACCCGCTATGTTACTTATACAAAAACATCGGTAAGTAGCTACTGTTTCTTATTAGACACCCCCTATGTTACTTATACAAAAACATTGATAAGTAGTTACTGTTTCTTATTAGACACCCACTATGTTACTTATACAAAAACATCTATAAGTAGCTACTGTTTCTTATTAGACACCCGCTATGTTACTTATACAAATACATCTATAAGTAGTTACTGTTTCTTATTAGACGCCCACTATGTTACTTATGCAAAAACATCTGTAAGTAGCTACAATTTCCTATAAGACACACGCTATGTTACTTATACAAAAACATCTGTAAGTAGCTACTGTTTCTTATTAGACACCCGCTATGTTACTTATACAAAAACATCTGTAAGTAGCTACTGTTTCTTATTAGACACCGCTATGTTACTTATACAAAAACATATATAAGTAGCTACTGTTTCTTATTAGACACCCACTATGTTACTTATACAAAAACATTTATAAGTAGCTACTGTTTCTTACTAGACACCCGCTATGTTACTTATACAAAAACATCTGTAAGTAGCTACTGTTTCTTATTAGACACCCGCTATGTTAATTATACAAAAACATCTGTAAGTAGCTACTGTTTCTTACTAGACA
Source organism: Bathymodiolus brooksi (assembly GCA_963680875.1). Taxonomy (NCBI): domain Eukaryota; kingdom Metazoa; phylum Mollusca; class Bivalvia; order Mytilida; family Modiolidae; genus Bathymodiolus; species Bathymodiolus brooksi. The sequence continues at coordinate 125,818,087 of OY804575.1, forward strand.
CCCGCTATGTTACTTATACAAAAACATCTATAAGTAGCTACTGTTTCTTATTAGACACCCGCTATGTTAATAATTCAAAAACATCTGTAAGTAGCTACTGTTTCTTATTAGACACCCGCTATGTTACTTATACAAAAACATCTATAAGTAGCTACTGTTTCTTATTAAACACCCGCTATGTTACTAATATAAAAACATCTGTAAGTAGCTACTGTTTCTTATTAGACACCAGCTATGTTACTTATGCAAAAACATCTGTAAGTAGCTACTGTTTCTTATTAGACACCAGCTATGTTACTTATGCAAAAACATCTGTAAGTAGCTACTGTTTCTTATTAGACACCCGCTATGTTACGTATACAAAAACATCTATGAGTAGTTACTGTTTCTTATTAGACACCCGCTATGTTACTTATACAAAAACATCTATAAGTAACTACGGTTTCTTATTAAACACCCGCTATGTTACTTATATAAAAACATCTGTAAGTAGCTACTGTTTCTTATTAGACACCAGCTATGTTACTTATGCAAAAACATCTGTAAGTAGCTACTGTTTCTTATTAGACACCCGCTATGTTACTTATACAAAAACATATATAAGTAACTACTGTCTCTTATTAGACATCCGCTATGTTACTTATACAAAAACATCTGTAAGTAGCTACTGTTTCTTATTAGACACCCGCTATGTTACTTGTACAAAAACATCTGTAAGAAGCTACTATTTCTTATTAGACACCCGCTATGTTACGTATACAAAAACATCTATGAGTAGTTACTGTTTCTTATTAGACACCCGCTATGTTACTAATACAAAAACATCTATAAGTAGTTACTGTTTCTTATTAGAAACCCGCTATGTTACTTATACACAAACATCGGTAAATAGCTACTGTTTCTTATTAGACACCCGCTATGTTAATTATTCAAAAACATCTGTAAGTAGCTACTGTTTCTTATTAGACACCCGCTATGTTACTTATACAAAAACATCTATAAGTAACTACTGTCTCTTATTAGACACCCGCTATGTTACTTATACAAAAACATCTGTAAGTAGCTACTGTTTCTTTTTAGACACCCGCTATGTTACTTGTACAAAAACATCTGTAAGTAGCTACTATTTCTTATTAGACACCCGCTATGTTACTTATACAAAAACATCTATGAGTAGTTACTGTTTCTTATTAGACACCCGCTATGTTACTTATACAAAAACATCTATAAGTAGCTACTGTCTCTTATTAGAAATCCGCTATGTTACTTATACACAAACATCGGTAAATAGCTACTGTTTCTTATTAGACACCCGCTATGTTAATTATTCAAAAACATCTGTAAGTAGCTACTGTTTCTTATTAGACACCCGCTATGTTACTTATACAAAAACATCTATAAGTAGCTACTGTTTCTTATTAAACACCCGCTATGTTACTAATATAAAAACATCTGTAAGTAGCTACTGTTTCTTATTAGAAACCAGCTATGTTACTTATGCAAAAACATCTGTAAGTAGCTACTGTTTCTTATTAGACACCCGCTATGTTACTTATACAAAAACATCTATAAGTAGCTACTGTTTCTTATTAGACACCCGCTATGTTAATTATTCAAAAACATCTGTAAGTAGCTACTGTTTCTTATTAGACACCAGCTATGTTACTTATACAAAAACATCTATAAGTAGCTACTGTTTCTTATTAAACACCCGCTATGTTACTAATATAAAAACATCTATAAGTAGCTACGGTTTCTTATTAGACACCAGCTATGTTACTTATGCAAACACATCTGTAAGTAGCTACTGTTTCTTATTAGACACCAGCAATGTAACTTATACAAAAACATCTGTAAGTAGCTACTGTTTCTTATTAGACACCCGCTATGTTACTTATACAAAAACATCTATAAGTAGCTACTGTTTCTTATTAGACACCCGCTATGTTACTTATACAAAAACATCTATAAGTAGCTACTGTTTCTTATTAGACACCCGCTATGTTACTTATACAAAAACATCTATAAGTAGCTACTGTTTCTTATTAAACACCCGCTATGTTACTAATATAAAAACATCTGTAAGTAGCTACTGTTTCTTATTAGACACCAGCTATGTTACTTATGCAAAAACATCTGTAAGTAGCTACTGTTTCTTATTAGACACCAGCTATGTTACTTATGCAAAAACATCTGTAAGTAGCTACTGTTTCTTATTAGACACCCGCTATGTTACGTATACAAAAACATCTATGAGTAGTTACTGTTTCTTATTAGACACCCGCTATGTTACTTATACAAAAACATCTATAAGTAACTACGGTTTCTTATTAAACACCCGCTATGTTACTTATATAAAAACATCTGTAAGTAGCTACTGTTTCTTATTAGACACCAGCTATGTTACTTATGCAAAAACATCTGTAAGTAGCTACTGTTTCTTATTAGACACCCGCTATGTTACTTATACAAAAACATATATAAGTAACTACTGTCTCTTATTAGACATCCGCTATGTTACTTATACAAAAACATCTGTAAGTAGCTACTGTTTCTTATTAGACACCCGCTATGTTACTTGTACAAAAACATCTGTAAGAAGCTACTATTTCTTATTAGACACCCGCTATGTTACGTATACAAAAACATCTATGAGTAGTTACTGTTTCTTATTAGACACCCGCTATGTTACTAATACAAAAACATCTATAAGTAGTTACTGTTTCTTATTAGAAACCCGCTATGTTACTTATACACAAACATCGGTAAATAGCTACTGTTTCTTATTAGACACCCGCTATGTTAATTATTCAAAAACATCTGTAAGTAGCTACTGTTTCTTATTAGACACCCGCTATGTTACTTATACAAAAACATCTATAAGTAACTACTGTCTCTTATTAGACACCCGCTATGTTACTTATACAAAAACATCTGTAAGTAGCTACTGTTTCTTTTTAGACACCCGCTATGTTACTTGTACAAAAACATCTGTAAGTAGCTACTATTTCTTATTAGACACCCGCTATGTTACTTATACAAAAACATCTATGAGTAGTTACTGTTTCTTATTAGACACCCGCTATGTTACTTATACAAAAACATCTATAAGTAGCTACTGTCTCTTATTAGAAATCCGCTATGTTACTTATACACAAACATCGGTAAATAGCTACTGTTTCTTATTAGACACCCGCTATGTTAATTATTCAAAAACATCTGTAAGTAGCTACTGTTTCTTATTAGACACCCGCTATGTTACTTATACAAAAACATCTATAAGTAGCTACTGTTTCTTATTAAACACCCGCTATGTTACTAATATAAAAACATCTGTAAGTAGCTACTGTTTCTTATTAGAAACCAGCTATGTTACTTATGCAAAAACATCTGTAAGTAGCTACTGTTTCTTATTAGACACCCGCTATGTTACTTATACAAAAACATCTATAAGTAGCTACTGTTTCTTATTAGACACCCGCTATGTTAATTATTCAAAAACATCTGTAAGTAGCTACTGTTTCTTATTAGACACCAGCTATGTTACTTATACAAAAACATCTATAAGTAGCTACTGTTTCTTATTAAACACCCGCTATGTTACTAATATAAAAACATCTATAAGTAGCTACGGTTTCTTATTAGACACCAGCTATGTTACTTATGCAAACACATCTGTAAGTAGCTACTGTTTCTTATTAGACACCAGCAATGTAACTTATACAAAAACATCTGTAAGTAGCTACTGTTTCTTATTAGACACCCGCTATGTTACTTATACAAAAACATCTATAAGTAGCTACTGTTTCTTATTAGACACCCGCTATGTTACTTATACAAAAACATCTATAAGTAGCTACTGTTTCTTATTAGACACCCGCTATGTTACTTATACAAAAACATCTATAAGTAGCTACTGTTTCTTATTAAACACCCGCTATGTTACTAATATAAAAACATCTGTAAGTAGCTACTGTTTCTTATTAGACACCAGCTATGTTACTTATGCAAAAACATCTGTAAGTAGCTACTGTTTCTTATTAGACACCAGCTATGTTACTTATGCAAAAACATCTGTAAGTAGCTACTGTTTCTTATTAGACACCCGCTATGTTACGTATACAAAAACATCTATGAGTAGTTACTGTTTCTTATTAGACACCCGCTATGTTACTTATACAAAAACATCTATAAGTAACTACGGTTTCTTATTAAACACCCGCTATGTTACTTATATAAAAACATCTGTAAGTAGCTACTGTTTCTTATTAGACACCAGCTATGTTACTTATGCAAAAACATCTGTAAGTAGCTACTGTTTCTTATTAGACACCCGCTATGTTACTTATACAAAAACATATATAAGTAACTACTGTCTCTTATTAGACATCCGCTATGTTACTTATACAAAAACATCTGTAAGTAGCTACTGTTTCTTTTTAGACACCCGCTATGTTACTTGTACAAAAACATCTGTAAGTAGCTACTATTTCTTATTAGACACCCGCTATGTTACTTATACAAAAACATCTATGAGTAGTTACTGTTTCTTATTAGACACCCGCTATGTTACTTATACAAAAACATCTATAAGTAGCTACTGTCTCTTATTAGAAATCCGCTATGTTACTTATACACAAACATCGGTAAATAGCTACTGTTTCTTATTAGACACCCGCTATGTTAATTATTCAAAAACATCTGTAAGTAGCTACTGTTTCTTATTAGACACCCGCTATGTTACTTATACAAAAACATCTATAAGTAGCTACTGTTTCTTATTAAACACCCGCTATGTTACTAATATAAAAACATCTGTAAGTAGCTACTGTTTCTTATTAGAAACCAGCTATGTTACTTATGCAAAAACATCTGTAAGTAGCTACTGTTTCTTATTAGACACCCGCTATGTTACTTATACAAAAACATCTATAAGTAGCTACTGTTTCTTATTAGACACCCGCTATGTTAATTATTCAAAAACATCTGTAAGTAGCTACTGTTTCTTATTAGACACCAGCTATGTTACTTATACAAAAACATCTATAAGTAGCTACTGTTTCTTATTAAACACCCGCTATGTTACTAATATAAAAACATCTATAAGTAGCTACGGTTTCTTATTAGACACCAGCTATGTTACTTATGCAAACACATCTGTAAGTAGCTACTGTTTCTTATTAGACACCAGCAATGTAACTTATACAAAAACATCTGTAAGTAGCTACTGTTTCTTATTAGACACCCGCTATGTGACTTATACAAAAACATCTATAAGTAGCTACTGTTTCTTATTAGACACCCGCTATGTTACTTATACAAAAACATCTATAAGTAGCTACTGTTTCTTATTAGACACCCGCTATGTTACTTATACAAAAACATCTATAAGTAGCTACTGTTTCTTATTAAACACCCGCTATGTTACTAATATAAAAACATCTGTAAGTAGCTACTGTTTCTTATTAGACACCAGCTATGTTACTTATGCAAAAACATCTGTAAGTAGCTACTGTTTCTTATTAGACACCAGCTATGTTACTTATGCAAAAACATCTGTAAGTAGCTACTGTTTCTTATTAGACACCCGCTATGTTACGTATACAAAAACATCTATGAGTAGTTACTGTTTCTTATTAGACACCCGCTATGTTACTTATACAAAAACATCTATAAGTAACTACGGTTTCTTATTAAACACCCGCTATGTTACTTATATAAAAACATCTGTAAGTAGCTACTGTTTCTTATTAGACACCAGCTATGTTACTTATGCAAAAACATCTGTAAGTAGCTACTGTTTCTTATTAGACACCCGCTATGTTACTTATACAAAAACATATATAAGTAACTACTGTCTCTTATTAGACATCCGCTATGTTACTTATACAAAAACATCTGTAAGTAGCTACTGTTTCTTATTAGACACCCGCTATGTTACTTGTACAAAAACATCTGTAAGAAGCTACTATTTCTTATTAGACACCCGCTATGTTACGTATACAAAAACATCTATGAGTAGTTACTGTTTCTTATTAGACACCCGCTATGTTACTAATACAAAAACATCTATAAGTAGTTACTGTTTCTTATTAGAAACCCGCTATGTTACTTATACACAAACATCGGTAAATAGCTACTGTTTCTTATTAGACACCCGCTATGTTACTTATACAAAAACATCTATAAGTAACTACTGTCTCTTATTAGACACCCGCTATGTTACTTATACAAAAACATCTATAAGTAACTACTGTCTCTTATTAGACACCCGCTATGTTACTTATACAAAAACATCTGTAAGTAGCTACTGTTTCTTTTTAGACACCCGCTATGTTACTTGTACAAAAACATCTGTAAGTAGCTACTATTTCTTATTAGACACCCGCTATGTTACTTATACAAAAACATCTATGAGTAGTTACTGTTTCTTATTAGACACCCGCTATGTTACTTATACAAAAACATCTATAAGTAGCTACTGTCTCTTATTAGAAATCCGCTATGTTACTTATACACAAACATCGGTAAATAGCTACTGTTTCTTATTAGACACCCGCTATGTTAATTATTCAAAAACATCTGTAAGTAGCTACTGTTTCTTATTATACACCCGCTATGTTACTTATACAAAAACATCTATAAGTAGCTACTGTTTCTTATTAAACACCCGCTATGTTACTAATATAAAAACATCTGTAAGTAGCTACGGTTTCTTATTAGAAACCAGCTATGTTACTTATGCAAAAACATCTGTAAGTAGCTACTGTTTCTTATTAGACACCCGCTATGTTACTTATACAAAAACATCTATAAGTAGCTACTGTTTCTTATTAGACACCCGCTATGTTAATTATTCAAAAACATCTGTAAGTAGCTACTGTTTCTTATTAGACACCAGCTATGTTACTTATACAAAAACATCTATAAGTAGCTACTGTTTCTTATTAAACACCCGCTATGTTACTAATATAAAAACATCTATAAGTAGCTACGGTTTCTTATTAGACACCAGCTATGTTACTTATGCAAACACATCTGTAAGTAGCTACTGTTTCTTATTAGACACCAGCAATGTAACTTATACAAAAACATCTGTAAGTAGCTACTGTTTCTTATTAGACACCCGCTATGTTACTTATACAAAAACATCTATAAGTAGCTACTGTTTCTTATTAGACACCCGCTATGTTACTTATACAAAAACATCTATAAGTAGCTACTGTTTCTTATTAGACACCCGCTATGTTACTTATACAAATACATCTATAAGTAGTTACTGTTTCTTATTAGACGCCCACTATGTTACTTATGCAAAAACATCAGTAAGTAGCTACAGTTTCCTATAAGACACCCGCTATGTTACTTATACAAAAACATCTGTAAGTAGCTACTGTTTCTTATTAGACACCCGCTATGTTACTTATACAAAAACATCTGTAAGTAGCTACTGTTTCTTATTAGACACCGCTATGTTACTTATACAAAAACATCTATAAGTAGCTACTGTTTCTTATTAGACACCCACTATGTTACTTATACAAAAACATTTATAAGTAGCTACTGTTTCTTACTAGACACCAGCTATGTTACTTATACAAAAACATCTGTAAGTAGCTACTGTTTCTTATTAGACACCCGCTATGTTACTTATACAAAAACATCTGTAAGTAGCTACTGTTTCTTACTAGACACCCGCTATGTTACTTATACAAAAACATCTGTAAGTAGCTACTGTTTCTTATTAGACACCCGCTATGTTACTTATACAAAAACATTGATAAGTAGTTACTGTTTCTTATTAGAAACCCACTATGTTACTTATACAAAAACATCTATAAGTAGCTACTGTTTCTTACTAGACACCCGCTATGTTACTTATACAAAAACATCTATAAGTAGCTACTGTTTCTTATTAGACACCCGCTATGTTACTTATACAAAAACATCTGTAAGTAGCTACTGTTTCTTACTAGACACCCGCTATGTTACTTATACAAAAACATCGGTAAGTAGCTACTGTTTCTTATTAGACACCCCCTATGTTACTTATACAAAAACATTGATAAGTAGTTACTGTTTCTTATTAGACACCCACTATGTTACTTATACAAAAACATCTATAAGTAGCTACTGTTTCTTATTAGACACCCGCTATGTTACTTATACAAATACATCTATAAGTAGTTACTGTTTCTTATTAGACGCCCACTATGTTACTTATGCAAAAACATCTGTAAGTAGCTACAGTTTCTTATTAGACACCAGCTATGTTACTTATGCAAAAACATCTGTAAGTAGCTACTGTTTCTTATTAGACACCAGCTATGTTACTTATGCAAAAACATCTGTAAGTAGCTACTGTTTCTTATTAGACACCCGCTATGTTACGTATACAAAAACATCTATGAGTAGTTACTGTTTCTTATTAGACACCCGCTATGTTACTTATACAAAAACATCTATAAGTAACTACGGTTTCTTATTAAACACCCGCTATGTTACTTATATAAAAACATCTGTAAGTAGCTACTGTTTCTTATTAGACACCAGCTATGTTACTTATGCAAAAACATCTGTAAGTAGCTACTGTTTCTTATTAGACACCCGCTATGTTACTTATACAAAAACATATATAAGTAACTACTGTCTCTTATTAGACATCCGCTATGTTACTTATACAAAAACATCTGTAAGTAGCTACTGTTTCTTATTAGACACCCGCTATGTTACTTGTACAAAAACATCTGTAAGAAGCTACTATTTCTTATTAGACACCCGCTATGTTACGTATACAAAAACATCTATGAGTAGTTACTGTTTCTTATTAGACACCCGCTATGTTACTAATACAAAAACATCTATAAGTAGTTACTGTTTCTTATTAGAAACCCGCTATGTTACTTATACACAAACATCGGTAAATAGCTACTGTTTCTTATTAGACACCCGCTATGTTAATTATTCAAAAACATCTGTAAGTAGCTACTGTTTCTTATTAGACACCCGCTATGTTACTTATACAAAAACATCTATAAGTAACTACTGTCTCTTATTAGACACCCGCTATGTTACTTATACAAAAACATCTGTAAGTAGCTACTGTTTCTTTTTAGACACCCGCTATGTTACTTGTACAAAAACATCTGTAAGTAGCTACTATTTCTTATTAGACACCCGCTATGTTACTTATACAAAAACATCTATGAGTAGTTACTGTTTCTTATTAGACACCCGCTATGTTACTTATACAAAAACATCTATAAGTAGCTACTGTCTCTTATTAGAAATCCGCTATGTTACTTATACACAAACATCGGTAAATAGCTACTGTTTCTTATTAGACACCCGCTATGTTAATTATTCAAAAACATCTGTAAGTAGCTACTGTTTCTTATTAGACACCCGCTATGTTACTTATACAAAAACATCTATAAGTAGCTACTGTTTCTTATTAAACACCCGCTATGTTACTAATATAAAAACATCTGTAAGTAGCTACGGTTTCTTATTAGAAACCAGCTATGTTACTTATGCAAAAACATCTGTAAGTAGCTACTGTTTCTTATTAGACACCCGCTATGTTACTTATACAAAAACATCTATAAGTAGCTACTGTTTCTTATTAGACACCCGCTATGTTAATTATTCAAAAACATCTGTAAGTAGCTACTGTTTCTTATTAGACACCAGCTATGTTACTTATACAAAAACATCTATAAGTAGCTACTGTTTCTTATTAAACACCCGCTATGTTACTAATATAAAAACATCTATAAGTAGCTACGGTTTCTTATTAGACACCAGCTATGTTACTTATGCAAACACATCTGTAAGTAGCTACTGTTTCTTATTAGACACCAGCAATGTAACTTATACAAAAACATCTGTAAGTAGCTACTGTTTCTTATTAGACACCCGCTATGTTACTTATACAAAAACATCTATAAGTAGCTACTGTTTCTTATTAGACACCCGCTATGTTACTTATACAAAAACATCTATAAGTAGCTACTGTTTCTTATTAGACACCCGCTATGTTACTTATACAAATACATCTATAAGTAGTTACTGTTTCTTATTAGACGCCCACTATGTTACTTATGCAAAAACATCAGTAAGTAGCTACAGTTTCCTATAAGACACCCGCTATGTTACTTATACAAAAACATCTGTAAGTAGCTACTGTTTCTTATTAGACACCCGCTATGTTACTTATACAAAAACATCTGTAAGTAGCTACTGTTTCTTATTAGACACCGCTATGTTACTTATACAAAAACATCTATAAGTAGCTACTGTTTCTTATTAGACACCCACTATGTTACTTATACAAAAACATTTATAAGTAGCTACTGTTTCTTACTAGACACCAGCTATGTTACTTATACAAAAACATCTGTAAGTAGCTACTGTTTCTTATTAGACACCCGCTATGTTACTTATACAAAAACATCTGTAAGTAGCTACTGTTTCTTACTAGACACCCGCTATGTTACTTATACAAAAACATCTGTAAGTAGCTACTGTTTCTTATTAGACACCCGCTATGTTACTTATACAAAAACATTGATAAGTAGTTACTGTTTCTTATTAGAAACCCACTATGTTACTTATACAAAAACATCTATAAGTAGCTACTGTTTCTTACTAGACACCCGCTATGTTACTTATACAAAAACATCTATAAGTAGCTACTGTTTCTTATTAGACACCCGCTATGTTACTTATACAAAAACATCTGTAAGTAGCTACTGTTTCTTACTAGACACCCGCTATGTTACTTATACAAAAACATCGGTAAGTAGCTACTGTTTCTTATTAGACACCCCCTATGTTACTTATACAAAAACATTGATAAGTAGTTACTGTTTCTTATTAGACACCCACTATGTTACTTATACAAAAACATCTATAAGTAGCTACTGTTTCTTATTAGACACCCGCTATGTTACTTATACAAATACATCTATAAGTAGTTACTGTTTCTTATTAGACGCCCACTATGTTACTTATGCAAAAACATCTGTAAGTAGCTACAGTTTCCTATAAGACACCCGCTATGTTACTTATACAAAAACATCTGTAAGTAGCTACTGTTTCTTATTAGACACCCGCTATGTTACTTATACAAAAACATCTGTAAGTAGCTACTGTTTCTTATTAGACACCCACTATGTTACTTATACAAAAACATTTATAAGTAGCTACTGTTTCTTACTAGACACCCGCTATGTTACTTATACAAAAACATCTGTAAGTAGCTACTGTTTCTTATTAGACACCCGCTATGTTAATTATACAAAAACATCTGTAAGTAGCTACTGTTTCTTACTAGACACCCGCTATGTTACTTATACAAAAACATTGATAAGTAGTTACTGTTTCTTATTAGAAACCCACTATGTTACTTATACAAAAACATCTATAAGTAGCTACTGTTTCTTACTAGACACCCGCTATGTTACTTATACAAAAACATCTATAAGTAGCTACTGTTTCTTATTAGACACCCGCTATGTTACTTATACAAAAACATCTGTAAGTAGCTACTGTTTCTTACTAGACACCCGCTATGTTACTTATACAAAAACATCGGTAAGTAGCTACTGTTTCTTATTAGACACCCCCTATGTTACTTATACAAAAACATTGATAAGTAGTTACTGTTTCTTATTAGACACCCACTATGTTACTTATACAAAAACATCTATAAGTAGCTACTGTTTCTTACTAGACACCCACTATGTTACTTATACAAAAACATCTGTAAGTAGCTACTGTTTCTTATTAGACACCCGCTATGTTACTTATACAAAAACATCTGTAAGTAGCTACTGTTTCTTATTAGACACCCGCTATGTTACTTATACAAAAACATCTGTAAGTAGCTACTATTTCTTATTACACACCCGCTATGTTACTTATACAAAAACATCTATAAGTAGCTACTGTTTCTTATTAGACACCCGCTATGTTACTTATACAAATACATCTATAAGTATCTACTGTTTCTTATTAGACACCCGCTATGTTACTTATGGAAAAACATCTATAAGTAGCTACTGTTTCTTATTAGATACCCGCTATGTTACTTATACAAAAACATCTGTAAGTAGCTACTGTTTCTTATTAGACACCCGCTATGTGACTTATACAAAAACATCTATAAGTAGCTACTGTTTCTTATTAAACACCCGCTATGTTACTTATACAAAAACATCTGTAAGTAGCTACTATTTCTTATTAGACACCCGCTATGTTACTTATACAAAAACATCTATAAGTAGCTACTGTTTCTTATTAGACACCCGCTATGTTACTTATGCAAATACATCTATAAGTATCTACTGTTTCTTATTAGACTACCGCTATGTTACTTATGCAAAAACATCTATAAGTAGCTACTGTTTCTTATTAGACATCCGCTATGTTACTTATACAAAAACATCTGTAAGTAGCTACTGTTTCTTATTAGACACCCGCTATGTTACTTATTCAAAAACATCTATAAGTAGCTACTGTTTCTTATTAAACACCCGCTATGTTACTTATACAAAAACATCTGTAAGTAGCTACTGTTTCTTATTAGACACCCTCTATGTTACTAATACAAAAACATCTGTAAGTAGCGACTGTTTTTTATTAAGCACCCGCTATGTTACTTATACAAAAACATCTATAAGTAGCTACTGTTTCTTATTAGACACCCGCTATGTTACTTATACAAAAACATCTGTAAGTAGCTACTGTTTCTTATTAGACACCCGTTATGTTACTTATGCAAAAACATCTATAAGTAGCTACTGTTTCTTATTAGACACCCGCTATGTTACTTATACAAAAACATCTATAAGTAGCTACTGTTTCTTACTAGACACCCACTATGTTACTTATTCAAAAACATCTGTAAGTAGCTACTGTTTCTTATTAGACACCAGCTATGTTACTTATGCAAAAACATCTGTAAGTAGCTACTGTTTCTTATTAGACACCCGCTATGTTACTTAAATAAAAACATCTGTAAGTAGCTACTGTTTCTTATTAGACACCCGCTATGTTACTAGTACAAAAACATTTATAAGTAACTACTGTTTCTTATTAGACACCCGTTATCTTACTTATACAAAAAGATATATAAGTAGCTACTGTTTCTTATTAGAAACCCGCTATGTTACTAAAACAAAAACATCTGTAAGTAACTACTGTTTCTTATTAGACACCCGCTATGTTACTTATACAAAAACATCTGTAAGTAGCTACTGTTTCTTATTAGACACCCGCTATGTTACTTATACAAAAACATCTATAAGTAGCTACTGTTTCTTATTAGACACCCGCTATGTTACTTATGCAAAAACATCTATAAGTAGCTACTGTTTCTTATTAGACACCCGCTATGTTACTTATACAAAAACATCTATAAGTAGCTACTGTTTCTTACTAGACACCCACTATGTTACTTATTCAAAAACATCTGTAAGTAGCTACTGTTTCTTATTAGACACCGCTATGTTTCTTATACAAAAACATCTATAAATAACTACTGTTTCTTATTAGACACCCGCTATGTTACTTATATAAAAACATCTGTAAGTAGCTACTGTTTCTTATTAGACACCAGCTATGTTACTTATGCAAAAACTTCTGTAAGTAGCTACTGTTTCTTATTAGACACCCGCTATGTTACTTATACAAAAACATCTATAAGTAGCTACTGTTTCTTATTAGACACCCGCTATGTTACTTATGCAAATACATCTATAAGTATCTACTGTTTCTTATTAGACTACCGCTATGTTACTTATGCAAAAACATCTATAAGTAGCTACTGTTTCTTATTAGACATCCGCTATGTTACTTATACAAAAACATCTGTAAGTAGCTACTTATTCTTATTAGACACCCGCTATGTTACTTATTCAAAAACATCTATAAGTAGCTACTGTTTCTTATTAAACACCCGCTATGTTACTTATACAAAAACATCTGTAAGTAGCTACTGTTTCTTATTAGACACCCTCTATGTTACTAATACAAAAACATCTGTAAGTAGCTACTGTTTTTTATTAAGCACCCGCTATGTTACTTATACAAAAACATCTATAAGTAGCTACTGTTTCTTATTAGACACCCGCTATGTTACTTATACAAAAACATCTGTAAGTAGCTACTGTTTCTTATTAGACACCCGTTATGTTACTTATGCAAAAACATCTATAAGTAGCTACTGTTTCTTATTAGACACCCGCTATGTTACTTATACAAAAACATCTATAAGTAGCTACTGTTTCTTACTAGACACCCACTATGTTACTTATTCAAAAACATCTGTAAGTAGCTACTGTTTCTTATTAGACACCAGCTATGTTACTTATGCAAAAACATCTGTAAGTAGCTACTGTTTCTTATTAGACACCCGCTATGTTACTTAAATAAAAACATCTGTAAGTAGCTACTGTTTCTTATTAGACACCCGCTATGTTACTAGTACAAAAACTTTTATAAATAACTACTGTTTCTTATTAGACACCCGTTATCTTACTTATATAAAAACATATATAAGTAGCTACTGTTTCTTATTAGAAACCCGCTATGTTACTAAAACAAAAACATCTGTAAGTAACTACTGTTTCTTATTAGACACCCGCTATGTTACTTATACAAAAACATCTGTAAGTAGCTACTGTTTCTTATTAGACACCCGCTATGTTACTTATACAAAAACATCTATAAGTAGCTACTGTTTCTTATTAGACACCCGCTATGTTACTTATGCAAAAACATCTATAAGTAGCTACTGTTTCTTATTAGACACCCGCTATGTTACTTATACAAAAACATCTATAAGTAGCTACTGTTTCTTACTAGACACCCACTATGTTACTTATTCAAAAACATCTGTAAGTAGCTACTGTTTCTTATTAGACACCGCTATGTTACTTTTACAAAAACATCTATAAATAACTACTGTTTCTTATTAGACACCCGCTATGTTACTTATATAAAAACATCTGTAAGTAGCTACTGTTTCTTATTAGACACCAGCTATGTTACTTATGCAAAAACTTCTGTAAGTAGCTACTGTTTCTTATTAGACACCCGCTATGTTACTTATAAAAAAAGATCTGTAAGTAGCTACTGTTTCTTATTAGACACCCGCTATGTTACTAGTACAAAAACATTTATAAGTAACTACTGTTTCTTATTAGACACCCGTTATGTTACTTATACAAAAACATATATAAGTAGCTACTGTTTCTTATTAGAAACCCGTTATGTTACTAAAACAAAAACATCTGTAAGTAACTACTGTTTCTTATTAGACACCCGCTATGTTACTTATGCAAAAACATCTGTAAGTAGCTACTGTTTCTTATTAGACACCCGCTATGTTACTTATACAAAAACATCTATAAGTAGCTACTGTTTCTTATTAGACACCCGCAATGTTACTTATACAAAAACATCTGTAAGTAGCTACTGTTTCTTATTAGACACCCGCAATGTTACTTATACAAAGCATCTCTAAGTAACTACTGTTTGCTATTAGACACCCGCTATGTTACTTATACAAAAACATCTATAAGTAGCTACTGTTTCTTATTACACACCCGCAATGTTACTTATACAAAAACATCTGTAAGTAACTACTGTTTCTTATTAAACACCCGCTATGTTACTTATACAAAATCATCTGTAGTAGCTACTGTTTCTTATTAGACACCCGCTATGTTACTTATATAAAGAAATCTGTAAGTAGCTACTGTTTCTTATTAGACACCCGCTATGTTACTTATGCAAAAACATCTATAAGTAGCTACTGTTTATTATTAGACACCCGCTATGTTACTTATGCAAAAATATCTGTAAGTAGCTACTGTTTCTTATTAGACATCCGCTATGTTACTTATACAAAAACATCTGTAAGTAGCTTCTGTTTCTTATTAGAAACCCGCTATGTTACTTATACAAAAACATCTGTAAGTAACTACTCTTTCTTATTAGACACCCGCTATGTTACTTATACAAAACATCTATAAGTAGCTACTGTTTTTTATTAGACACCCGCTATGTTACTTATACAAAAACATCTATAAGTAGCTACTGTTTCTTACTAGACACCCACTATGTTACTTATTCAAAAACATCTGTAAGTAGCTACTGTTTCTTATTAGACACCGCTATGTTACTTATACAAAAACATCTATAAATAACTACTGTTTCTTATTAGACACCCGCTATGTTACTTATATAAAAACATCTGTAAGTAGCTACTGTTTCTTATTAGACACCAGCTATGTTACTTATGCAAAAACTTCTGTAAGTAGCTACTCTTTCTTGTTAGACACCCGCTATGTTACTTATACAAAAACATCTGTAAGTAACTACTGTTTCTTATTAGACACCCGCTATGTTACTTATACAAAACATCTATAAGTAGCTACTGTTTCTTATTAGACACTGCTATGTTACTAAAACAAAAACATCTGTAAGTAACTACTGTTTCTTATTAGACACCCGCTATGTTACTTATACAAAAACATCTGTAAGTAGCTACTGTTTCTTATTAGACACCCGCTATGTTACTTATACAAAAACATCTATAAGTAGCTACTGTTTCTTATTAGACACCCGCAATGTTACTTATACAAAAACATCTGTAAGTAGCTACTGTTTCTTATTAGACACCCGCAATGTTACTTATACAAAGCATCTGTAAGTAACTACTGTTTGTTATTAGACACCCGCTATGTTACTTATACAAAAACATCTATAAGTAGCTACTGTTTCTTATTAGACACCCGCAATGTTACTTATACAAAAACATCTGTAAGTAACTACTGTTTCTTATTAAACACCCGCAATGTTACTTATACAAAAACATCTGTAGTAGCTACTGTTTCTTATTAGACACCCGCTATGTTACTAATATAAAGAAATCTGTAAGTAGCTACTGTTTCTTATTAGACACCCGCTATGTTACTTATGCAAACACATCTATAAGTAGCTACTGTTTCTTATTAGACACCCGCTATGTTACTTATGCAAAAACATCTGTAAGTAGCTACTGTTTCTTATTAGACACCGCTATGTTACTTATACAAAAACATCTATAAGTAGCTACTGTTTCTTATTAGACACCCACTATGTTACTTATACAAAACCATTTATAAGTAGCTACTGTTTCTTACTAGACACCCGCTATGTTACTTATACAAAAACATCTGTAAGTAGCTACTGTTTCTTATTAGACACCCGCTATGTTACTTATACAAAAACATCTGTAAGTAGCTACTGTTTCTTATTAGACACCGCTATGTTACTTATACAAAAACATCTATAAGTAGCTACTGTTTCTTATTAGACACCCACTATGTTACTTATACAAAAACATTTATAAGTAGCTACTGTTTCTTACTAGACACCCGCTATGTTACTTATACAAAAACATCTGTAAGTAGCTACTGTTTCTTATTAGACACCCGCTATGTTACTTATACAAAAACATCTGTAAGTAGCTACTGTTTCTTATTAGACACCCGCTATGTTACTTATACAAAAACATCTGTAAGTAGCTACTGTTTCTTATTAGACACCGCTATGTTACTTATACAAAAACATCTATAAGTAGCTACTGTTTCTTATTAGACACCCACTATGTTACTTATACAAAAACATTTATAAGTAGCTACTGTTTCTTACTAGACACCCGCTATGTTACTTATACAAAAACATCTGTAAGTAGCTACTGTTTCTTATTAGACACCCGCTATGTTACTTATACAAAAACATCTGTAAGTAGCTACTGTTTCTTACTAGACACCCGCTATGTTACTTATACAAAAACATCTGTAAGTAGCTACTGTTTCTTATTAGACACCCGCTATGTTACTTATACAAAAACATTGATAAGTAGTTACTGTTTCTTATTAGAAACCCACTATATTACTTATACAAAAACATCTATAAGTAGCTACTGTTTCTTACTAGACACCCGCTATGTTACTTATACAAAAACATCTATAAGTAGCTACTGTTTCTTATTAGACACCCGCTATGTTACTTATACAAAAACATCTGTAAGTAGCTACTGTTTCTTATTAGACACCCGCTATGTTACTTATACAAAAACATCGGTAAGTAGCTACTGTTTCTTATTAGACACCCCCTATGTTACTTATACAAAAACATTGATAAGTAGTTACTGTTTCTTATTAGACACCCACTATGTTACTTATACAAAAACATCTATAAGTAGCTACTGTTTCTTATTAGACACCCGCTATGTTACTTATACAAATACATCTATAAGTAGTTACTGTTTCTTATTAGACGCCCACTATGTTACTTATGCAAAAACATCTGTAAGTAGCTACAGTTTCCTATAAGACACCCGCTATGTTACTTATACAAAAACATCTGTAAGTAGCTACTGTTTCTTATTAGACACCCGCTATGTTACTTATACAAAAACATCTGTAAGTAGCTACTGTTTCTTATTAGACACCGCTATGTTACTTATACAAAAACATCTATAAGTAGCTACTGTTTCTTATTAGACACCCACTATGTTACTTATACAAAAACATTTATAAGTAGCTACTGTTTCTTACTAGACACCCGCTATGTTACTTATACAAAAACATCTGTAAGTAGCTACTGTTTCTTATTAGACACCCGCTATGTTAATTATACAAAAACATCTGTAAGTAGCTACTGTTTCTTACTAGACACCCGCTATGTTACTTATACAAAAACATCTGTAAGTAGCTACTGTTTCTTATTAGACACCCGCTATGTTACTTATACAAAAACATTGATAAGTAGTTACTGTTTCTTATTAGAAACCCACTATGTTACTTATACAAAAACATCTATAAGTAGCTACTGTTTCTTACTAGACACCCGCTATGTTACTTATACAAAAACATCTATAAGTAGCTACTGTTTCTTATTAGACACCCGCTATGTTACTTATACAAAAACATCTGTAAGTAGCTACTGTTTCTTACTAGACACCCGCTATGTTACTTATACAAAAACATCGGTAAGTAGCTACTGTTTCTTATTAGACACCCCCTATGTTACTTATACAAAAACATTGATAAGTAGTTACTGTTTCTTATTAGACACCCACTATGTTACTTATACAAAAACATCTATAAGTAGCTACTGTTTCTTACTAGACACCCGCTATGTTACTTATACAAAAACATCTGTAAGTAGCTACTGTTTCTTATTAGACACCCGCTATGTTACTTATGCAAACACATCTATAAGTAGCTACTGTTTCTTATTAGACACCCGCTATGTTACTTATGCAAAAACATCTGTAAGTAGCTACTGTTTCTTATTAGACACCGCTATGTTACTTATACAAAAACATCTATAAGTAGCTACTGTTTCTTATTAGACACCCACTATGTTACTTATACAAAACCATTTATAAGTAGCTACTGTTTCTTACTAGACACCCGCTATGTTACTTATACAAAAACATCTGTAAGTAGCTACTGTTTCTTATTAGACACCCGCTATGTTACTTATACAAAAACATCTGTAAGTAGCTACTGTTTCTTATTAGACACCGCTATGTTACTTATACAAAAACATCTATAAGTAGCTACTGTTTCTTATTAGACACCCACTATGTTACTTATACAAAAACATTTATAAGTAGCTACTGTTTCTTACTAGACACCCGCTATGTTACTTATACAAAAACATCTGTAAGTAGCTACTGTTTCTTATTAGACACCCGCTATGTTACTTATACAAAAACATCTGTAAGTAGCTACTGTTTCTTATTAGACACCCGCTATGTTACTTATACAAAAACATCTGTAAGTAGCTACTGTTTCTTATTAGACACCGCTATGTTACTTATACAAAAACATCTATAAGTAGCTACTGTTTCTTATTAGACACCCACTATGTTACTTATACAAAAACATTTATAAGTAGCTACTGTTTCTTACTAGACACCCGCTATGTTACTTATACAAAAACATCTGTAAGTAGCTACTGTTTCTTATTAGACACCCGCTATGTTACTTATACAAAAACATCTGTAAGTAGCTACTGTTTCTTACTAGACACCCGCTATGTTACTTATACAAAAACATCTGTAAGTAGCTACTGTTTCTTATTAGACACCCGCTATGTTACTTATACAAAAACATTGATAAGTAGTTACTGTTTCTTATTAGAAACCCACTATATTACTTATACAAAAACATCTATAAGTAGCTACTGTTTCTTACTAGACACCCGCTATGTTACTTATACAAAAACATCTATAAGTAGCTACTGTTTCTTATTAGACACCCGCTATGTTACTTATACAAAAACATCTGTAAGTAGCTACTGTTTCTTATTAGACACCCGCTATGTTACTTATACAAAAACATCGGTAAGTAGCTACTGTTTCTTATTAGACACCCCCTATGTTACTTATACAAAAACATTGATAAGTAGTTACTGTTTCTTATTAGACACCCACTATGTTACTTATACAAAAACATCTATAAGTAGCTACTGTTTCTTATTAGACACCCGCTATGTTACTTATACAAATACATCTATAAGTAGTTACTGTTTCTTATTAGACGCCCACTATGTTACTTATGCAAAAACATCTGTAAGTAGCTACAGTTTCCTATAAGACACCCGCTATGTTACTTATACAAAAACATCTGTAAGTAGCTACTGTTTCTTATTAGACACCCGCTATGTTACTTATACAAAAACATCTGTAAGTAGCTACTGTTTCTTATTAGACACCGCTATGTTACTTATACAAAAACATCTATAAGTAGCTACTGTTTCTTATTAGACACCCACTATGTTACTTATACAAAAACATTTATAAGTAGCTACTGTTTCTTACTAGACACCCGCTATGTTACTTATACAAAAACATCTGTAAGTAGCTACTGTTTCTTATTAGACACCCGCTATGTTAATTATACAAAAACATCTGTAAGTAGCTACTGTTTCTTACTAGACACCCGCTATGTTACTTAAACAAAAACATCTGTAAGTAGCTACTGTTTCTTATTAGACACCCGCTATGTTACTTATACAAAAACATTGATAAGTAGTTACTGTTTCTTATTAGAAACCCACTATGTTACTTATACAAAAACATCTATAAGTAGCTACTGTTTCTTACTAGACACCCGCTATGTTACTTATACAAAAACATCTATAAGTAGCTACTGTTTCTTATTAGACACCCGCTATGTTACTTATACAAAAACATCTGTAAGTAGCTACTGTTTCTTACTAGACACCCGCTATGTTACTTATACAAAAACATCGGTAAGTAGCTACTGTTTCTTATTAGACACCCCCTATGTTACTTATACAAAAACATTGATAAGTAGTTACTGTTTCTTATTAGACACCCACTATGTTACTTATACAAAAACATCTATAAGTAGCTACTGTTTCTTACTAGACACCCGCTATGTTACTTATACAAAAACATCTGTAAGTAGCTACTGTTTCTTATTAGACACCCGCTATGTTACTTATACAAAAACATCTGTAAGTAGCTACTGTTTCTTATTAGACACCCGCTATGTTACTTATACAAAAACATCTGTAAGTAGCTACTATTTCTTATTACACACCCGCTATGTTACTTATACAAAAACATCTATAAGTAGCTACTATTTCTTATTAGACACCCGCTATGTTACTTATACAAATACATCTATAAGTATCTACTGTTTCTTATTAGACACCCGCTATGTTACTTATGGAAAAACATCTATAAGTAGCTACTGTTTCTTATTAGACACCCGCTATGTTACTTATACAAAAACATCTGTAAGTAGCTACTGTTTCTTATTAGACACCCGCTATGTTACTAGTACAAAAACATTTATAAGTAACTACTGTTTCTTATTAGACACCCGTTATGTTACTTATACAAAAACATATATAAGTAGCTACTGTT
This sequence comes from Bathymodiolus brooksi, assembly GCA_963680875.1. Classification (NCBI taxonomy): domain Eukaryota; kingdom Metazoa; phylum Mollusca; class Bivalvia; order Mytilida; family Modiolidae; genus Bathymodiolus; species Bathymodiolus brooksi. The sequence continues at coordinate 125,840,057 of OY804575.1, forward strand.
TCTTATTAGAAACCCGTTATGTTACTAAAACAAAAACATCTGTAAGTAACTACTGTTTCTTATTAGACACCCGCTATGTTACTTATACAAAAACATCTGTAAGTAGCTACTGTTTCTTATTAGACACCCGCTATGTTACTTATACAAAAACATCTATAAGTAGCTACTGTTTCTTATTAGACACCCGCAATGTTACTTATACAAAAACATCTGTAAGTATCGACTGTTTCTTATTAGACACCCGCAATGTTACTTATACAAAGCATCTCTAAGTAACTACTGTTTGTTATTAGACACCCGCTATGTTACTTATACAAAAACATCTATAAGTAGCTACTGTTTCTTATTACACACCCGCAATGTTACTTATACAAAAACATCTGTAAGTAACTACTGTTTCTTATTAAACACCCGCTATGTTACTTATACAAAATCATCTGTAGTAGCTACTGTTTCTTATTAGACACCCGCTATGTTACTTATATAAAGAAATCTGTAAGTAGCTACTGTTTCTTATTAGACACCCGCTATGTTACTTATGCAAAAACATCTATAAGTAGCTACTGTTTCTTATTAGACACCCGCTATGTTACTTATGCAAAAACATCTGTAAGTAGCTACTGTTTCTTATTAGACATCCGCTATGTTACTTATACAAAAACATCTGTAAGTAGCTTCTGTTTCTTATTAGAAACCCGCTATGTTACTTATACAAAAACATCTGTAAGTAACTACTCTTTCTTATTAGACACCCGCTATGTTACTTATACAAAACATCTATGAGTAGCTACTGTTTTTTATTAGACACCCGCTATGTTACTTATACAAAAACATCTATAAGTAGCTACTGTTTCTTACTAGACACCCACTATGTTACTTATTCAAAAACATCTGTAAGTAGCTACTGTTTCTTATTAGACACCGCTATGTTACTTATACAAAAACATCTATAAATAACTACTGTTTCTTATTAGACACCCGCTATGTTACTTATATAAAAACATCTGTAAGTAGCTACTGTTTCTTATTAGACACCAGCTATGTTACTTATGCAAAAACTTCTGTAAGTAGCTACTCTTTCTTGTTAGACACCCGCTATGTTACTTATACAAAAACATCTGTAAGTAACTACTGTTTCTTATTAGACACCCGCTATGTTACTAATACAAAACATCTATAAGTAGCTACTGTTTCTTATTAGACACTGCTATGTTACTAAAACAAAAACATCTGTAAGTAACTACTGTTTCTTATTAGACACCCGCTATGTTACTTATACAAAAACATCTGTAAGTAGCTACTGTTTCTTATTAGACACCCGCTATGTTACTTATACAAAAACATCTATAAGTAGCTACTGTTTCTTATTAGACACCCGCAATGTTACTTATACAAAAACATCTGTAAGTAGCTACTGTTTCTTATTAGACACCCGCAATGTTACTTATACAAAGCATCTGTAAGTAACTACTGTTTGTTATTAGACACCCGCTATGTTACTTATACAAAAACATCTATAAGTAGCTACTGTTTCTTATTAGACACCCGCAATGTTACTTATACAAAAACATCTGTAAGTAACTACTGTTTCTTATTAAACACCCGCAATGTTACTTATACAAAAACATCTGTAGTAGCTACTGTTTCTTATTAGACACCCGCTATGTTACTAATATAAAGAAATCTGTAAGTAGCTACTGTTTCTTATTAGACACCCGCTATGTTACTTATGCAAACACATCTATAAGTAGCTACTGTTTCTTATTAGACACCCGCTATGTTACTTATGCAAAAACATCTGTAAGTAGCTACTGTTTCTTATTAGACACCGCTATGTTACTTATACAAAAACATCTATAAGTAGCTACTGTTTCTTATTAGACACCCACTATGTTACTTATACAAAAACATTTATAAGTAGCTACTGTTTCTTACTAGACACCCGCTATGTTACTTATACAAAAACATCTGTAAGTAGCTACTGTTTCTTATTAGACACCCGCTATGTTACTTATACAAAAACATCTGTAAGTAGCTACTGTTTCTTATTAGACACCGCTATGTTACTTATACAAAAACATCTATAAGTAGCTACTGTTTCTTATTAGACACCCACTATGTTACTTATACAAAAACATTTATAAGTAGCTACTGTTTCTTACTAGACACCCGCTATGTTACTTATACAAAAACATCTGTAAGTAGCTACTGTTTCTTATTAGACACCCGCTATGTTACTTATACAAAAACATCTGTAAGTAGCTACTGTTTCTTATTAGACACCCGCTATGTTACTTATACAAAAACATCTGTAAGTAGCTACTGTTTCTTATTAGACACCCGCTATGTTACTTATACAAAAACATTGATAAGTAGTTACTGTTTCTTATTAGAAACCCACTATGTTACTTATACAAAAACATCTATAAGTAGCTACTGTTTCTTACTAGACACCCGCTATGTTACTTATACAAAAACATCTATAAGTAGCTACTGTTTCTTATTAGACACCCGCTATGTTACTTATACAAAAACATCTGTAAGTAGCTACTGTTTCTTACTAGACACCCGCTATGTTACTTATACAAAAACATCGGTAAGTAGCTACTGTTTCTTATTAGACACCCGCTATGTTACTTATACAAAAACATTGATAAGTAGTTACTGTTTCTTATTAGACACCCACTATGTTACTTATACAAAAACATCTATAAGTAGCTACTGTTTCTTATTAGACACCCGCTATGTTACTTATACAAATACATCTATAAGTAGTTACTGTTTCTTATTAGACGCCCACTATGTTACTTATGCAAAAACATCTGTAAGTAGCTACAGTTTCCTATAAGACACCCGCTATGTTACTTATACAAAAACATCTGTAAGTAGCTACTGTTTCTTATTAGACACCCGCTATGTTACTTATACAAAAACATCTGTAAGTAGCTACTGTTTCTTATTAGACACCGCTATGTTACTTATACAAAAACATCTATAAGTAGCTACTGTTTCTTATTAGACACCCACTATGTTACTTATACAAAAACATTTATAAGTAGCTACTGTTTCTTACTAGACACCCGCTATGTTACTTATACAAAAACATCTGTAAGTAGCTACTGTTTCTTATTAGACACCCGCTATGTTAATTATACAAAAACATCTGTAAGTAGCTACTGTTTCTTACTAGACACCCGCTATGTTACTTATACAAAAACATCTGTAAGTAGCTACTGTTTCTTATTAGACACCCGCTATGTTACTTATACAAAAACATTGATAAGTAGTTACTGTTTCTTATTAGAAACCCACTATGTTACTTATGCAAAAACATCTATAAGTAGCTACTGTTTCTTACTAGACACCCGCTATGTTACTTATACAAAAACATCTATAAGTAGCTACTGTTTCTTATTAGACACCCGCTATGTTACTTATACAAAAACATCTGTAAGTAGCTACTGTTTCTTACTAGACACCCGCTATGTTACTTATACAAAAACATCGGTAAGTAGCTACTGTTTCTTATTAGACACCCCCTATGTTACTTATACAAAAACATTGATAAGTAGTTACTGTTTCTTATTAGACACCCACTATGTTACTTATACAAAAACATCTATAAGTAGCTACTGTTTCTTACTAGACACCCGCTATGTTACTTATACAAAAACATCTGTAAGTAGCTACTGTTTCTTATTAGACACCCGCTATGTTACTTATACAAAAACATCTGTAAGTAGCTACTGTTTCTTATTAGACACCCGCTATGTTACTTATACAAAAACATCTGTAAGTAGCTACTATTTCTTATTACACACCCGCTATGTTACTTATACAAAAACATCTATAAGTAGCTACTGTTTCTTATTAGACACCCGCTATGTTACTTATACAAATACATCTATAAGTATCTACTGTTTCTTATTAGACACCCGCTATGTTACTTATGGAAAAACATCTATAAGTAGCTACTGTTTCTTATTAGACACCCGCTATGTTACTTATACAAAAACATCTGTAAGTAGCTACAGTTTTTTATTAGACACCCGCTATGTGACTTATACAAAAACATCTATAAGTAGCTACTGTTTCTTATTAAACACCCGCTATGTTACTTATACAAAAACATCTGTAAGTAGCTACTATTTCTTATTAGACACCCGCTATGTTACTTATACAAAAACATCTATAAGTAGCTACTGTTTCTTATTAGACACCCGCTATGTTACTTATGCAAATACATCAATAAGTATCTACTGTTTCTTATTAGACACCCGCTATGTTACTTATGCAAAAACATCTATAAGTAGCTACTGTTTCTTATTAGACATCCGCTATGTTACTTATACAAAAACATCTGTAAGTAGCTACTGTTTCTTATTAGACACCCGCTATGTTACTTATTCAAAAACATCTATAAGTAGCTACTGTTTCTTATTAAACACCCGCTATGTTACTTATACAAAAACATCTGTAAGTAGCTAATGTTTCTTATTAGACACCCTCTATGTTACTAATACAAAAACATCTGTAAGTAGCTACTGTTTTTTATTAAGCACCCGCTATGTTACTTATACAAAAACATCTATAAGTAGCTACTGTTTCTTATTAGACACCCGCTATGTTACTTATACAAAAACATCTGTAAGTAGCTACTGTTTCTTATTAGACACCCGCTATGTTACTAGTACAAAAACATTTATAAGTAACTACTGTTTCTTATTAGACACCCGTTATGTTACTTATACAAAAACATATATAAGTAGCTACTGTTTCTTATTAGAAACCCGCTATGTTACTAAAACAAAAACATCTGTAAGTAACTACTGTTTCTTATTAGACACCCGCTATGTTACTTATACAAAAACATCTGTAAGTAGCTACTGTTTCTTATTAGACACCCGCTATGTTACTTATACAAAAACATCTATAAGTAGCTACTGTTTCTTATTAGACACCCGCTATGTTACTTATGCAAAAACATCTATAAGTAGCTACTGTTTCTTATTAGACACCCGCTATGTTACTTATACAAAAACATCTATAAGTAGCTACTGTTTCTTACTAGACAACCACTATGTTACTTATTCAAAAACATCTGTAAGTAGCTACTGTTTCTTATTAGACACCGCTATGTTACTTATACAAAAACATCTATAAATAACTACTGTTTCTTATTAGACACCCGCTATGTTACTTATATAAAAACATCTGTAAGTAGCTACTGTTTCTTATTAGACACCAGCTATGTTACTTATGCAAAAACTTCTGTAAGTAGCTACTGTTTCTTATTAGACACCCGCTATGTTACTTATAAAAAAAGATCTGTAAGTAGCTACTGTTTCTTATTAGACACCCGCTATGTTACTAGTACAAAAACATTTATAAGTAACTACTGTTTCTTATTAGACACCCGTTATGTTACTTATACAAAAACATATATAAGTAGCTACTGTTTCTTATTAGAAACCCGTTATGTTACTAAAACAAAAACATCTGTAAGTAACTACTGTTTCTTATTAGACACCCGCTATGTTACTTATACAAAAACATCTGTAAGTAGCTACTGTTTCTTATTAGACACCCGCTATGTTACTTATACAAAAACATCTATAAGTAGCTACTGTTTCTTATTAGACACCCGCAATGTTACTTATACAAAAACATCTGTAAGTAGCTACTGTTTCTTATTAGACACCCGCAATGTTACTTATACAAAGCATCTCTAAGTAACTACTGTTTGTTATTAGACTCCCGCTATGTTACTTATACAAAAACATCTATAAGTAGCTACTGTTTCTTATTACACACCCGCAATGTTACTTATACAAAAACATCTGTAAGTAACTACTGTTTCTTATTAAACACCCGCTATGTTACTTATACAAAATCATCTGTAGTAGCTACTGTTTCTTATTAGACACCCGCTATGTTACTTATATAAAGAAATCTGTAAGTAGCTACTGTTTCTTATTAGACACCCGCTATGTTACTTATGCAAAAACATCTATAAGTAGCTACTGTTTCTTATTAGACACCCGCTATGTTACTTATGCAAAAACATCTGTAAGTAGCTACTGTTTCTTATTAGACATCCGCTATGTTACTTATACAAAAACATCTGTAAGTAGCTTCTGTTTCTTATTAGAAACCCGCTATGTTACTTATACAAACACATCTGTAAGTAACTACTCTTTCTTATTAGACACCCGCTATGTTACTTATACAAAACATCTATAAGTAGCTACTGTTTTTTATTAGACACCCGCTATGTTACTTATACAAAAACATCTGTAAGTAGCTACTGTTTCTTATTAGACACCCGCTATGTTACTTATACAAAAACATATATAAGTAGCTACTCTTTCTTATTAGACACCCGCTATGTTACTTATACAAAAACATCTGTAAGTAACTACTGTTTCTTATTAGACACCCGCTATGTTACTTATACAAAACATCTATAAGTAGCTACTGTTTCTTATTAGACACTGCTATGTTACTAAAACAAAAACATCTGTAAGTAACTACTGTTTCTTATTAGACACCCGCTATGTTACTTATACAAAAACATCTGTAAGTAGCTACTGTTTCTTATTAGACACCCGCTATGTTACTTATACAAAAACATCTATAAGTAGCTACTGTTTCTTATTAGACACCCGCTATGTTACTTATACAAAAACATCTGTAAGTAGCTACTGTTTCTTATTAGACACCCGCAATGTTACTTATACAAAGCATCTGTAAGTAACTACTGTTTGTTATTAGACACCCGCTATGTTACTTATACAAAAACATCTATAAGTAGCTACTGTTTCTTATTAGACACCCGCAATGTTACTTATACAAAAACATCTGTAAGTAACTACTGTTTCTTATTAAACACCCGCAATGTTACTTATACAAAAACATCTGTAAGTAGCTACTGTTTCTTATTAGACACCCGCTATGTTACTTATATAAAGAAATCTGTAAGTAGCTACTGTTTCTTATTAGACACCCGCTATGTTACTTATGCAAACACATCTATAAGTAGCTACTGTTTCTTATTAGACACCCGCTATGTTACTTATGCAAAAACATCTGTAAGTAGCTACTCTTTCTTATTAGACATCCGCTATGTTACTTATACAAAAACATCTGTAAGTAGCTTCTGTTTCTTATTAGAAACCCGCTATGTTACTTATACAAAAACATCTGTAAGTAACTACTCTTTCTTATTAGACACCCGCTATGTTACTTATACAAAACATCTATAAGTAGCTACTGTTTTTTATTAGACACCCGCTATGTTACTTATACAAAAACATCTGTAAGTAGCTACTGTTTCTTATTAGACACCGCTATGTTACTTATACAAAAACATATATAAGTAGCTACTCTTTCTTATTAGACACCCGCTATGTTACTTATACAAAAACATCTGTAAGTAACTACTGTTTGTTATTAGACACCCGCTATGTTACTTATACAAAAACATCTGTAAGTAGCTAATGTTTCTTATTAGACACCCTCTATGTTACTAATACAAAAACATCTGTAAGTAGCTACTGTTTTTTATTAAGCACCCGCTATGTTACTTATACAAAAACATCTATAAGTAGCTACTGTTTCTTATTAGACACCCGCTATGTTACTTATACAAAAACATCTGTAAGTAGCTACTGTTTCTTATTAGACACCCGCTATGTTACTAGTACAAAAACATTTATAAGTAACTACTGTTTCTTATTAGACACCCGTTATGTTACTTATACAAAAACATATATAAGTAGCTACTGTTTCTTATTAGAAACCCGCTATGTTACTAAAACAAAAACATCTGTAAGTAACTACTGTTTCTTATTAGACACCCGCTATGTTACTTATACAAAAACATCTGTAAGTAGCTACTGTTTCTTATTAGACACCCGCTATGTTACTTATACAAAAACATCTATAAGTAGCTACTGTTTCTTATTAGACACCCGCTATGTTACTTATGCAAAAACATCTATAAGTAGCTACTGTTTCTTATTAGACACCCGCTATGTTACTTATACAAAAACATCTATAAGTAGCTACTGTTTCTTACTAGACAACCACTATGTTACTTATTCAAAAACATCTGTAAGTAGCTACTGTTTCTTATTAGACACCGCTATGTTACTTATACAAAAACATCTATAAATAACTACTGTTTCTTATTAGACACCCGCTATGTTACTTATATAAAAACATCTGTAAGTAGCTACTGTTTCTTATTAGACACCAGCTATGTTACTTATGCAAAAACTTCTGTAAGTAGCTACTGTTTCTTATTAGACACCCGCTATGTTACTTATAAAAAAAGATCTGTAAGTAGCTACTGTTTCTTATTAGACACCCGCTATGTTACTAGTACAAAAACATTTATAAGTAACTACTGTTTCTTATTAGACACCCGTTATGTTACTTATACAAAAACATATATAAGTAGCTACTGTTTCTTATTAGAAACCCGTTATGTTACTAAAACAAAAACATCTGTAAGTAACTACTGTTTCTTATTAGACACCCGCTATGTTACTTATACAAAAACATCTGTAAGTAGCTACTGTTTCTTATTAGACACCCGCTATGTTACTTATACAAAAACATCTATAAGTAGCTACTGTTTCTTATTAGACACCCGCAATGTTACTTATACAAAAACATCTGTAAGTAGCTACTGTTTCTTATTAGACACCCGCAATGTTACTTATACAAAGCATCTCTAAGTAACTACTGTTTGTTATTAGACTCCCGCTATGTTACTTATACAAAAACATCTATAAGTAGCTACTGTTTCTTATTACACACCCGCAATGTTACTTATACAAAAACATCTGTAAGTAACTACTGTTTCTTATTAAACACCCGCTATGTTACTTATACAAAATCATCTGTAGTAGCTACTGTTTCTTATTAGACACCCGCTATGCTACTTATATAAAGAAATCTGTAAGTAGCTACTGTTTCTTATTAGACACCCGCTATGTTACTTATGCAAAAACATCTATAAGTAGCTACTGTTTCTTATTAGACACCCGCTATGTTACTTATGCAAAAACATCTGTAAGTAGCTACTGTTTCTTATTAGACATCCGCTATGTTACTTATACAAAAACATCTGTAAGTAGCTTCTGTTTCTTATTAGAAACCCGCTATGTTACTTATACAAACACATCTGTAAGTAACTACTCTTTCTTATTAGACACCCGCTATGTTACTTATACAAAACATCTATAAGTAGCTACTGTTTTTTATTAGACACCCGCTATGTTACTTATACAAAAACATCTGTAAGTAGCTACTGTTTCTTATTAGACACCCGCTATGTTACTTATACAAAAACATATATAAGTAGCTACTCTTTCTTATTAGACACCCGCTATGTTACTTATACAAAAACATCTGTAAGTAACTACTGTTTCTTATTAGACACCCGCTATGTTACTTATACAAAACATCTATAAGTAGCTACTGTTTCTTATTAGACACTGCTATGTTACTAAAACAAAAACATCTGTAAGTAACTACTGTTTCTTATTAGACACCCGCTATGTTACTTATACAAAAACATCTGTAAGTAGCTACTGTTTCTTATTAGACACCCGCTATGTTACTTATACAAAAACATCTATAAGTAGCTACTGTTTCTTATTAGACACCCGCTATGTTACTTATACAAAAACATCTGTAAGTAGCTACTGTTTCTTATTAGACACCCGCAATGTTACTTATACAAAGCATCTGTAAGTAACTACTGTTTGTTATTAGACACCCGCTATGTTACTTATACAAAAACATCTATAAGTAGCTACTGTTTCTTATTAGACACCCGCAATGTTACTTATACAAAAACATCTGTAAGTAACTACTGTTTCTTATTAAACACCCGCAATGTTACTTATACAAAAACATCTGTAAGTAGCTACTGTTTCTTATTAGACACCCGCTATGTTACTTATATAAAGAAATCTGTAAGTAGCTACTGTTTCTTATTAGACACCCGCTATGTTATTTATGCAAACACATCTATAAGTAGCTACTGTTTCTTATTAGACACCCGCTATGTTACTTATGCAAAAACATCTGTAAGTAGCTTCTGTTTCTTATTAGAAACCCGCTATGTTACTTATACAAAAACATCTGTAAGTAACTACTCTTTCTTATTAGACACCCGCTATGTTACTTATACAAAACATCTATAAGTAGCTACTGTTTTTTATTAGACACCCGCTATGTTACTTATACAAAAACATCTGTAAGTAGCTACTGTTTCTTATTAGACACCGCTATGTTACTTATACAAAAACATATATAAGTAGCTACTCTTTCTTATTAGACACCCGCTATGTTACTTATACAAAAACATCTGTAAGTAACTACTGTTTGTTATTAGACACCCGCTATGTTACTTATACAAAAACATCTGTAAGTAGCTACTGTTTCTTATTAGACACCCGCTATGTTACTTATACAAAAACATATATAAGTAGCTACTCTTTCTTATTAGACACCCGCTATGTTACTTATACAAAAACATCTATAAGTAACTACTGTTTCCTATTAGACACCCGCTATGTTACTTATACAAAAACATCTATAAGTAACTACTGTTTCTTATTAGACACCCGCTATGTTACTAATACAAAAACATCTATAAGTAACTACTGTTTCTTATTAGACACCCGCTATGTTACTTATACAAAACATCTATAAATAGCTACTGTTTCTTATTAGACACCCGCTATGTTACTTATACAAAAACATCTGTAAGTAGCTACTGTTTCTTATTAGACACCCGCTATGTTACTTATACAAAAACATATATAAGTAGCTACTCTTTCTTATTAGACACCCGCTATGTTACTTATAAAAAAACATCTATAAGTAACTACTGTTTCTTATTTGACACCCGCTATGTTACCTATACAAAAACATCTATAAGTAACTACTGTTTCTTATTAGACACCCGCTATGTTACTAATACAGAAACATCTATAAGTAACTACTGTTTCTTATTAGACACCCGCTATGTTACTTATACAAAACATCTATAAGTAGCTACTGTTTCTTATTAGACACCCGCTATGTTACTTATACAAAAACATATATAAGTAGCTACTCTTTCTTATTAGACACCCGCTATGTTACTTATACAAAAACATCTGTAAGTAACTACTGTTTGTTATTAGACACCCGCTATGTTACTTATACAAAAACATCTGTAAGTAGCTACTGTTTCTTATTAGACACCCGCTATGTTACTTATACAAAAACATATATAAGTAGCTACTCTTTCTTATTAGACACCCGCTATGTTACTTATACAAAAACATCTATAAGTAACTACTGTTTCTTATTAGACACCCGCTATGTTACTTATACAAAAACATCTATAAGTAACTACTGTTTCTTATTAGACACCCGCTATGTTACTAATACAAAAACATCTATAAGTAACTACTGTTTCTTATTAGACACCCGCTATGTTACTTATACAAAACATCTATAAGTAGCTACTGTTTCTTATTAGACACCCGCTATGTTACTTATACAAAAACATCTGTAAGTAGCTACTGTTTCTTATTAGACACCCGCTATGTTACTTATACAAAAACATATATAAGTAGCTACTCTTTCTTATTAGACACCCGCTATGTTACTTATAAAAAAACATCTATAAGTAACTACTGTTTCTTATTTGACACCCGCTATGTTACCTATACAAAAACATCTATAAGTAACTACTGTTTCTTATTAGACACCCGCTATGTTACTAATACAGAAACATCTATAAGTAACTACTGTTTCTTATTAGACACCCACTATGTTACTTATACAAAACATCTATAAGTAGCTACTGTTTCTTATTAGACACCCGCTATGTTACTTATACAAAACATCTATAAGTAGCTACTGTTTCTTATTAGACACCCGCTATGTTACTCATACAATCAAGTACGATAATAGTATTGTCCGTATAGGAAAGATGAAATATAATACGATTAGGATTAAGGTTAGGGTTATGGTGTTTAACGCCACTTTCAACAATATTTCAGTTATATTGTGGCGGTCAGTTATATTGGTGGAGTACCCGGAGACGACCACTGACCTGCCGCAAGTCACTAACAAACTTGATCACACAATGTTGTATCAAGTACACATTGCCTGGGCGGGATTCGGACTCACAACATCAGTGGTGATAGACATGATTAGTTGGAAATCCAACTACAATATGATCACGACCACGATGTTCTCTAAAGTATAATACAATTCAGTTAAAAAAATAAAATATTTCATGAGAAAACATTTCGTAATTTAAAACGAAATCAGAATTTGATTTCATGTGATCTTTAACATGAACTCTATATTTTAAATATCTTACTTGATATTGCCATCTCTGTACATGTAACAGAAGATGTTTTTTTTTCTATTCATCTTTATTATTTTCTAACAAAGAAACAAAGATATAAATACAATTTTACCCGAGGTTCTTAACAAGATGTAGATTCAGATCAGTCCTAATAAGACTAATTATTTATTTGAGCACTCGGTGCTATAAAAGACAAGTTCCGTAGACATAAACATACAGCTAGACTAGTTAAGGTAAGTGATTATCTTTTCATCGATATATGATTATATTTTATGAATTTAAAGAGAGATAATATGCATTATGTTCACTCTAAAACAGGCGGTACGTCTCATTTTACAGAAGGTACTATTTATATCCCGATTTTGCCTCTGTTTAATACTTGATTTTTGAATTGTTCCAACAGTGTTGTATTTTTAAATTGTTCCAACAGTGTTGTATTTTTAAATTGTTCCAACAGTGTTGTATTTTTGAATTGTTCCAACAGTGTTGTATTTTTAAATTGTTCCAACAGTGGTGTATTTTTAAATTGTTCCAACAGTGTTGTATTTTTGAATTGTTCCAACAGTGTTGTATTTTTGAATTGTTCCAACAGTGTTGTATTTTAGAATTGTTCCAACAGTGTTGTATTTTAGAATTGTTCCAACAGTGTTGTATTTTTGAATTGTTCCAACAGTGTTGTATTTTTAAATTGTTCCAACAGTGTTGTATTTTTAAATTGTTCCAACAGTGTTGTATTTTTGAATTGTTCCAACAGTGTTGTATTTTTGAATTGTTCCAACAGTGTTGTATTTTAGAATTGTTCCAACAGTGTTGTATTTTAGAATTGTTCCAACAGTGTTGTATTTTAGAATTGTTCCAACAGTGGTGTATTTTAGAATTGTTCCAACAGTGTTGTATTTTTAAATTGTTCCAACAGTGTTGTATTTTTGAATTGTTCCAACAGTGTTGTATTTTTGAATTGTTCCAACAGTGTTGTATTTTAGAATTGTTCCAACAGTGTTGTATTTTAGAATTGTTCCAACAGTGTTGTATTTTAGAATTGTTCCAACAGTGTTGTATTTTAGAATTGTTCCAACAGTGTTGTATTTTAGAATTGTTCCAACAGTGTTGTATTTTAGAATTGTTACAACAGTGTTGTATTTTAGAATTGTTCCAAAAGTGGTGTATTTCAGAATTGTTCCAAAAGTGGTGTATTTTAGAATTGTTCCAACAGTGGTGTATTTTAGAATTGTTACAACAGTGGTGTATTTTAGAATTGTTCCAACAGTGGTGTATTTTAGAATTGTTCCAACAGTGTTGTATTTTAGAATTGTTCCAACAGTGGTGTATTTTAGAATTGTTACAACAGTGGTGTATTTTAGAATTGTTCCAACAGTGGTGTATTTTAGAATTGTTCCAACAGTGGTGTATTTTAGAATTGTTCCAACAGTGGTGTATTTTAGAATTGTTCCAACAGTGGTGAATTTTAGAATTGTTCCAACAGTGGTGTATTTTTGAATTGTTCCAACAGTGTTGTATTTTAGAATTGTTCCCACAGTGTTGTATTTTAGAATTGTTACAACAGTGGTGTATTTTAGAATTGTTCCAACAGTGGTGTATTTTAGAATTGTTCCAACAGTGGTGTATTTTAGAATTGTTCCAACAGTGGTGTATTTTAGAATTGTTCCAACAGTGGTGTATTTTAGAATTGTTCCAACAGTGGTGTATTTTAGAATTGTTACAACAGTGGTGTATTTTAGAATTGTTACAACAGTGGTGTATTTTAGAATTGTTACAGCAGTGGTGTATTTTAGAATTGTTACAACAGTGGTGTATTTTAGAATTGTTACAACAGTGGTGTATTTTTGAATTGTTCCAACAGTGGTGTATTTTAGAATTGTTCCAACAGTGTTGTATTTTTGAATTGTTACAACAGTGGTGTATTTTAGAATTGTTCCAACAGTGGTGTATTTTAGAATTTTTCCAACAGTGGTGTATTTTAGAATTGTTCCAACAGTGGTGTGTTTTAGAATTGTTCCAACAGTGGTGTATTTTAGAATTGTTACAACAGTGGTGTATTTTAGAATTGTTACAACAGTGGTGTATTTTAGAATTGTTACAACAGTGGTGTATTTTAGAATTGTTACAACAGTGGTGTATTTTAGAATTGTTCCAACAGTGGTGTATTTTAGAATTGTTACAACAGTGGTGTATTTTAGAATTGTTCCAACAGTGGTGTATTTTAGAATTGTTACAACAGTGGTGTATTTTAGAATTGTTCCAACAGTGTTGTATTTTAGAATTGTTCCAACAGTGTTGTATTTTAGAATTGTTCCAACAGTGTTGTATTTTAGAATTGTTCCAACAGTGGTGTATTTTAGAATTGTTACAACAGTGGTGTATTTTAGAATTGTTCCAACAGTGTTGTATTTTAGAATGTTCCAACAGGGTTGTATTTTAGAATTGTTCCAACAGTGGTGTATTTTAGAATTGTTCCAACAGTGGTGTATTTTAGAATTGTTCCAACAGTGTTGTATTTTAGAATTGTTCCAACAGTGTTGTATTTTAGAATTGTTCCAACAGTGTTGTATTTTAGAATTGTTACAACAGTGGTGTATTTTAGAATTGTTCCAACAGTGGTGTATTTTAGAATTGTTCCAACAGTGGTGTATTTTAGAATTGTTCCAACAATGGTGTATTTTAGAATTGTTCCAACAGTGTTGTATTTTAGAATTGTTACAACAGTGGTGTATTTTAGAATTGTTACAACAGTGTTGTATTTTAGAATTGTTCCAACAGTGTTGTATTTTAGAATTGTTACAACAGTGGTGTATTTTAGAATTGTTACAACAGTGGTGTATTTTAGAATTGTTACAACAGTGTGTATTTTAGAATTGTTACAACAGTGGTGTATTTTAGAATTGTTACAACAGTGGTGTATTTTAGAATTGTTACAACAGTGGTGTATTTTAGAATTGTTACAACAGTGGTGTATTTTAGAATTGTTCCAACAGTGGTGTATTTTAGAATTGTTCCAACAGTGTTGTATTTTAGAATTGTTCCAACAGTGGTGTATTTTAGAATTGTTCCAACAGTGGTGTATTTTAGAATTGTTCCAACAGTGGTGTATTTTAGAATTGTTCCAACAGTGGTGTATTTTAGAATTGTTCCAACAGTGGTGTATTTTAGAATTGTTCCAACAGTGGTGAATTTTAGAATTGTTCCAACAGTGGTGTATTTTTGAATTGTTCCAACAGTGTTGTATTTTAGAATTGTTCCCACAGTGTTGTATTTTAGAATTGTTACAACAGTGGTGTATTTTAGAATTGTTCCAACAGTGGTGTATTTTAGAATTGTTCCAACAGTGGTGTATTTTAGAATTGTTCCAACAGTGGTGTATTTTAGAATTGTTCCAACAGTGGTGTATTTTAGAATTGTTACAACAGTGGTGTATTTTAGAATTGTTACAACAGTGGTGTATTTTAGAATTGTTACAGCAGTGGTGTATTTTAGAATTGTTACAACAGTGGTGTATTTTAGAATTGTTACAACAGTGGTGTATTTTTGAATTGTTCCAACGGTGGTGTATTTTAGAATTGTTCCAACAGTGTTGTATTTTTGAATTGTTACAACAGTGGTGTATCTTAGAATTGTTCCAACAGTGGTGTATTTTAGAATTGTTCCAACAGTGTTGTATTTTTAAATTGTTCCAACAGTGTTGTATTTTTGAATTGTTCCAACAGTGTTGTATTTTTGAATTGTTCCAACAGTGTTGTATTTTAGAATTGTTCCAACAGTGTTGTATTTTAGAATTGTTCCAACAGTGTTGTATTTTAGAATTGTTCCAACAGTGTTGTATTTTAGAATTGTTCCAACAGTGTTGTATTTTAGAATTGTTCCAACAGTGTTGTATTTTAGAATTGTTACAACAGTGTTGTATTTTAGAATTGTTCCAAAAGTGGTGTATTTCAGAATTGTTCCAAAAGTGGTGTATTTTAGAATTGTTCCAACAGTGGTGTATTTTAGAATTGTTACAACAGTGGTGTATTTTAGAATTGTTCCAACAGTGGTGTATTTTAGAATTGTTCCAACAGTGTTGTATTTTAGAATTGTTCCAACAGTGGTGTATTTTAGAATTGTTACAACAGTGGTGTATTTTAGAATTGTTCCAACAGTGGTGTATTTTAGAATTGTTCCAACAGTGGTGTATTTTAGAATTGTTCCAACAGTGGTGTATTTTAGAATTGTTCCAACAGTGGTGAATTTTAGAATTGTTCCAACAGTGGTGTATTTTTGAATTGTTCCAACAGTGTTGTATTTTAGAATTGTTCCCACAGTGTTGTATTTTAGAATTGTTACAACAGTGGTGTATTTTAGAATTGTTCCAACAGTGGTGTATTTTAGAATTGTTCCAACAGTGGTGTATTTTAGAATTGTTCCAACAGTGGTGTATTTTAGAATTGTTCCAACAGTGGTGTATTTTAGAATTGTTCCAACAGTGGTGTATTTTAGAATTGTTACAACAGTGGTGTATTTTAGAATTGTTACAACAGTGGTGTATTTTAGAATTGTTACAGCAGTGGTGTATTTTAGAATTGTTACAACAGTGGTGTATTTTAGAATTGTTACAACAGTGGTGTATTTTTGAATTGTTCCAACAGTGGTGTATTTTAGAATTGTTCCAACAGTGTTGTATTTTTGAATTGTTACAACAGTGGTGTATTTTAGAATTGTTCCAACAGTGGTGTATTTTAGAATTTTTCCAACAGTGGTGTATTTTAGAATTGTTCCAACAGTGGTGTGTTTTAGAATTGTTCCAACAGTGGTGTATTTTAGAATTGTTACAACAGTGGTGTATTTTAGAATTGTTACAACAGTGGTGTATTTTAGAATTGTTACAACAGTGGTGTATTTTAGAATTGTTACAACAGTGGTGTATTTTAGAATTGTTCCAACAGTGGTGTATTTTAGAATTGTTACAACAGTGGTGTATTTTAGAATTGTTCCAACAGTGGTGTATTTTAGAATTGTTACAACAGTGGTGTATTTTAGAATTGTTCCAACAGTGTTGTATTTTAGAATTGTTCCAACAGTGTTGTATTTTAGAATTGTTCCAACAGTGTTGTATTTTAGAATTGTTCCAACAGTGGTGTATTTTAGAATTGTTACAACAGTGGTGTATTTTAGAATTGTTCCAACAGTGTTGTATTTTAGAATGTTCCAACAGGGTTGTATTTTAGAATTGTTCCAACAGTGGTGTATTTTAGAATTGTTCCAACAGTGGTGTATTTTAGAATTGTTCCAACAGTGTTGTATTTTAGAATTGTTCCAACAGTGTTGTATTTTAGAATTGTTCCAACAGTGTTGTATTTTAGAATTGTTACAACAGTGGTGTATTTTAGAATTGTTCCAACAGTGGTGTATTTTAGAATTGTTCCAACAGTGGTGTATTTTAGAATTGTTCCAACAATGGTGTATTTTAGAATTGTTCCAACAGTGTTGTATTTTAGAATTGTTACAACAGTGGTGTATTTTAGAATTGTTACAACAGTGTTGTATTTTAGAATTGTTCCAACAGTGTTGTATTTTAGAATTGTTACAACAGTGGTGTATTTTAGAATTGTTACAACAGTGGTGTATTTTAGAATTGTTACAACAGTGTGTATTTTAGAATTGTTACAACAGTGGTGTATTTTAGAATTGTTACAACAGTGGTGTATTTTAGAATTGTTACAACAGTGGTGTATTTTAGAATTGTTACAACAGTGGTGTATTTTAGAATTGTTCCAACAGTGGTGTATTTTAGAATTGTTCCAACAGTGTTGTATTTTAGAATTGTTCCAACAGTGGTGTATTTTAGAATTGTTACAACAGTGGTGTATTT
Organism: Bathymodiolus brooksi; assembly: GCA_963680875.1. Taxonomy (NCBI): domain Eukaryota; kingdom Metazoa; phylum Mollusca; class Bivalvia; order Mytilida; family Modiolidae; genus Bathymodiolus; species Bathymodiolus brooksi. The sequence goes on from OY804575.1 coordinate 125,858,308, forward strand.
TAGAATTGTTCCAACAGTGGTGTATTTTAGAATTGTTCCAACAGTGGTGTATTTTAGAATTGTTCCAACAGTGGTGTATTTTAGAATTGTTCCAACAGTGGTGAATTTTAGAATTGTTCCAACAGTGGTGTATTTTTGAATTGTTCCAACAGTGTTGTATTTTAGAATTGTTCCCACAGTGTTGTATTTTAGAATTGTTACAACAGTGGTGTATTTTAGAATTGTTCCAACAGTGGTGTATTTTAGAATTGTTCCAACAGTGGTGTATTTTAGAATTGTTCCAACAGTGGTGTATTTTAGAATTGTTCCAACAGTGGTGTATTTTAGAATTGTTACAACAGTGGTGTATTTTAGAATTGTTACAACAGTGGTGTATTTTAGAATTGTTACAGCAGTGGTGTATTTTAGAATTGTTACAACAGTGGTGTATTTTAGAATTGTTACAACAGTGGTGTATTTTTGAATTGTTCCAACGGTGGTGTATTTTAGAATTGTTCCAACAGTGTTGTATTTTTGAATTGTTACAACAGTGGTGTATCTTAGAATTGTTCCAACAGTGGTGTATTTTAGAATTTTTCCAACAGTGGTGTATTTTAGAATTGTTCCAACAGTGGTGTGTTTTAGAATTGTTCCAACAGTGGTGTATTTTAGAATTGTTACAACAGTGGTGTATTTTAGAATTGTTACAACAGTGGTGTATTTTAGAATTGTTACAACAGTGGTGTATTTTAGAATTGTTCCAACAGTGGTGTATTTTAGAATTGTTACAACAGTGGTGTATTTTAGAATTGTTCCAACAGTGTTGTATTTTAGAATTGTTCCAACAGTGTTGTATTTTAGAATTGTTCCAACAGTGTTGTATTTTAGAATTGTTCCAACAGTGGTGTATTTTAGAATTGTTACAACAGTGGTGTATTTTAGAATTGTTCCAACAGTGTTGTATTTTAGAATGTTCCAACAGGGTTGTATTTTAGAATTGTTCCAACAGTGGTGTATTTTAGAATTGTTCCAACAGTGGTGTATTTTAGAATTGTTCCAACAGTGTTGTATTTTAGAATTGTTCCAACAGTGTTGTATTTTAGAATTGTTCCAACAGTGTTGTATTTTAGAATTGTTACAACAGTGGCGTATTTTAGAATTGTTCCAACAGTGGTGTATTTTAGAATTGTTCCAACAGTGGTGTATTTTAGAATTGTTCCAACAATGGTGTATTTTAGAATTGTTCCAACAGTGTTGTATTTTAGAATTGTTACAACAGTGGTGTATTTTAGAATTGTTACAACAGTGTTGTATTTTAGAATTGTTCCAACAGTGTTGTATTTTAGAATTGTTACAACAGTGGTGTATTTTAGAATTGTTACAACAGTGGTGTATTTTAGAATTGTTACAACAGTGTGTATTTTAGAATTGTTACAACAGTGGTGTATTTTAGAATTGTTACAACAGTGGTGTATTTTAGAATTGTTACAACAGTGGTGTATTTTAGAATTGTTACAACAGTGGTGTATTTTAGAATTGTTACAACAGTGGTGTATTTTAGAATTGTTACAACAGTGGTGTATTTTAGAATTGTTACAACAGTGGTGTATTTTAGAATTGTTACAACAGTGGTGTATTTTAGAATTGTTACAACAGTGGTGTATTTTTAAATTGTTACAACAGTGGTGTATTTTAGAATTGTTACAACAGTGGTGTATTTTAGAATTGTTACAACAGTGGTGTATTTTAGAATTGTTACAACAGTGGTGTATTTTAGAATTGTTACAACAGTGGTGTATTTTAGAATTGTTACAACAGTGGTGTATTTTAGAATTGTTACAACAGTGGTGTATTTTTGAATTGTTCCAACAGTGGTGTATTTTAGAATTGTTCCAACAGTGTTGTATTTTTGAATTGTTACAACAGTGGTGTATTTTAGAATTGTTCCAACAGTGGTGTATTTTAGAATTTTTCCAACAGTGGTGTATTTTAGAATTGTTCCAACAGTGGTGTGTTTTAGAATTGTTCCAACAGTGGTGTATTTTAGAATTGTTACAACAGTGGTGTATTTTAGAATTGTTACAACAGTGGTGTATTTTAGAATTGTTACAACAGTGGTGTATTTTAGAATTGTTACAACAGTGGTGTATTTTAGAATTGTTCCAACAGTGGTGTATTTTAGAATTGTTACAACAGTGGTGTATTTTAGAATTGTTCCAACAGTGGTGTATTTTAGAATTGTTACAACAGTGGTGTATTTTAGAATTGTTCCAACAGTGTTGTATTTTAGAATTGTTCCAACAGTGTTGTATTTTAGAATTGTTCCAACAGTGTTGTATTTTAGAATTGTTCCAACAGTGGTGTATTTTAGAATTGTTACAACAGTGGTGTATTTTAGAATTGTTCCAACAGTGTTGTATTTTAGAATGTTCCAACAGGGTTGTATTTTAGAATTGTTCCAACAGTGGTGTATTTTAGAATTGTTCCAACAGTGGTGTATTTTAGAATTGTTCCAACAGTGTTGTATTTTAGAATTGTTCCAACAGTGTTGTATTTTAGAATTGTTCCAACAGTGTTGTATTTTAGAATTGTTACAACAGTGGTGTATTTTAGAATTGTTCCAACAGTGGTGTATTTTAGAATTGTTCCAACAGTGGTGTATTTTAGAATTGTTCCAACAATGGTGTATTTTAGAATTGTTCCAACAGTGTTGTATTTTAGAATTGTTACAACAGTGGTGTATTTTAGAATTGTTACAACAGTGTTGTATTTTAGAATTGTTCCAACAGTGTTGTATTTTAGAATTGTTACAACAGTGGTGTATTTTAGAATTGTTACAACAGTGGTGTATTTTAGAATTGTTACAACAGTGTGTATTTTAGAATTGTTACAACAGTGGTGTATTTTAGAATTGTTACAACAGTGGTGTATTTTAGAATTGTTACAACAGTGGTGTATTTTAGAATTGTTACAACAGTGGTGTATTTTAGAATTGTTCCAACAGTGGTGTATTTTAGAATTGTTCCAACAGTGTTGTATTTTAGAATTGTTCCAACAGTGGTGTATTTTAGAATTGTTACAACAGTGGTGTATTTTAGAATTGTTCCAACAGTGGTGTATTTTAGAATTGTTCCAACAGTGGTGTATTTTAGAATTGTTCCAACAGTGGTGTATTTTAGAATTGTTCCAACAGTGGTGAATTTTAGAATTGTTCCAACAGTGGTGTATTTTTGAATTGTTCCAACAGTGTTGTATTTTAGAATTGTTCCAACAGTGGTGTGTTTTAGAATTGTTCCAACAGTGGTGTATTTTAGAATTGTTACAACAGTGGTGTATTTTAGAATTGTTACAACAGTGGTGTATTTTTGAATTGTTCCAACAGTGTTGTATTTTAGAATTGTTCCCACAGTGTTGTATTTTAGAATTGTTACAACAGTGGTGTATTTTAGAATTGTTCCAACAGTGGTGTATTTTAGAATTGTTCCAACAGTGGTGTATTTTAGAATTGTTCCAACAGTGGTGTATTTTAGAATTGTTCCAACAGTGGTGTATTTTAGAATTGTTACAACAGTGGTGTATTTTAGAATTGTTACAACAGTGGTGTATTTTAGAATTGTTACAGCAGTGGTGTATTTTAGAATTGTTACAACAGTGGTGTATTTTAGAATTGTTACAACAGTGGTGTATTTTTGAATTGTTCCAACGGTGGTGTATTTTAGAATTGTTCCAACAGTGTTGTATTTTTGAATTGTTACAACAGTGGTGTATCTTAGAATTGTTCCAACAGTGGTGTATTTTAGAATTTTTCCAACAGTGGTGTATTTTAGAATTGTTCCAACAGTGGTGTGTTTTAGAATTGTTCCAACAGTGGTGTATTTTAGAATTGTTACAACAGTGGTGTATTTTAGAATTGTTACAACAGTGGTGTATTTTAGAATTGTTACAACAGTGGTGTATTTTAGAATTGTTCCAACAGTGGTGTATTTTAGAATTGTTACAACAGTGGTGTATTTTAGAATTGTTCCAACAGTGTTGTATTTTAGAATTGTTCCAACAGTGTTGTATTTTAGAATTGTTCCAACAGTGTTGTATTTTAGAATTGTTCCAACAGTGGTGTATTTTAGAATTGTTACAACAGTGGTGTATTTTAGAATTGTTCCAACAGTGTTGTATTTTAGAATGTTCCAACAGGGTTGTATTTTAGAATTGTTCCAACAGTGGTGTATTTTAGAATTGTTCCAACAGTGGTGTATTTTAGAATTGTTCCAACAGTGTTGTATTTTAGAATTGTTCCAACAGTGTTGTATTTTAGAATTGTTCCAACAGTGTTGTATTTTAGAATTGTTACAACAGTGGCGTATTTTAGAATTGTTCCAACAGTGGTGTATTTTAGAATTGTTCCAACAGTGGTGTATTTTAGAATTGTTCCAACAATGGTGTATTTTAGAATTGTTCCAACAGTGTTGTATTTTAGAATTGTTACAACAGTGGTGTATTTTAGAATTGTTACAACAGTGTTGTATTTTAGAATTGTTCCAACAGTGTTGTATTTTAGAATTGTTACAACAGTGGTGTATTTTAGAATTGTTACAACAGTGGTGTATTTTAGAATTGTTACAACAGTGTGTATTTTAGAATTGTTACAACAGTGGTGTATTTTAGAATTGTTACAACAGTGGTGTATTTTAGAATTGTTACAACAGTGGTGTATTTTAGAATTGTTACAACAGTGGTGTATTTTAGAATTGTTACAACAGTGGTGTATTTTAGAATTGTTACAACAGTGGTGTATTTTAGAATTGTTACAACAGTGGTGTATTTTAGAATTGTTACAACAGTGGTGTATTTTAGAATTGTTACAACAGTGGTGTATTTTTAAATTGTTACAACAGTGGTGTATTTTAGAATTGTTACAACAGTGGTGTATTTTAGAATTGTTACAACAGTGGTGTATTTTAGAATTGTTACAACAGTGGTGTATTTTAGAATTGTTACAACAGTGGTGTATTTTAGAATTGTTACAACAGTGGTGTATTTTAGAATTGTTACAACAGTGGTGTATTTTTGAATTGTTCCAACAGTGGTGTATTTTAGAATTGTTCCAACAGTGTTGTATTTTTGAATTGTTACAACAGTGGTGTATTTTAGAATTGTTCCAACAGTGGTGTATTTTAGAATTTTTCCAACAGTGGTGTATTTTAGAATTGTTCCAACAGTGGTGTGTTTTAGAATTGTTCCAACAGTGGTGTATTTTAGAATTGTTACAACAGTGGTGTATTTTAGAATTGTTACAACAGTGGTGTATTTTAGAATTGTTACAACAGTGGTGTATTTTAGAATTGTTACAACAGTGGTGTATTTTAGAATTGTTCCAACAGTGGTGTATTTTAGAATTGTTACAACAGTGGTGTATTTTAGAATTGTTCCAACAGTGGTGTATTTTAGAATTGTTACAACAGTGGTGTATTTTAGAATTGTTCCAACAGTGTTGTATTTTAGAATTGTTCCAACAGTGTTGTATTTTAGAATTGTTCCAACAGTGTTGTATTTTAGAATTGTTCCAACAGTGGTGTATTTTAGAATTGTTACAACAGTGGTGTATTTTAGAATTGTTCCAACAGTGTTGTATTTTAGAATGTTCCAACAGGGTTGTATTTTAGAATTGTTCCAACAGTGGTGTATTTTAGAATTGTTCCAACAGTGGTGTATTTTAGAATTGTTCCAACAGTGTTGTATTTTAGAATTGTTCCAACAGTGTTGTATTTTAGAATTGTTCCAACAGTGTTGTATTTTAGAATTGTTACAACAGTGGTGTATTTTAGAATTGTTCCAACAGTGGTGTATTTTAGAATTGTTCCAACAGTGGTGTATTTTAGAATTGTTCCAACAATGGTGTATTTTAGAATTGTTCCAACAGTGTTGTATTTTAGAATTGTTACAACAGTGGTGTATTTTAGAATTGTTACAACAGTGTTGTATTTTAGAATTGTTCCAACAGTGTTGTATTTTAGAATTGTTACAACAGTGGTGTATTTTAGAATTGTTACAACAGTGGTGTATTTTAGAATTGTTACAACAGTGTGTATTTTAGAATTGTTACAACAGTGGTGTATTTTAGAATTGTTACAACAGTGGTGTATTTTAGAATTGTTACAACAGTGGTGTATTTTAGAATTGTTACAACAGTGGTGTATTTTAGAATTGTTCCAACAGTGGTGTATTTTAGAATTGTTCCAACAGTGTTGTATTTTAGAATTGTTCCAACAGTGGTGTATTTTAGAATTGTTACAACAGTGGTGTATTTTAGAATTGTTCCAACAGTGGTGTATTTTAGAATTGTTCCAACAGTGGTGTATTTTAGAATTGTTCCAACAGTGGTGTATTTTAGAATTGTTCCAACAGTGGTGAATTTTAGAATTGTTCCAACAGTGGTGTATTTTTGAATTGTTCCAACAGTGTTGTATTTTAGAATTGTTCCAACAGTGGTGTGTTTTAGAATTGTTCCAACAGTGGTGTATTTTAGAATTGTTACAACAGTGGTGTATTTTAGAATTGTTACAACAGTGGTGTATTTTAGAATTGTTACAACAGTGGTGTATTTTAGAATTGTTACAACAGTGGTGTATTTTAGAATTGTTCCAACAGTGGTGTATTTTAGAATTGTTACAACAGTGGTGTATTTTAGAATTGTTCCAACAGTGGTGTATTTTAGAATTGTTACAACAGTGGTGTATTTTAGAATTGTTCCAACAGTGTTGTATTTTAGAATTGTTCCAACAGTGTTGTATTTTAGAATTGTTCCAACAGTGTTGTATTTTAGAATTGTTCCAACAGTGGTGTATTTTAGAATTGTTACAACAGTGGTGTATTTTAGAATTGTTCCAACAGTGTTGTATTTTAGAATTGTTCCAACAGTGGTGTATTTTAGAATTGTTCCAACAGTGTTGTATTTTAGAATTGTTCCAACAGTGTTGTATTTTAGAATTGTTCCAACAGTGTTGTATTTTAGAATTGTTACAACAGTGGTGTATTTTAGAATTGTTCCAACAGTGGTGTATTTTAGAATTGTTCCAACAGTGGTGTATTTTAGAATTGTTCCAACAATGGTGTATTTTAGAATTGTTCCAACAGTGTTGTATTTTAGAATTGTTACAACAGTGTTGTATTTTAGAATTGTTACAACAGTGGTGTATTTTAGAATTGTTACAACAGTGGTGTATTTTAGAATTGTTACAACAGTGTGTATTTTAGAATTGTTACAACAGTGGTGTATTTTAGAATTGTTACAACAGTGGTGTATTTTAGAATTGTTACAACAGTGGTGTATTTTAGAATTGTTACAACAGTGGTGTATTTTAGAATTGTTACAACAGTGGTGTATTTTAGAATTGTTACAACAGTGGTGTATTTTAGAATTGTTACAACAGTGGTGTATTTTAGAATTGTTACAACAGTGGTGTATTTTAGAATTGTTACAACAGTGGTGTATTTTTAAATTGTTACAACAGTGGTGTATTTTAGAATTGTTACAACAGTGGTGTATTTTAGAATTGTTACAACAGTGGTGTATTTTAGAATTGTTACAACAGTGGTGTATTTTAGAATTGTTACAACAGTGGTGTATTTTAGAATTGTTACAACAGTGGTGTATTTTAGAATTGTTACAACAGTGGTGTATTTTTGAATTGTTCCAACAGTGGTGTATTTTAGAATTGTTCCAACAGTGTTGTATTTTTGAATTGTTACAACAGTGGTGTATTTTAGAATTGTTCCAACAGTGGTGTATTTTAGAATTTTTCCAACAGTGGTGTATTTTAGAATTGTTCCAACAGTGGTGTGTTTTAGAATTGTTCCAACAGTGGTGTATTTTAGAATTGTTACAACAGTGGTGTATTTTAGAATTGTTACAACAGTGGTGTATTTTAGAATTGTTACAACAGTGGTGTATTTTAGAATTGTTACAACAGTGGTGTATTTTAGAATTGTTCCAACAGTGGTGTATTTTAGAATTGTTACAACAGTGGTGTATTTTAGAATTGTTCCAACAGTGGTGTATTTTAGAATTGTTACAACAGTGGTGTATTTTAGAATTGTTCCAACAGTGTTGTATTTTAGAATTGTTCCAACAGTGTTGTATTTTAGAATTGTTCCAACAGTGTTGTATTTTAGAATTTTTCCAACAGTGGTGTATTTTAGAATTGTTACAACAGTGGTGTATTTTAGAATTGTTCCAACAGTGTTGTATTTTAGAATGTTCCAACAGGGTTGTATTTTAGAATTGTTCCAACAGTGGTGTATTTTAGAATTGTTCCAACAGTGGTGTATTTTAGAATTGTTCCAACAGTGTTGTATTTTAGAATTGTTCCAACAGTGTTGTATTTTAGAATTGTTCCAACAGTGTTGTATTTTAGAATTGTTACAACAGTGGTGTATTTTAGAATTGTTCCAACAGTGGTGTATTTTAGAATTGTTCCAACAGTGGTGTATTTTAGAATTGTTCCAACAATGGTGTATTTTAGAATTGTTCCAACAGTGTTGTATTTTAGAATTGTTACAACAGTGGTGTATTTTAGAATTGTTACAACAGTGTTGTATTTTAGAATTGTTCCAACAGTGTTGTATTTTAGAATTGTTACAACAGTGGTGTATTTTAGAATTGTTACAACAGTGGTGTATTTTAGAATTGTTACAACAGTGTGTATTTTAGAATTGTTACAACAGTGGTGTATTTTAGAATTGTTACAACAGTGGTGTATTTTAGAATTGTTACAACAGTGGTGTATTTTAGAATTGTTACAACAGTGGTGTATTTTAGAATTGTTCCAACAGTGTTGTATTTTAGAATTGTTCCAACAGTGGTGTATTTTAGAATTGTTACAACAGTGGTGTATTTTAGAATTGTTCCAACAGTGGTGTATTTTAGAATTGTTCCAACAGTGGTGTATTTTAGAATTGTTCCAACAGTGGTGAATTTTAGAATTGTTCCAACAGTGGTGTATTTTTGAATTGTTCCAACAGTGTTGTATTTTAGAATTGTTCCAACAGTGGTGTGTTTTAGAATTGTTCCAACAGTGGTGTATTTTAGAATTGTTACAACAGTGGTGTATTTTAGAATTGTTACAACAGTGGTGTATTTTAGAATTGTTACAACAGTGGTGTATTTTAGAATTGTTACAACAGTGGTGTATTTTAGAATTGTTCCAACAGTGGTGTATTTTAGAATTGTTACAACAGTGGTGTATTTTAGAATTGTTCCAACAGTGGTGTATTTTAGAATTGTTACAACAGTGGTGTATTTTAGAATTGTTCCAACAGTGTTGTATTTTAGAATTGTTCCAACAGTGTTGTATTTTAGAATTGTTCCAACAGTGTTGTATTTTAGAATTGTTCCAACAGTGGTGTATTTTAGAATTGTTACAACAGTGGTGTATTTTAGAATTGTTCCAACAGTGTTGTATTTTAGAATGTTCCAACAGGGTTGTATTTTAGAATTGTTCCAACAGTGGTGTATTTTAGAATTGTTCCAACAGTGGTGTATTTTAGAATTGTTCCAACAGTGTTGTATTTTAGAATTGTTCCAACAGTGTTGTATTTTAGAATTGTTCCAACAGTGTTGTATTTTAGAATTGTTACAACAGTGGTGTATTTTAGAATTGTTCCAACAGTGGTGTATTTTAGAATTGTTCCAACAGTGGTGTATTTTAGAATTGTTCCAACAATGGTGTATTTTAGAATTGTTCCAACAGTGTTGTATTTTAGAATTGTTACAACAGTGGTGTATTTTAGAATTGTTACAACAGTGTTGTATTTTAGAATTGTTCCAACAGTGTTGTATTTTAGAATTGTTACAACAGTGGTGTATTTTAGAATTGTTACAACAGTGGTGTATTTTAGAATTGTTACAACAGTGTGTATTTTAGAATTGTTACAACAGTGGTGTATTTTAGAATTGTTACAACAGTGGTGTATTTTAGAATTGTTACAACAGTGGTGTATTTTAGAATTGTTACAACAGTGGTGTATTTTAGAATTGTTCCAACAGTGGTGTATTTTAGAATTGTTCCAACAGTGTTGTATTTTAGAATTGTTCCAACAGTGGTGTATTTTAGAATTGTTACAACAGTGGTGTATTTTAGAATTGTTCCAACAGTGGTGTATTTTAGAATTGTTCCAACAGTGGTGTATTTTAGAATTGTTCCAACAGTGGTGTATTTTAGAATTGTTCCAACAGTGGTGAATTTTAGAATTGTTCCAACAGTGGTGTATTTTTGAATTGTTCCAACAGTGTTGTATTTTAGAATTGTTCCCACAGTGTTGTATTTTAGAATTGTTACAACAGTGGTGTATTTTAGAATTGTTCCAACAGTGGTGTATTTTAGAATTGTTCCAACAGTGGTGTATTTTAGAATTGTTCCAACAGTGGTGTATTTTAGAATTGTTCCAACAGTGGTGTATTTTAGAATTGTTACAACAGTGGTGTATTTTAGAATTGTTACAACAGTGGTGTATTTTAGAATTGTTACAGCAGTGGTGTATTTTAGAATTGTTACAACAGTGGTGTATTTTAGAATTGTTACAACAGTGGTGTATTTTTGAATTGTTCCAACAGTGGTGTATTTTAGAATTGTTCCAACAGTGTTGTATTTTTGAATTGTTACAACAGTGGTGTATTTTAGAATTGTTCCAACAGTGGTGTATTTTAGAATTTTTCCAACAGTGGTGTATTTTAGAATTGTTCCAACAGTGGTGTGTTTTAGAATTGTTCCAACAGTGGTGTATTTTAGAATTGTTACAACAGTGGTGTATTTTAGAATTGTTACAACAGTGGTGTATTTTAGAATTGTTACAACAGTGGTGTATTTTAGAATTGTTACAACAGTGGTGTATTTTAGAATTGTTCCAACAGTGGTGTATTTTAGAATTGTTACAACAGTGGTGTATTTTAGAATTGTTCCAACAGTGGTGTATTTTAGAATTGTTACAACAGTGGTGTATTTTAGAATTGTTCCAACAGTGTTGTATTTTAGAATTGTTCCAACAGTGTTGTATTTTAAAATTGTTCCAACAGTGTTGTATTTTAGAATTGTTACAACAGTGGTGTATTTTAGAATTGTTCCAACAGTGGTGTATTTTAGAATTGTTCCAACAGTGGTGTATTTTAGAATTGTTCCAACAATGGTGTATTTTAGAATTGTTCCAACAGTGTTGTATTTTAGAATTGTTACAACAGTGGTGTATTTTAGAATTGTTACAACAGTGTTGTATTTTAGAATTGTTCCAACAGTGTTGTATTTTAGAATTGTTACAACAGTGGTGTATTTTAGAATTGTTACAACAGTGGTGTATTTTAGAATTGTTACAACAGTGTGTATTTTAGAATTGTTACAACAGTGGTGTATTTTAGAATTGTTACAACAGTGGTGTATTTTAGAATTGTTACAACAGTGGTGTATTTTAGAATTGTTACAACAGTGGTGTATTTTAGAATTGTTACAACAGTGGTGTATTTTAGAATTGTTACAACAGTGGTGTATTTTAGAATTGTTACAACAGTGGTGTATTTTAGAATTGTTACAACAGTGGTGTATTTTAGAATTGTTACAACAGTGGTGTATTTTTAAATTGTTACAACAGTGGTGTATTTTAGAATTGTTACAACAGTGGTGTATTTTAGAATTGTTACAACAGTGGTGTATTTTAGAATTGTTACAACAGTGGTGTATTTTAGAATTGTTACAACAGTGGTGTATTTTAGAATTGTTACAACAGTGGTGTATTTTAGAATTGTTACAACAGTGGTGTATTTTAGAATTGTTACAACAGTGGTGTATTTTAGAATTGTTACAACAGTGGTGTATTTTAAAATTGTTGCAACAGTGTTGTATTTTAGAATTGTTACAACAGTGTTGTATTTTATTATTGTTCCAACAGTGGTGTATTTTAGAATTGTTACAACAGTGGTGTATTTTAGAATTGCTACAACAGTGGTGTATTTTAGAATTGTTACAACAGTGGTGTATTTTAGAATTGTTACAACAGTGGTGTATTTTAGAATTGTTACAACAGGGGTGTATTTTAGAATTGTTACAACAGTGGTGTATTTTAGGATTGATACAACAGTGGTGTATTTTAGAATTGTTACAACAGTGGTGTATTTTAGAATTGTTACAACAGTGGTGTATTTTAGAATTATTCCAACAGTGGTGTATTTTAGAATTGTTACAACAGTGGTGTATTTTAGAATTGTTACAACAGTGGTGTATTTTAGAATTGTTCCAACAGTGGTGTATTTTAGAATTGTTACAACAGTGGTGTATTTTAGAATTGTTACAACAGTGGTGTATTTTAGAATTGTTACAACAGTGGTGTATTATAGAATTGTTCCAACAGTGGTGTATTTTAGAATTGTTCCAACAGTGGTGTATTTTAGAATTGTTACAACAGTGGTGTATTTTAGAATTGTTACAACAGTGGTGTATTTTAGAATTGTTACAATAGTGGTGTATTTTAGAATTGTTACAACAGTGGTGTATTTTAGAATTGCTCCAACAGTGGTGTATTTTAGAATTGTTACAACAGTGGTGTATTTTAGAATTGTTACAACAGTGGTGTATTTTAGAATTGTTACAACAGTGGTGTATTTTAGGATTGTTACAACAGTGGTGTATTTTAGAATTGTTACAACAGTGGTGTATTTTAGAATTGTTACAACAGTGGTGTATTTTAGAATTATTCCAACAGTGGTGTATTTTAGAATTGTTACAACAGTGGTGTATTTTAGAATTGTTACAACAGTGTTGTATTTTAGAATTGTGCCAACAGTGGTGTATTTTAGAATTGTTACAACAGTGGTGTATTTTAGAATTGTTACAACAGTGGTGTATTTTAGAATTGTTACAACAGTGGTGTATTTTAGAATTGTTCCAACAGTGGTGTATTTTAGAATTGTTCCAACAGTGGTGTATTTTAGAATTGTTACAACAGTGGTGTATTTTAGAATTGTTACAACAGTGGTGTATTATAGAATTGTTACAACAGTGGTGTATTTTAGAATTGTTACAACAGTGGTGTATTTTAGAATTGCTCCAACAGTGGTGTATTTTAGAATTGTTACAACAGTGGTGTATTTTAGAATTGTTACAACAGTGGTGTATTTTAGAATTGTTACAACAGTGGTGTATTTTAGAATTGTTACAACAGTGGTGTATTTTAGAATTGTTACAACAGTGGTGTATTTTAGAATTGTTACAACAGTGGTGTATTTTAGAATTGTTACAACAGTGGTGTATTTTAGAATTGTTACAACAGTGGTGTATTTTAGAATTGTTACAACAGTGGTGTATTTTAGAATTGTTACAACAGTGGTGTATTTTAGAATTGTTCCAACAGTGGTGTATTTTAGAATTGTTACAACAGTGGTGTATTTTAGAATTGTTACAACAGTGGTGTATTTTAGATTTGTTACAACAGTGGTGTATTTTAGAATTGTTACAACAGTGGTGTATTTTAGAATTGTTACAACAGTGGTGTATTTTAGAATTGTTACAACAGTGGTGTATTTTAGAATTGTTACAACAGTGGTGTATTTTAGAATTGTTCCAACAGTGGTGTATTTTAGAATTGTTACAACAGTGGTGTATTTTAGAATTGTTCCAACAGTGGTGTATTTTAGAATTGTTACAACAGTGGTGTATTTTAGAATTGTTACAACAGTGGTGTATTTTAGAATTGTTACAACAGTGGTGTATTTTAGAATTGTTACAACAGTGGTGTATTTTAGAATTGTTACAACAGTGGTGTATTTTAGAATTGTTACAACAGTGGTGTATTTTAGAATTGTTACAACAGTGGTGTATTTTAGAATTGTTACAACAGTGGTGTATTTTAGAATTGTTACAACAGTGATGTATTTTAGAATTGTTACAACAGTGGTGTATTTTAGAATTGTTACAACAGTGGTGTATTTTAGAATTGCTACAACAGTGGTGTATTTTAGAATTGTTACAACAGTGGTGTATTTTAGAATTGTTACAACAGTGGTGTATTTTAGAATTGTTACAACAGTGGTGTATTTTAGAATTGTTACAGCAGTGGTGTATTTTAGAATTGTTACAACAGTGGTGTATTTTAGAATTGCTACAACAGTGGTGTATTTCAGAATTGTTACAACAGTGGTGTATTTTAGAATTGTTACAACAGTGGTGTATTTTAGAATTGTTCCAACAGTGGTGTATTTTAGAAATGTTACAACAGTGGTGTATTTTAGAATTGTTACAACAGTGGTGTATTTTAGAATTGTTACAACAGTGGTGTATTTTAGAATTGTTACAACAGTGGTATATTTTAGGATTGTTACAACAGTGGTGTATTTTAGAATTGTTACAACAGTGGTGTATTTTAGAATTGTTACAACAGTGGTGTATTTTAGAATTGTTACAACAGTGGTGTATTTTAGAATTGTTACAACAGTGGTGTATTTTAGAATTGTTACAACAGTGGTGTATTTTAGAATTGTTACAACAGTGGTGTATTTTAGAATTGTTACAACAGTGGTGTATTTTAGAATTGTTACAACAGTGGTGTATTTTAGAATTGTTACAACAGTGGTGTATTTTAGAATTGTTACAACAGTGGTGTATTTTAGAATTGTTACAACAGTGGTGTATTTTAGAATTGTTACAACAGTGGTGTATTTTAGAATTGTTACAACAGTGGTGTATTTTAGAATTGTTACAACAGTGGTGTATTTTAGAATTGTTACAACAGTGGTGTATTTTAGAATTGTTACAACAGTGGTGTATTTTAGAATTGTTACAACAGTGGTGTATTTTAGAATTGTTACAACAGTGGTGTATTTTAGAATTGTTACAACAGTGATGTATTTTAGAATTGTTACAACAGTGGTGTATTTTAGAATTGTTACAACAGTGGTGTATTTTAGAATTGTTACAACAGTGGTGTATTTTAGAATTGTTACAACAGTGGTGTATTTTAGAATTGTTACAACAGTGGTGTATTTTAGAATTGTTACAACAGTGGTGTATTTTAGAATTGTTACAACAGTGGTGTATTTTAGAATTGCTACAACAGTGGTGTATTTCAGAATTGTTACAACAGTGGTGTATTTTAGAATTGTTACAACAGTGGTGTATTTTAGAATTGTTCCAACAGTGGTGTATTTTAGAATTGTTACAACAGTGGTGTATTTTAGAATTGTTACAACAGTGGTGTATTTTAGAATTGTTACAACAGTGGTGTATTTTAGAATTGTTACAACAGTGGTATATTTTAGGATTGTTACAACAGTGGTGTATTTTAGAATTGTTACAACAGTGGTGTATTTTAGAATTGTTACAACAGTGGTGTATTTTAGAATTGTTACAACAGTGGTGTATTTTAGAATTGTTACAACAGTGGTGTATTTTAGAATTGTTACAACAGTGGTGTATTTTAGAATTGTTACAACAGTGGTGTATTTTAGAATTGTTACAACAGTGGTGTATTTTAGAATTGTTACAACAGTGGTGTATTTTAGAATTGTTACAACAGTGGTGTATTTTAGAATTGTTACAACAGTGGTGTATTTTAGAATTGTTACAACAGTGGTGTATTTTAGAATTGTTACAACAGTGGTGTATTTTAGAATTGTTACAACAGTGGTGTATTTTAGAATTGTTACAACAGTGGTGTATTTTAGAATTGTTACAACAGTGGTGTATTTTAGAATTGTTACAACAGTGGTGTATTTTAAAATTGTTACAACAGTGGTGTATTTTAGAATTGTTACAACAGTGGTGTATTTTAGAATTGTTACAACAGTGGTGTATTTTAGAATTGTTACAACAGTGGTGTGTTTTAGAATTGTTACAACAGTGGTGTATTTTAGAATTGTTACAACAGTGGTGTATTTTAGAATTGTTACAACAGTGGTGTATTTTAGAATTGTTACAACAGTGGTGTATTTTAGAATTGTTACAACAGTGATGTATTTTAGAATTGTTACAACAGTGGTGTATTTTAGAATTGTTACAACAGTGGTGTATTTTAGAATTGTTACAACAGTGGTGTATTTTAGAATTGTTACAACAGTGGTGTATTTTAGAATTGTTACAACAGTGGTGTATTTTAGAATTGTTACAACAGTGGTGTATTTTAGAATTGTTACAACAGTGGTGTATTTTAGAATTGCTACAACAGTGGTGTATTTCAGAATTGTTACAACAGTGGTGTATTTTAGAATTGTTACAACAGTGGTGTATTTTAGAATTGTTCCAACAGTGGTGTATTTTAGAATTGTTACAACAGTGGTGTATTTTAGAATTGTTACAACAGTGGTGTATTTTAGAATTGTTACAACAGTGGTGTATTTTAGAATTGTTACAACAGTGGTATATTTTAGGATTGTTACAACAGTGGTGTATTTTAGAATTGTTACAACAGTGGTGTATTTTAGAATTGTTACAACAGTGGTGTATTTTAGAATTGTTACAACAGTGGTGTATTTTAGAATTGTTACAACAGTGGTGTATTTTAGAATTGTTACAACAGTGGTGTATTTTAGAATTGTTACAACAGTGGTGTATTTTAGAATTGTTACAACAGTGGTGTATTTTAGAATTGTTACAACAGTGGTGTATTTTAGAATTGCTACAACAGTGGTGTATTTTAGAATTGTTACAACAGTGGTGTATTTTAGAATTGTTACAACAGTGGTGTATTTTAGAATTGTTACAACAGTGGTGTATTTTAGAATTGTTACAACAGTGGTGTATTTTAGAATTGTTACAACAGTGGTGTATTTTAGAATTGTTACAACAGTGGTGTATTTTAGAATTGTTACAACAGTGGTGTATTTTAGAATTGTTACAACAGTGGTGTATTTTAGAATTGTTACAACAGTGGTGTATTTTAAAATTGTTCCAACAGTGGTGTATTTTAGAATTGTTACAACAGTGGTGTATTTTAGAATTGTTACAACAGTGGTGTATTTTAGAATTGTTACAACAGTGGTGTATTTTAGAATTGTTACAACAGTGGTGTATTTTAGAATTGTTACAACAGTGGTGTATTTTAGAATTGTTACAACAGTGGTGTATTTTAGAATTGTTACAACAGTGGTGTATTTTAGAATTGTTACAACAGTGGTGTATTTTTAAAAATCTAAATTTTTGATTTTTGTTTTTGTTTTTCGTTTTATTTTATTTTATTATTTTGCTGATAAAACTTGAGTAAATGACATTTTATGACTCGATACAACATTATGTGATAAAGTTTGTCAGTAATTTTCTCCACCGATAAAACTGATAGCCGCGATATAACTGAAATATTGTTGAAAGTGGCGTTAGACACCATAAACCAGACGAAACCATTTTATATAAATTTTTAACATTATCAACGACATCACTGTAATAAACTGTGTGCTTCAGCAACAGAAGATTTTAATTTTTAATTTATTTATGTTTATATTAAATCATATAAAGTTGAGTTCTGAGGTTTGGGGGTTAGGGTTATGGTGTTTAACGCCACTTTCAACAGTATTTCAGTTATATCTTTGACTTCTGTAATCATTAAACAAACGCTATGACTGATGTACAGCCACCGAAAACTAGAGATACGTGTTATAATATTTTAAATGTAATTGAATACTGTATGAAGCCACGATACCATATGGACGAATATATCTACAGATAGTCAAATGTTTAAATTAATTATTATTTACAGATTTGTCGCATTACACCTTACACAGCTTTGTTAAAAATGATTATTTCTGTCAAACGCAATTTTTATTACCAAATAATGTATGTCTTATTTTTTTATTTGTGTTTGTTTGCGTATAGTGGTGTCCAACACATATTGTGTTGCGCTTTTGATTTGTTTTCCTTCGTCTTGTGTACCCTATGCTGCCAGTTTCTCTGGATTGTCCTATCTTGATTGTTCATTCGGTATTCTCTAACGTTTATTTGTACAGTTCATGTTTATATTGGAGTTATGTTTGTTTTGTTTTCCTTCGTCTTGTGTACCATATGTTGTCAGTTTCTCTGGATTGTCCTATCTTGATTGCCCCTTTGGTATTCTCTAACGTTTATGAAACAAGTGATGATTTTAATCTAAACAGTTTGGTAGATGCTTACTTATCTTTTGATTTTCAGATGCAGTTGTTGTACAGTATTCCTGTAGTATTAATCCTAACCTGTCTTCCACTGAGTGCAACAGTTAAGGTTAGTATTGTGTCATCTTATTAAAAGTCGACATTTATTTTGTACTTCAATATACGACCTTTTCTTTATGAAGCTTATTTTCCACTTCCCATTTTTTGTTTAACATAGCAACATGTGTTATAAATACAATTATTAATTAACTTTGATTTATTAGCCTTTATATGATCAAATCTGTCAATACAATATAAAAACTTTCATTGGGCCAATACGGCAAAAACCAGTCCAATACGGATATTTTCCGTATTGGCCCAATTCCAGTCAGTCCAATAACAACTAGATCGGAATCCGCTAGACATTTCGACAATTGCAAGAAAAAATCCTGAGAGATATTGGACTGGTTAATTAATAAAGGTATCATTACGTGATGTTTTTCATATTGGTCTAGTTATAGGTCCTCGGTCTGCTGTATTAGCGTTCGGCTGCGCCTCAGGCCAATACAGCAGGCCTCAGACCTATAACTAGGCCAATATGAAAAACATCACGTAATAATACGATATAATGATGTCAACAAAAAATGTTTGGTTACATTTCAAGAAAAAAAAAAACCTGATTTTTCATGTCCAATAAGAAATGATTTTATTGTTGGTTCTTATCAAAAATATGTTTGTTTTGCCTCATAGGAAACTATAGCCCAAATAGAAGTTAAATTGTCTGCCCCTTACGTAATGATATGTTTCTTGTGTAATTAAAAAAAAATATATATAATACACATGTTTGTTTTATTGATGTTTTAGAATTGTCATGTTTGTGACGGCGACAATAGGAACATCGTGACAGATTATCGATGCGATTTTCATTTTGTCACCTTGATACTTATAATCTCTACACAAATATATAATCACATGTATCTCAAATATGTAGTAATTAAAAGTACATTTAGTATAGTAATGCGAGCAAACAATGAAAACCTATGTGAAGCTATGAGATTGCCACCTGGTTTCAGTTTTATGTTCAAGAAAAATATAATCTTGAGGGATTTCCTTTCATGACAAAATAAAAAGATAAGGAAATGGATCAATCTTTAGAAATCTAGGCAGATTCTATTTTAATAGCAAAATATAAAGACATAGTCAAGTTCGTGAAAAGTTGACATGCAAGAGCGTGCAAGTTTATGTTGGTACGTCTGTCATTTCTGTCAGAAAGGATGAACTATATTATATCTATTACAAGGATCAAAGCGTAACTATATGTTTTATCAAGATATAGGATAACAAAAAATCATATTGTATTGATCTTAATTATGTTGACCATTGGGTATTTGAACTTGTGATAACACCAGGGGGCTCGAAGGAAGATGTTTTAATTTTAATTTTATGGCAATGTATCATGGAAGACACTATTTTTGGAGCAAAATCGTAAATTGAGATTCCACCCTTTTCTCTGTACGAAAAACGGTCCAATCTTTTTCACAGTTTTCCGGTTGTTGACTGATTTTGTCTGTTTATGAGTTTTGACTTTCCCTTTGTAAGATTGTTCGGAGTTCGGTAATTTTGTTATTACCCTTATTAAGCATTTATTCATAGCTCTAACTGTGTATATAGTAGGTGATTTGATATTCAAATAAACAGAAGGTGTTATCACAACAAACCATAAACAATTACCACTGGCTGTCAATTAAAACTCAGACGCAAAAAAGTTTAAAGTCTAACGTGAGAGCGACCACGAGCGTGTGTAGTGCATTTAATCCAAATACCAGATACAGCTGTCAAATCTATCAAACATGACTCACGTGGTACCAAAGAATTTCATTCATAGCATAGCTGACAAACATAGGATCGGAACCAATAAGCGAACACGTGCATGTATAATGCATTTTAATTTAAGCACCAGATACAGCTGTCCAATCTATCAAATATACAGCACGTGGTACCAATGATACAATTTCATTCATAACGACAATGACAAACACAATCAATGTTAGACATGTGATATTCAAGGGTATCCAATCGACATATAAAAGGGGGTGGCATATCTGTTGATAAAGAATTCTATGAGAATACATATTTATTGAATAATAATATAATTAGAAACATGCAAATACATATATTTTGGCCCTTGGGATTCATCCCAGCTGTGAAAGGGAAAATTTTGTTCCGACCTCCTCCATAAATTTTTTTGAATATAAATTTTATGGCGGTGGTACTCCCGTCAAAACAACAATATGAGAGCACAGCGAAGGCTCCCTAGGGATGCAGCATAGCAGGGGCTGCGAGGAACACAGCAGGGGTTCCAGATGAGCACAGCTAGGCTCTTGGGAAAATGCAGCACAGCAGGGGCTGCAAAGGGTGTTGATTTGACGTGGAAAAGTATTACTACTGAATCCTTGGGGTTAATAATGAAATTGTAAACAAATATCTCTGAAAATTTCATGAGAGTCCATAAACTCAGATGAGAGTCAGCTGAGTGCCCCCAAGGAGGAAGTAGGAAATGGATAGCCTTCAACAGATCAGCGATAAGAAATTCGTAAATGAGAATCAGCAAAATATTTTCTTGAAAAAACGTATCTACACACTAATGAGAAAAATACAATGCAAACTGCAATAAGACATGCAAAAATATACAACGTGACTTTCAATGTCTATCTACACTTTGAATTAGTCAAACTCTGTTGAGCCTGTTTAATTGTGTTTTTGGAAGCTTTGATGTAAGTGCAATAACTTTGAGAAGACCATCTCCCAAGTGTTTTGATCATATTGTCTTCGATCAGAGCCTGGCCTGCGCTAGTAGCACCACCTGATCTAAAGGAATGGCCATTATATAAACTTGAGTCGTATCCGACAAGTTGCAACAAATGTTTAAGTTTACCAATAAAATAGTTTCTATCTAATGGCTGGCCAAATTCTGTTATAAACAAAGGATCGCAAGAAGAGGAATATATTCTACGTTCAATTCTAGATGCAATGTATTTTTGCAAAATCAGAAAAGGGCAAATAGAATGATTGATCTTATGCAATTGTATGCGGATACCCCGTCTGAATGGATCTGTTTTAGATTCTTTTAACTTCAAAACAGCATAATCATCATAAAATAATACATCTGATATACAAAGGTTAACAGTAACGTCAAAATCGCTAGCATTTCTTACAGTGAATTCACCACATCTTAAAAAACCAAAAAATGCTACAGTACATGTAGTCTCTATTAAACAATCTACAAAATTATTAAAGACACCTTTCCGTAATCTATAGCATATCTTTTCAAGAATATCAAATGTTATAGGTAATCTTATTCTAGGCATCGCTCCTTGCAATCGCTTAACAGATTTTAGTACAAGTGCAAGTTTTTTTAAGGTTACTTTGATCAGGTTTTTCGAAAGGACTTTGTACGTTGCTTTGTAAATATTTGTAGCGTATGCCACATAAATACAACTTTATAGTAGAATATTGCAGGTTTAAGTGTCTAAAACAATATGCAACAAAATAGATAAGAATTTCCTCTGACATTGGAGGTAAGTAACCGGCATGCAAATGTACATTATTCAACAACATGAATCGTTCAAAATGTTTATAACACGACGTTATAATATTCTCTAGTTTTGTTTGCTATAGCGTGTTTCCATAATTTTCCCACAGTTTGGTTCAGTTCCACATTACTTCGGAGACGCTCGGACAAAGATGAGGATGTTTCTCCGCTTGTGGGGCAAGTTGACGAAATTTGTCTATCTGTAAACGAGATAATAAATCAGCTAAATTGTTTTGAACACCAGGAACATGCTTTGCAGAAAACGTAAAATTATATTTACATGCACACCAAGTTAATTGTCTCATAAGTTTCATTATCACTAAACACTTAGATCGACCTTTTTTACCAATCCCCACGGTAGCCTCATTATCACACCAAAGCAAAATGTTTTTACATTTCCTGTCTTTGCCCCACAAGATAGCCGAAATAACTATCGGATATAATTCTAAAAATGCTATAGACAACGTTGTATCCCTAACTAAACCCCTTGAAGCTTCCAAAGTGAAGTAGAGATCTGTTTAATAGGTCTACTTCCTGTTTCTCCGAATTGAATAGAAAGGTGAGTTTTCATTGGTTGATTAGAACGTTTCAAAAGATTGTATCACGATCATAGACATCAAAACGACAAGAAAACATGTTCGACACAATAATTACATTCATGAGGTTTTAGCTAATGCTTTGATTTTCGATTTTGGTTTAAACAAATTTGTGTCTTCTCTTCCTCCTTTACACATGACCATATTTTAATACAGGTATATAAAAGAAATCTAACTTCGAGCCCCTATGGCGATAACTGTTACACATTTATTCATTCCTCTCAAGTTCGCGAAAACAAATGGACAACCAAATCAAATTGAAATCTTTATAGATCTATTCTTTGTTTTTATCTATTACTTGGAACGATGTTTCAAGTCGTTGATTTCCATATGGATATGTAAAAAAAATCATTTATTTGTTTTTTCTTCTGATGTTTGCTGACAGAGCTATGTCATGGATTCCAAATAAACACTGACATCTTTTTGCCAATAATTTTTGAATGTGCATTTTGTTTTAAATAATCCACAATACAGTATTCCGTTGAACGTCTTGTCACATTGTTATTTCTATTTTGATGTCTTAGCTATTATTTTTGCGACAAAAACGTAATCCGAAGAAAAAATTCCTTTCAATAATGTTTTTATGCTTTATTTAATATATGTGTCAGGTAAGAGAGGAACAGATTAAAGGTGAGAATGGGATGTTGTATGACGTCACTGTTGTAATGGATGACAACACAAATGTTGTAATTATAAAAAAGGATGGTGCTATTGTCGAAGAACAAATATCAAAGCGTGGCAAGGTATGATCTATAATATAAAAAATATTTCAGCAGTTGTATACCCAGGAAAAGCCATGACAAGACCATTCTTGATACCATTACATACGACAGCCATATTGGTATAGAATATGATATGCTTTCAAATAAACGTTAGAGAAAACTGAAGGGGAATCAAAAATGGACAACACATCACAGGAAATTAAAAAGATGAGCAACAAGATTCCCACCAATTAAAAAAGAAAAAAAAACACACATAAAACACAGAAAACTGAAAAGATGAGTAACACGGGTACTCTTCAAATGTACGCAACCGGCCCGTAGAACTAATACAATTGGTCAGTTCGATTACAGCCTGTGTTGCGGTGTACTTGATACAACATTTTTTTTTTATCACTGATCATCTACGCTGGTCTGGTTTCCTTCGACAATACAATCACAATAAGTTATTCCGAATGTTTACTATCCTATGTTTATATGTACCTTTGTACGAAACATTTTAATTTAATTAGTGTTTTCGTAAAAAGAATGAAGCAAAACCAAAAAAATGAATCATGGTAGATATCCTTTTAATGTTTTATTATTTGTATTGCAGAATTATGATGTCATAAAGACTAATGAAGCGTGCAACATTCAGTTCATTGAAGTAAGCTATAATTTTCTATTAAAAAAACACAAAACAGAAAACTGAAAAGATGAGCAACATTGACTCCACAAAAACAAACCAGGTGCTGGAGAAGGATATGCAATTTGATGTTTCCCACATGACAGACGCCGTCTTACTCATATAGTCAAGACCGATGGAAGTCTTTTTGCTACTAATTGTTGAAATAATCTACAAAAAAGCGAAAAGATACATTGTCATTTAAGAATTGGATTTTTCCAAACGATCAACCAGATTGTAATGACGACTGTAAAGTTTTTGTAGCGATGCCTTCATCCTATGAGCAACTTACCATTGCCAAAGTAGCTTTTTCGTCAGCATCTGAGCTCTTTCCAGAACATCACAGTATTGGACATAAGCCCTAGAATAACGGATGAGTTGTGAAATGTAATCCCCACCCGCTGGTACTGCTAGAATATTGCTACTGATAAATGGGAAGTTGACTATTAGAAAAGTGAAGTCATTACGTTTGTCATATAGTATTGTTTTTAACCTTCCTTCGTTTTCACTTTCAATGTCAGGTAAGAAGTAGACTGTTGAGTATCAATATATACTTTACTTGAAGCTCATTTGGAAATATGATATGCCGATATTCACCGCATTTAGAATTGTTCACCGACACAAAATCATCTATAAAGTGGAAGTTGGAATAACATTTTTGGGCTAGTTTTCTCTCTTTATTCTTGAGAACACATTGAAGGAAATTTGCCTTATAAGGGTGTAGAAACAAACCAGCGAGTAGTGGAGCACAATTTGTTCCCATTGGATCACCGATCATAACTTGTGTGTTAATTACTATAATTTCACAAAACCCGAGACGCAAATCACTCTGGCAATACATTTTATTTGTTATTATGCACTTTAGTTAACTAATAAAAACTTGTAAATACATCGTAAATAAAAAAAAATATTTTGCAGAAATCTCCCAAAGACTGTTATGAGGCAACAGTACCTGACAAGGTGCCAAAGGATATCATGGATGAATGTGGTGATGATATGGTGTTATATGTCAAATCAACGAATTGTGCAAAAGGTACATATAAAATACCTAAATAATTCAAACAGTGAAAAGTCAGGAACAATACTTGACAATCCGTTTAAAAACTAAGTATTCTTGTTTGCGAATTTGAAGGTCAAATGGTATCTGCAATAATATACAATATTACTGATCTCAGAATACTCCGTACTTAAATCAGATGAGATGCTTGATAAAAAAAAGAATGATCCAAGTGCAAAGCAACACCTAATATTACATCGATTATGATAGCTAAAATACTATCAATGTACAAAAGAACACCATATATTACACCGCATATCATAACAAAAACACTATCCATGTGCAACACAACATCAAATATTGTGCCGATCATCACAGCTAAAACACTTTTCATGTACAAAACAACGCCATACATTACACTAATCATCAAAGCTAAAACACTTTTCATGTACAAAACAACGCCATACATTACACTGATCATCACAGCTAAAGCACTTTTCATGTACAAAACAACGCCATACATTACACCGATCATCAAAGCTAAAACACTTTTCATGTACAAAACAGCGCCATACATTACACTGATCATCAAAGCTAAAACACTGTTCATGTACAAAACAACGCCATACATTACACTGATCATCAAAGCTAAAACACTTTTCATGTACAAAACAACGCCATACATTACACTGATCATCAAAGCTAAAACACTTTTCATGTACAAAACAACGCCATACATTACACTGATCATCAAAGCTAAAACACTTTTCATGTACAAAACAACGCCATACATTACACTGATCATCAAAGCTAAAACACTTTTCATGTACAAAACAACACCATACATTACACTGATCATCAAAGCTAAAACACTTTTCATGTACAAAACAACGTCATACATTACACTGATCATCAAAGCTAAAACACTTTTCATGTACAAAACAACGCCATACATTACACTGATCATCAAAGCTAAAACACTTTTCATGTACAAAACAACGCCATACATTACACTGATCGTCAAAGCTAAAAAACTGTTCATGTACAAAACAACGTCATACATTACACTGATCATCAAAGCTAAAACACTTTTCATGTACAAAACAACACCATACATTACACTGATCATCAAAGCTAAAACACTTTTCATGTACAAAACAACGCCATACATTACACTGATCATCAAAGCTAAAACACTTTTCATGTACAAAACAACGCCATACATTACACTGATCATCAAAGCTAAAACACTTTTCATGTACAAAACAACACCATACATTACACTGATCATCAAAGCTAAAACACTTTTCATGTACAAAACAACGCCATACATTACACTGATCATCAAAGCTAAAACACTTTTCATGTACAAAACAACGCCATACATTACACTGATCATCAAAGCTAAAACACTTTTCATGTACAAAACAACGCCATACATTACACTGATCATCAAAGCTAAAACACTTTTCATGTACAAAACAACACCATACATTACACTGATCATCAAAGCTAAAACACTTTTCATGTACAAAACAACGCCATACATTACACTGATCATCAAAGCTAAAACACTTTTCATGTACAAAACAACACCATACATTACACTGATCATCAAAGCTAAAACACTTGTCATGTACAAAACAACGCCATACATTACACCGATCATCAAAGCTAAAACACTTCATGTACAAAACAACGCCATACATTACACTGATCATCAAAGCTAAAACACTTTTCATGTACAAAACAACGCCATACATTGTTTTTCCTGCATACAAAATGCTCCTTTGTGTTGTATATCGCCAACCTAATGCGAAATATCCATTCTGGGATAAGTTTCAACAGTCCGTGGAAAATGCCACGAATTACTCGTCAAACGTTGTGATAACGGGAGATTTAAATGTACATTTTCTTAGTGAACATTCTCACAAATTATTTGATATTATGAGGTTGAATAATCTGAAAAACATGATTACTGAACCTAAGAGAACATATAACACGCGCCAATCTTTGCTTGACCCTGTTTTAGTATCTGATAATTGTAATGTCCTTGAGTCGTATGTAATTCAAGTAGATAGAAAATATAGTGACCATGAAGCAACAATTGTCTACCTAAAAGTCCCTCTTATATCAATCAACACTTATAAACGATTAGTTTGGGATTATCGAAATGCTGATTTTGAGACCTGTAACGATTGTATATACTCCTTAAATTGGAACTCAATTATATCTCCAGAAAATAGTATGGATGAAAACTGTCAAACATTAATACAAATAAATTTATTGAAATAATTAAAAATGGTGTGCCCCAAAAAGAAGTTACAATAAGACTAAATGATAAAGTTTGGTTCAATTCCGAATTAAGAAGGGAAATAAGAAAACGAGACAGACTTCGAAAACTGGCTCGTAGATCTAATTGTGATTCCAATATCAATAAATACAAGAAGCAAAGAAATCATGTAAATAATTTTATTTTAATGTTAATACTTTACTGGATGATTTTTCAAGTTCAAATTCAAAATCCTACTGGTCATTGATTAAAACATAAAAAAATGATTAAATCGTCTGGTGATATGTCACCAATTAGTCAATTAAAAAAAGAAAATAATGACCTCATCTCAGATGATTATGAAAAAGCATGTCTTCTAAATAATTATTTCTGTTCTATATCTACATTAAATGACAGTAATACATCAAAACCCGACTTTCCTCTCAGAGCAAATGCAACACTAGATTTCTTTCAAATTACTCCGAGTAAAGTTCTTGATATTTTACAAATTTTAAAACGTGGAAAAGCGTCAGGTCTGGATTCCATTAGTCATCAAATGCTTAAGAAAACGTGTAATACTGTTTGTGTTCCCCTCTCTCTCCTGTTTAATTTATCGCTTTCTAAATCGGAATTTCCAACGCAATGGAAAACCGCATCTGTTATGCCACTCTTCAAAAAGGGAGACAAATCATTAATATCTAACTATAGACCAATATCATTACTATCAGCAGCTGGCAAAGTATTCGAAAGAATTGTTTTTAAAGAAGTATTTAATCATTTAATATCAAATAACTTATTGTATAAATTTCAATCAGGTTTCATCCCAGGTCACTCTACCGTTCATCAGCTAATAGAAATATATTACAGAATATGTATGTCTCTGGATGATCATTGTATTACTACCCTTATTTTATGTGATATTTCTAAAGCATTTGATCGGGTCTGGCATACAGGGCTTTTACTGAAACTTAAAGCTTACGGGGTAGATGGTAAATTATTTAAATGGTTTGAAAGCTATATTTCCAGTAGGAAACAATGTGTATTTATAAACAATTCCAAATCCCCCTTAGTAAATCCAAATGCAGGAGTCCCACAGGGTTCAGTGCTTGTCCCGCTACTTTTCTTATTATATGTTAATGATATTGCAGATAACCTTTTAAGTCTTACTAGACTGTTTGCAGATGATACTTCTCTTTCATATTCTTGTCAAAGTCCATATACTATAGAAGATGTAATACATAGTGATTTGGAATCTATATCTATATGGTCTAAGCAATGGTTAGTAAATTTTAATCCTCAAAAAACTAAAGCAATGGTATTTTCCAACATTAATCTTCCCAACGATGTAGAAATAACATTCCAAGACAAATTAGTAGAATTTGTTACCTGTCACAAACATTTGGGTATTACTTTTGACAGCAATGGAAAATTTCATACCCATATAGTTAATATTATTAAATCAGCAAGTCAGAGGTTGTGTGCCCTAAAAAAACTTAAATATGTATTAAATAGACACTATCTTTCTCGTATTTATTTGATCTTTATAAGGCCTATGTTGGAATACGTATGTGAACTTCGGGATGGTTGTAGTCAATAAGACTCTGATAATTTAGAAAAGCTTCAAATAGAGGCAGGAAGAATAGTAAGGGTCCGTCCAATCAACTTGAAGGGGGGGGGGGGGGGGGGGGGGGTTATGGTTTTTTGTTTCGTTCAGAATTTTTTTTCCCGACATCACAAGAGTTAGAATATTTATTTTTTTTGTCGGGCAAAGCGCGATTTTTTTTTCCATAATTCCACATTAGGTTATATGACAAAAACTCTGAATCAGATTATTTTTTTTTTCCTTCATCAAAATCAGAATATTTTTTTCAGCAACATTGGGAATCAGAATATTTTTTTAGAAAAAAACCATAACCCCCCACCCCCCTTCAAGTTAAATGGTCGTTCCCTAACCGGACTGCCTCTATTTGCAAGTCGTCAATCTATCTATTCTGAAACGGGTTAGGAATTACTATCTGATAGGCGAAGGGTAAGAAGGCTCAGCTTATTTTATTCTATTCACAACATCTTTGTGATTTGATGCCCCTTCCGGTTGGTAGTGTTTCCCAGTATAATTTACGAAATAGTAATAATTATGTTTTACCTAAAAAGTCCTTTTTCCCTTCTACTACCCGGGACTGGAACAATCTAAGTCCGGAAATTAGAAATTCTGGTAATATTAACATATTTAAAAGAAAAATTAAAATATTGCTTGAAAAAGTGCCTTTTTATTTCGGTTGGGGTGATAGAAAACTAAATATTATTCATAGCAGACTTAGAAATATGTGCAGTTCGCTAAATGCAGATTTGCACCTTGTCAATTTAAAGCCTAGTCCTGCATGCATCTGTGGTCATGATTTTGAAGACTGTATACACTTTTCCCTTGAATGTTCCTTTTACAATGAAAATAGGGCAATCTTGTTAAATAAATAAAGAATTACATAGTTACAATTGAATTGATATTAGCTGGTGATGAAAATTTGACTCCTAACCAAAACATTGAAATCTTCTCTGCTGTTTATTCTTTTATTAGAAGCACCCAGCGCTTTAACTAATATACTAGCTTACTCACTCCAGTCCATGCAGTTTTTTGTTGTTTTTGTTTGTTTGAAACCTTTCTTCTTCTTCCTATCCTTCTTTCTATCCTTATGTTTTGAACATTTTATTTCACCTTATTTTTCTTTATATTTATTTTATTATTAACGTCTAAATATATCATGTTGTAAAATTTATTTCTATAATTATCGCCATTATGTACAATTATTTTTTGCTTATATCTTTGTAAAAGGGAAAGAACTTCACTAATGTTGTCATAACTTGTGTCCAATCCCATTTGCAACTTGTATGCAAATAAAATATGTTTAAACTAAACTACATTACACCGATCATCATAGCTAAAACACTTTTCATGTACAAAACAACGCCATACATTACACCGATCATCATAGCTAAAACACTTATCATGTACAAAACAACGCCATACATTACACTGATCATCAAAGCTAAAACACTGTTCATGTACAAAACAACGCCATACATTACACTAATCATCAAAGCTAAAACACTTTTCATGTACAAAACAACGCCATACATTACACTGATCATCAAAGCTAAAACACTTTTCATGTACAAAACAACGCCATACATTACACTGATCATCAAAGCTAAAACACTTTTCATGTACAAAACAACGCCATACATTACACTAATCATCAAAGCTAAAACACTTTTCATGTACAAAACAACGCCATACATTACACTGATCATCAAAGCTAAAACACTTTTCATGTACAAAACAACGCCATACATTACACTGATCATCAAAGCTAAAACACTTTTCATGTACAAAACAACGCCATACATTACACTGATCATCAAAGCTAAAACACTTTTCATGTACAAAACAACACCATACATTACACTAATCATCAAAGCTAAAACACTTTTCATGTACAAAACAACACCATACATTACACTAATCATCAAAGCTAAAACACTTTTCATGTACAAAACAACGCCATACATTACACTAATCATCAAAGCTAAAACACTTTTCATGTACAAAACAACGCCATACATTACACTGATCATCAAAGCTAAAACACTTTTCATGTACAAAACAACACCATACATTACACTAATCATCAAAGCTAAAACACTTTTCATGTACAAAACAGCGCCATACATTACACTAATCATCAAAGCTAAAACACTTTTCATGTACAAAACAACGCCATACATTACACTGATCATCAAAGCTAAAACACTTTTCATGTACAAAACAACGCCATACATTACACTGATCATCAAAGCTAAAACACTTTTCATGTACAAAACAACGCCATACATTACACTAATCATCAAAGCTAAAACACTTTTCATGTACAAAACAACGCCATACATTACACTGATCATCAAAGCTAAAACACTTTTCATGTACAAAACAACACCATACATTACACTAATCATCAAAGCTAAAACACTTTTCATGTACAAAACAACGCCATACATTACACTAATCATCAAAGCTAAAACACTTTTCATGTACAAAACAACGCCATACATTACACTGATCATCAAAGCTAAGACACTTTTCATGTACAAAACAACGCCATACATTACATTGATCATCAAAGCTAAAACACTTTTCATGTACAAAACAACGCCATACATTACACTAATCATCAAAGCTAAAACACTTTTCATGTACAAAACAACGCCATACATTACACTGATCATCAAAGCTAAAACACTTTTCATGTACAAAACAACGCCATACATTACGAGGGTCATATTTCAAACCTAATAAAAACAATATACATGTACAAAGCAACACCATACAATACAACATTCATCATAACTAAAACACTATCTATCTACAAAGCAACACCATAAATTACAGTTGCTGGTATTTGTATATAGAATCTGCATTTTATTCAAACTACAAACATTTAGTATTAAGCCAATTGTTACAAAAATGCACTGATAAAGTGATATGATATCTACGAATCCATTTGTCGTAAACACTTCCCAGTCCTTTCACCATTCATGACTTATCACCGGCTTTGTAACTAGATTAACACAACGGGTGACACTAGTGGAGCAGGAACTGCTTACCCTTCCGGTGCACCTGAGTTCATCTCCGGTTTTTAGTGGGGTTCGTGTTGCTTGATCTTTGGTTTTATGTGTATGTTTTGTAGATCGTTGTTCGTTCTTTTGTACTTTATCTTTTGACCATTGTATTGTCTGTTCTTCGTCGATATACGGATTCTGATTACCCCTTTGGTATCTTCAAACTCTTCTATGCAAAATTTATATATAAGATCAATACACAAATTACGTGCTTTTATCGCTATGCTTATTCTACAAATTTGTTTTACTACATAAACGTTAGAGAATACCGAAGGGGCAATCAAAAATGAAAAATCTAGAGAAACTTGCAACGTAGGGTACACAAGACGAAGAACAACAAAACAAAAGCACAACACACTATGTGTTGGACAGCACTATGCGCAAGCAATCTCAATTAACGTAAGTAAAAAATGAGCCCTCCTACAAACAACTGAAGGCAAAGACGAATCGAACAACTATGAGGAAATCGCAAAGAACACCAGAACACAAAATGCACACAATAGAACAACACAAAAAACTCCACAAAAAACTAAAAAGATGAGCAACACTGACCCCTCTAAGAAAAACGAGGGTGAACTGAGATGTTCGCGAAGAATAAGCAGTTCCTGTTTCTTATAAGACACCTGTCATGTTACTCATGTATACAGTCAATACGTGGACACCACTATGCACATCTTAACATGCGGGTGTCAGTTTGTTATTTAAAGTGGTTTTCTTTTCGTTTTTCAGATGATGATATCCAGAAGAAATCATGTTTCTATCGTTACTATTATTACCATAAATACGTGTGTACTCATTATTACTGGGGACGTAGATATTGTCACTTGAAACGTTATTCTGTAAGAAGATGCTACTACCAAGGTTAACACTATGGAGTACTTTCAAGATTTTTCAAAGCTTGAACTTTCTCAATGACTATATATATTTATTTATTTATTTATCTATTTATTTGTGGTGAATGTTTTATTTTTCTCTATGAAATGTCACTGCATTTGAAATAGAAATAAACTTCAATATGGCACTACTTAGCAAAATAATTTAATCAAATCATTATTCACAAAATAATAAAATATACTAAAATATATTACAAATTCGATTTATTTATGTTATTGTAAACATGACCTCGTCGACGACAATTACATCTGAGGGGCTGTCGTGGCCGTGATCGTATAGTAATTTAATTTACAACTACCTCTGCAATCCATGCCTATCACCACTATCGTTGTGAGTTCGAAACCCGTTCAGGCGAGGTGTACTCGATACAACAATATGTGTTACAGTTTGTCAGTGACTTGCGGCATGTAGGGGGCTTTCTCAAGGTACTCCGGTTTTCTCCACCAATAAAACTAACCGTCACGATATAGCTGAAATATTGTTGAAAGTGGCGTTAAACAACACAGCACACACAATTACATTTGTTTTTATCTCTGATTTCCATAGTTTTTTTTACTGATTACAAGATCACAGCAATAATGTCAAATAAAAAACCTTGAACATTAATTATTGGACAGCACGAGAAATATTTAATTGGAGAACAGCTGATTTGAAAAATGTGAATGAACGACACAATATAAGGTTAAAACACTAGTATTGTATGTCACATTGTACATGTGTCAATCATTTACTGGGAAATACAGAAGTAGCATTGCACGTCACATTGTATCTGTGTCAATCATTTACTAGCCAACACAGGAATAGTATTATACGTCACATTGTATCTGTGGCAATCATTTACTAGTTAACACAGAAGTAGTATTGTACGTCACATTGTATCTGTATCAATCATTTACTGGGCAATACAGAAGTAGTATTGTACATCACATTGTATGTGTCAATCATTTACTGGGAAATACAGAATTAGCATTGTACATCACATTGTATGTGTCAATCATTTACTGGGAAATACAGAAGTAGTATTGTACATCACATTGTATGTGTCAATCATTTACTGGGAAATACAGAAGTAGTATTGTATGTGTCAATCATTTACTGGGAAATACAGAAGTAGTATTGTACGTCACATTGTAACTGTGTCAATCATTTACTAGTTAACACAGGAGTAGTATTGTACGTCACATTGTATCTGTGTCAATCATTTACTAGTTAACATAGGAGTAGTCTTGTACGTTACAATGTATGTGCCAATCATTTACTAGTTAACGCATGAGTAGTGTTGTACGTCATGTTGTATCTGTGTCAATCATTTACTCATTTACTGGGCAATACAGAAATAGTATTGTACGTCACATTATGTGTCAATCATTTACTAACTAATACAGGAATAGTATGGTACTTCACATTGTATCTGCATCAATCATTTACTGGGCAATACAGAAGTAGTATTGTACATTACATTGTATGTGTCAATCATTTACTGGGAAATACAGAAGTAGCATTGTACATCACATTGTATGTGTCAATCATTTACTGGGAAATACAGAAGTAGTATTGTACATCACATTGTATGTGTCAATCATTTACTGGGAAATACAGAAATAGCATTGTACATCACATTGTATGTGTCAATCATTTACTGGGAAATACAGAAGTAGTATTGTACATCACATTGTATGTGTCAATCATTTACTGGGAAATACAGAAGTAGTATTGTATGTGTCAATTATTTACTGGGAAATACAGAGAAGTAGTATTGTACGTCACATTGTATCTGTGTCAATCATTTACTAGTTAACACAGGAGTAGTATTGTACGTCACATTGTATCTGTGTCAATCATTTACTAGTTAACATAGGAGTAGTCTTGTACGTTACAATGTATGCGCCAATCATTTACTAGTTAACGCATGTGTAGTGTTGTACGTCATGTTGTATCTGTGTCAATCATTTACTGGGCAATACAGAAATAGTATTGTACGTCACATTATGTGTCAATCATTTACTAACTAATACAGGAATAGTATGGTACTTCACATTGTATCTGTATCAATCATTTACTGGGCAATACAGAAGTAGTATTGTACATTACATTGTATGTGTCAATCATTTACTGGGAAATACAGAAGTAGAATTGTACATCACATTGTATGTGTCAATCATTTACTGGGAAATACAGAAGTAGTATTGTACATCACATTGTATGTGTCAATCATTTACTGGGAAATACAGAAATAGCATTGTACATCACATTGTATCTGTGACAATTATTTACTAGTTAACACATGAGTAGAATTGTACGTCACATTGTATCTGTGTCAATCATTTACTAGTTAGCACAGGAGTAGTATTGTACGTCACATTGTATCTGTGTCAATCATTTACTAGTTAACACAGGAGTAGTATTGTACGTCACATTGTATCTGTGTCAATCATTTACTAGTTAACACAGGAGTAGTATTGTACGTCACATTGTATCTGTGTCAATCATTTACTAGTTAACACAGGAGTAGTATTGTACGTCACATTGTATCTGTGTCAATCATTTACTAGTTAACACAGGAGTAGTATTGTACGTCACATTGTATGTGTCAATCATTTACTAGTTAACACAGGAGTAGTATTGTACGTCGCATTGTATGTGTCAATCATTTACTAGTTAACATAGGAGTAGTCTTGCACGTTACAATGTATGTGCCAATCATTTACTAGTTAACGCATGAGTAGTGCTGTACGTCACGTTGTATCTGTGTCAATCATTTACTGGGCAATACAGAAGTAGTATTGTACATCACATTGTATCTGTGTCAATCATTTACTAGTTAACACAGGAGTAGTATTGTACGTCACATTGTATCTGTGTCAATCATTTACTAGTTAACACAGGAGTAGTATTGTACGTCACATTGTATCTGTGTCAATAATTTACTAGTTAACACAGGAGTAGTATTGTACGTCACATTGTATCTGTGTCAATCATTTACTAGTTAACATAGGAGTAGTATTGTACGTCACATTGTATGTGTCAATCATTTACTAGTTAACACAGGAGTAGTATTGTACGTCGCATTGTATGTGTCAATCATTTACTAGTTAACATAGAGTAGTCTTGCACGTTACAATGTATGTGCCAATCATTAACTAGTTAACGCATGAGTAGTGCTGTACGTCACGTTGTATCTGTGTCAATTATTTACTGGGCAATACAGAAATAGTATTACATTATGTGTCAATCATTTACTAACTAATACAGGAATAGTATGGCACGTCACATTGTATCCGTGTCAATCGTTTACTGGGCAATACAGAGGTAGTATTGTACGTTACATTGTATCTGTGTCAATCATTTACTGGACAATATAGTGGTAGTATTGTATGTCACATTGTGTCTGTGTCAATCACTTACTTGTTAACACAGACGTAGTACGGCACATCACACCGTATCTGTGTTAATTATTTACTGGACAATGCAGATGTAGTATTGTACGTCACATTGTATTTGTGTCAATCATTTACGGGGCACTACAGAGGTAGTATTGTATATTGTATCTGTGTCAATCATTTACTGAACAATACAGAAGTAGCATTGTACGTCACATTGTATCTGTGTTGATGATTTACTGGGCAATACAGGAGTAGTATTGTACGTCACATTGTATGTGTCAATCATTTACTAGTTAACACAGGAGTAGTACGGTACGTCACACTTTATCTGTATTAATCATTTACTGTGCAATACAGAAGAAGTAGTGAACGACACATTACATGTGTCAATCATTTACTAGTTAACCCACGAGTAGTACTGTACGTCACGTTGTATCTGTGTCAATCATTTACTAGGCAATACAGAAATAGTATTGTACGTCACATTATGTGTCAATCTTTACTAATTAACACAGGAATAGCATGGTACGTCACATTGCATCTGTGTCAATCATTTACTGAGCACTACAGAAGTAGTATTGTACGTCACACTATATCTGTGTCAATCATTTACTAGTTAACACATGAATAGTATGGTACGCCACATTGTATCTGTGTCAATCATTTACAGGGCAATACAGAAGAAGTAGTGAACGTCACATTACATGCGTCAATCATTTACTAGTTAACACAGGAGTAGCATTGTACGTCACGATGTATGTGCCAACCATTTACTAGTCAACGCACGAGTAAAATTGTACGTCACATTGTATCTGTATCAATCATTTACTAGTTAACACAGGAATAGCATGGTACGTCACATTGTATTTGTGTCAATTATTTACTGTGCAATACAGAAGTAGTATTGTACGTGACACTATATCTGTGTCAATCATTTACTAGCTAACACAGGAATAATATGGTACGTCACATTGTATCTGTGTCAATCATTTACTAGTTAACACAGAAGTAGTATTGTACGTCACATTGTATATGTGTCAATCATTTACTAGTTAACACAAGAATAGTATGGTACGTGACAGTGTATCTGTGTCAATCATTTACTGGGCAATACAGAAGTAGTATTGTACGTCACATTGTCTGTGTCAATCATTTACTGGGCAATACAGAAGTAGTATTGTACGTCACATTGTATCTGTATCAATCATTTACTGGACAATACAGAAGTAGTATTGACTATTGTACGTCACATTGTATCTGTGTCAATCATTTACTGGACAATACAGAAGTAGTATTGTACGTCACATTGTATTTGTGTCAATCATTTATTGGGTAACACAGGACTAATATTGTATATCACATTGTATCTGGGTCAATCATTAACTAAGTTAACACAAGAATAGTATGGTACGTCACATTGTATCTGTGTCAATCATTTACTGGGCAATACAGGAATAGTATGGCACGTCACATTGTATCTGTGTCAATCATTTACTGGGCAATACAGAGGTAGTATTGTACGTGACATTGTATCTGTGTCAATCATTTACTGGACAATATAGTGGTAGTATGGTATGTCACATTGTGTCTGTGTCAATCACTTACTAGTTAACACAGACGTAGTACGGCACATCACACCGTATCTGTGTTAATTATTTACTGGACAATGCAGAGGTAGTATTGTACGTCACATTGTATTTGTGTCAATCATTTACGGGCACTACAGAGGTAGTATTGTACGTCACATTGTATCTGTGTCAATCATTTATTTGGCAATACAGAAGTGGTATTGTACGTCACGATGCATGTGTCAATCATTTACTAGTTAACGCATGAGTAGTGTTGTAGGTCATATTGTATCTGTGTCAATCATTTACTCATTTACTGGGCAATACAGAAATAGTATTGCACGTCACATTATGTGTCAATCATTTACTAACTAATACAGGAATAGTATGGTACTTCACATTGTATCTGCATCAATCATTTACTGGGCAATACAGAAGTAGTATTGTACATTACATTGTATGTGTCAATCATTTACTGGGAAATACAGAAGTAGCATTGTACATCACATTGTATGTGTCAATCATTTACTGGGAAATACAGAAGTAGTATTGTACATCACATTGTATGTGTCAATCATTTACTGGGAAATACAGAAGTAGTATTGTACGTCACATTGTATCTGTGTCAATCATTTACTAGTTAACACGGGAGTAGTATTGTACGTCACATTGTATCTGTGTCAATCATTTACTAGTTAACATAGGAGTAGTCTTGTACGTTACAATGTATGCGCCAATCATTTACTAGTTAACACAGGAGTAGTATTGTACGTCACATTGTATCTGTGTCAATCATTTACTGGTTAACATAGGAGTAGTCTTGTACGTTACAATGTATGCGCCAATCATTTACTAGTTAACGCATGAGTAGTGTTGTACGTCATGTTGTATCTGTGTCAATCATTTACTGGGCAATACAGAAATAGTATTGTACGTCACAGTATGTGTCAATCATTTACTAACTAATACAGGAATAGTATGGTACTTCACATTGTATCTGTATCAATCATTTACTGTGCAATACAGAAGTAGTATTGTACATTACATTGTATGTGTCAATCATTTACTGGGAAATACAGAAGTAGCATTGTACATCACATTGTATGTGTCAATCATTTACTGGGAAATACAGAAGTAGTATTGTACATCACATTGTATGTGTCAATCATTTACTAGTTAACACAGGAGTAGAATTGTACGTCACATTGTATCTGTGTCAATCATTTACTAGTTAACACAGGAGTAGTATTGTACGTCACATTGTATCTGTGTCAATCATTTACTAGTTAACACAGGAGTAGTATTGTACGTCACATTGTATCTGTGTCAATCATTTACTAGTTAACACAGGAGTAGTATTGTACGTCACATTGTATCTGTGTCAATCATTTACTAGTTAACACAGGAGTAGTATTGTACGTCACATTGTATCTGTGTCAATCATTTACTAGTTAACATAGGGGTAGTATTGTACGTCACATTGTATGTGTCAATCATTTACTAGTTAACACATGAGTAGTATTGTACGTCGCATTGTATGTGTCAATCATTTACTAGTTAACATAGGAGTAGTCTTGCACGTTACAATGTATGTGCCAATCATTTACTAGTTAACGCATGAGTAGTGCTGTACGTCACGTTGTATCTGTGTCAATCATTTACTGGGCAATACAGAAGTAGTATTGTACGTCACATTGTATCTGTGTCAATCATTTACTAGTTAACACAGGAGTAGTATTGTACGTCACATTGTATCTGTGTCAATCATTTACTAGTTAACACAGGAGTAGTATTGTACGTCACATTGTATCTGTGTCAATAATTTACTAGTTAACACAGGAGTAGTATTGTACGTCACATTGTATCTGTGTCAATCATTTACTAGTTAATATAGGAGTAGTATTGTACGTCACATTGTATGTGTCAATCATTTACTAGTTAACACAGGAGTAGTATTGTACGTCGCATTGTATGTGTCAATCATTTACTAGTTAACATAGGAGTAGTCTTGCACGTTACAATGTATGTGCCAATCATTTACTAGTTAACGCATGCGTAGTGCTGTACGTCACGTTGTATCTGTGTCAATCATTTACTGGGCAATACAGAAATAGTATTACATTATGTGTCAATCATTTACTAACTAATACAGGAATAGTATGGCACGTCACATTGTATCCGTGTCAATCATTTACTGGGCAATACAGAGGTAGTATTGTACGTTACATTGTATCTGTGTCAATCATTTACTGGACAATATAG
Source organism: Bathymodiolus brooksi (assembly GCA_963680875.1). Taxonomy (NCBI): domain Eukaryota; kingdom Metazoa; phylum Mollusca; class Bivalvia; order Mytilida; family Modiolidae; genus Bathymodiolus; species Bathymodiolus brooksi. The sequence goes on from OY804575.1 coordinate 125,897,993, forward strand.
GGGTAGTATTGTACGTCACATTGTGTCTGTGTCAATCACTTACTAGTTAACACAGACGTAGTACGGCACATCACACCGTATCTGTGTTAATTATGTACTGGACAATGCAGATGTAGTATTGTACGTCACATTGTATTTGTGTCAATCATTTACGGGGCACTACAGAGGTAGTATTGTATATTGTATCTGTGTCAATCATTTACTGAACAATACAGAAGTAGCATTGTACGTCACATTGTATCTGTGTTAATGATTTACTGGGCAATACAGGAGTAGTATTGTACGTCACATTGTATGTGTCAATCATTTACTAGTTAACACAGGAGTAGTACGGTACGTCACACTTTATCTGTACTAATCATTTACTGTGCAATACAGAAGAAGTAGTGAACGACACATTACATGTGTCAATCATTTACTAGTTAACCCACGAGTAGTACTGTACGTCACGTTGTATCTGTGTCAATCATTTACTAGGCAATACAGAAATAGTATTGTACGTCACATTATGTGTCAATCTTTACTAATTAACACAGGAATAGCATGGTACGTCACATAGCATCTGTGTCAATTATTTACTGAGCAATACAGAAGTAGTATTGTACGTCACACTATATCTGTGTCAATCATTTACTAGTTAACACAGGAATAGTATGGTACGCCACATTGTATCTGTGTCAATCATTTACTGGGCAATACAGAAGAAGTAGTGAACGTCACATTACATGCGTCAATTATTTACTAGTTAACACAGGAGTAGCATTGTACGTCACGATGTATGTGCCAACCATTTACTAGTCAACGCACGAGTAAAATTGTACGTCACATTGTATCTGTATCAATCATTTACTAGTTAACACAGGAATAGCATGGTACGTCACATTGTATTTGTGTCAATTATTTACTGTGCAATACAGAAGTAGTATTGTACGTGACACTATATCTGTGTCAATCATTTACTAGCTAACACAGGAATAATATGATACGTCACATTGTATCTGTGTCAATCATTTACTAGTTAACACAGAAGTAGTATTGTACGTCACATTGTATATGTGTCAATCATTTACTAGTTAACACAAGAATAGTATGGTACGTGACAGTGTATCTGTGTCAATCATTTACTGGGCAATACAGAAGTAGTATTGTACGTCACATTGTCTGTGTCAATCATTTACTGGGCAATACAGAAGTAGTATTGTACGTCACATTGTATCTGTATCAATCATTTACTGGACAATACAGAAGTAGTATTGACTATTGTACGTCACATTGTATCTGTGTCAATCATTTACTGGACAATACAGAAGTAGTATTGTACGTCACATTGTATTTGTGTCAATCATTTATTGGGTAACACAGGACTAATATTGTATATCACATTGTATCTGGGTCAATCATTAACTAAGTTAACACAAGAATAGTATGGTACGTCACATTGTATCTGTGTCAATCATTTACTGGGCAATACAGGAATAGTATGGCACGTCACATTGTATCTGTGTCAATCATTTACTGGGCAATACAGAGGTAGTATTGTACGTTACATTGTATCTGTGTTAATCATTTACTGGACAATATAGTGGTAGTATGGTATGTCACATTGTGTCTGTGTCAATCACTTACTAGTTAACACAGACGTAGTACGGCACATCACACCGTATCTGTGTTAGTTATTTACTGGACAATGCAGAGGTAGTATTGTACGTCACATTGTATTTGTGTCAATCATTTACGGGCACTACAGAGGTAGTATTGTACGTCACATTGTATGTGTGTCAATCATTTACTAGTTAACACAGGAGTAGTATTGTACATCACATTGTATCTGTGTCAATCATTTACTAGTTAACACAGGAGTAGTATTGTACGTCACATTGTATCTGTGTCAATAATTTACTAGTTAACACAGGAGTAGTATTGTACGTCACATTGTATCTGTGTCAATCATTTACTAGTTAACATAGGAGTAGTATTGTACGTCACATTGTATGTGTCAATCATTTACTAGTTAACACAGGAGTAGTATTGTACGTCGCATTGTATGTGTCAATCATTTACTAGTTAACATAGGAGTAGTCTTGCACGTTACAATGTATGTGCCAATCATTTACTAGTTAACGCATGCGTAGTGCTGTAAGTCACGTTGTGTCTGTGTCAATCATTTACTGGGCAATACAGATATAGTATTACATTATGTGTCAATCATTTACTAACTAATACAGGAATAGTATGGCACGTCACATTGTATCCGTGTCAATCATTTACTGGGCAATACAGAGGTAGTATTGTACGTTACATTGTATCTGTGTCAATCATTTACTGGACACTATAGGGGTAGTATTGTATGTCACATTGTGTCTGTGTCAATCACTTACTAGTTAACACAGACGTAGTACGGCACATCACACCGTATCTGTGTTAATTGTGTACTGGACAATGCAGATGTAGTATTGTACGTCACATTGTATTTGTGTCAATCATTTACGGGGCACTACAGAGGTAGTATTGTATATTGTATCTGTGTCAATCATTTACTGAACAATACAGAAGTAGCATTGTACGTCACATTGTATCTGTGTTAATGATTTACTGGGCAATACAGGAGTAGTATTGTACGTCACATTGTATGTGTCAATCATTTACTAGTTAACACAGGAGTAGTACGGTACGTCACACTTTATCTGTATTAATCATTTACTGTGCAATACAGAAGAAGTAGTGAACGACACATTACATGTGTCAATCATTTACTAGTTAACCCACGAGTAGTACTGTACGTCACGTTGTATCTGTCTCAATCATTTACTAGGCAATACAGAAATAGTATTGTACGTCACATTATGTATCAATCTTTACTAATTAACACAGGAATAGCATGGTACGTCACATTGCATCTGTGTCAATTATTTACTGAGCAATACAGAAGTAGTATTGTACGTCACACTATATCTGTGTCAATCATTTACTAGTTAACACATGAATAGTATGGTACGCCACATTGTATCTGTGTCAATCATTTACTGGGCAATACAGAAGAAGTAGTGAACGTCACATTACATGCGTCAATCATTTACTAGTTAACACAGGAGTAGCATTGTACGTCACGATGTATGTGCCAACCATTTACTAGTCAACGCACGAGTAAAATTGTACGTCACATTGTATCTGTATCAATCATTTACTAGTTAACACAGGAATAGCATGGTACGTCACATTGTATTTGTGTCAATTATTTACTGTGCAATACAGAAGTAGTATTGTACGTGACACTATATCTGTGTCAATCATTTACTAGCTAACACAGGAATAATATGGTACGTCACATTGTATCTGTGTCAATCATTTACTAGTTAACACAGAAGTAGTATTGTACGTCACATTGTATATGTGTCAATCATTTACTAGTTAACACAAGAATAGTATGGTACGTGACAGTGTATCTGTGTCAATCATTTACTGGGCAATACAGAAGTAGTATTGTACGTCACATTGTCTGTGTCAATCATTTACTGGGAAATACAGAAGTAGTATTGTACGTCACATTGTATCTGTATCAATCATTTACTGGACAATACAGAAGTAGTATTGACTATTGTACGTCACATTGTATCTGTGTCAATCATTTACTGGACAATACAGAAGTAGTACTGTACGTCACATTGTATTTGTGTCAATCATTTATTGGGTAACACAGGACTAATATTGTATATCACATTGTATCTGGGTCAATCATTAACTAAGTTAACACAAGAATAGTATGGTACGTCACATTGTATCTGTGTCAATCATTTACTGGGCAATACAGGAATAGTATGGCACGTCACATTGTATCTGTGTCAATCATTTACTGGGCAATACAGAGGTAGTATTGTACGTTACATTGTATCTGTGTTAATCATTTACTGGACAATATAGTGGTAGTATGGTATGTCACATTGTGTCTGTGTCAATCACTTACTAGTTAACACAGACGTAGTACGGCACATCACACCGTATCTGTGTTAGTTATTTACTGGACAATGCAGAGGTAGTATTGTACGTCACATTGTAATTGTGTCAATCATTTACGGGCACTACAGAGGTAGTATTGTACGTCACATTGTATGTGTGTCAATCATTTATTTGGCAATACAGAAGTAGTATTGTACGTCACGATGCATGTGTCAATCATTTACTAGTTAACACAGGAGTATTACGCTACGTCACAGTGTATCTGTGTCCATCATTGATACGATTAATAGAACGAAAAGTTCATAAAGAGTACACTGCACCTAAAACAGAAATCGTAATATCTGACATACTTTCTTTAAAGTCAGTGTATGTCAGTATACTGTTTGAATATGTTCTTTTTCATATTAAAAGATAAAATAACAATTACACCCAAAAGTATGCAAAGGTTAAATCCGTATTTTGTTTTAAAAAAAGATTGCATATACGAACTCCAACATCATAAATAGGAAGTGTGACTTATCAATTCGAATGAGTCAGTTTGTCCTGCTCCATTTACGAAGTAACTCGTCAATGACATGCAGTCTATGTCTAGTTCATATGCACTTATTTCGTTGTATATACAAACATTTAAAAAATGGTTGTTATAACGATTGTCGGCTGGTCTTTTTTTCTTCTTTTTATTTTTTGGATTATTTATAAAGTAACTTAATCAAAGTTTCATTGTCTGGAAATTAAACAATACTAATGTTGATTGGAAAAATACGGCCACAGTATTAAATTGCGTGAGCGCGAGATGGCAAGATGAAGAAGACAGACCGCCGATTTCGATATTTTGGGCTAGCCCGTGCTTCGCAGGTGACAGCGAAAGCTACAATCCTCTATGGAACCTAGCGAGATCTACAGGATACGTTCCCATACGATCGCAAATATGTACTATCCCGAACTCTCTGGTTATTTCAAAGAGTCCAAACCAAGTTCCGAATCGGTACCGATTCAGGAACCGACCCCTCTGGTATGCAAAGAAGGCCCCCGTTTACGAACATGAAAATACAAATCCCTCTGGTACCACAGGAGAAAATAATCAAAATATGAGCTCACGTAAAATGTGGGGACCGACGTGTCCCGTCTTCATCTTGCCATATCCCGCCAACGATGTGTCCAAAACTGTGACAATTTTATTAAGTCATATAATACAGTACAAATGTATATACAATAATTATAAACTATAAGATATTAAATGAAAATATTTGTCAAATGCAATTTAAAATTGAAACTATATTTCCTTATAAAAGTCTTTATATAAGCTTTTGACAAAGTTCCTTAAATATGTCCAGCTTCTGATGTTCGATTGAGTCAAAAAGAAAATCAACGTATTTCAATATACAATTATATATAACGATAAGAATAGAAAATCTAAAATTTGAAAAACGCTTAATACTCTCCACAGTGTCAGTTATCTCTCCGGCTGATGTTCGATTGAGTCAAAAAGAAAATCAACGTATTTCAATATACAATTATATATAACGATAAGAATAGAAAATCTAAAATTTTAAAAACACTTAATACTCTCCACAGTGTCAGTTATCTCTCCGGCGTGGAACGCCCTTGTGAATAAAGTTCTCCATTGGTTTTCCCTAAATGTCCATTGAGTTGGGCTCTAGTCCATGTCAGCGACAAATCTGAAATATTAACAAAACAGCAGCAGAATCTGGTCCATTATTGCAGCAAAGGGGATAAGGAGTTGGAGGGGCGGTGGGTGGGATTTTTTGTTGACAATGTGCCTGTTGTCGAAAATTGGATGCTGGGAATGTGTGACGTCGCAGATTTTATAAATGACGTTCGCGATCCGGAGACAATCCGGTTTTCGGATTTCCAAAATTCTAAAACTTAAGTTAAGACTAAGTTCACTTTTATTAAATCCGTTTATCCTTTAACGATAAACTTAATTAATCAAAGATTCATTGTCTGGAAATTAAACAATACTAATGTTGATTGGAAAAATACGGCCACAGTATTAAATTGCGTGAGCGCGAGATGGCAAGATGAAGAAGACAGACCGCCGATTTCGATATTTTGGGCTAGCCCGTGCTTCGCAGGTGACAGCGAAAGCTACAATCCTCTATGGAACTTAGCGAGATCTACAGGACACGTTCCCATACGATCGCAAATATGTACTATCCCGAACTCTCTGGTTATTTCAAAGAGTCCAAACCAAGTTCCGAATCGGTACCGATTCAGGAACCGACCCCTCTGGTATGCAAAGAAGGCCCCCGTTTACGAACATGAAAATACAAATCCCTCTGGTACCACAGGAGAAAATAATCAAAATATGAGCTCACGTAAAATGTGGGGACCGACGTGTCCCGTCTTCATCTTGCCATATCCCGCCAACGATGTGTCCAAAACTGTGACAATTTTATTAAGTCATATAATACAGTACAAATGTATATACAATAATTATAAACTATAAGATATTAAATGAAAATATTTGTCAAATGCAATTTAAAATTGAAACTATATTTCCTTATAAAAGTCTTTATATAAGCTTTTGACAAAGTTCCTTAAATATGTCCAGCTTCTGATGTTCGATTGAGTCAAAAAGAAAATCAACGTATTTCAATATACAATTATATATAACGATAAGAATAGAAAATCTAAAATTTGAAAAAAACGCTTAATACTCTCCACAGTGTCAGTTATCTCTCCGGCTGATGTTCGATTGAGTCAAAAAGAAAATCAACGTATTTCAATATACAATTATATATAACGATAAGAATAGAAAATCTAAAATTTTAAAAACACTTAATACTCTCCACAGTGTCAGTTATCTCTCCGGCGTGGAACGCCCTTGTGAATAAAGTTCTCCATTGGTTTTCCCTAAATGTCCATTGAGTTGGGCTCTAGTCCATGTCAGCGACAAATCTGAAATATTAACAAAACAGCAGCAGAATCTGGTCCATTATTGCAGCAAAGGGGATAAGGAGTTGGAGGGGCGGTGGGTGGGATTTTTTGTTGACAATGTGCCTGTTGTCGAAAATTGGATGCTGGGAATGTGTGACGTCGCAGATTTTATAAATGACGTTCGCGATCCGGAGACAATCCGGTTTTCGGATTTCCAAAATTCTAAAACTTAAGTTAAGACTAAGTTCACTTTTATTAAATCCGTTTATCCTTTAACGATAAACTTAATTAATCAAAGATTCATTGTCTGGAAATTAAACAATACTAATGTTGATTGGAAAAATACGGCCACAGTATTAAATTGCGTGAGCGCGAGATGGCAAGATGAAGAAGACAGACCGCCGATTTCGATATTTTGGGCTAGCCCGTGCTTCGCAGGTGACAGCGAAAGCTACAATCCTCTATGGAACTTAGCGAGATCTACAGGACACGTTCCCATACGATCGCAAATATGTACTATCCCGAACTCTCTGGTTATTTCAAAGAGTCCAAACCAAGTTCCGAATCGGTACCGATTCAGGAACCGACCCCTCTGGTATGCAAAGAAGGCCCCCGTTTACGAACATGAAAATACAAATCCCTCTGGTACCACAGGAGAAAATAATCAAAATATGAGCTCACGTAAAATGTGGGGACCGACGTGTCCCGTCTTCATCTTGCCATATCCCGCCAACGATGTGTCCAAAACTGTGACAATTTTATTAAGTCATATAATACAGTACAAATGTATATACAATAATTATAAACTATAAGATATTAAATGAAAATATTTGTCAAATGCAATTTAAAATTGAAACTATATTTCCTTATAAAAGTCTTTATATAAGCTTTTGACAAAGTTCCTTAAATATGTCCAGCTTCTGATGTTCGATTGAGTCAAAAAGAAAATCAACGTATTTCAATATACAATTATATATAACGATAAGAATAGAAAATCTAAAATTTGAAAAACGCTTAATACTCTCCACAGTGTCAGTTATCTCTCCGGCTGATGTTCGATTGAGTCAAAAAGAAAATCAACGTATTTCAATATACAATTATATATAACGATAAGAATAGAAAATCTAAAATTTTAAAAACACTTAATACTCTCCACAGTGTCAGTTATCTCTCCGGCGTGGAACGCCCTTGTGAATAAAGTTCTCCATTGGTTTTCCCTAAATGTCCATTGAGTTGGGCTCTAGTCCATGTCAGCGACAAATCTGAAATATTAACAAAACAGCAGCAGAATCTGGTCCATTATTGCAGCAAAGGGGATAAGGAGTTGGAGGGGCGGTGGGTGGGATTTTTTGTTGACAATGTGTCTGTTGTCGAAAATTGGATGCTGGGAATGTGTGACGTCGCAGATTTTATAAATGACGTTCGCGATCCGGAGACAATCCGGTTTTCGGATTTCCAAAATTCTAAAACTTAAGTTAAGACTAAGTTCACTTTTATTAAATCCGTTTATCCTTTAACGATAAACTTAATTAATCAAAGATTCATTGTCTGGAAATTAAACAATACTAATGTTGATTGGAAAAATACGGCCACAGTATTAAATTGCGTGAGCGCGAGATGGCAAGATGAAGAAGACAGACCGCCGATTTCGATATTTTGGGCTAGCCCGTGCTTCGCAGGTGACAGCAAAAGGTACAATCCTCTATGGAACTTAGAGAGATCTACAGGACACGTTCCCCATACGATCGCAAATATTTACTATCCCGAACTCTCTGGTTATTTCAAAGAGTCCAAACCAAGTTCCGAATCGGTACCGATTCAGGAACCGACCCCTCTGGTATGCAAAGAAGGCCCCCGTTTACGAACATGAAAATACAAATCCCTGTGGTACCACAGGAGAAAATAATCAAAATATGAGCTCACGTAAAATGTTGGGACCGATGTGTCCCGTCTTCATTTTGCCATATCCCGCCAAATGAGTGGGGTAAGCCCTACTCACCGCCATGCAACCACCCTGTTTTAGTTTAACGTTAATGAAGAGTCAACATCCTCCTCCTTGTGTTCGATTCGATTTAAGTTTGAATTGGAGGGAAAACAAGAGAACCTCCAGAGGAAATAAAGTGTTCGAGGGCGCCCTGAATATTGTTTAGATAGATTTCTGTTCCTGAATTGGACAGATGTGTGCCGTCGTTACGATAAAGATTTACTTCTCTGGCACGAAGGTTACAGTGCCTTATGGCGCACCCCCCTATACTTATTACTTGGTTTCTTACCAAGAGATTCACTCGTTTACGAGTTTTTTCAATAGATTTGCCATTGTTGGCATTGTGCCAGTATCGTCTTTGCAATATATCGGACCATACAATAAGCGTATTTGGCATTAAGGCGTGTATACGAAGAATGTCGCATATTATGTTTTCTGCTAGTTGCCAGCCTTTAACGGTGCCAATATCGTTTGACCCAAGCTGTATAACAACAAATTTCGGAGGAGGATGTCTTCTCAAAAGAAACTCAATCTTTGGAATTCATTCCTTCCAAACCATACCCCTTTTCCCGAACCAAAACCCTTGAAAACCTACATTATGGAGACCAAGATGACGTCCCCCTTGTCTTGAAACCACTTCTTTACCAGCCCAATATACTATATTCGATCCCAATATCCAAATAGAGCGGGAACCTATAATATAAATGAAATCGTGCGAGATATTTAATAAATAATTCAGATATCTAATCGTATGTATTTCGTATAAGCATCGGACGTCCAACGCCCCCATTTTTTTATTACGTCGTCATGAATACCAAAACGTTTAGCCTCTGTTGCGGCCCCTATTCTGAAAGAATGTGGTCGAAAATGTCCTTTGACTTCACAAAATGACAAGGCCCTTTGTAAGACGATTGAAAATTGATATCGCGTTAGATCTGATCCGTCAAAGTGCAAATAAAGATTAGAGTCGAGTGCATATTGTCGGACTTCCAAATAACCCTTAAGAAGGTGTACCGGACATATGGAGTTATCGGTTTGACCACAAATAATCAATGTGGTACTATGCGAGTGTTGATCTGTTTTGGAACTACGTATCATTAAATGTAAGTCAACGGAGTCTTGTTTGCGGACAAGTTTTATGTCGGATATGTGAATGACGTGCTTCCCGGCTCGACCTTTACTTTGACTAGTTATTTCACCAACGCGGAGAAGTCCGAAAAAACACAAACTGAACGCGCTTGCGAACATAGTGGATTCATATACTGACGTACAAACAGAGGGGAGCGATTGAATTAATCGTTTTAATAAATTCATTGAGACTGGTAGACGCAAGTCAGCTTTCGGGGAGTTTTTCCGTTTTGAACCCTCGAGTATTTTGGTAACCAAAAACGATTTCGTATTGTTCGTGTGACCATTTAATTTATGCATTGTACTTATACCGGAAATGTAAGTAGTAATAGTACTGGCTGACAAGCCTGTGTGAGACATGTATGCAATGTAGAATAACAAATCATATAGAGGGGCGGGCCAAGTATCTTGTAAATTATACAATTTGCGAAATGATTGAAAAGATTCGACTGCCGTTTTGTATGTTTTCCACGTAGAATCTGCCATTGAAGCGTTCACCAATGAATCAATTTCAGTTGTTAAAGTTTCCAGAGATGGTCTGGTATTTCGGTGCCTCGTTGGTCTGCCTCTGGACAAAGGTTCCGGAAACGCTGCCAATCACAACGAGATAAAGAATCAGCAATTTTATTTGAAATTCCAGAAATATGTAAAGCTTTGATCATAGTATTATATTGTAAGGTTGACAAAACAAGATGCCTTACAAGGGACATAACTCTAACAGATTTTGAAGACTTTTTATTGATAATGTATCAATTTGTCCTGCTCCATTTACGACGTATTTCGTTCATGACATAAAGTGTTCTTAGTACTGTCTATTTTATGTCTGGTTCGTATGCACTTACTTCGTGGTATGAACAAACATGGTAAAATAGTTGCTATAACGATTGTTTGTTGTTGTTTTTGTTTTGTTTTTTTTCATTGGGGGGAGTGGGGATGGGAGGTTATTATTATTTTCATGCATATTTTATTTTGATTATTTATAAAGCAACGTAAAACATATACAATATATCAAATAAAAAAATAATGTTGATTTTGTACACAAATATAAATAAAATTATTAAAAACAATAGTAATCAAATAATCCTTGTTTAAGAAATATAGTTTTTAAATTTTGAAAATAAATATTTTAATAAACACAAAACACTATATGTTCTGGTAAAACAATGAAATAGTCTAATTTGCTGTACATGACAAAGCATTGTTCATAACTGTCGAAGTACTTGAAATATAATAATGGTGAATAAAACGCATTTACCCAAGTCAAAAAGTTATTATGTTATGATATTACAAGAATATGACAACACTATGTGTATACGAATAAGTGCACAAGAACTAGACATATACATTACTAAGCACATTTTATATCATGGACGAAATACATCGTAAATGGAGAACGACATATTAATTAGTCTTATGTTATTTGTTGGTAGTCTTATGTTACTTGTTGGTAGTCTTATGTTATTTGTTGGTAGTCTTATGTTATTTATTGGTAGTCTTATGTTATTTGTTGGTAGTCTTATCTTACTTGATGATAGTTTTATGTTATTTGTTGGTAGTCTTATGTTACTTGTTGGTAGTCTTATGTTACTTCTTGGTAGTCTTATGTTAATTGTTGGTAGTGTTAAGTTACTTGTTGGTAGTCTTATGTTACTTGTTGGTAGTTTTATGTTGTTTGTTGGTAGACTGATATTACTTGTTGGTAGTCTTATGTTACTTGTTGGTAGTCTTATCTTACTTGTTGGTAGTCTTATGTTACTTGTTGGTAGTCTTATGTTGTTTGTTGGTAGACTGATATTACTTGTTGGTAGTCTTATGTTACTTGTTGGTAGTCTTATCTTACTTGTTAATAGTCTTATCTTACTTGTTGGTAGTCTTATGTTACCTGTTGGTAGTCTTATATTACTTGTTGGTAGTCATATGTTACTTGCTGGTAGTCTTATGTTACTTGTTGGTAGTCTTATGTTACTTGTTGGTAGTGTTATGTTATTTGTTGGTAGTCTTATGTTTCTTGTTGGTAGTCTTATGTTACTTGTTGGTAGTCTTATGTTACTTGTTGGTAGTCTTATGTTACTTGTTGGTAGTATTATGTTACTTGTTGGTAGTCTTATGTTACTCGTTGGTAGTCTTATGTTACTTGTAGGTAGTCTTATGTTACTTGTTGGTAGTCTTATGTTACTTGTTGGTAGTCTTATTTTACTTGTTGGTAGTCTTATGTTACTTGTTGGTAGTCTTATGTTACTTGTTGGTATTCTTATGTTACTTGTTGTTAGTCTTATGTTACTTGTTGGTAGTCTTGTTACTTGTTGGTAGTCTTATGTTACTTGTTGGTAGTCTTATATTACTTGTTGGTAGTCTTATATTACTTGTTGGTAGTTTTATGTTACTTGTTGGTAGTCTTATGTTACTTGTTGGTAGTCTTATATTACTTGTTGGTAGTATTATGTTACTTGTTGGTAGTCTTATGTTACTTGTTGGTAGTCTTATGGTACTTGTTGGTAGTCTTATGTTACTTGTTGGTAGTCTTATGTTACTTGTTGGTAGTCTTATGTTACTTGTTGGTAGTCTTATATTACTTGTTGGTAGTATTATGTTACTTGTTGGTAGTCTTATGTTACTTGTTGGTAGTCTTATGGTACTTGTTGGTAGTCTTATGTTACTTGTTGGTAGTCTTATGTTACTTGTTGGTAGTCTTATCTTACTTGTTGGTAGTCTTATGTTACTTGTTGGTAGTCTTATGTTACTTGTTGGTAGTCTTATGTTACTTGTTGGTAGTCTTATGTTATTTGTTGGTAGTCTTATGTTACTTGTTGGTAGTCTTATATTACTTGTTGGTAGTCTTATGTTACTTGTTGGTAGTCTTATGTTATTTGCTGGTAGTCTTATGTTACTTGTTGGTAGTCTTATGTTATTTGTTGGTAGTCTTATGTTACTTGTTGGTAGTCTTATGTTACTTGTTGGTAGTCTTATGTTACTTGTTAGTAGTTTTATGTTACTTGTTGTTAGTCTTATGGTACTTGTTGGTCGTCTTATGTTACTTGTTGGTAGTCTTATGTTACTTGTTGCTAGTCTTATGTTATTTGTTGGTAGTCTTATGTTATTTGTTGGTAGTCTTATCTTACTTCTTGATAGTCTTATGTTATTTGTTGGTAGTCTTATGTTACTTGTTGGTAGTGTTATGTTACTTGTTGGTAGTGTTATGTTACTTGTTGGTAGTGTTATGTTACTTGTTGGTAGTTTTATGTTACTTGCTGGTAGTCTTATGTTACTTGTTGGTAGTTTTATGTTACTTGTTGGTAGTCTTATGTTGTTTGTTGGTAGATTGATATTACTTGTTGGTAGTCTTATGTTACTTGTTGGTAGTCTTATGTTACTTGTTGGTAGTCTTATCTTACTTGTTAATAGTCTTATCTTACTTGTTGGTAGTCTTATGTTACCTGTTGGTAGTCTTATATTACTTGTTGGTAGTCATATGTTACTTGCTGGTAGTCTTATGTTACTTGTTGGTAGTCTTATGTTACTTGTTGGTAGTGTTATGTTATTTGTTGGTAGTCTTATGTTTCTTGTTGGTAGTCTTATGTTACTTGTTGGTAGTCTTATGTTACTTGTTGGTAGTCTTATGTTACTTGTTGGTAGTATTATGTTACTTGTTGGTAGTCTTATGTTACTCGTTGGTAGTCTTATGTTACTTGTAGGTAGTCTTATGTTACTTGTTGGTAGTCTTATGTTACTTGTTGGTAGTCTTATTTTACTTGTTGGTAGTCTTATGTTACTTGTTGGTAGTCTTATGTTACTTGTTGGTATTCTTATGTTACTTGTTGTTAGTCTTATGTTACTTGTTGGTAGTCTTGTTACTTGTTGGTAGTCTTATGTTACTTGTTGGTAGTCTTATATTACTTGTTGGTAGTCTTATATTACTTGTTGGTAGTTTTATGTTACTTGTTGGTAGTCTTATGTTACTTGTTGGTAGTCTTATATTACTTGTTGGTAGTATTATGTTACTTGTTGGTAGTCTTATGTTACTTGTTGGTAGTCTTATGGTACTTGTTGGTAGTCTTATGTTACTTGTTGGTAGTCTTATGTTACTTGTTGGTAGTCTTATGTTACTTGTTGGTAGTCTTATATTACTTGTTGGTAGTATTATGTTACTTGTTGGTAGTCTTATGTTACTTGTTGGTAGTCTTATGGTACTTGTTGGTAGTCTTATGTTACTTGTTGGTAGTCTTATGTTACTTGTTGGTAGTCTTATCTTACTTGTTGGTAGTCTTATGTTACTTGTTGGTAGTCTTATGTTACTTGTTGGTAGTCTTATGTTACTTGTTGGTAGTCTTATGTTATTTGTTGGTAGTCTTATGTTACTTGTTGGTAGTCTTATATTACTTGTTGGTAGTCTTATGTTACTTGTTGGTAGTCTTATGTTATTTGCTGGTAGTCTTATGTTACTTGTTGGTAGTCTTATGTTATTTGTTGGTAGTCTTATGTTACTTGTTGGTAGTCTTATGTTACTTGTTGGTAGTCTTATGTTACTTGTTAGTAGTTTTATGTTACTTGTTGTTAGTCTTATGGTACTTGTTGGTCGTCTTATGTTACTTGTTGGTAGTCTTATGTTACTTGTTGCTAGTCTTATGTTATTTGTTGGTAGTCTTATGTTATTTGTTGGTAGTCTTATCTTACTTCTTGATAGTCTTATGTTATTTGTTGGTAGTCTTATGTTACTTGTTGGTAGTCTTATGTTATTTGTTGGTAGTCTTATGTTATTTATTGGTAGTCTTATGTTATTTGTTGGTAGTCTTATCTTACTTGATGATAGTTTTATGTTATTTGTTGGTAGTCTTATGTTACTTGTTGGTAGTCTTATGTTACTTGTTGGTAGTGTTATGTTAATTGTTGGTAGTGTTAAGTTACTTGTTGGTAGTCTTATGTTACTTGTTGGTAGTCTTATGTTACTTGTTGGTAGTTTTATGTTGTTTGTTGGTAGACTGATATTACTTGTTGGTAGTCTTATGTTACTTGTTGGTAGTCTTATCTTACTTGTTGGTAGTCTTATGTTACTTGTTGGTAGTCTTATGTTGTTTGTTGGTAGACTGATATTACTTGTTGGTAGTCTTATGGTACTTGTTGGTAGTCTTATCTTACTTGTTAATAGTCTTATCTTACTTGTTGGTAGTCTTATGTTACCTGTTGGTAGTCTTATATTACTTGTTGGTAGTCATATGTTACTTGCTGGTAGTCTTATGTTACTTGTTGGTAGTCTTATGTTACTTGTTGGTAGTGTTATGTTATTTGTTGGTAGTCTTATGTTTCTTGTTGGTAGTCTTATGTTACTTGTTGGTAGTCTTATGTTACTTGTTGGTAGTCTTATTTTACTTGTTGGTAGTATTATGTTACTTGTTGGTAGTCTTATGTTACTCGTTGGTAGTCTTATGTTACTTGTAGGTAGTCTTATGTTACTTGTTGGTAGTCTTATGTTACTTGTTGGTAGTCTTATTTTACTTGTTGGTAGTCTTATGTTACTTGTTGGTAGTCTTATGTTACTTGTTGGTATTCTTATGTTACTTGTTGTTAGTCTTATGTTACTTGTTGGTAGTCTTGTTACTTGTTGGTAGTCTTATGTTACTTGTTGGTAGTCTTATATTACTTGTTGGTAGTCTTATATTACTTGTTGGTCGTTTTATGTTACTTGTTGGTAGTCTTATGTTACTTGTTGGTAGTCTTATATTACTTGTTGGTAGTATTATGTTACTTGTTGGTAGTCTTATGTTACTTGTTGGTAGTCTTATGGTACTTGTTGGTAGTCTTATGTTACTTGTTGGTAGTCTTATGTTACTTGTTGGTAGTCTTATGTTACTTGTTGGTAGTCTTATATTACTTGTTGGTAGTATTATGTTACTTGTTGGTAGTCTTATGTTACTTGTTGGTAGTCTTATGGTACTTGTTGGTAGTCTTATGTTACTTGTTGGTAGTCTTATGTTACTTGTTGGTAGTCTTATCTTACTTGTTGGTAGTCTTATGTTACTTGTTGGTAGTCTTATGTTACTTGTTGGTAGTCTTATGTTACTTGTTGGTAGTCTTATGTTATTTGTTGGTAGTCTTATGTTACTTGTTGGTAGTCTTATATTACTTGTTGGTAGTCTTATGTTACTTATTGGTAGTCTTATGTTATTTGCTGGTAGTCTTATGTTACTTGTTGGTAGTCTTATGGTATTTGTTGGTAGTCTTATGTTACTTGTTGGTAGTCTTATGTTACTTGTTGGTAGTCTTATGTTACTTGTTAGTAGTTTTATGTTACTTGTTGTTAGTCTTATGGTACTTGTTGGTCGTCTTATGTTACTTGTTGGTAGTCTTATGTTACTTGTTGCTAGTCTTATGTTATTTGTTGGTAGTCTTATGTTATTTGTTGGTAGTCTTATCTTACTTCTTGATAGTCTTATGTTATTTGTTGGTAGTCTTATGTTACTTGTTGGTAGTGTTATGTTACTTGTTGGTAGTGTTATGTTACTTGTTGGTAGTGTTATGTTACTTGTTGGTAGTTTTATGTTACTTGCTGGTAGTCTTATGTTACTTGTTGGTAGTTTTATGTTACTTGTTGGTAGTCTTATGTTGTTTGTTGGTAGATTGATATTACTTGTTGGTAGTCTTATGTTACTTGTTGGTAGTCTTATGTTACTTGTTGGTAGTCTTATCTTACTTGTTAATAGTCTTATCTTACTTGTTGGTAGTCTTATGTTACCTGTTGGTAGTCTTATATTACTTGTTGGTAGTCATATGTTACTTGCTGGTAGTCTTATGTTACTTGTTGGTAGTCTTATGTTACTTGTTGGTAGTGTTATGTTATTTGTTGGTAGTCTTATGTTTCTTGTTGGTAGTCTTATGTTACTTGTTGGTAGTCTTATGTTACTTGTTGGTAGTCTTATGTTACTTGTTGGTAGTATTATGTTACTTGTTGGTAGTCTTATGTTACTCGTTGGTAGTCTTATGTTACTTGTAGGTAGTCTTATGTTACTTGTTGGTAGTCTTATGTTACTTGTTGGTAGTCTTATTTTACTTGTTGGTAATCTTATGTTACTTGTTGGTAGTCTTATGTTACTTGTTGGTATTCTTATGTTACTTGTTGTTAGTCTTATGTTACTTGTTGGTAGTCTTGTTACTTATTGGTAGTCTTATGTTACTTGTTGGTAGTCTTATATTACTTGTTGGTAGTCTTATATTACTTGTTGGTAGTTTTATGTTACTTGTTGGTAGTCTTATGTTACTTGTTGGTAGTCTTATATTACTTGTTGGTAGTATTATGTTACTTGTTGGTAGTCTTATGTTACTTGTTGGTAGTCTTATGGTACTTGTTGGTAGTCTTATGTTACTTGTTGGTAGTCTTATGTTACTTGTTGGTAGTCTTATGTTACTTGTTGGTAGTCTTATATTACTTGTTGGTAGTATTATGTTACTTGTTGGTAGTCTTATGTTACTTGTTGGTAGTCTTATGGTACTTGTTGGTAGTCTTATGTTACTTGTTGGTAGTCTTATGTTACTTGTTGGTAGTCTTATCTTACTTGTTGGTAGTCTTATGTTACTTGTTGGTAGTCTTATGTTACTTGTTGGTAGTCTTATGTTACTTGTTGGTAGTCTTATGTTATTTGTTGGTAGTCTTATGTTACTTGTTGGTAGTCTTATATTACTTGTTGGTAGTCTTATGTTACTTGTTGGTAGTCTTATGTTATTTGCTGGTAGTCTTATGTTACTTGTTGGTAGTCTTATGTTATTTGTTGGTAGTCTTATGTTACTTGTTGGTAGTCTTATGTTACTTGTTGGTAGTCTTATGTTACTTGTTAGTAGTTTTATGTTACTTGTTGTTAGTCTTATGGTACTTGTTGGTCGTCTTATGTTACTTGTTGGTAGTCTTATGTTACTTGTTGCTAGTCTTATGTTATTTGTTGGTAGTCTTATGTTATTTGTTGGTAGTCTTATCTTACTTCTTGATAGTCTTATGTTATTTGTTGGTAGTCTTATGTTACTTGTTGGTAGTCTTATGTTATTTGTTGGTAGTCTTATGTTATTTATTGGTAGTCTTATGTTATTTGTTGGTAGTCTTATCTTACTTGATGATAGTTTTATGTTATTTGTTGGTAGTCTTATGTTACTTGTTGGTAGTCTTATGTTACTTGTTGGTAGTGTTATGTTAATTGTTGGTAGTGTTAAGTTACTTGTTGGTAGTCTTATGTTACTTGTTGGTAGTTTTATGTTGTTTGTTGGTAGACTGATATTACTTGTTGGTAGTCTTATGTTACTTGTTGGTAGTCTTATCTTACTTGTTGGTAGTCTTATGTTACTTGTTGGTAGTCTTATGTTGTTTGTTGGTAGACTGATATTACTTGTTGGTAGTCTTATGTTACTTGTTGGTAGTCTTATCTTACTTGTTAATAGTCTTATCTTACTTGTTGGTAGTCTTATGTTACCTGTTGGTAG
Source organism: Bathymodiolus brooksi (assembly GCA_963680875.1). NCBI lineage: Eukaryota > Metazoa > Mollusca > Bivalvia > Mytilida > Modiolidae > Bathymodiolus > Bathymodiolus brooksi. The sequence continues at coordinate 125,916,417 of OY804575.1, forward strand.
TCTTATATTACTTGTTGGTAGTCATATGTTACTTGCTGGTAGTCTTATGTTACTTGTTGGTAGTCTTATGTTACTTGTTGGTAGTGTTATGTTATTTGTTGGTAGTCTTATGTTTCTTGTTGGTAGTCTTATGTTACTTGTTGGTAGTCTTATGTTACTTGTTGGTAGTCTTATGTTACTTGTTGGTAGTATTATGTTACTTGTTGGTAGTCTTATGTTACTCGTTGGTAGTCTTATGTTACTTGTAGGTAGTCTTATGTTACTTGTTGGTAGTCTTATGTTACTTGTTGGTAGTCTTATTTTACTTGTTGGTAGTCTTATGTTACTTGTTGGTAGTCTTATGTTACTTGTTGGTATTCTTATGTTACTTGTTGTTAGTCTTATGTTACTTGTTGGTAGTCTTGTTACTTGTTGGTAGTCTTATGTTACTTGTTGGTAGTCTTATATTACTTGTTGGTAGTCTTATATTACTTGTTGGTAGTTTTATGTTACTTGTTGGTAGTCTTATGTTACTTGTTGGTAGTCTTATATTACTTGTTGGTAGTATTATGTTACTTGTTGGTAGTCTTATGTTACTTGTTGGTAGTCTTATGGTACTTGTTGGTAGTCTTATGTTACTTGTTGGTAGTCTTATGTTACTTGTTGGTAGTCTTATGTTACTTGTTGGTAGTCTTATATTACTTGTTGGTAGTATTATGTTACTTGTTGGTAGTCTTATGTTACTTGTTGGTAGTCTTATGGTACTTGTTGGTAGTCTTATGTTACTTGTTGGTAGTCTTATGTTACTTGTTGGTAGTCTTATCTTACTTGTTGGTAGTCTTATGTTACTTGTTGGTAGTCTTATGTTACTTGTTGGTAGTCTTATGTTACTTGTTGGTAGTCTTATGTTATTTGTTGGTAGTCTTATGTTACTTGTTGGTAGTCTTATATTACTTGTTGGTAGTCTTATGTTACTTGTTGGTAGTCTTATGTTATTTGCTGGTAGTCTTATGTTACTTGTTGGTAGTCTTATGTTATTTGTTGGTAGTCTTATGTTACTTGTTGGTAGTCTTATGTTACTTGTTGGTAGTCTTATGTTACTTGTTAGTAGTTTTATGTTACTTGTTGTTAGTCTTATGGTACTTGTTGGTCGTCTTATGTTACTTGTTGGTAGTCTTATGTTACTTGTTGCTAGTCTTATGTTATTTGTTGGTAGTCTTATGTTATTTGTTGGTAGTCTTATCTTACTTCTTGATAGTCTTATGTTATTTGTTGGTAGTCTTATGTTACTTGTTGGTAGTGTTATGTTACTTGTTGGTAGTGTTATGTTACTTGTTGGTAGTGTTATGTTACTTGTTGGTAGTTTTATGTTACTTGCTGGTAGTCTTATGTTACTTGTTGGTAGTTTTATGTTACTTGTTGGTAGTCTTATGTTGTTTGTTGGTAGATTGATATTACTTGTTGGTAGTCTTATGTTACTTGTTGGTAGTCTTATGTTACTTGTTGGTAGTCTTATCTTACTTGTTAATAGTCTTATCTTACTTGTTGGTAGTCTTATGTTACCTGTTGGTAGTCTTATATTACTTGTTGGTAGTCATATGTTACTTGCTGGTAGTCTTATGTTACTTGTTGGTAGTCTTATGTTACTTGTTGGTAGTGTTATGTTATTTGTTGGTAGTCTTATGTTTCTTGTTGGTAGTCTTATGTTACTTGTTGGTAGTCTTATGTTACTTGTTGGTAGTCTTATGTTTCTTGTTGGTAGTATTATGTTACTTGTTGGTAGTCTTATGTTACTCGTTGGTAGTCTTATGTTACTTGTAGGTAGTCTTATGTTACTTGTTGGTAGTCTTATGTTACTTGTTGGTAGTCTTATTTTACTTGTTGGTAGTCTTATGTTACTTGTTGGTAGTCTTATGTTACTTGTTGGTATTCTTATGTTACTTGTTGTTAGTCTTATGTTACTTGTTGGTAGTCTTGTTACTTGTTGGTAATCTTATGTTACTTGTTGGTAGTCTTATATTACTTGTTGGTAGTCTTATATTACTTGTTGGTAGTTTTATGTTACTTGTTGGTAGTCTTATGTTACTTGTTGGTAGTCTTATATTACTTGTTGGTAGTATTATGTTACTTGTTGGTAGTCTTATGTTACTTGTTGGTAGTCTTATGGTACTTGTTGGTAGTCTTATGTTACTTGTTGGTAGTCTTATGTTACTTGTTGGTAGTCTTATGTTACTTGTTGGTAGTCTTATATTACTTGTTGGTAGTATTATGTTACTTGTTGGTAGTCTTATGTTACTTGTTGGTAGTCTTATGGTACTTGTTGGTAGTCTTATGTTACTTGTTGGTAGTCTTATGTTACTTGTTGGTAGTCTTATCTTACTTGTTGGTAGTCTTATGTTACTTGTTGGTAGTCTTATGTTACTTGTTGGTAGTCTTATGTTACTTGTTGGTAGTCTTATGTTATTTGTTGGTAGTCTTATGTTACTTGTTGGTAGTCTTATATTACTTGTTGGTAGTCTTATGTTACTTGTTGGTAGTCTTATGTTATTTGCTGGTAGTCTTATGTTACTTGTTGGTAGTCTTATGTTATTTGTTGGTAGTCTTATGTTACTTGTTGGTAGTCTTATGTTACTTGTTGGTAGTCTTATGTTACTTGTTAGTAGTTTTATGTTACTTGTTGTTAGTCTTATGGTACTTGTTGGTCGTCTTATGTTACTTGTTGGTAGTCTTATGTTACTTGTTGCTAGTCTTATGTTATTTGTTGGTAGTCTTATGTTATTTGTTGGTAGTCTTATCTTACTTCTTGATAGTCTTATGTTATTTGTTGGTAGTCTTATGTTACTTGTTGGTAGTGTTATGTTACTTGTTGGTAGTGTTATGTTACTTGTTGGTAGTGTTATGTTACTTGTTGGTAGTTTTATGTTACTTGCTGGTAGTCTTATGTTACTTGTTGGTAGTTTTATGTTACTTGTTGGTAGTCTTATGTTGTTTGTTGGTAGATTGATATTACTTGTTGGTAGTCTTATGTTACTTGTTGGTAGTCTTATGTTACTTGTTGGTAGTCTTATGTTACTTGTCGGTAGTCTTATGTTATTTGTTGGTAGTCTTATGTTATTTGTTGGTAGTCTTATCTTACTTGTTGATAGTTTTATGTTATTTGTTGGTAGTGTTATGTTACTTGTTGGTAGTGTTATGTTACTTGTTGGTAGTGTTATGTTACTTGTTGGTAGTCTTTTGTTACCTGTTGGTAGTTTTATGTTGTTTGTTGGTAGACTGATATTACTTGTTGGTAGTCTTATGTTACTTGTTGGTAATCTTATCTTACTTGTTGGTAGTCTTATGTTACTTGTTGGTAGTCTTATGTTGTTTGTTGGTAGACTGATATTACTTGTTGGTAGTCTTATCTTACTTGTTGATAGTCTTATGTTACTTGTTGGTAGTCTTATGTTACTTGTTGGTAGTCTTATGTTACTTGTTGGTAGTCTTATGTTACTTGTTGGTAGTCTTATGTTACTTGTTGGTAGTCTTATGATACTCGTTGGTAGTCTTATGTTACTTGTTGGTAGTCTTATGTTACTTGTTGGTAGTCTTATGTTGCTTGTTGGTAGTCTTATTTTACTTGTTGGTAGTCTTATGTTACTTGTTGGTAGTCTTATGTTACTTGTTGGTATTCTTATGTTACTTCTTGTTAGTCTTATGTTACTTGTTGGTAGTCTTGTTACTTGTTGGTAGTCTTATGTTACTTGTTGGTAGTCTTATATTACTTGTTGGTAGTCTTATATTACTTGTTGGTAGTCTTATGTTACTTGTTGGTAGTCTTTTGTTACTTGTTGGTAGTCTTATCTTACTTGTTGACAGTCTTATGTTACTTGTTGGTAGTCTTATGTTATTTGTTGGTAGTATTATGTTACTTGTTGGTAGTCTTATGTTACTTGTTGGTAGTCTTATGGTTCTTGTTGGTAGTCTTATTCTACTTGTTGGTAATCTTATGTTACTTGTTGGTATACTTATGTTACTTGTTGGTAGTCTTATGTTTCTTGTTGATAGTCTTATCTTACTTGTTGGTAGTCTTATGTTACTTGTTGGTAGTCTTATGTTATTTGTTGGCAGTCTTATGTTGCTTGCTGGTAGTCTTATGTTACTTGTTGGTAGTCTTATGTTATTTGTTTGTAGTCTTATGTTACTTGTTGGTAGTCTTATGATACTTGTTGGTAGTCTTAGGTTACTTGTTGGTAGTCTTATGTTACTTGTTGGTAGTCTTATGGTACTTGTAGGTAGTCTTATGTTACTTGTTGGTAGTCTTATGTTGCTTGTTGGTAGTCTTATGTTATTTGTTGGTAGTCTTATTTTACTTTTTGGTAGTCAGATATTGCTTGTTGGTAGTCTTATGTTACTTGTTGGTAGTCTTATGTTACTTGTTGGTATTCTTATGTTACTTGTTGGTAGTCTTATGTTACTTGTTGGTAGTCTTATATTGCTTGTTGGTAGTCTTATGTTACTTGTTGGTAGTCTTATGTTACTTGTTGGTAGTCTTATGTTATTTGTTGGTAGTCTTATGTTACTTGTTGGTAGTCTTATCTTACTTGTTGGTAGTCTTATGTTAATTGTTGGTAGTCTTATGTTACTTGTTGGTAGTGTTATGTTACTTGTTGGTAGTGTTATGTTACTTGTTGGTAATGTTATGTTACTTGTTGGTAGTCTTATGTTACTTGTTGGTAGTCTTATGTTGTTTGTTGGTAGTCTGATATTACTTGTTGGTAGTCTTATGTTACTTGTTGGTAGTCTTATCTTACTTGTTGGTAGTCTTATATTACTTGTTGGTAGTCTTATGTTACTTGTTGGTAGTCTTATATTACTTGTTGGTAGTCTTATCATACTTGTTGGTAGTCATATGTTACTTGCTGGTAGTCTTATGTTACTTTTTGGTAGTCTTATGTTACTTGTTGGTAGTCTTATATTACTTGTTGGTAGTCTTATTTTACTTGTTGGTAGTCTTATGTTACTTGTTGGTAATCTTATGTTACTTGTTGGTAGTCTTATTTTACTTGTTGGTAGTCTTATGTTACTTGTTGGTAGTCTTATGGTATTTGTTGGTAGTCTTATGTTACTTGTTGGTAGTCTTATGTTACTTGTTGGTAGTCTTATGTTACTTGTTAGTAGTTTTATGTTACTTGTTGTTAGTCTTATGGTACTTGTTGGTCGTCTTATGTTACTTGTTGGTAGTCTTATGTTACTTGTTGCTAGTCTTATGTTATTTGTTGGTAGTCTTATGTTATTTGTTGGTAGTCTTATCTTACTTCTTGATAGTCTTATGTTATTTGTTGGTAGTCTTATGTTACTTGTTGGTAGTGTTATGTTACTTGTTGGTAGTGTTATGTTACTTGTTGGTAGTGTTATGTTACTTGTTGGTAGTTTTATGTTACTTGCTGGTAGTCTTATGTTACTTGTTGGTAGTTTTATGTTACTTGTTGGTAGTCTTATGTTGTTTGTTGGTAGATTGATATTACTTGTTGGTAGTCTTATGTTACTTGTTGGTAGTCTTATGTTACTTGTTGGTAGTCTTATCTTACTTGTTAATAGTCTTATCTTACTTGTTGGTAGTCTTATGTTACCTGTTGGTAGTCTTATATTACTTGTTGGTAGTCATATGTTACTTGCTGGTAGTCTTATGTTACTTGTTGGTAGTCTTATGTTACTTGTTGGTAGTGTTATGTTATTTGTTGGTAGTCTTATGTTTCTTGTTGGTAGTCTTATGTTACTTGTTGGTAGTCTTATGTTACTTGTTGGTAGTCTTATGTTACTTGTTGGTAGTATTATGTTACTTGTTGGTAGTCTTATGTTACTCGTTGGTAGTCTTATGTTACTTGTAGGTAGTCTTATGTTACTTGTTGGTAGTCTTATGTTACTTGTTGGTAGTCTTATTTTACTTGTTGGTAATCTTATGTTACTTGTTGGTAGTCTTATGTTACTTGTTGGTATTCTTATGTTACTTGTTGTTAGTCTTATGTTACTTGTTGGTAGTCTTGTTACTTGTTGGTAGTCTTATGTTACTTGTTGGTAGTCTTATATTACTTGTTGGTAGTCTTATATTACTTGTTGGTAGTTTTATGTTACTTGTTGGTAGTCTTATGTTACTTGTTGGTAGTCTTATATTACTTGTTGGTAGTATTATGTTACTTGTTGGTAGTCTTATGTTACTTGTTGGTAGTCTTATGGTACTTGTTGGTAGTCTTATGTTACTTGTTGGTAGTCTTATGTTACTTGTTGGTAGTCTTATGTTACTTGTTGGTAGTCTTATATTACTTGTTGGTAGTATTATGTTACTTGTTGGTAGTCTTATGTTACTTGTTGGTAGTCTTATGGTACTTGTTGGTAGTCTTATGTTACTTGTTGGTAGTCTTATGTTACTTGTTGGTAGTCTTATCTTACTTGTTGGTAGTCTTATGTTACTTGTTGGTAGTCTTATGTTACTTGTTGGTAGTCTTATGTTACTTGTTGGTAGTCTTATGTTATTTGTTGGTAGTCTTATGTTACTTGTTGGTAGTCTTATATTACTTGTTGGTAGTCTTATGTTACTTGTTGGTAGTCTTATGTTATTTGCTGGTAGTCTTATGTTACTTGTTGGTAGTCTTATGTTATTTGTTGGTAGTCTTATGTTACTTGTTGGTAGTCTTATGTTACTTGTTGGTAGTCTTATGTTACTTGTTAGTAGTTTTATGTTACTTGTTGTTAGTCTTATGGTACTTGTTGGTCGTCTTATGTTACTTGTTGGTAGTCTTATGTTACTTGTTGCTAGTCTTATGTTATTTGTTGGTAGTCTTATGTTATTTGTTGGTAGTCTTATCTTACTTCTTGATAGTCTTATGTTATTTGTTGGTAGTCTTATGTTACTTGTTGGTAGTCTTATGTTATTTGTTGGTAGTCTTATGTTATTTATTGGTAGTCTTATGTTATTTGTTGGTAGTCTTATCTTACTTGATGATAGTTTTATGTTATTTGTTGGTAGTCTTATGTTACTTGTTGGTAGTCTTATGTTACTTGTTGGTAGTGTTATGTTAATTGTTGGTAGTGTTAAGTTACTTGTTGGTAGTCTTATGTTACTTGTTGGTAGTTTTATGTTGTTTGTTGGTAGACTGATATTACTTGTTGGTAGTCTTATGTTACTTGTTGGTAGTCTTATCTTACTTGTTGGTAGTCTTATGTTACTTGTTGGTAGTCTTATGTTGTTTGTTGGTAGACTGATATTACTTGTTGGTAGTCTTATGTTACTTGTTGGTAGTCTTATCTTACTTGTTAATAGTCTTATCTTACTTGTTGGTAGTCTTATGTTACCTGTTGGTAGTCTTATATTACTTGTTGGTAGTCATATGTTACTTGCTGGTAGTCTTATGTTACTTGTTGGTAGTCTTATGTTACTTGTTGGTAGTGTTATGTTATTTGTTGGTAGTCTTATGTTTCTTGTTGGTAGTCTTATGTTACTTGTTGGTAGTCTTATGTTACTTGTTGGTAGTCTTATGTTACTTGTTGGTAGTATTATGTTACTTGTTGGTAGTCTTATGTTACTCGTTGGTAGTCTTATGTTACTTGTAGGTAGTCTTATGTTACTTGTTGGTAGTCTTATGTTACTTGTTGGTAGTCTTATTTTACTTGTTGGTAGTCTTATGTTACTTGTTGGTAGTCTTATGTTACTTGTTGGTATTCTTATGTTACTTGTTGTTAGTCTTATGTTACTTGTTGGTAGTCTTGTTACTTGTTGGTAGTCTTATGTTACTTGTTGGTAGTCTTATATTACTTGTTGGTAGTCTTATATTACTTGTTGGTAGTTTTATGTTACTTGTTGGTAGTCTTATGTTACTTGTTGGTAGTCTTATATTACTTGTTGGTAGTATTATGTTACTTGTTGGTAGTCTTATGTTACTTGTTGGTAGTCTTATGGTACTTGTTGGTAGTCTTATGTTACTTGTTGGTAGTCTTATGTTACTTGTTGGTAGTCTTATGTTACTTGTTGGTAGTCTTATATTACTTGTTGGTAGTATTATGTTACTTGTTGGTAGTCTTATGTTACTTGTTGGTAGTCTTATGGTACTTGTTGGTAGTCTTATGTTACTTGTTGGTAGTCTTATGTTACTTGTTGGTAGTCTTATCTTACTTGTTGGTAGTCTTATGTTACTTGTTGGTAGTCTTATGTTACTTGTTGGTAGTCTTATGTTACTTGTTGGTAGTCTTATGTTATTTGTTGGTAGTCTTATGTTACTTGTTGGTAGTCTTATATTACTTGTTGGTAGTCTTATGTTACTTGTTGGTAGTCTTATGTTATTTGCTGGTAGTCTTATGTTACTTGTTGGTAGTCTTATGTTATTTGTTGGTAGTCTTATGTTACTTGTTGGTAGTCTTATGTTACTTGTTGGTAGTCTTATGTTACTTGTTAGTAGTTTTATGTTACTTGTTGTTAGTCTTATGGTACTTGTTGGTCGTCTTATGTTACTTGTTGGTAGTCTTATGTTACTTGTTGCTAGTCTTATGTTATTTGTTGGTAGTCTTATGTTATTTGTTGGTAGTCTTATCTTACTTCTTGATAGTCTTATGTTATTTGTTGGTAGTCTTATGTTACTTGTTGGTAGTGTTATGTTACTTGTTGGTAGTGTTATGTTACTTGTTGGTAGTGTTATGTTACTTGTTGGTAGTTTTATGTTACTTGCTGGTAGTCTTATGTTACTTGTTGGTAGTTTTATGTTACTTGTTGGTAGTCTTATGTTGTTTGTTGGTAGATTGATATTACTTGTTGGTAGTCTTATGTTACTTGTTGGTAGTCTTATGTTACTTGTTGGTAGTCTTATCTTACTTGTTAATAGTCTTATCTTACTTGTTGGTAGTCTTATGTTACCTGTTGGTAGTCTTATATTACTTGTTGGTAGTCATATGTTACTTGCTGGTAGTCTTATGTTACTTGTTGGTAGTCTTATGTTACTTGTTGGTAGTGTTATGTTATTTGTTGGTAGTCTTATGTTTCTTGTTGGTAGTCTTATGTTACTTGTTGGTAGTCTTATGTTACTTGTTGGTAGTCTTATGTTTCTTGTTGGTAGTATTATGTTACTTGTTGGTAGTCTTATGTTACTCGTTGGTAGTCTTATGTTACTTGTAGGTAGTCTTATGTTACTTGTTGGTAGTCTTATGTTACTTGTTGGTAGTCTTATTTTACTTGTTGGTAGTCTTATGTTACTTGTTGGTAGTCTTATGTTACTTGTTGGTATTCTTATGTTACTTGTTGTTAGTCTTATGTTACTTGTTGGTAGTCTTGTTACTTGTTGGTAATCTTATGTTACTTGTTGGTAGTCTTATATTACTTGTTGGTAGTCTTATATTACTTGTTGGTAGTTTTATGTTACTTGTTGGTAGTCTTATGTTACTTGTTGGTAGTCTTATATTACTTGTTGGTAGTATTATGTTACTTGTTGGTAGTCTTATGTTACTTGTTGGTAGTCTTATGGTACTTGTTGGTAGTCTTATGTTACTTGTTGGTAGTCTTATGTTACTTGTTGGTAGTCTTATGTTACTTGTTGGTAGTCTTATATTACTTGTTGGTAGTATTATGTTACTTGTTGGTAGTCTTATGTTACTTGTTGGTAGTCTTATGGTACTTGTTGGTAGTCTTATGTTACTTGTTGGTAGTCTTATGTTACTTGTTGGTAGTCTTATCTTACTTGTTGGTAGTCTTATGTTACTTGTTGGTAGTCTTATGTTACTTGTTGGTAGTCTTATGTTACTTGTTGGTAGTCTTATGTTATTTGTTGGTAGTCTTATGTTACTTGTTGGTAGTCTTATATTACTTGTTGGTAGTCTTATGTTACTTGTTGGTAGTCTTATGTTATTTGCTGGTAGTCTTATGTTACTTGTTGGTAGTCTTATGTTATTTGTTGGTAGTCTTATGTTACTTGTTGGTAGTCTTATGTTACTTGTTGGTAGTCTTATGTTACTTGTTAGTAGTTTTATGTTACTTGTTGTTAGTCTTATGGTACTTGTTGGTCGTCTTATGTTACTTGTTGGTAGTCTTATGTTACTTGTTGCTAGTCTTATGTTATTTGTTGGTAGTCTTATGTTATTTGTTGGTAGTCTTATCTTACTTCTTGATAGTCTTATGTTATTTGTTGGTAGTCTTATGTTACTTGTTGGTAGTGTTATGTTACTTGTTGGTAGTGTTATGTTACTTGTTGGTAGTGTTATGTTACTTGTTGGTAGTTTTATGTTACTTGCTGGTAGTCTTATGTTACTTGTTGGTAGTTTTATGTTACTTGTTGGTAGTCTTATGTTGTTTGTTGGTAGATTGATATTACTTGTTGGTAGTCTTATGTTACTTGTTGGTAGTCTTATGTTACTTGTTGGTAGTCTTATGTTACTTGTCGGTAGTCTTATGTTATTTGTTGGTAGTCTTATGTTATTTGTTGGTAGTCTTATCTTACTTGTTGATAGTTTTATGTTATTTGTTGGTAGTGTTATGTTACTTGTTGGTAGTGTTATGTTACTTGTTGGTAGTGTTATGTTACTTGTTGGTAGTCTTTTGTTACCTGTTGGTAGTTTTATGTTGTTTGTTGGTAGACTGATATTACTTGTTGGTAGTCTTATGTTACTTGTTGGTAATCTTATCTTACTTGTTGGTAGTCTTATGTTACTTGTTGGTAGTCTTATGTTGTTTGTTGGTAGACTGATATTACTTGTTGGTAGTCTTATCTTACTTGTTGATAGTCTTATGTTACTTGTTGGTAGTCTTATGTTACTTGTTGGTAGTCTTATGTTACTTGTTGGTAGTCTTATGTTACTTGTTGGTAGTCTTATGTTACTTGTTGGTAGTCTTATGATACTCGTTGGTAGTCTTATGTTACTTGTTGGTAGTCTTATGTTACTTGTTGGTAGTCTTATGTTGCTTGTTGGTAGTCTTATTTTACTTGTTGGTAGTCTTATGTTACTTGTTGGTAGTCTTATGTTACTTGTTGGTATTCTTATGTTACTTCTTGTTAGTCTTATGTTACTTGTTGGTAGTCTTGTTACTTGTTGGTAGTCTTATGTTACTTGTTGGTAGTCTTATATTACTTGTTGGTAGTCTTATATTACTTGTTGGTAGTCTTATGTTACTTGTTGGTAGTCTTTTGTTACTTGTTGGTAGTCTTATCTTACTTGTTGACAGTCTTATGTTACTTGTTGGTAGTCTTATGTTATTTGTTGGTAGTATTATGTTACTTGTTGGTAGTCTTATGTTACTTGTTGGTAGTCTTATGGTTCTTGTTGGTAGTCTTATTCTACTTGTTGGTAATCTTATGTTACTTGTTGGTATACTTATGTTACTTGTTGGTAGTCTTATGTTTCTTGTTGATAGTCTTATCTTACTTGTTGGTAGTCTTATGTTACTTGTTGGTAGTCTTATGTTATTTGTTGGCAGTCTTATGTTGCTTGCTGGTAGTCTTATGTTACTTGTTGGTAGTGTTATGTTACTTGTTGGTAGTCTTTTGTTACCTGTTGGTAGTTTTATGTTGTTTGTTGGTAGACTGATATTACTTGTTGGTAGTCTTATGTTACTTGTTGGTAATCTTATCTTACTTGTTGGTAGTCTTATGTTACTTGTTGGTAGTCTTATGTTGTTTGTTGGTAGACTGATATTACTTGTTGGTAGTCTTATCTTACTTGTTGATAGTCTTATGTTACTTGTTGGTAGTCTTATGTTACTTGTTGGTAGTCTTATGTTACTTGTTGGTAGTCTTATGTTACTTGTTGGTAGTCTTATGTTACTTGTTGGTAGTCTTATGATACTCGTTGGTAGTCTTATGTTACTTGTTGGTAGTCTTATGTTACTTGTTGGTAGTCTTATGTTGCTTGTTGGTAGTCTTATTTTACTTGTTGGTAGTCTTATGTTACTTGTTGGTAGTCTTATGTTACTTGTTGGTATTCTTATGTTACTTCTTGTTAGTCTTATGTTACTTGTTGGTAGTCTTGTTACTTGTTGGTAGTCTTATGTTACTTGTTGGTAGTCTTATATTACTTGTTGGTAGTCTTATATTACTTGTTGGTAGTCTTATGTTACTTGTTGGTAGTCTTTTGTTACTTGTTGGTAGTCTTATCTTACTTGTTGACAGTCTTATGTTACTTGTTGGTAGTCTTATGTTATTTGTTGGTAGTATTATGTTACTTGTTGGTAGTCTTATGTTACTTGTTGGTAGTCTTATGGTTCTTGTTGGTAGTCTTATTCTACTTGTTGGTAATCTTATGTTACTTGTTGGTATACTTATGTTACTTGTTGGTAGTCTTATGTTTCTTGTTGATAGTCTTATCTTACTTGTTGGTAGTCTTATGTTACTTGTTGGTAGTCTTATGTTATTTGTTGGCAGTCTTATGTTGCTTGCTGGTAGTCTTATGTTACTTGTTGGTAGTCTTATGTTATTTGTTTGTAGTCTTATGTTACTTGTTGGTAGTCTTATGATACTTGTTGGTAGTCTTAGGTTACTTGTTGGTAGTCTTATGTTACTTGTTGGTAGTCTTATGGTACTTGTAGGTAGTCTTATGTTACTTGTTGGTAGTCTTATGTTGCTTGTTGGTAGTCTTATGTTATTTGTTGGTAGTCTTATTTTACTTTTTGGTAGTCAGATATTGCTTGTTGGTAGTCTTATGTTACTTGTTGGTAGTCTTATGTTACTTGTTGGTATTCTTATGTTACTTGTTGGTAGTCTTATGTTACTTGTTGGTAGTCTTATATTGCTTGTTGGTAGTCTTATGTTACTTGTTGGTAGTCTTATGTTACTTGTTGGTAGTCTTATGTTATTTGTTGGTAGTCTTATGTTACTTGTTGGTAGTCTTATCTTACTTGTTGGTAGTCTTATGTTAATTGTTGGTAGTCTTATGTTACTTGTTGGTAGTGTTATGTTACTTGTTGGTAGTGTTATGTTACTTGTTGGTAATGTTATGTTACTTGTTGGTAGTCTTATGTTACTTGTTGGTAGTCTTATGTTGTTTGTTGGTAGTCTGATATTACTTGTTGGTAGTCTTATGTTACTTGTTGGTAGTCTTATCTTACTTGTTGGTAGTCTTATATTACTTGTTGGTAGTCTTATGTTACTTGTTGGTAGTCTTATATTACTTGTTGGTAGTCTTATCATACTTGTTGGTAGTCATATGTTACTTGCTGGTAGTCTTATGTTACTTTTTGGTAGTCTTATGTTACTTGTTGGTAGTCTTATATTACTTGTTGGTAGTCTTATGTTACTTGTTGGTAGTCTTATGTTACTTGTTGGTAATCTTATGTTACTTGTTGGTAGTCTTATTTTACTTGTTGGTAGTCTTATGTTACTTGTTGGTAGTCTTATGTTACTTGTTGGTATTCTTATGTTACTTGTTGGTAGTCTTATGTTACTTGTTGGTAGTCTTTTGTTACTTGTTGGTAATCTTATGTTACTTGTTGGTAGACTTATGTTACTTGTTGGTAGTCTTATATTACTTGTTGGTAGTCTTATATTACTTGTTGGTAGTCTTATGTTATTTGTTGGTGGTATTATGTTACTTTTTGGTAGTCGTATGTTACTTGTTGGTAGTCTTATGTTACTTGTTGGTAGTCTGTTGTTACTTGTTGGTAGTCTTATCTTACTTGTTGATAGTCTTATGTTACTTGTTGGTAGTCTTATGTTACTTGTTGGTAGTTTTATATTACTTGTTGGTAGTCTTATGTTATTTGTTGGTGGTATTATGTTACTTTTTGGTAGTCGTATGTTACTTGTTGGTAGTCTTATGTTACTTGTTGGTAGTCTGTTGTTACCTGTTGGTAGTCTTATCTTACTTGTTGATAGTCTTATGTTACTTGTTGGTAGTCTTATGTTACTTGTTGATAGTCTTATATTACTTGTTGGTAGTCTTATGTTACTTGTTGGTAGTCTTATGTTACTTGTTGGTTGTCTTATGTTGCTTGTTGGTAGTCTTATGTTACTTGTTGGTTGTCTTCTGTTACTTGTTGGTAGTGTTATTTTACTTGTTGGTAGTCTTATGTTACTTGTTGGTAAGCTTATGTTACTTGTTGGTAGTCTTATGTTACTTATTGGTAGTCTTATGTTACTTGTTGGTAGTTTTATGTTACTTGTTGGTAGTCTTATGTTACTTGTTGGTAGTCTTATGTTACTTGTTGGTAGTCTTATGTTATTTGTTGGTTGTCTTATGTTATTTGTTGGTAGTCTTATCTTACTTGTTGATAGTTTTATGTTATTTTTTGGTAGTCTTATGTTACTTGTTGGTAGTGTTATGTTACTTGTTGGTAGTGTTATGTTACTTGTTGGTAGTGTTATGTTACTTGTTGGTAGTCTTATGTTACTTGTTGGTAGTCTTATGTTACTTGTTGGTAGTTTTATGTTGTTTGTTGGTAGACTGATATTACTTGTTGGTAGTCTTATGCTACTTGTTGGTAGTCTTATCTTACTTGTTGGTTGTCTTATGTTACTTGTTGGTAGTCTTATGTTGTTTGTTGGTAGACTGATATTACTTGTTGGTAGTCTTATGTTACTTGTTGGTAGTCTTATCTTACTTGTTGATAGTCTTATCTTACTTGTTGGTTGTCTTATGTTACTTGTTGGTAGTCTTATCTTACTTGTTGGTAGTCTTATGTTAATTGTTGGTAGTGTTATGTTACTTGTTGGTAGTGTTATGTTACTTGTTGGTAGTGTTATGTTACTTGTTGGTAGTCTTATGTTACTTGTTGGTAGTCTTATGTTACTTGTTGGTAGTCTTATGTTGTTTGTTGGTAGTCTGATATTACTTGTTGGTAGTCTTATGTTACTTGTTGGTAGTCTTATCTTACTTGTTGGTAGTCTTATGTTACTTGTTGGTAGTCTTATATTACTTGTTGGTAGTCTTATCATACTTGTTGGTAGTCATATGTTACTTGCTGGTAGTCTTATGTTACTTTTTGGTAGTCTTATGTTACTTGTTGGTAGTCTTATATTACTTGTTGGTAGTCTTATGTTACTTGTTGGTAGTCTTATGTTACTTGTTGGTAATATTATGTTACTTGTTGGTAGTCTTATTTTACTTGTTGGTAGTCTTATGTTACTTGTTGGTAGTCTTATGTTACTTGTTGGTATTCTTATGTTACTTGTTGGTAGTCTTATGTTACTTGTTGGTAGTCTTTTGTTACTTGTTGGTAATCTTATGTTACTTGTTGGTAGACTTATGTTACTTGTTGGTAATCTTATATTACTTGTTGGTAGTCTTATATTACTTGTTGGTAGTCTTATGTTATTTGTTGGTGGTATTATGTTACTTTTTGGTAGTCGTATGTTACTTGTTGGTAGTCTTATGTTACTTGTTGGTAGTCTGTTGTTACTTGTTGGTAGTCTTATCTTACTTGTTGATAGTCTTATGTTACTTGTTGGTAGTCTTATGTTACTTGGTGGTAGTCTTATATTACTTGTTGGTAGTCTTATGTTATTTGTTGGTGGTATTATGTTACTTTTTGGTAGTCGTATGTTACTTGTTGGTAGTCTTATGTTACTTGTTGGTAGTCTTATGTTATTTGTTGGTGGTATTATGTTACTTTTTGGTAGTCTTATGTTATTTGTTGGTAGTCTTATGTTACTTGTTGGTATTCTTATGTTACTTCTTGTTAGTCTTATGTTACTTGTTGGTAGTCTTGTTACTTGTTGGTAGTCTTATGTTACTTGTTGGTAGTCTTATATTACTTGTTGGTAGTCTTATATTACTTGTTGGTAGTCTTATGTTACTTGTTGGTAGTCTTTTGTTACTTGTTGGTAGTCTTATCTTACTTGTTGACAGTCTTATGTTACTTGTTGGTAGTCTTATGTTATTTGTTGGTAGTATTATGTTACTTGTTGGTAGTCGTATGTTACTTGTTGGTAGTCTTATGTTACTTGTTGGTAGTCTTATGTTTCTTGTTGGTAGTCCTATGTTACTTGTTGGTAGTCTTATGTTACTTGTTGGTAGTCTTATTCTACTTGTTGGTAATCTTATGTTACTTGTTGGTATTCTTATGTTACTTGTTGGTAGTCTTATGTTTCTTGTTGATAGTCTTATCTTACTTGTTGGTAGTCTTATGTTACTTGTTGGTAGTCTTATGCTATTTGTTGGCAGTCTTATGTTGCTTGCTGGTAGTCTTATGTTACTTGTTGGTAGTCTTATGTTATTTGTTTGTAGTCTTATGTTACTTGTTGGTAGTCTTATGATACTTGTTGGTAGTCTTATGTTACTTGTTGTTAGTCTTATGTTACTTGTTGGTAATCTTATGGTACTTGTAGGTAGTCTTATGTTACTTGTTGGTAGTCTTATGTTGCTTGTTGGTAGTCTTATGTTATTTGTTGGTAGTCTTATTTTACTTTTTGGTAGTCAGATATTGCTTGTTGGTAGTCTTATGTTACTTGTTGGTAGTCTTATGTTACTTGTTGGTATTCTTATGTTACTTGTTGGTAGTCTTATGTTACTTGTTGGTAGTCTTATATTGCTTGTTGGTAGTCTTATGTTACTTGTTGGTAGTCTTATGTTACTTGTTGGTAGTCTTATGTTATTTGTTGGTAGTCTTATGTTACTTGTTGGTAGTCTTATCTTACTTGTTGGTAGTCTTATGTTAATTGTTGGTAGTCTTATGTTACTTGTTGGTAGTGTTATGTTACTTGTTGGTAGTGTTATGTTACTTGTTGGTAGTGTTATGTTACTTGTTGGTAGTGTTATGTTACTTGTTGGTAGTCTTATGTTACTTGTTGGTAGTCTTATGTTGTTTGTTGGTAGTCTGATATTACTTGTTGGTAGTCTTATGTTACTTGTTGGTAGTCTTATCTTACTTGTTGGTAGTCTTATATTACTTGTTGGTAGTCTTATGTTACTTGTTGGTAGTCTTATATTACTTGTTGGTAGTCTTATCATACTTGTTGGTAGTCATATGTTACTTGCTGGTAGTCTTATGTTACTTTTTGGTAGTCTTATGTTACTTGTTGGTAGTCTTATATTACTTGTTGGTAGTCTTATGTTACTTGTTGGTAGTCTTATGTTACTTGTTGGTAATCTTATGTTACTTGTTGGTAGTCTTATTTTACTTGTTGGTAGTCTTATGTTACTTGTTGGTAGTCTTATGTTACTTGTTGGTATTCTTATGTTACTTGTTGGTAGTCTTATGTTACTTGTTGGTAGTCTTTTGTTACTTGTTGGTAATCTTATGTTACTTGTTGGTAGACTTATGTTACTTGTTGGTAGTCTTATATTACTTGTTGGTAGTCTTATATTACTTGTTGGTAGTCTTATGTTATTTGTTGGTGGTATTATGTTACTTTTTGGTAGTCGTATGTTACTTGTTGGTAGTCTTATGTTACTTGTTGGTAGTCTGTTGTTACTTGTTGGTAGTCTTATCTTACTTGTTGATAGTCTTATGTTACTTGTTGGTAGTCTTATGTTACTTGTTGGTAGTCTTATATTACTTGTTGGTAGTCTTATGTTATTTGTTGGTGGTATTATGTTACTTTTTGGTAGTCGTATGTTACTTGTTGGTAGTCTTATGTTACTTGTTGGTAGTCTTATGTTATTTGTTGGTGGTATTATGTTACTTTTTGGTAGTCTTATGTTACTTGTTGGTAGTCTTATGTTACTTGTTGGTATTCTTATGTTACTTCTTGTTAGTCTTATGTTACTTGTTGGTAGTCTTGTTACTTGTTGGTAGTCTTATGTTACTTGTTGGTAGTCTTATATTACTTGTTGGTAGTCTTATATTACTTGTTGGTAGTCTTATGTTACTTGTTGGTAGTCTTTTGTTACTTGTTGGTAGTCTTATCTTACTTGTTGACAGTCTTATGTTACTTGTTGGTAGTCTTATGTTATTTGTTGGTAGTATTATGTTACTTGTTGGTAGTCGTATGTTACTTGTTGGTAGTCTTATGTTACTTGTTGGTAGTCTTATGTTTCTTGTTGGTAGTCCTATGTTACTTGTTGGTAGTCTTATGTTACTTGTTGGTAGTCTTATTCTACTTGTTGGTAATCTTATGTTACTTGTTGGTATTCTTATGTTACTTGTTGGTAGTCTTATGTTTCTTGTTGATAGTCTTATCTTACTTGTTGGTAGTCTTATGTTACTTGTTGGTAGTCTTATGCTATTTGTTGGCAGTCTTATGTTGCTTGCTGGTAGTCTTATGTTACTTGTTGGTAGTCTTATGTTATTTGTTTGTAGTCTTATGTTACTTGTTGGTAGTCTTATGATACTTGTTGGTAGTCTTATGTTACTTGTTGTTAGTCTTATGTTACTTGTTGGTAGTCTTATGGTACTTGTAGGTAGTCTTATGTTACTTGTTGGTAGTCTTATGTTGCTTGTTGGTAGTCTTATGTTATTTGTTGGTAGTCTTATTTTACTTTTTGGTAGTCAGATATTGCTTGTTGGTAGTCTTATGTTACTTGTTGGTAGTCTTATGTTACTTGTTGGTATTCTTATGTTACTTGTTGGTAGTCTTATGTTACTTGTTGGTAGTCTTATATTGCTTGTTGGTAGTCTTATGTTACTTGTTGGTAGTCTTATGTTACTTGTTGGTAGTCTTATGTTATTTGTTGGTAGTCTTATGTTACTTGTTGGTAGTCTTATCTTACTTGTTGGTAGTCTTATGTTAATTGTTGGTAGTCTTATGTTACTTGTTGGTAGTGTTATGTTACTTGTTGGTAGTGTTATGTTACTTGTTGGTAGTGTTATGTTACTTGTTGGTAGTCTTATGTTACTTGTTGGTAGTCTTATGTTGTTTGTTGGTAGTCTGATATTACTTGTTGGTAGTCTTATGTTACTTGTTGGTAGTCTTATCTTACTTGTTGGTAGTCTTATATTACTTGTTGGTAGTCTTATGTTACTTGTTGGTAGTCTTATATTACTTGTTGGTAGTCTTATCATACTTGTTGGTAGTCATATGTTACTTGCTGGTAGTCTTATGTTACTTTTTGGTAGTCTTATGTTACTTGTTGGTAGTCTTATATTACTTGTTGGTAGTCTTATGTTACTTGTTGGTAGTCTTATGTTGCTTGTTGGTAATCTTATGTTACTTGTTGGTAGTCTTATTTTACTTGTTGGTAGTCTTATGTTACTTGTTGGTAGTCTTATGTTACTTGTTGGTATTCTTATGTTACTTGTTGGTAGTCTTATGTTACTTGTTGGTAGTCTTTTGTTACTTGTTGGTAATCTTATGTTACTTGTTGGTAGACTTATGTTACTTGTTGGTAGTCTTATATTACTTGTTGGTAGTCTTATATTACTTGTTGGTAGTCTTATGTTATTTGTTGGTGGTATTATGTTACTTTTTGGTAGTCGTATGTTACTTGTTGGTAGTCTTATGTTACTTGTTGGTAGTCTGTTGTTACTTGTTGGTAGTCTTATCTTACTTGTTGATAGTCTTATGTTACTTGTTGGTAGTCTTATGTTACTTGTTGGTAGTCTTATGTTACTTGTTGGTAGTCTTATGTTACTTATTTGTAGTCTTATGTTACTTGTTGGTTGTCTTATGTTGCTTGTTGGTAGTCTTATGTTACTTGTTGGTTGTCTTCTGTTACTTGTTGGTAGTGTTATTTTACTTGTTGGTAGTCTTATGTTACTTGTTGGTAATCTTATGTTATTTGTTGGTAAGCTTATGTTACTTGTAGGTAGTCTTATGATACTTATTGGTAGTCTTATGTTACTTGTTGGTAGTTTTATGTTACTTGTTGGTAGTCTTATGTTACTTGTTGGTAGTCTTATGTTACTTGTTGGTAGTCTTATGTTATTTGTTGGTTGTCTTATGTTATTTGTTGGTAGTCTTATCTTATTTGTTGATAGTTTTATGTTATTTGTTGGTAGTCTTATGTTACTTGTTGGTAGTGTTATGTTACTTGTTGGTTGTCTTATGTTACTTGTTGGTAGTCTTATGTTACTTGTTGGTAGTTTTATGTTGTTTGTTGGTAGACTGATATTACTTGTTGGTAGTCTTATGCTACTTGTTGGTAGTCTTATCTTACTTGTTCGTAGTCTTATGTTACTTGTTGGTAGTCTTATCTTACTTGTTAATAGTCTTATCTTACTTGTTGGTAGTCTTATGTTACTTGTTGGTAGTCTTATGTTACTTGTTGGTAGTCTTATGTTACTTGTTGGTAGTCCTATGTTACTTATTGGTAGTCTTATGTTACTTGTTGGTAGTTTTATGTTACTTGTTGGTAGTCTTATGTTACTTGTTGGTAGTCTTATGTTACTTGTTGGTAGTCTTATGTTATTTGTTGGTTGTCTTATGTTATTTGTTGGTAGTCTTATCTTACTTGTTGATAGTTTTATGTTATTTGTTGGTAGTCTTATGTTACTTGTTGGTAGTGTTATGTTACTTGTTGGTTGTCTTCTGTTACTTGTTGGTAGTGTTATTTTACTTGTTGGTAGTCTTATGTTACTTGTTGGTAATCTTATGTTATTTGTTGGTAAGCTTATGTTACTTGTTGGTAGTCTTATGTTACTTGTTGGTAGTCTTATGTTACTTATTGGTAGTCTTATGTTACTTGTTGGTAGTTTTATGTTACTTGTTGGTAGTCTTATGTTACTTGTTGGTAGTCTTATGTTACTTGTTGGTAGTCTTTTGTTACTTGTTGGTAATCTTATGTTACTTGTTGGTAGACTTATGTTACTTGTTGGTAGTCTTATATTACTTGTTGGTAGTCTTATATTACTTGTTGGTAGTCTTATGTTATTTGTTGGTGGTATTATGTTACTTTTTGGTAGTCGTATGTTACTTGTTGGTAGTCTTATGTTACTTGTTGGTAGTCTGTTGTTACTTGTTGGTAGTCTTATCTTACTTGTTGATAGTCTTATGTTACTTGTTGGTAGTCTTATGTTACTTGTTGGTAGTCTTATATTACTTGTTGGTAGTCTTATGTTATTTGTTGGTGGTATTATGTTACTTTTTGGTAGTCGTATGTTACTTGTTGGTAGTCTGTTGTTACTTGTTGGTAGTCTTATCTTACTTGTTGATAGTCTTATGTTACTTGTTGGTAGTCTTATGTTACTTGTTGGTAGTCTTATGTTACTTGTTGGTAGTGTTATGTTACTTGTTGGTAGTCTTATGTTACTTGTTGGTTGTCTTATGTTGCTTGTTGGTAGTCTTATGTTACTTGTTGGTTGTCTTCTGTTACTTGTTGGTAGTGTTATTTTACTTGTTGGTAGTCTTATGTTACTTGTTGGTAATCTTATGTTATTTGTTGGTAAGCTTATGTTACTTGTTGGTAGTCTTATGTTACTTATTGGTAGTCTTATGTTACTTGTTGGTAGTTTTATGTTACTTGTTGGTAGTCTTATGTTACTTGTTGGTAGTCTTATGTTACTTGTTGGTAGTCTTATGTTATTTGTTGGTTGTCTTATGTTATTTGTTGGTAGTCTTATCTTACTTGTTGATAGTTTTATGTTATTTGTTGGTAGTCTTATGTTACTTGTTGGTAGTGTTATGTTACTTGTTGGTAGTCTTATGTTACTTGTTGGTAGTCTTATGTTACTTGTTGGTAGTTTTATGTTGTTTGTTGGTAGACTGACATTACTTGTTGGTAGTCTTATGATACTTGTTGGTAGTCTTATCTTACTTGTTCGTAGTCTTATGTTACTTGTTGGTAGTCTTATGTTATTTGTTGGTTGGCTTATGTTATTTGTTGGTAGTCTTATCTTACTTGTTGGTAGTGTTATGTTACTTGTTGGTAGTCTTATGTTACTTGTTGGTAGTCTTATGTTACTTGTTGGTAGTCTTATGTTACTTATTGGTAGTCTTATGTTACTTGTTGGTAGTTTTATGTTACTTGTTGGTAGTCTTATGTTACTTGTTGGTAGTCTTATGTTACTTGTTGGTAGTCTTATGTTATTTGTTGGTTGTCTTATGTTATTTGTTGGTAGTCTTATCTTACTTGTTGATAGTTTTATGTTATTTGTTGGTAGTCTTATGTTACTTGTTGGTAGTGTTATGTTACTTGTTGGTTGTCTTCTGTTACTTGTTGGTAGTGTTATTTTACTTGTTGGTTGTCTTCTGTTACTTGTTGGTAGTGTTATTTTACTTGTTGGTAGTCTTATGTTACTTGTTGGTAATCTTATGTTATTTGTTGGTAAGCTTATGTTACTTGTTGGTAGTCTTATGTTACTTGTTGGTAGTCTTATGTTACTTATTGGTAGTCTTATGTTACTTGTTGGTAGTTTTATGTTACTTGTTGGTAGTCTTATGTTACTTGTTGGTAGTCTTATGTTACTTGTTGGTAGTCTTATGTTATTTGTTGGTTGTCTTATGTTATTTGTTGGTAGTCTTATCTTACTTGTTGATAGTTTTATGTTATTTGTTGGTAGTCTTATGTTACTTGTTGGTAGTGTTATGTTACTTGTTGGTTGTCTTCTGTTACTTGTTGGTAGTGTTATTTTACTTGTTGGTTGTCTTCTGTTACTTATTGGTAGTCTTATGTTACTTGTTGGTAGTTTTATGTTACTTGTTGGTAGTCTTATGTTACTTGTTGGTAGTCTTATGTTACTTGTTGGTAGTCTTATGCTATTTGTTGGTTGTCTTATGTTATTTGTTGGTAGTCTTATCTTACTTGTTGATAGTTTATGTTATTTGTTGGTAGTCTTATGTTACTTGTTGGTAGTGTTATGTTACTTGTTGGTAGTCTTATGTTACTTGTTGGTAGTCTTATGTTACTTGTTGGTAGTTTTACGTTGTTTGTTGGTAGACTGATATTACTTGTTGGTAGTCTTATGCTACTTGTTGGTAGTCTTATCTTACTTGTTGGTAGTCTTATGTTACTTGTTGGTAGTCTTATGTTATTTGTTGGTTGTCTTATGTTATTTGTTGGTAGTCTTATCTTACTTGTTGGTAGTGTTATGTTACTTGTTGGTAGTCTTATGTTACTTGTTGGTAGTCTTATGTTACTTGTTGGTAGTTTTATGTTGTTTGTTGGTAGACTGATATTACTTGTTGGTAGTCTTATGCTACTTGTTGGTAGTCTTATCTTACTTGTTGGTAGTCTTATGTTACTTGTTGGTAGTCTTATGTTGTTTGTTGGTAGACTGATATTACTTGTTGGTAGTCTTATGTTACTTGTTGGTAGTCTTATCTTACTTGTTGATAGTCTTATCTTACTTGTTGGTAGTCTTATGTTACTTGTTGGTAGTCTTATCTTACTTGTTGGTAGTCTTATGTTAATTGTTGGTAGTCTTATGTTACTTGTTGGTAGTGTTATGTTACTTGTTGGTAGTGTTATGTTACTTGTTGGTAGTGTTATGTTACTTGTTGGTAGTCTTATGTTACTTGTTGGTAGTCTTATGTTGTTTGTTGGTAGTCTGATATTACTTGTTGGTAGTCTTATGTTACTTGTTGGTAGTCTTATCTTACTTGTTGGTAGTGTTATGTTACTTGTTGGTAGTCTTATATTACTTGTTGGTAGTCTTATCATACTTGTTGGTAGTCATATGTTACTTGCTGGTAGTCTTATGTTACTTTTTGGTAGTCTTATGTTACTTGTTGGTAGTCTTATATTACTTGTTGGTAGTCTTATGTTACTTGTTGGTAGTCTTATGTTACTTGTTGGTAATCTTATGTTACTTGTTGGTAGTCTTATTTTACTTGTTGGTAGTCTTATGTTACTTGTTGGTAGTCTTATATTACTTGTTGGTAGTCTTATCTTACTTGTTGATAGTCTTATGTTACTTGTTGGTAGTCTTATGTTACTTGTTGGTAGTCTTATATTACTTGTTGGTAGTCTTATGTTACTTGTTGGTAGTCTTATGTTACTTGTTGGTTGTCTTATGTTGCTTGTTGGTAGTCTTATGTTACTTGTTGGTTGTCTTCTGTTACTTGTTGGTAGTGTTATTTTACTTGTTGGTAGTCTTATGTTACTTGTTGGTAATCTTATGTTATTTGTTGGTAAGCTTATGTTACTTGTTGGTAGTCTTATGTTACTTATTGGTAGTCTTATGTTACTTGTTGGTAGTTTTATGTTATTTGTTGGTATTCTTATGTTACTTGTTGGTAGTCTTATGTTACTTGTTGGTAGTCTTATGTTATTTGATGGTTGTCTTATGTTATTTGTTGGTAGTCTTATCTTACTTGTTGATAGTTTTATGTTATTTGTTGGTAGTCTTATGTTACTTGTTGGTAGTGTTATGTTACTTGTTGGTAGTGTTATGTTACTTGTTGGTAGTGTTATGTTACTTGTTGGTAGTCTTATGTTACTTGTTGGTAGTCTTATGTTACTTGTTGGTAGTTTTATGTTGTTTGTTGGTAGACTGATATTACTTGTTGGTAGTCTTATGCTACTTGTTGGTAGTCTTATCTTACTTGTTGGTAGTCTTATGTTACTTGTTGGTAGTCTTATGTTGTTTGTTGGTAGACTGATATTACTTGTTGGTAGTCTTATGTTACTTGTTGGTAGTCTTATCTTACTTGTTGATAGTCTTATCTTACTTGTTGGTAGTCTTATGTTACTTGTTGGTAGTCTTATCTTACTTGTTGGTAGTCTTATGTTAATTGTTGGTAGTCTTATGTTACTTGTTGGTAGTGTTATGTTACTTGTTGGTAGTGTTATGTTACTTGTTGGTAGTGTTATGTTACTTGTTGGTAGTGTTATGTTACTTGTTGGTAGTCTTATGTTACTTGTTGGTAGTCTTATGTTGTTTGTTGGTAGTCTGATATTACTTGTTGGTAGTCTTATGTTACTTGTTGGTAGTCTTATCTTACTTGTTGGTAGTCTTATGTTACTTGTTGGTAGTCTTATATTACTTGTTGGTAGTCTTATCATACTTGTTGGTAGTCATATGTTACTTGCTGGTAGTCTTATGTTATTTTTTGGTAGTCTTATGTTACTTGTTGGTAGTCTTATATTACTTGTTGGTAGTCTTATGTTACTTGTTGGTAGTCTTATGTTACTTGTTGGTAATCTTATGTTACTTGTTGGTAGTCTTATTTTACTTGTTGGTAGTCTTATGTTACTTGTTGGTAGTCTTATGTTACTTGTTGGTATTCTTATGTTACTTGTTGGTAGTCTTATGTTACTTGTTGGTAGTCTTTTGTTACTTGTTGGTAATCTTATGTTACTTGTTGGTAGACTTATGTTACTTGTTGGTAGTCTTATATTAATTGTTGGTAGTCTTATATTACTTGTTGGTAGTCTTATGTTATTTGTTGGTGGTATTATGTTACTTTTTGGTAGTCTTATGTTACTTGTTGGTAGTTTTATGTTACTTGTTGGTAGTCTTATGTTACTTGTTGGTAGTCTTATGTTACTTGTTGGTAGTCTTTTGTTACTTGTTGGTAATCTTATGTTACTTGTTGGTAGACTTATGTTACTTGTTGGTAGTCTTATATTACTTGTTGGTAGTCTTATATTACTTGTTGGTAGTCTTATGTTATTTGTTGGTGGTATTATGTTACTTTTTGGTAGTCGTATGTTACTTGTTGGTAGTCTTATGTTACTTGTTGGTAGTCTGTTGTTACTTGTTGGTAGTCTTATCTTACTTGTTGATAGTCTTATGTTACTTGTTGGTAGTCTTATGTTACTTGTTGGTAGTCTTATATTACTTGTTGGTAGTCTTATGTTATTTGTTGGTGGTATTATGTTACTTTTTGGTAGTCGTATGTTACTTGTTGGTAGTCTGTTGTTACTTGTTGGTAGTCTTATCTTACTTGTTGATAGTCTTATGTTACTTGTTGGTAGTCTTATGTTACTTGTTGGTAGTCTTATGTTACTTGTTGGTAGTGTTATGTTACTTGTTGGTAGTCTTATGTTACTTGTTGGTTGTCTTATGTTGCTTGTTGGTAGTCTTATGTTACTTGTTGGTTGTCTTCTGTTACTTGTTGGTAGTGTTATTTTACTTGTTGGTAGTCTTATGTTACTTGTTGGTAATCTTATGTTATTTGTTGGTAAGCTTATGTTACTTGTTGGTAGTCTTATGTTACTTATTGGTAGTCTTATGTTACTTGTTGGTAGTTTTATGTTACTTGTTGGTAGTCTTATGTTACTTGTTGGTAGTCTTATGTTACTTGTTGGTAGTCTTATGTTATTTGTTGGTTGTCTTATGTTATTTGTTGGTAGTCTTATCTTACTTGTTGATAGTTTTATGTTATTTGTTGGTAGTCTTATGTTACTTGTTGGTAGTGTTATGTTACTTGTTGGTAGTCTTATGTTACTTGTTGGTAGTCTTATGTTACTTGTTGGTAGTTTTATGTTGTTTGTTGGTAGACTGACATTACTTGTTGGTAGTCTTATGATACTTGTTGGTAGTCTTATCTTACTTGTTCGTAGTCTTATGTTACTTGTTGGTAGTCTTATGTTATTTGTTGGTTGTCTTATGTTATTTGTTGGTAGTCTTATCTTACTTGTTGGTAGTGTTATGTTACTTGTTGGTAGTCTTATGTTACTTGTTGGTAGTCTTATGTTACTTGTTGGTAGTCTTATGTTACTTATTGGTAGTCTTATGTTACTTGTTGGTAGTTTTATGTTACTTGTTGGTAGTCTTATGTTACTTGTTGGTAGTCTTATGTTACTTATTGGTAGTCTTATGTTATTTGTTGGTTGTCTTATGTTATTTGTTGGTAGTCTTATCTTACTTGTTGATAGTTTTATGTTATTTGTTGGTAGTCTTATGTTACTTGTTGGTAGTGTTATGTTACTTGTTGGTTGTCTTCTGTTACTTGTTGGTAGTGTTATTTTACTTGTTGGTTGTCTTCTGTTACTTGTTGGTAGTGTTATTTTACTTGTTGGTAGTCTTATGTTACTTGTTGGTAATCTTATGTTATTTGTTGGTAAGCTTATGTTACTTGTTGGTAGTCTTATGTTACTTGTTGGTAGTCTTATGTTACTTATTGGTAGTCTTATGTTACTTGTTGGTAGTTTTATGTTACTTGTTGGTAGTCTTATGTTACTTGTTGGTAGTCTTATGTTACTTGTTGGTAGTCTTATGTTATTTGTTGGTTGTCTTATGTTATTTGTTGGTAGTCTTATCTTACTTGTTGATAGTTTTATGTTATTTGTTGGTAGTCTTATGTTACTTGTTGGTAGTGTTATGTTACTTGTTGGTTGTCTTCTGTTACTTGTTGGTAGTGTTATTTTACTTGTTGGTTGTCTTCTGTTACTTATTGGTAGTCTTATGTTACTTGTTGGTAGTTTTATGTTACTTGTTGGTAGTCTTATGTTACTTGTTGGTAGTCTTATGTTACTTGTTGGTAGTCTTATGCTATTTGTTGGTTGTCTTATGTTATTTGTTGGTAGTCTTATCTTACTTGTTGATAGTTTATGTTATTTGTTGGTAGTCTTATGTTACTTGTTGGTAGTGTTATGTTACTTGTTGGTAGTCTTATGTTACTTGTTGGTAGTCTTATGTTACTTGTTGGTAGTTTTACGTTGTTTGTTGGTAGACTGATATTACTTGTTGGTAGTCTTATGCTACTTGTTGGTAGTCTTATCTTACTTGTTGGTAGTCTTATGTTACTTGTTGGTAGTCTTATGTTATTTGTTGGTTGTCTTATGTTATTTGTTGGTAGTCTTATCTTACTTGTTGGTAGTGTTATGTTACTTGTTGGTAGTCTTATGTTACTTGTTGGTAGTCTTATGTTACTTGTTGGTAGTTTTATGTTGTTTGTTGGTAGACTGATATTACTTGTTGGTAGTCTTATGCTACTTGTTGGTAGTCTTATCTTACTTGTTGGTAGTCTTATGTTACTTGTTGGTAGTCTTATGTTGTTTGTTGGTAGACTGATATTACTTGTTGGTAGTCTTATGTTACTTGTTGGTAGTCTTATCTTACTTGTTGATAGTCTTATCTTACTTGTTGGTAGTCTTATGTTACTTGTTGGTAGTCTTATCTTACTTGTTGGTAGTCTTATGTTAATTGTTGGTAGTCTTATGTTACTTGTTGGTAGTGTTATGTTACTTGTTGGTAGTGTTATGTTACTTGTTGGTAGTGTTATGTTACTTGTTGGTAGTCTTATGTTACTTGTTGGTAGTCTTATGTTGTTTGTTGGTAGTCTGATATTACTTGTTGGTAGTCTTATGTTACTTGTTGGTAGTCTTATCTTACTTGTTGGTAGTGTTATGTTACTTGTTGGTAGTCTTATATTACTTGTTGGTAGTCTTATCATACTTGTTGGTAGTCATATGTTACTTGCTGGTAGTCTTATGTTACTTTTTGGTAGTCTTATGTTACTTGTTGGTAGTCTTATATTACTTGTTGGTAGTCTTATGTTACTTGTTGGTAGTCTTATGTTACTTGTTGGTAATCTTATGTTACTTGTTGGTAGTCTTATTTTACTTGTTGGTAGTCTTATGTTACTTGTTGGTAGTCTTATATTACTTGTTGGTAGTCTTATCTTACTTGTTGATAGTCTTATGTTACTTGTTGGTAGTCTTATGTTACTTGTTGGTAGTCTTATATTACTTGTTGGTAGTCTTATGTTACTTGTTGGTAGTCTTATGTTACTTGTTGGTTGTCTTATGTTGCTTGTTGGTAGTCTTATGTTACTTGTTGGTTGTCTTCTGTTACTTGTTGGTAGTGTTATTTTACTTGTTGGTAGTCTTATGTTACTTGTTGGTAATCTTATGTTATTTGTTGGTAAGCTTATGTTACTTGTTGGTAGTCTTATGTTACTTATTGGTAGTCTTATGTTACTTGTTGGTAGTTTTATGTTATTTGTTGGTATTCTTATGTTACTTGTTGGTAGTCTTATGTTACTTGTTGGTAGTCTTATGTTATTTGATGGTTGTCTTATGTTATTTGTTGGTAGTCTTATCTTACTTGTTGATAGTTTTATGTTATTTGTTGGTAGTCTTATGTTACTTGTTGGTAGTGTTATGTTACTTGTTGGTAGTGTTATGTTACTTGTTGGTAGTGTTATGTTACTTGTTGGTAGTCTTATGTTATTTGTTGGTAGTCTTATGTTACTTGTTGGTAGTTTTATGTTGTTTGTTGGTAGACTGATATTACTTGTTGGTAGTCTTATGCTACTTGTTGGTAGTCTTATCTTACTTGTTGGTAGTCTTATGTTACTTGTTGGTAGTCTTATGTTGTTTGTTGGTAGACTGATATTACTTGTTGGTAGTCTTATGTTACTTGTTGGTAGTCTTATCTTACTTGTTGATAGTCTTATCTTACTTGTTGGTAGTCTTATGTTACTTGTTGGTAGTCTTATCTTACTTGTTGGTAGTCTTATGTTAATTGTTGGTAGTCTTATGTTACTTGTTGGTAGTGTTATGTTACTTGTTGGTAGTGTTATGTTACTTGTTGGTAGTGTTATGTTACTTGTTGGTAGTGTTATATTACTTGTTGGTAGTCTTATGTTACTTGTTGGTAGTCTTATGTTGTTTGTTGGTAGTCTGATATTACTTGTTGGTAGTCTTATGTTACTTGTTGGTAGTCTTATCTTACTTGTTGGTAGTCTTATGTTACTTGTTGGTAGTCTTATATTACTTGTTGGTAGTCTTATCATACTTGTTGGTAGTCATATGTTACTTGCTGGTAGTCTTATGTTATTTTTTGGTAGTCTTATGTTACTTGTTGGTAGTCTTATATTACTTGTTGGTAGTCTTATGTTACTTGTTGGTAGTCTTATGTTACTTGTTGGTAATCTTATGTTACTTGTTGGTAGTCTTATTTTACTTGTTGGTAGTCTTATGTTACTTGTTGGTAGTCTTATGTTACTTGTTGGTATTCTTATGTTACTTGTTGGTAGTCTTATGTTGCTTGTTGGTAGTCTTTTGTTACTTGTTGGTAATCTTATGTTACTTGTTGGTAGACTTATGTTACTTGTTGGTAGTCTTATATTACTTGTTGGTAGTCTTATATTACTTGTTGGTAGTCTTATGTTATTTGTTGGTGGTATTATGTTACTTTTTGGTAGTCGTATGTTACTTGTTGGTAGTCTTATGTTACTTGTTAGTAGTCTGTTGTTACTTGTTGGTAGTCTTATCTTACTTGTTGATAGTCTTATGTTACTTGTTGGTAGTCTTATGTTACTTGTTGGTAGTCTTATATTACTTGTTGGTAGTCTTATGTTATTTGTTGGTGGTATTATGTTACTTTTTGGTAGTCGTATGTTACTTGTTGGTAGTCTTATGTTACTTGTTGGTAGTCTGTTGTTACTTGTTGGTAGTCTTATCTTACTTGTTGATAGTCTTATGTTACTTGTTGGTAGTCTTATGTTACTTGTTGGTAGTCTTATATTACTTGTTGGTAGTCTTATGTTACTTGTTGGTAGTCTTATGTTACTTGTTGGTTGTCTTATGTTGCTTGTTGGTAGTCTTATGTTACTTGTTGGTAGTGTTATGTTACTTGTTGGTTGTCTTCTGTTACTTGTTGGTAGTGTTATTTTACTTGTTGGTTGTCTTCTGTTACTTGTTGGTAGTATTATTTTACTTGTTGGTAGTCTTATGTTACTTGTTGGTAATCTTATGTTATTTGTTGGTAAGCTTATGTTACTTGTTGGTAGTCTTATGTTACTTGTTGGTAGTCTTATGTTACTTATTGGTAGTCTTATGTTACTTGTTGGTAGTTTTATGTTACTTGTTGGTAGTCTTATGTTACTTGTTGGTAGTCTTATCTTACTTGTTGGTAGTCTTATGTTATTTGTTGGTTGTCTTATGTTATTTGTTGGTAGTCTTATCTTACTTGTTGATAGTTTTATGTTATTTGTTGGTAGTCTTATGTTACTTGTTGGTAGTGTTATGTTACTTGTTGGTTGTCTTCTGTTACTTGTTGGTAGTGTTATTTTACTTGTTGGTTGTCTTCTGTTACTTGTTGGTAGTGTTATTTTACTTGTTGGTAGTCTTATGTTACTTGTTGGTAATCTTATGTTATTTGTTGGTAAGCTTATGTTACTTGTTGGTAGTCTTATGTTACTTGTTGGTAGTCTTATGTTACTTATTGGTAGTCTTATGTTACTTGTTGGTAGTTTTATGTTACTTGTTGGTAGTCTTATGTTACTTGTTGGTAGTCTTATGTTACTTGTTGGTAGTCTTATGTTATTTGTTGGTTTTCTTATGTTATTTGTTGGTAGTCTTATCTTACTTGTTGATAGTTTTATGTTATTTGTTGGTAGTGTTATTTTACTTGTTGGTTGTCTTCTGTTACTTATTGGTAGTCTTATGTTACTTGTTGGTAGTCTTATGTTACTTGTTGGTAGTCTTATGTTACTTGTTGGTAGTCTTATGTTACTTGTTGGTAGTCTTATGTTATTTGTGGGTTGTCTTATGTTATTTGTTGGTAGTCTTATCTTACTTGTTGATAGTTTTATGTTATTTGTTGGTAGTCTTATGTTACTTGTTGGTAGTGTTATGTTACTTGTTGGTAGTCTTATGTTACTTGTTGGTAGTCTAATGTTACTTGTTGGTAGTTTTATGTTGTTTGTTGGTAGACTGATATTACTTGTTGGTAGTCTTATGCTACTTGTTGGTAGTCTTATCTTACTTGTTGGTAGTCTTATGTTACTTGTTGGTAGTCTTATGTTATTTGTTGGTTGTCTTATGTTATTTGTTGGTAGTCTTATCTTACTTGTTGGTAGTGTTATGTTACTTGTTGGTAGTCTTATGTTACTTGTTGGTAGTCTTATGTTACTTGTTGGTAGTTTTATGTTGTTTGTTGGTAGACTGATATTACTTGTTGGTAGTCTTATGCTACTTGTTGGTAGTCTTATCTTACTTGTTGGTAATCTTATGTTACTTGTTGGTAGTCTTATGTTGTTTGTTGGTAGACTGATATTACTTGTTGGTAGTCTTATGCTACTTGTTGGTAGTCTTATCTTACTTGTTCGTAGTCTTATGTTACTTGTTGGTAGTCTTATCTTACTTGTTAATAGTCTTATCTTACTTGTTGGTAGTCTTATGTTACTTTTTGGTAGTCTTATGTTACTTGTTGGTAGTCTTATGTTACTTGTTGGTAGTCTTATGTTACTTATTGGTAGTCTTATGTTACTTGTTGGTAGTTTTATGTTACTTGTTGGTAGTCTTATGTTACTTGTTGGTAGTCTTATGTTACTTGTTGGTAGTCTTATGTTACTTGTTGGTAGTCTTATGTTATTTGTTGGTTGTCTTATGTTATTTGTTGGTAGTCTTATCTTACTTGTTGATAGTTTTATGTTATTTGTTGGTAGTCTTATGTTACTTGTTGGTAGTGTTATGTTACTTGTTGGTTGTCTTCTGTTACTTGTTGGTAGTGTTATTTTACTTGTTGGTTGTCTTCTGTTACTTGTTGGTAGTGTTATTTTACTTGTTGGTAGTCTTATGTTACTTGTTGGTAATCTTATGTTATTTGTTGGTAAGCTTATGTTACTTGTTGGTAGTCTTATGTTACTTGTTGGTAGTCTTATGTTACTTATTGGTAATCTTATGTTACTTGTTGGTAGTTTTATGTTACTTGTTGGTAGTCTTATGTTACTTGTTGGTAGTCTTATGTTACTTGTTGGTAGTCTTATATTACTTGTTGGTAGTCTTATATTACTTGTTGGTAGTCTTATGTTATTTGTTGGTGGTATTATGTTACTTGTTGGTAGTGTTATATTACTTGTTGGTAGTCTTATATTACTTGTTGGTAGTCTTATGTTACTTGTTGGTAATCTTATGTTATTTGTTGGTAAGCTT
The DNA here is from genome assembly GCA_963680875.1 of Bathymodiolus brooksi. Taxonomy (NCBI): domain Eukaryota; kingdom Metazoa; phylum Mollusca; class Bivalvia; order Mytilida; family Modiolidae; genus Bathymodiolus; species Bathymodiolus brooksi. Next base: position 125,948,991 of record OY804575.1, read on the forward strand.
ATGTTACTTGTTGGTAGTCTTATGTTACTTGTTGGTAGTCTTATGTTACTTGTTGGTAGTCTGTTGTTACTTGTTGGTAGTCTTATCTTACTTGTTGATAGTCTTATGTTACTTGTTGGTAGTCTTATGTTACTTGTTGGTAGTCTTATATTACTTGTTGGTAGTCTTATGTTATTTGTTGGTGGTATTATGTTACTTTTTGGTAGTCGTATGTTACTTGTTGGTAGTCTGTTGTTACTTGTTGGTAGTCTTATCTTACTTGTTGATAGTCTTATGTTACTTGTTGGTAGTCTTATGTTACTTGTTGGTAGTCTTATGTTACTTGTTGGTAGTGTTATGTTACTTGTTGGTAGTCTTATGTTACTTGTTGGTTGTCTTATGTTGCTTGTTGGTAGTCTTATGTTACTTGTTGGTTGTCTTCTGTTACTTGTTGGTAGTGTTATTTTACTTGTTGGTAGTCTTATGTTACTTGTTGGTAATCTTATGTTATTTGTTGGTAAGCTTATGTTACTTGTTGGTAGTCTTATGTTACTTATTGGTAGTCTTATGTTACTTGTTGGTAGTTTTATGTTACTTGTTGGTAGTCTTATGTTACTTGTTGGTAGTCTTATGTTACTTGTTGGTAGTCTTATGTTATTTGTTGGTTGTCTTATGTTATTTGTTGGTAGTCTTATCTTACTTGTTGATAGTTTTATGTTATTTGTTGGTAGTCTTATGTTACTTGTTGGTAGTGTTATGTTACTTGTTGGTAGTCTTATGTTACTTGATGGTAGTCTTATGTTACTTGTTGGTAGTTTTATGTTGTTTGTTGGTAGACTGACATTACTTGTTGGTAGTCTTATGATACTTGTTGGTAGTCTTATCTTACTTGTTCGTAGTCTTATGTTACTTGTTGGTAGTCTTATGTTATTTGTTGGTTGTCTTATGTTATTTGTTGGTAGTCTTATCTTACTTGTTGGTAGTGTTATGTTACTTGTTGGTAGTCTTATGTTACTTGTTGGTAGTCTTATGTTACTTGTTGATAGTCTTATGTTACTTATTGGTAGTCTTATGTTACTTGTTGGTAGTTTTATGTTACTTGTTGGTAGTCTTATGTTACTTGTTGGTAGTCTTATGTTACTTGTTGGTAGTCTTATGTTATTTGTTGGTTGTCTTATGTTATTTGTTGGTAGTCTTATCTTACTTGTTGATAGTTTTATGTTATTTGTTGGTAGTCTTATGTTACTTGTTGGTAGTGTTATGTTACTTGTTGGTTGTCTTCTGTTACTTGTTGGTAGTGTTATTTTACTTGTTGGTTGTCTTCTGTTACTTGTTGGTAGTGTTATTTTACTTGTTGGTAGTCTTATGTTACTTGTTGGTAATCTTATGTTATTTGTTGGTAAGCTTATGTTACTTGTTGGTAGTCTTATGTTACTTGTTGGTAGTCTTATGTTACTTATTGGTAGTCTTATGTTACTTGTTGGTAGTTTTATGTTACTTGTTGGTAGTCTTATGTTACTTGTTGGTAGTCTTATGTTACTTGTTGGTAGTCTTATGTTATTTGTTGGTTGTCTTATGTTATTTGTTGGTAGTCTTATCTTACTTGTTGATAGTTTTATGTTATTTGTTGGTAGTCTTATGTTACTTGTTGGTAGTGTTATGTTACTTGTTGGTTGTCTTCTGTTACTTGTTGGTAGTGTTATTTTACTTGTTGGTTGTCTTCTGTTACTTATTGGTAGTCTTATGTTACTTGTTGGTAGTTTTATGTTACTTGTTGGTAGTCTTATGTTACTTGTTGGTAGTCTTATGTTACTTGTTGGTAGTCTTATGCTATTTGTTGGTTGTCTTATGTTATTTGTTGGTAGTCTTATCTTACTTGTTGATAGTTTATGTTATTTGTTGGTAGTCTTATGTTACTTGTTGGTAGTGTTATGTTACTTGTTGGTAGTCTTATGTTACTTGTTGGTAGTCTTATGTTACTTGTTGGTAGTTTTACGTTGTTTGTTGGTAGACTGATATTACTTGTTGGTAGTCTTATGCTACTTGTTGGTAGTCTTATCTTACTTGTTGGTAGTCTTATGTTACTTGTTGGTAGTCTTATGTTATTTGTTGGTTGTCTTATGTTATTTGTTGGTAGTCTTATCTTACTTGTTGGTAGTGTTATGTTACTTGTTGGTAGTCTTATGTTACTTGTTGGTAGTCTTATGTTACTTGTTGGTAGTTTTATGTTGTTTGTTGGTAGACTGATATTACTTGTTGGTAGTCTTATGCTACTTGTTGGTAGTCTTATCTTACTTGTTGGTAGTCTTATGTTACTTGTTGGTAGTCTTATGTTGTTTGTTGGTAGACTGATATTACTTGTTGGTAGTCTTATGTTACTTGTTGGTAGTCTTATCTTACTTGTTGATAGTCTTATCTTACTTGTTGGTAGTCTTATGTTACTTGTTGGTAGTCTTATCTTACTTGTTGGTAGTCTTATGTTAATTGTTGGTAGTCTTATGTTACTTGTTGGTAGTGTTATGTTACTTGTTGGTAGTGTTATGTTACTTGTTGGTAGTGTTATGTTACTTGTTGGTAGTCTTATGTTACTTGTTGGTAGTCTTATGTTGTTTGTTGGTAGTCTGATATTACTTGTTGGTAGTCTTATGTTACTTGTTGGTAGTCTTATCTTACTTGTTGGTAGTCTTATGTTACTTGTTGGTAGTCTTATATTACTTGTTGGTAGTCTTATCATACTTGTTGGTAGTCATATGTTACTTGCTGGTAGTCTTATGTTACTTTTTGGTAGTCTTATGTTACTTGTTGGTAGTCTTATATTACTTGTTGGTAGTCTTATGTTACTTGTTGGTAGTCTTATGTTACTTGTTGGTAATCTTATGTTACTTGTTGGTAGTCTTATTTTACTTGTTGGTAGTCTTATGTTACTTGTTGGTAGTCTTATATTACTTGTTGGTAGTCTTATCTTACTTGTTGATAGTCTTATGTTACTTGTTGGTAGTCTTATGTTACTTGTTGGTAGTCTTATATTACTTGTTGGTAGTCTTATGTTACTTGTTGGTAGTCTTATGTTACTTGTTGGTTGTCTTATGTTGCTTGTTGGTAGTCTTATGTTACTTGTTGGTTGTCTTCTGTTACTTGTTGGTAGTGTTATTTTACTTAATGGTAGTCTTATGTTACTTGTTGGTAATCTTATGTTATTTGTTGGTAAGCTTATGTTACTTGTTGGTAGTCTTATGTTACTTATTGGTAGTCTTATGTTACTTGTTGGTAGTTTTATGTTATTTGTTGGTATTCTTATGTTACTTGTTGGTAGTCTTATGTTACTTGTTGGTAGTCTTATGTTATTTGATGGTTGTCTTATGTTATTTGTTGGTAGTCTTATCTTACTTGTTGATAGTTTTATGTTATTTGTTGGTAGTCTTATGTTAATTGTTGGTAGTGTTATGTTACTTGTTGGTAGTGTTATGTTACTTGTTGGTAGTGTTATGTTACTTGTTGGTAGTCTTATGTTACTTGTTGGTAGTCTTATGTTACTTGTTGGTAGTTTTATGTTGTTTGTTGGTAGACTGATATTACTTGTTGGTAGTCTTATGCTACTTGTTGGTAGTCTTATCTTACTTGTTGGTAGTCTTATGTTACTTGTTGGTAGTCTTATGTTGTATGTTGGTAGACTGATATTACTTGTTGGTAGTCTTATGTTACTTGTTGGTAGTCTTATCTTACTTGTTGATAGTCTTATCTTACTTGTTGGTAGTCTTATGTTACTTGTTGGTAGTCTTATCTTACTTGTTGGTAGTCTTATGTTAATTGTTGGTAGTCTTATGTTACTTGTTGGTAGTGTTATGTTACTTGTTGGTAGTGTTATGTTACTTGTTGGTAGTGTTATGTTACTTGTTGGTAGTGTTATGTTACTTGTTGGTAGTCTTATGTTACTTGTTGGTAGTCTTATGTTGTTTGTTGGTAGTCTGATATTACTTGTTGGTAGTCTTATGTTACTTGTTGGTAGTCTTATCTTACTTGTTGGTAGTCTTATGTTACTTGTTGGTAGTCTTATATTACTTGTTGGTAGTCTTATCATACTTGTTGGTAGTCATATGTTACTTGCTGGTAGTCTTATGTTACTTTTTGGTAGTCTTATGTTACTTGTTGGTAGTCTTATATTACTTGTTGGTAGTCTTATGTTACTTGTTGGTAGTCTTATGTTACTTGTTGGTAATCTTATGTTACTTGTTGGTAGTCTTATTTTACTTGTTGGTAGTCTTATGTTACTTGTTGGTAGTCTTATGTTACTTGTTGGTATTCTTATGTTACTTGTTGGTAGTCTTATGTTACTTGTTGGTAGTCTTTTGTTACTTGTTGGTAATCTTATGTTACTTGTTGGTAGACTTATGTTACTTGTTGGTAGTCTTATATTACTTGTTGGTAGTCTTATATTACTTGTTGGTAGTCTTATGTTATTTGTTGGTGGTATTATGTTACTTTTTGGTAGTCGTATGTTACTTGTTGGTAGTCTTATGTTACTTGTTAGTAGTCTGTTGTTACTTGTTGGTAGTCTTATCTTACTTGTTGATAGTCTTATGTTACTTGTTGGTAGTCTTATGTTACTTGTTGGTAGTCTTATATTACTTGTTGGTAGTCTTATGTTATTTGTTGGTGGTATTATGTTACTTTTTGGTAGTCGTATGTTACTTGTTGGTAGTCTTATGTTACTTGTTGGTAGTCTGTTGTTACTTGTTGGTAGTCTTATCTTACTTGTTGATAGTCTTATGTTACTTGTTGGTAGTCTTATGTTACTTGTTGGTAGTCTTATATTACTTGTTGGTAGTCTTATGTTACTTGTTGGTAGTCTTATGTTACTTGTTGGTTGTCTTATGTTGCTTGTTGGTAGTCTTATGTTACTTGTTGGTAGTGTTATGTTACTTGTTGGTTGTCTTCTGTTACTTGTTGGTAGTGTTATTTTACTTGTTGGTTGTCTTCTGTTACTTGTTGGTAGTATTATTTTACTTGTTGGTAGTCTTATGTTACTTGTTGGTAATCTTATGTTATTTGTTGGTAAGCTTATGTTACTTGTTGGTAGTCTTATGTTACTTGTTGGTAGTCTTATGTTACTTATTGGTAGTCTTATGTTACTTGTTGGTAGTTTTATGTTACTTGTTGGTAGTCTTATGTTACTTGTTGGTAGTCTTATGTTACTTGTTGGTAGTCTTATGTTATTTGTTGGTTGTCTTATGTTATTTGTTGGTAGTCTTATCTTACTTGTTGATAGTTTTATGTTATTTGTTGGTAGTCTTATGTTACTTGTTGGTAGTGTTATGTTACTTGTTGGTTGTCTTCTGTTACTTGTTGGTAGTGTTATTTTACTTGTTGGTTGTCTTCTGTTACTTGTTGGTAGTGTTATTTTACTTGTTGGTAGTCTTATGTTACTTGTTGGTAATCTTATGTTATTTGTTGGTAAGCTTATGTTACTTGTTGGTAGTCTTATGTTACTTGTTGGTAGTCTTATGTTACTTATTGGTAGTCTTATGTTACTTGTTGGTAGTTTTATGTTACTTGTTGGTAGTCTTATGTTACTTGTTGGTAGTCTTATGTTACTTGTTGGTAGTCTTATGTTATTTGTTGGTTTTCTTATGTTATTTGTTGGTAGTCTTATCTTACTTGTTGATAGTTTTATGTTATTTGTTGGTAGTCTTATGTTACTTGTTGGTAGTGTTATGTTACTTGTTGGTTGTCTTCTGTTACTTGTTGGTAGTGTTATTTTACTTGTTGGTTGTCTTCTGTTACTTATTGGTAGTCTTATGTTACTTGTTGGTAGTTTTATGTTACTTGTTGGTAGTCTTATGTTACTTGTTGGTAGTCTTATGTTACTTGTTGGTAGTCTTATGTTATTTGTTGGTTGTCTTATGTTATTTGTTGGTAGTCTTATCTTACTTGTTGATAGTTTTATGTTATTTGTTGGTAGTCTTATGTTACTTGTTGGTAGTGTTATGTTACTTGTTGGTAGTCTTATGTTACTTGTTGGTAGTCTAATGTTACTTGTTGGTAGTTTTATGTTGTTTGTTGGTAGACTGATATTACTTGTTGGTAGTCTTATGCTACTTGTTGGTAGTCTTATCTTACTTGTTGGTAGTCTTATGTTACTTGTTGGTAGTCTTATGTTATTTGTTGGTTGTCTTATGTTATTTGTTGGTAGTCTTATCTTACTTGTTGGTAGTGTTATGTTACTTGTTGGTAGTCTTATGTTACTTGTTGGTAGTCTTATGTTACTTGTTGGTAGTTTTATGTTGTTTGTTGGTAGACTGATATTACTTGTTGGTAGTCTTATGCTACTTGTTGGTAGTCTTATCTTACTTGTTGGTAGTCTTATGTTACTTGTTGGTAGTCTTATGTTGTTTGTTGGTAGACTGATATTACTTGTTGGTAGTCTTATGTTACTTGTTGGTAGTCTTATCTTACTTGTTGATAGTCTTATCTTACTCGTTGGTAGTCTTATGTTACTTGTTGGTAGTCTTATCTTACTTGTTGGTAGTCATATGTTAATTGTTGGTAGTCTTATGTTACTTGTTGGTAGTGTTATGTTACTTGTTGGTAGTGTTATGTTACTTGTTGGTAGTGTTATGTTACTTGTTGGTAGTCTTATGTTACTTGTTGGTAGTCTTATGTTACTTGTTGGTAGTCTTATGTTATTTGATGGTTGTCTTATGTTATTTGTTGGTAGTCTTATCTTACTTGTTGATAGTTTTATGTTATTTGTTGGTAGTCTTATGTTACTTGTTGGTAGTGTTATGTTACTTGTTGGTAGTGTTATGTTACTTGTTGGTAGTGTTATGTTACTTGTTGGTAGTCTTATGTTACTTGTTGGTAGTCTTATGTTACTTGTTGGTAGTTTTATGTTGTTTGTTGGTAGACTGATATTACTTGTTGGTAGTCTTATGCTACTTGTTGGTAGTCTTATCTTACTTGTTGGTAGTCTTATGTTACTTGTTGGTAGTCTTATGTTGTTTGTTGGTAGACTGATATTACTTGTTGGTAGTCTTATGTTACTTGTTGGTAGTCTTATCTTACTTGTTGATAGTCTTATCTTACTTGTTGGTAGTCTTATGTTACTTGTTGGTAGTCTTATCTTACTTGTTGGTAGTCTTATGTTAATTGTTGGTAGTCTTATGTTACTTGTTGGTAGTGTTATGTTACTTGTTGGTAGTGTTATGTTACTTGTTGGTAGTGTTATGTTACTTGTTGGTAGTGTTATGTTACTTGTTGGTAGTCTTATGTTACTTGTTGGTAGTCTTATGTTGTTTGTTGGTAGTCTGATATTACTTGTTGGTAGTCTTATGTTACTTGTTGGTAGTCTTATCTTACTTGTTGGTAGTCTTATGTTACTTGTTGGTAGTCTTATATTACTTGTTGGTAGTCTTATCATACTTGTTGGTAGTCATATGTTACTTGCTGGTAGTCTTATGTTACTTTTTGGTAGTCTTATGTTACTTGTTGGTAGTCTTATATTACTTGTTGGTAGTCTTATGCTACTTGTTGGTAGTCTTATGTTGCTTGTTGGTAATCTTATGTTACTTGTTGGTAGTCTTATTTTACTTGTTGGTAGTCTTATGTTACTTGTTGGTAGTCTTATGTTACTTGTTGGTAGTCTTATGTTACTTGTTGGTAGTCTTATATTACTTGTTGGTAGTCTTATCATACTTGTTGGTAGTCATATGTTACTTGCTGGTAGTCTTATGTTACTTTTTGGTAGTCTTATGTTACTTGTTGGTAGTCTTATATTACTTGTTGGTAGTCTTATGTTACTTGTTGGTAGTCTTATGTTACTTGTTGGTAATCTTATGTTACTTGTTGGTAGTCTTATTTTACTTGTTGGTAGTCTTATGTTACTTGTTGGTAGTCTTATGTTACTTGTTGGTAGTCTTATCTTACTTGTTGATAGTCTTATGTTACTTGTTGGTAGTCTTATGTTACTTGTTGGTAGTCTTATATTACTTGTTGGTAGTCTTATGTTACTTGTTGGTAGTGTTATGTTACTTGTTGGTTGTCTTATGTTGCTTGTTGGTAGTCTTATGTTACTTGTTGGTTGTCTTCTGTTACTTGTTGGTAGTGTTATTTTACTTGTTGGTAGTCTTATGTTACTTGTTGGTAATCTTATGTTATTTGTTGGTAAGCTTATGTTACTTGTTGGTAGTCTTATGTTACTTATTGGTAGTCTTATGTTACTTGTAGGTAGTTTTATGTTACTTGTTGGTAGTCTTATGTTACTTGTTGGTAGTCTTATGTTACTTGTTGGTAGTCTTATGTTATTTGATGGTTGTCTTATGTTATTTGTTGGTAGTCTTATCTTACTTGTTGATAGTTTTATGTTATTTGTTGGTAGTCTTATGTTACTTGTTGGTAGTGTTATGTTACTTGTTGGTAGTGTTATGTTACTTGTTGGTAGTGTTATGTTACTTGTTGGTAGTATTATGTTACTTGTTGGTAGTTTTATGTTGTTTGTTGGTAGACTGATATTACTTGTTGGTAGTCTTATGCTACTTGTTGGTAGTCTTATATTACTTGTTGGTAGTCTTATCATACTTGTTGGTAGTCATATGTTACTTGCTGGTAGTCTTATGTTAATTGTTGGTAGTCTTATGTTACTTGTTGGTAGTGTTATGTTACTTGTTGGTAGTGTTATGTTACTTGTTGGTAGTGTTATGTTACTTGTTGGTAGTGTTATGTTACTTGTTGGTAGTCTTATGTTACTTGTTGGTAGTCTTATGTTGTTTGTTGGTAGTCTGATATTACTTGTTGGTAGTCTTATGTTACTTGTTGGTAGTCTTATCTTACTTGTTGGTAGTCTTATGTTACTTGTTGGTAGTCTTATATTACTTGTTGGTAGTCTTATCATACTTGTTGGTAGTCATATGTTACTTGCTGGTAGTCTTATGTTACTTTTTGGTAGTCTTATGTTACTTGTTGGTAGTCTTATATTACTTGTTGGTAGTCTTATGCTACTTGTTGGTAGTCTTATGTTACTTGTTGGTAATCTTATGTTACTTGTTGGTAGTCTTATTTTACTTGTTGGTAGTCTTATGTTACTTGTTGGTAGTCTTATGTTACTTGTTGGTAGTCTTATGTTACTTGTTGGTAGTCTTATATTACTTGTTGGTAGTCTTATCATACTTGTTGGTAGTCATATGTTACTTGCTGGTAGTCTTATGTTACTTTTTGGTAGTCTTATGTTACTTGTTGGTAGTCTTATATTACTTGTTGGTAGTCTTATGTTACTTGTTGGTAGTCTTATGTTACTTGTTGGTAATCTTATGTTACTTGTTGGTAGTCTTATTTTACTTGTTGGTAGTCTTATGTTACTTGTTGGTAGTCTTATGTTACTTGTTGGTAGTCTTATCTTACTTGTTGATAGTCTTATGTTACTTGTTGGTAGTCTTATGTTACTTGTTGGTAGTCTTATATTACTTGTTGGTAGTCTTATGTTACTTGTTGGTAGTGTTATGTTACTTGTTGGTTGTCTTATGTTGCTTGTTGGTAGTCTTATGTTACTTGTTGGTTGTCTTCTGTTACTTGTTGGTAGTGTTATTTTACTTGTTGGTAGTCTTATGTTACTTGTTGGTAATCTTATGTTATTTGTTGGTAAGCTTATGTTACTTGTTGGTAGTCTTATGTTACTTATTGGTAGTCTTATGTTACTTGTAGGTAGTTTTATGTTACTTGTTGGTAGTCTTATGTTACTTGTTGGTAGTCTTATGTTACTTGTTGGTAGTCTTATGTTATTTGATGGTTGTCTTATGTTATTTGTTGGTAGTCTTATCTTACTTGTTGATAGTTTTATGTTATTTGTTGGTAGTCTTATGTTACTTGTTGGTAGTGTTATGTTACTTGTTGGTAGTGTTATGTTACTTGTTGGTAGTGTTATGTTACTTGTTGGTAGTATTATGTTACTTGTTGGTAGTTTTATGTTGTTTGTTGGTAGACTGATATTACTTGTTGGTAGTCTTATGCTACTTGTTGGTAGTCTTATCTTACTTGTTGGTAGTCTTATGTTACTTGTTGGTAGTCTTATGTTGTTTGTTGGTAGACTGATATTACTTGTTGGTAGTCTTATGTTACTTGTTGGTAGTCTTATCTTACTTGTTGATAGTCTTATCTTACTTGTTGGTAGTCTTATGTTACTTGTTGGTAGTCTTATCTTACTTGTTGGTAGTCTTATGTTATTTGATGGTTGTCTTATGTTATTTGTTGGTAGTCTTATCTTACTTGTTGATAGTTTTATGTTATTTGTTGGTAGTCTTATGTTACTTGTTGGTAGTGTTATGTTACTTGTTGGTAGTGTTATGTTACTTGTTGGTAGTGTTATGTTACTTGTTGGTAGTCTTATGTTACTTGTTGGTAGTCTTATGTTACTTGTTGGTAGTTTTATGTTGTTTGTTGGTAGACTGATATTACTTGTTGGTAGTCTTATGCTACTTGTTGGTAGTCTTATCTTACTTGTTGGTAGTCTTATGTTACTTGTTGGTAGTCTTATGTTGTTTGTTGGTAGACTGATATTACTTGTTGGTAGTCTTATGTTACTTGTTGGTAGTCTTATCTTACTTGTTGATAGTCTTATCTTACTTGTTGGTAGTCTTATGTTACTTGTTGGTAGTCTTATCTTACTTGTTGGTAGTCTTATGTTAATTGTTGGTAGTCTTATGTTACTTGTTGGTAGTGTTATGTTACTTGTTGGTAGTGCTATGTTACTTGTTGGTAGTGTTATGTTACTTGTTGGTAGTCTTATGTTACTTGTTGGTAGTCTTATGTTACTTGTTGGTAGTCTTATGTTGTTTGTTGGTAGTCTGATATTACTTGTTGGTAGTCTTATGTTACTTGTTGGTAGTCTTATCTTACTTGTTGGTAGTCTTATGTTACTTGTTGGTAGTCTTATATTACTTGTTGGTAGTCTTATCATACTTGTTGGTAGTCATATGTTACTTGTTGATAGTCTTATGTTACTTGTTGGTAGTCTTATGTTACTTGTTGGTAGTCTTATATTACTTGTTGGTAGTCTTATGTTACTTGTTGGTAGTCTTATGTTACTTGTTGGTTGTCTTATGTTGCTTGTTGGTAGTCTTATGTTGCTTGTTGGTTGTCTTCTGTTACTTGTTGGTAGTGTTATTTTACTTGTTGGTAGTCTTATGTTACTTGTTGGTAATCTTATGTTATTTGTTGGTAAGCTTATGTTACTTGTTGGTAGTCTTATCTTACTTGTTGGTAGTCTTATGTTACTTGTTGGTAGTCTTATGTTGTTTGTTGGTAGACTGATATTACTTGTTGGTAGTCTTATGTTACTTGTTGGTAGTCTTATCTTACTTGTTGATAGTCTTATCTTACTTGTTGGTAGTCTTATGTTACTTGTTGGTAGTCTTATCTTACTTGTTGGTAGTCTTATGTTATTTGATGGTTGTCTTATGTTATTTGTTGGTAGTCTTATCTTACTTGTTGATAGTTTTATGTTATTTGTTGGTAGTCTTATGTTACTTGTTGGTAGTGTTATGTTACTTGTTGGTAGTGTTATGTTACTTGTTGGTAGTGTTATGTTACTTGTTGGTAGTCTTATGTTACTTGTTGGTAGTCTTATGTTACTTGTTGGTAGTTTTATGTTGTTTGTTGGTAGACTGATATTACTTGTTGGTAGTCTTATGCTACTTGTTGGTAGTCTTATCTTACTTGTTGGTAGTCTTATGTTACTTGTTGGTAGTCTTATGTTGTTTGTTGGTAGACTGATATTACTTGTTGGTAGTCTTATGTTACTTGTTGGTAGTCTTATCTTACTTGTTGATAGTCTTATCTTACTTGTTGGTAGTCTTATGTTACTTGTTGGTAGTCTTATCTTACTTGTTGGTAGTCTTATGTTAATTGTTGGTAGTCTTATGTTACTTGTTGGTAGTGTTATGTTACTTGTTGGTAGTGCTATGTTACTTGTTGGTAGTGTTATGTTACTTGTTGGTAGTCTTATGTTACTTGTTGGTAGTCTTATGTTACTTGTTGGTAGTCTTATGTTGTTTGTTGGTAGTCTGATATTACTTGTTGGTAGTCTTATGTTACTTGTTGGTAGTCTTATCTTACTTGTTGGTAGTCTTATGTTACTTGTTGGTAGTCTTATATTACTTGTTGGTAGTCTTATCATACTTGTTGGTAGTCATATGTTACTTGTTGATAGTCTTATGTTACTTGTTGGTAGTCTTATGTTACTTGTTGGTAGTCTTATATTACTTGTTGGTAGTCTTATGTTACTTGTTGGTAGTCTTATGTTACTTGTTGGTTGTCTTATGTTGCTTGTTGGTAGTCTTATGTTGCTTGTTGGTTGTCTTCTGTTACTTGTTGGTAGTGTTATTTTACTTGTTGGTAGTCTTATGTTACTTGTTGGTAATCTTATGTTATTTGTTGGTAAGCTTATGTTACTTGTTGGTAGTCTTATGTTACTTATTGGTAGTCTTATGTTACTTGTTGGTAGTTTTATGTTACTTGTTGGTAGTCTTATGTTACTTGTTGGTAGTCTTATGTTACTTGTTGGTAGTCTTATGTTATTTGATGGTTGTCTTATGTTATTTGTTGGTAGTCTTATCTTACTTGTTGATAGTTTTATGTTATTTGTTGGTAGTCTTATGTTACTTGTTGGTAGTGTTATGTTACTTGTTGGTAGTGTTATGTTACTTGTTGGTAGTGTTATGTTACTTGTTGGTAGTCTTATGTTACTTGTTGGTAGTGTTATGTTACTTGTTGGTAGTTTTATGTTGTTTGTTGGTAGACTGATATTACTTGTTGGTAGTCTTATGCTACTTGTTGGTAGTCTTATCTTACTTGTTGGTAGTCTTATGTTACTTGTTGGTAGTCTTATGTTGTTTGTTGGTAGACTGATATTACTTGTTGGTAGTCTTATGTTACTTGTTGGTAGTCTTATCTTACTTGTTGATAGTCTTATCTTACTTGTTGGTAGTCTTATGTTACTTGTTGGTAGTCTTATCTTACTTGTTGGTAGTCTTATGTTAATTGTTGGTAGTCTTATGTTACTTGTTGGTAGTGTTATGTTACTTGTTGGTAGTGTTATGTTACTTGTTGGTAGTGTTATGTTACTTGTTGGTAGTGTTATGTTACTTGTTGGTAGTCTTATGTTACTTGTTGGTAGTCTTATGTTGTTTGTTGGTAGTCTGATATTACTTGTTGGTAGTCTTATGTTACTTGTTGGTAGTCTTATCTTACTTGTTGGTAGTCTTATGTTACTTGTTGGTAGTCTTATATTACTTGTTGGTAGTCTTATCATACTTGTTGGTAGTCATATGTTACTTGCTGGTAGTCTTATGTTACTTTTTGGTAGTCTTATGTTACTTGTTGGTAGTCTTATATTACTTGTTGGTAGTCTTATGTTACTTGTTGGTAGTCTTATGTTACTTGTTGGTAATCTTATGTTACTTGTTGGTAGTCTTATTTTACTTGTTGGTAGTCTTATGTTACTTGTTGGTAGTCTTATGTTACTTGTTGGTAGTCTTATGTTACTTGTTGGTAGTCTTATATTACTTGTTGGTAGTCTTATCATACTTGTTGGTAGTCATATGTTACTTGCTGGTAGTCTTATGTTACTTTTTGGTAGTCTTATGTTACTTGTTGGTAGTCTTATATTACTTGTTGGTAGTCTTATGTTACTTGTTGGTAGTCTTATGTTACTTGTTGGTAATCTTATGTTACTTGTTGGTAGTCTTATTTTACTTGTTGGTAGTCTTATGTTACTTGTTGGTAGTCTTATGTTACTTGTTGGTAGTCTTATCTTACTTGTTGATAGTCTTATGTTACTTGTTGGTAGTCTTATGTTACTTGTTGGTAGTCTTATATTACTTGTTGGTAGTCTTATGTTACTTGTTGGTAGTGTTATGTTACTTGTTGGTTGTCTTATGTTGCTTGTTGGTAGTCTTATGTTACTTGTTGGTTGTCTTCTGTTACTTGTTGGTAGTGTTATTTTACTTGTTGGTAGTCTTATGTTACTTGTTGGTAATCTTATGTTATTTGTTGGTAAGCTTATGTTACTTGTTGGTAGTCTTATGTTACTTATTGGTAGTCTTATGTTACTTGTTGGTAGTTTTATGTTACTTGTTGGTAGTCTTATGTTACTTGTTGGTAGTCTTATGTTACTTGTTGGTAGTCTTATGTTATTTGATGGTTGTCTTATGTTATTTGTTGGTAGTCTTATCTTACTTGTTGATAGTTTTATGTTATTTGTTGGTAGTCTTATGTTACTTGTTGGTAGTGTTATGTTACTTGTTGGTAGTGTTATGTTACTTGTTGGTAGTGTTATGTTACTTGTTGGTAGTATTATGTTACTTGTTGGTAGTTTTATGTTGTTTGTTGGTAGACTGATATTACTTGTTGGTAGTCTTATGCTACTTGTTGGTAGTCTTATCTTACTTGTTGGTAGTCTTATGTTACTTGTTGGTAGTCTTATGTTGTTTGTTGGTAGACTGATATTACTTGTTGGTAGTCTTATGTTACTTGTTGGTAGTCTTATCTTACTTGTTGATAGTCTTATCTTACTTGTTGGTAGTCTTATGTTACTTGTTGGTAGTCTTATCTTACTTGTTGGTAGTCTTATGTTAATTGTTGGTAGTCTTATGTTACTTGTTGGTAGTGTTATGTTACTTGTTGGTAGTGTTATGTTACTTGTTGGTAGTGTTATGTTACTTGTTGGTAGTGTTATGTTACTTGTTGGTAGTCTTATGTTACTTGTTGGTAGTCTTATGTTGTTTGTTGGTAGTCTGATATTACTTGTTGGTAGTCTTATGTTACTTGTTGGTAGTCTTATCTTACTTGTTGGTAGTCTTATGTTACTTGTTGGTAGTCTTATATTACTTGTTGGTAGTCTTATCATACTTGTTGGTAGTCATATGTTACTTGCTGGTAGTCTTATGTTACTTTTTGGTAGTCTTATGTTACTTGTTGGTAGTCTTATATTACTTGTTGGTAGTCTTATGTTACTTGTTGGTAGTCTTATGTTACTTGTTGGTAATCTTATGTTACTTGTTGGTAGTCTTATTTTATTTGTTGGTAGTCTTATGTTACTTGTTGGTAGTCTTATGTTACTTGTTGGTATTCCTATGTTACTTGTTGGTAGTCTTATGTTACTTGTTGGTAGTCTTTTGTTACTTGTTGGTAATCTTATGTTACTTGTTGGTAGACTTATGTTGCTTGTTGGTAGTCTTATATTACTTGTTGGTAGTCTTATATTACTTGTTGGTAGTCTTATATTACTTGTTGGTAGTGTTATGTTATTTGTTGGTGGTATTATGTTACTTTTTGGTAGTCGTATGTTACTTGTTGGTAGTCTTATGTTACTTGTTGGTAGTCTGTTGTTACTTGTTGGTAGTCTTATCTTACTTGTTGATAGTCTTATGTTACTTGTTGGTAGTCTTATGTTACTTGTTGGTAGTCTTATATTACTTGTTGGTAGTCTTATGTTATTTGCTGGTGGTATTATGTTACTTTTTGGTAGTCGTATGTTACTTGTTGGTAGTCTTATGTTACTTGTTGGTAGTCTGTTGTTACTTGTTGGTAGTCTTATCTTACTTGTTGATAGTCTTATGTTACTTGTTGGTAGTCTTATGTTACTTGTTGGTAGTCTTATATTACTTGTTGGTAGTCTTATGTTACTTGTTGGTAGTCTTATGTTACTTGTTGGTTGTCTTATGTTGCTTGTTGGTAGTCTTATGTTACTTGTTGGTTGTCTTCTGTTACTTGTTGGTAGTGTTATGTTACTTGTTGGTAGTGTTATGTTACTTGTTGGTAGTGTTATGTTACTTGTTGGTAGTCTTATGTTACTTGTTGGTAGTCTTATGTTACTTGTTGGTAGTTTTATGTTGTTTGTTGGTAGACTGATATTACTTGTTGGTAGTCTTATGCTACTTGTTGGTAGTCTTATCTTACTTGTTGGTAGTCTTATGTTACTTGTTGGTAGTCTTATGTTGTTTGTTGGTAGACTGATATTACTTGTTGGTAGTCTTATGTTACTTGTTGGTAGTCTTATCTTACTTGTTGATATTCTTATCTTACTTGTTGGTAGTCTTATGTTACTTGTTGGTAGTCTTATATTACTTGTTGGTAGTCATATGTTACTTGTTGGTAGTCTTATGTTACTTGTTGGTAGTCTTATATTACTTGTTGGTAGTCTTATGTTACTTGTTGGTAGTCTTATGTTTCTTGTTGGTAGTCTTATGTTTCTTGTTGGTAGTCGTATGTTACTTGTTGGTAGTCTTATGTTACTTGTTGGTAGTCTTATGTTACTTGTTGGTAGTCTTATGTTACTTGTTGGTAGTATTATGTTACTTGTTGGTAGTGTTATGTTACTTGTTGGTAGTGTTATGTTACTTGTTGGTAGTCTTATGTTACTTGTTGGTAGTCTTATGTTGTTTGTTGGTAGTCTGATATTACTTGTTGGTAGTCTTATGTTACTTGTTGGTAGTCTTATCTTACTTGTTGGTAGTCTTATGTTACTTCTTGGTAGTCTTATATTACTTGTTGGTAGTCTTATCATACTTGTTGGTAGTCATATGTTACTTGCTGGTAGTCTTATGTTACTTTTTGGTAGTCTTATGTTACTTGTTGGTAGTCTGTTGTTACTTGTTGGTAGTCTTATCTTACTTGTTGATAGTCTTATGTTACTTGTTGGTTGTCTTATGTTGCTTGTTGGTAGTCTTATGTTACTTGTTGGTTGTCTTCTGTTACTTGTTGGTAGTGTTATTTTACTTGTTGGTAGTCTTATGTTACTTGTTGGTAATCTTATGTTATTTGTTGGTAAGCTTATGTTACTTGTTGGTAGTCTTATGTTACTTATTGGTAGTCTTATATTACTTGTTGGTAGTTTTATGTTACTTGTTGGTAGTCTTATGTTACTTGTTGGTAGTCTTATGTTACTTGTTGGTAGTCTTATGTTATTTGTTGGTTGTCTTATGTTATTTGTTGGTAGTCTTATCTTACTTGTTGATAGTTTTATGTTATTTGTTGGTAGTCTTATGTTACTTGTTGGTAGTGTTATGTTACTTGTTGGTAGTCTTATGTTACTTGTTGGTAGTCTTATGTTACTTGTTGGTAGTTTTATGTTGTTTGTTGGTAGACTGACATTACTTGTTGGTAGTCTTATGCTACTTGTTGGTAGTCTTATCTTACTTGTTCGTAGTCTTATGTTACTTGTTGGTAGTCTTATGTTATTTGTTGGTTGTCTTATGTTATTTGTTGGTAGTCTTATCTTACTTGTTGGTAGTGTTATGTTACTTGTTGGTAGTCTTATGTTACTTGTTGGTAGTCTTATGTTACTTGTTGGTAGTCTTATGTTACTTATTGGTAGTCTTATGTTACTTGTTGGTAGTTTTATGTTACTTGTTGGTAGTCTTATGTTACTTGTTGGTAGTCTTATGTTACTTGTTGGTAGTCTTATGTTATTTGTTGGTTGTCTTATGTTATTTGTTGGTAGTCTTATCATACTTGTTGGTAGTCATATGTTACTTGCTGGTAGTCTTATGTTACTTTTTGGTAGTCTTATGTTACTTGTTGGTAGTCTTATATTACTTGTTGGTAGTCTTATGTTACTTGTTGGTAGTCTTATGTTACTTGTTGGTAATCTTATGTTACTTGTTGGTAGTCTTATTTTACTTGTTGGTAGTCTTATGTTACTTGTTGGTAGTCTTATGTTACTTGTTGGTATTCTTAAGTTACTTGTTGGTAGTCTTATGTTACTTGTTGGTAGTCTTTTGTTACTTGTTGGTAATCTTATGTTACTTGTTGGTAGACTTATGTTACTTGTTGGTAGTCTTATATTACTTGTTGGTAGTCTTATATTACTTGTTGGTAGTCTTATGTTATTTGTTGGTGGTATTATGTTACTTTTTGGTAGTCGTATGTTACTTGTTGGTAGTCTTATGTTACTTGTTAGTAGTCTGTTGTTACTTGTTGGTAGTCTTATCTTACTTGTTGATAGTCTTATGTTACTTGTTGGTAGTCTTATGTTACTTGTTGGTAGTCTTATATTACTTGTTGGTAGTCTTATGTTATTTGTTGGTGGTATTATGTTACTTTTTGGTAGTCGTATGTTACTTGTTGGTAGTCTTATGTTACTTGTTGGTAGTCTGTTGTTACTTGTTGGTAGTCTTATCTTACTTGTTGATAGTCTTATGTTACTTGTTGGTAGTCTTATGTTACTTGTTGGTAGTCTTATATTACTTGTTGGTAGTCTTATGTTACTTGTTGGTAGTCTTATGTTACTTGTTGGTTGTCTTATGTTGCTTGTTGGTAGTCTTATGTTACTTGTTGGTAGTGTTATGTTACTTGTTGGTTGTCTTCTGTTACTTGTTGGTAGTGTTATTTTACTTGTTGGTTGTCTTCTGTTACTTGTTGGTAGTATTATTTTACTTGTTGGTAGTCTTATGTTACTTGTTGGTAATCTTATGTTATTTGTTGGTAAGCTTATGTTACTTGTTGGTAGTCTTATGTTACTTGTTGGTAGTCTTATGTTACTTATTGGTAGTCTTATGTTACTTGTTGGTAGTTTTATGTTACTTGTTGGTAGTCTTATGTTACTTGTTGGTAGTCTTATGTTACTTGTTGGTAGTCTTATGTTATTTGTTGGTTGTCTTATGTTATTTGTTGGTAGTCTTATCTTACTTGTTGATAGTTTTATGTTATTTGTTGGTAGTCTTATGTTACTTGTTGGTAGTGTTATGTTACTTGTTGGTTGTCTTCTGTTACTTGTTGGTAGTGTTATTTTACTTGTTGGTTGTCTTCTGTTACTTGTTGGTAGTGTTATTTTACTTGTTGGTAGTCTTATGTTACTTGTTGGTAATCTTATGTTATTTGTTGGTAAGCTTATGTTACTTGTTGGTAGTCTTATGTTACTTGTTGGTAGTCTTATGTTACTTATTGGTAGTCTTATGTTACTTGTTGGTAGTTTTATGTTACTTGTTGGTAGTCTTATGTAACTTGTTGGTAGTCTTATGTTACTTGTTGGTAGTCTTATGTTATTTGTTGGGTTTCTTATGTTATTTGTTGGTAGTCTTATCTTACTTGTTGATAGTTTTATGTTATTTGTTGGTAGTCTTATGTTACTTGTTGGTAGTGTTATGTTACTTGTTGATTGTCTTCTGTTACTTGTTGGTAGTGTTATTTTACTTGTTGGTTGTCTTCTGTTACTTATTGGTAGTCTTATGTTACTTGTTGGTAGTTTTATGTTACTTGTTGGTAGTCTTATGTTACTTGTTGGTAGTCTTATGTTACTTGTTGGTAGTCTTATGTTATTTGTTGGTTGTCTTATGTTATTTGTTGGTAGTCTTATCTTACTTGTTGATAGTTTTATGTTATTTGTTGGTAGTCTTATGTTACTTGTTGGTAGTGTTATGTTACTTGTTGGTAGTCTTATGTTACTTGTTGGTAGTCTAATGTTACTTGTTGGTAGTTTTAGGTTGTTTGTTGGTAGACTGATATTACTTGTTGGTAGTCTTATGCTACTTGTTGGTAGTCTTATCTTACTTGTTGGTAGGCTTATGTTACTTGTTGGTAGTCTTATGTTATTTGTTGGTTGTCTTATGTTATTTGTTGGTAGTCTTATCTTACTTGTTGGTAGTGTTATGTTACTTGTTGGTAGTCTTATGTTACTTGTTGGTAGTCTTATGTTACTTGTTGGTAGTTTTATGTTGTTTGTTGGTAGACTGATATTACTTGTTGGTAGTCTTATGCTACTTGTTGGTAGTCTTATCTTACTTGTTGGTAGTCTTATGTTACTTGTTGGTAGTCTTATGTTGTTTGTTGGTAGACTGATATTACTTGTTGGTAGTCTTATGTTACTTGTTGGTAGTCTTATCTTACTTGTTGATAGTCTTATCTTACTCGTTGGTAGTCTTATGTTACTTGTTGGTAGTCTTATCTTACTTGTTGGTAGTCTTATGTTAATTGTTGGTAGTCTTATGTTACTTGTTGGTAGTGTTATGTTACTTGTTGGTAGTGTTATGTTACTTGTTGGTAGTGTTATGTTACTTGTTGGTAGTCTTATGTTACTTGTTGGTAGTCTTATGTTGTTTGTTGGTAGTCTGATATTACTTGTTGGTAGTCTTATGTTACTTGTTGGTAGTCTTATCTTACTTGTTGGTAGTCTTATGTTACTTGTTGGTAGTCTTATATTACTTGTTGGTAGTCTTATGTTACTTGTTGGTAGTCTTATGTTACTTGTTGGTTGTCTTATGTTGCTTGTTGGTAGTCTTATGTTACTTGTTGGTTGTCTTCTGTTACTTGTTGGTAGTGTTATTTTACTTGTTGGTAGTCTTATGTTACTTGTTGGTAATCTTATGTTATTTGTTGGTAAGCTTATGTTACTTGTTGGTAGTCTTATGTTACTTATTGGTAGTCTTATGTTACTTGTTGGTAGTTTTATGTTACTTGTTGGTAGTCTTATGTTACTTGTTGGTAATCTTATGTTACTTGTTGGTAGTCTTATGTTATTTGATGGTTGTCTTATGTTATTTGTTGGTAGTCTTATCTTACTTGTTGATAGTTTTATGTTATTTGTTGGTAGTCTTATGTTACTTGTTGGTAGTGTTATGTTACTTGTTGGTAGTGTTATGTTACTTGTTGGTAGTGTTATGTTACTTGTTGGTAGTCTTATGTTACTTGTTGGTAGTCTTATGTTACTTGTTGGTAGTTTTATGTTGTTTGTTGGTAGACTGATATTACTTGTTGGTAGTCTTATGCTACTTGTTGGTAGTCTTATCTTACTTGTTGGTAGTCTTATGTTACTTGTTGGTAGTCTTATGTTGTTTGTTGGTAGACTGATATTACTTGTTGGTAGTCTTATGTTACTTGTTGGTAGTCTTATCTTACTTGTTGATAGTCTTATCTTACTTGTTGGTAGTCTTATGTTACTTGTTGGTAGTCTTATCTTACTTGTTGGTAGTCTTATGTTAATTGTTGGTAGTCTTATGTTACTTGTTGGTAGTGTTATGTTACTTGTTGGTAGTGTTATGTTACTTGTTGGTAGTGTTATGTTACTTGTTGGTAGTGTTATGTTACTTGTTGGTAGTCTTATGTTACTTGTTGGTAGTCTTATGTTGTTTGTTGGTAGTCTGATATTACTTGTTGGTAGTCTAATGTTACTTGTTGGTAGTCTTATCTTACTTGTTGGTAGTCTTATGTTACTTGTTGGTAGTCTTATATTACTTGTTGGTAGTCTTATCATACTTGTTGGTAGTCATATGTTACTTGCTGGTAGTCTTATGTTACTTTTTGGTAGTCTTATGTTACTTGTTGGTAGTCTTATATTACTTGTTGGTAGTCTTATGTTACTTGTTGGTAGTCTTATGTTACTTGTTGGTAATCTTATGTTACTTGTTGGTAGTCTTATTTTACTTGTTGGTAGTCTTATGTTACTTGTTGGTAGTCTTATGTTACTTGTTGGTAGTCTTATATTACTTGTTGGTAGTCTTATCATACTTGTTGGTAGTCATATGTTACTTGCTGGTAGTCTTATGTTACTTTTTGGTAGTCTTATGTTACTTGTTGGTAGTCTTATATTACTTGTTGGTAGTCTTATGTTACTTGTTGGTAGTCTTATGTTACTTGTTGGTAATCTTATGTTACTTGTTGGTAGTCGTATGTTACTTGTTGGTAGTCTTATGTTACTTGTTGGTAGTCTGTTGTTACTTGTTGGTAGTCTTATCTTACTTGTTGATAGTCTTATGTTACTTGTTGGTAGTCTTATGTTACTTGTTGGTAGTCTTATATTACTTGTTGGTAGTCTTATGTTATTTGTTGGTGGTATTATGTTACTTTTTGGTAGTCGTATGTTACTTGTTGGTAGTCTTATGTTACTTGTTGGTAGTCTGTTGTTACTTGTTGGTAGTCTTATCTTACTTGTTGATAGTCTTATGTTACTTGTTGGTAGTCTTATGTTACTTGTTGGTAGTCTTATATTACTTGTTGGTAGTCTTATGTTACTTGTTGGTAGTCTTATGTTACTTGTTGGTTGTCTTATGTTGCTTGTTGGTAGTCTTATGTTACTTGTTGGTTGTCTTCTGTTACTTGTTGGTAGTGTTATTTGACTTGTTGGTAGTCTTATGTTACTTGTTGGTAATCTTATGTTATTTGTTGGTAAGCTTATGTTACTTGTTGGTAGTCTTATGTTACTTATTGGTAGTCTTATGTTACTTGTTGGTAGTTTTATGTTACTTGTTGGTAGTCTTATGTTACTTGTTGGTAGTCTTATGTTACTTGTTGGTAGTCTTATGTTATTTGTTGGTTGTCTTATGTTATTTGTTGGTAGTCTTATCTTACTTGTTGATAGTTTTATGTTATTTGTTGGTAGTCTTATGTTACTTGTTGGTAGTGTTATGTTACTTGTTGGTAGTGTTATGTTACTTGTTGGTAGTGTTATATTACTTGTTGGTAGTCTTATGTTACTTGTTGGTAGTCTTATGTTACTTGTTGGTAGTTTTATGTTGTTTGTTGGTAGACTGATATTACTTGTTGGTAGTCTTATGCTACTTGTTGGTAGTCTTATCTTACTTGTTGGTAGTCTTATGTTACTTGTTGGTAGTCTTATGTTGTTTGTTGGTAGACTGATATTACTTGTTGGTAGTCTTATGTTACTTGTTGGTAGTCTTATCTTACTTGTTGATATTCTTATCTTACTTGTTGGTAGTCTTATGTTACTTGTTGGTAGTCTTATATTACTTGTTGGTAGTCATATGTTACTTGTTGGTAGTCTTATGTTACTTGTTGGTAGTCTTATGTTACTTGTTGGTAGTCTTATGTTACTTGTTGGTAGTCTTATGTTTCTTGTTGGTAGTCTTATGTTTCTTGTTGGTAGTCGTATGTTACTTGTTGGTAGTCTTATGTTACTTGTTGGTAGTCTTATGTTACTTGTTGGTAGTCTTATGTTACTTGTTGGTAGTGTTATGTTACTTGTTGGTAGTGTTATGTTACTTGTTGGTAGTGTTATGTTACTTGTTGGTAGTCTTATGTTACTTGTTGGTAGTCTTATGTTGTTTGTTGGTAGTCTGATATTACTTGTTGGTAGTCTTATGTTACTTGTTGGTAGTCTTATCTTACTTGTTGGTAGTCTTATGTTACTTGTTGGTAGTCTTATATTACTTGTTGGTAGTCTTATCATACTTGTTGGTAGTCATATGTTACTTGCTGGTAGTCTTATGTTACTTGTTGGTAGTCTTATATTACTTGTTGGTAGTATTATGTTACTTGTTGGTAGTCTTATGTTACTTGTTGGTAATCTTATGTTACTTGTTGGTAGTCTTATTTTACTTGTTGGTAGTCTTATGTTACTTGTTGGTAGTCTTATGTTACTTGTTGGTAGTCTTATCTTACTTGTTGATAGTCTTATGTTACTTGTTGGTAGTCTTATGTTACTTGTTGGTGGTCTTATATTACTTGTTGGTAGTCTTATGTTACTTGTTGGTAGTGTTATGTTACTTGTTGGTAGTCTTATGTTACTTGTTGGTAGTCTTATGTTACTTGTTGGTAGTTTTATGTTGTTTGTTGGTAGACTGATATTACTTGTTGGTAGTCTTATGCTACTTGTTGGTAGTCTTATCTTACTTGTTGGTAGTCTTATGTTACTTGTTGGTAGTCTTATGTTGTTTGTTGGTAGACTGATATTACTTGTTGGTAGTCTTATGTTACTTGTTGGTAGTCTTATCTTACTTGTTGATAGTCTTATCTTACTTGTTGGTAGTCTTATGTTACTTGTTGGTAGTCTTATCTTACTTGTTGGTAGTCTTATGTTAATTGTTGGTAGTCTTATGTTACTTGTTGGTAGTGTTATGTTACTTGTTGGTAGTGTTATGTTACTTGTTGGTAGTGTTATGTTACTTGTTGGTAGTGTTATGTTACTTGTTGGTAGTCTTATGTTACTTGTTGGTAGTCTTATGTTGTTTGTTGGTAGTCTGATATTACTTGTTGGTAGTCTAATGTTACTTGTTGGTAGTCTTATCTTACTTGTTGGTAGTCTTATGTTACTTGTTGGTAGTCTTATATTACTTGTTGGTAGTCTTATCATACTTGTTGGTAGTCATATGTTACTTGCTGGTAGTCTTATGTTACTTTTTGGTAGTCTTATGTTACTTGTTGGTAGTCTTATATTACTTGTTGGTAGTCTTATGTTACTTGTTGGTAGTCTTATGTTACTTGTTGGTAATCTTATGTTACTTGTTGGTAGTCTTATTTTACTTGTTGGTAGTCTTATGTTACTTGTTGGTAGTCTTATGTTACTTGTTGGTAGTCTTATATTACTTGTTGGTAGTCTTATCATACTTGTTGGTAGTCATATGTTACTTGCTGGTAGTCTTATGTTACTTTTTGGTAGTCTTATGTTACTTGTTGGTAGTCTTATATTACTTGTTGGTAGTCTTATGTTACTTGTTGGTAGTCTTATGTTACTTGTTGGTAATCTTATGTTACTTGTTGGTAGTCGTATGTTACTTGTTGGTAGTCTTATGTTACTTGTTGGTAGTCTGTTGTTACTTGTTGGTAGTCTTATCTTACTTGTTGATAGTCTTATGTTACTTGTTGGTAGTCTTATGTTACTTGTTGGTAGTCTTATATTACTTGTTGGTAGTCTTATGTTATTTGTTGGTGGTATTATGTTACTTTTTGGTAGTCGTATGTTACTTGTTGGTAGTCTTATGTTACTTGTTGGTAGTCTGTTGTTACTTGTTGGTAGTCTTATCTTACTTGTTGATAGTCTTATGTTACTTGTTGGTAGTCTTATGTTACTTGTTGGTAGTCTTATATTACTTGTTGGTAGTCTTATGTTACTTGTTGGTAGTCTTATGTTACTTGTTGGTTGTCTTATGTTGCTTGTTGGTAGTCTTATGTTACTTGTTGGTTGTCTTCTGTTACTTGTTGGTAGTGTTATTTGACTTGTTGGTAGTCTTATGTTACTTGTTGGTAATCTTATGTTATTTGTTGGTAAGCTTATGTTACTTGTTGGTAGTCTTATGTTACTTATTGGTAGTCTTATGTTACTTGTTGGTAGTCTTATGTTACTTGTTGGTAGTCTTATGTTACTTGTTGGTAGTCTTATGTTATTTGTTGGTTGTCTTATGTTATTTGTTGGTAGTCTTATCTTACTTGTTGATAGTTTTATGTTATTTGTTGGTAGTCTTATGTTACTTGTTGGTAGTGTTATGTTACTTGTTGGTAGTGTTATGTTACTTGTTGGTAGTGTTATGTTACTTGTTGGTAGTCTTATGTTACTTGTTGGTAGTCTTATGTTACTTGTTGGTAGTTTTATGTTGTTTGTTGGTAGACTGATATTACTTGTTGGTAGTCTTATGCTACTTGTTGGTAGTCTTATCTTACTTGTTGGTAGTCTTATGTTACTTGTTGGTAGTCTTATGTTGTTTGTTGGTAGACTGATATTACTTGTTGGTAGTCTTATGTTACTTGTTGGTAGTCTTATCTTACTTGTTGATATTCTTATCTTACTTGTTGGTAGTCTTATGTTACTTGTTGGTAGTCTTATATTACTTGTTGGTAGTCATATGTTACTTGTTGGTAGTCTTATGTTACTTGTTGGTAGTCTTATGTTACTTGTTGGTAGTCTTATGTTACTTGTTGGTAGTCTTATGTTTCTTGTTGGTAGTCTTATGTTTCTTGTTGGTAGTCGTATGTTACTTGTTGGTAGTCTTATGTTACTTGTTGGTAGTCTTATGTTACTTGTTGGTAGTCTTATGTTACTTGTTGGTAGTGTTATGTTACTTGTTGGTAGTGTTATGTTACTTGTTGGTAGTGTTATGTTACTTGTTGGTAGTCTTATGTTACTTGTTGGTAGTCTTATGTTGTTTGTTGGTAGTCTGATATTACTTGTTGGTAGTCTTATGTTACTTGTTGGTAGTCTTATCTTACTTGTTGGTAGTCTTATGTTACTTGTTGGTAGTCTTATATTACTTGTTGGTAGTCTTATCATACTTGTTGGTAGTCATATGTTACTTGCTGGTAGTCTTATGTTACTTGTTGGTAGTCTTATATTACTTGTTGGTAGTATTATGTTACTTGTTGGTAGTCTTATGTTACTTGTTGGTAATCTTATGTTACTTGTTGGTAGTCTTATTTTACTTGTTGGTAGTCTTATGTTACTTGTTGGTAGTCTTATGTTACTTGTTGGTAGTCTTATCTTACTTGTTGATAGTCTTATGTTACTTGTTGGTAGTCTTATGTTACTTGTTGGTGGTCTTATATTACTTGTTGGTAGTCTTATGTTACTTGTTGGTAGTCTTATGTTACTTGTTGGTTGTCTTATGTTGCTTGTTGGTAGTCTTATGTTACTTGTTGGTTGTCTTCTGTTACTTGTTGGTAGTGTTATTTTACTTGTTGGTAGACTGATATTACTTGTTGGTAGTCTTATGTTACTTGTTGGTAGTCTTATCTTACTTGTTGATAGTCTTATCTTACTTGTTGGTAGTCTTATGTTACTTGTTGGCACTCTTATCTTACTTGTTGGTAGTCTTATGTTAATTGTTGGTAGTCTTATGTTACTTGTTGGTAGTGTTATGTTACTTGTTGGTAGTGTTATGTTACTTGTTGGTAGTGTTATGTTACTTGTTGGTAGTCTTATGTTACTTGTTAGTAGTCTTATGTTGTTTGTTGGTAGTCTGATATTACTTGTTGGTAGTCTTATGTTACTTGTTGGTAGTTTTATGTTGTTTGTTGGTAGACTGATATTACTTTTTGGTAGTCTTATGTTACTTGTTGGTAGTCTTATGTTACTTGTTGGTAGTCTTATATTACTTGTTGGTAGTCTTATCATACTTGTTGGAAGTCATATGTTACTTGCTGGTAGTCTTATGTTACTTTTTGGTAGTCTTATGTTACTTGTTGGTAGTCTTATATTACTTGTTGGTAGTCTTATGTTACTTGTTGGTAGTCTTATGTTACTTGTTGGTAATCTTATGTTACTTGTTGGTAGTCTTATTTTACTTGTTGGTAGTCTTATGTTACTTGTTGGTAGTCTTATGTTACTTGTTGGTATTCTTATGTTACTTGTTGGTAGTCTTATGTTACTTGTTGGTAGTCTTTTGTTACTTGTTGGTAATCTTATGTTACTTATTGGTAGACTTATGTTACTTGTTGGTAGTCTTATATTACTTGTTGGTAGTCTTATATTACTTGTTGGTAGTCTTATGTTATTTGTTGGTGGTATTATGTTACTTTTTGGTAGTCGTATGTTACTTGTTGGTAGTCTTATGTTACTTGTTGGTAGTCTGTTGTTACTTGTTGGTAGTCTTATCTTACTTGTTGATAGTCTTATGTTACTTGTTGGTAGTCTTATGTTACTTGTTGGTAGTCTTATATTACTTGTTGGTAGTCTTATGTTACTTGTTGGTAGTCTTATGTTACTTGTTGGTTGTCTTATGTTGCTTGTTGGTAGTCTTATGTTACTTGTTGGTTGTCTTCTGTTACTTGTTGGTAGTGTTATTTTACTTGTTGGTAGTCTTATGTTACTTGTTGGTAATCTTATGTTATTTGTTGGTAAGCTTATGTTACTTGTTGGTAGTCTTATGTTACTTATTGGTAGTCTTATGTTACTTGTTGGTAGTTTTATGTTACTTGTTGGTAGTCTTATGTTACTTGTTGGTAGTCTTATGTTACTTGTTGGTAGTCTTATGTTATTTGTTGGTTGTCTTATGTTATTTGTTGGTAGTCTTATCTTACTTGTTGATAGTTTTATGTTATTTGTTGGTAGTCTTATGTTAATTGTTGGTAGTCTTATGTTACTTGTTGGTAGTCTTTTGTTACTTGTTGGTAATCTTATGTTACTTGTTGGTAGTCTTATGTTACTTGTTGGTAGTGTTATGTTACTTGTTGGTAGAGTTATGTTACTGTTTGGTAGTGTTATGTTACTTGTTGGTAATCTTATGTTACTTGTTGGTAGTCTTATGTTGTTTGTTGGTAGTCTGATATTACTTGTTGGTAGTCTTATGTTACTTGTTGGTAGTCTTATATTACTTGTTGGTAGTCTTATCATACTTGTTGGTAGTCATATGTTACTTGCTGGTAGTCTTATGTTACTTTTTGGTAGTCTTATGTTACTTGTTGGTAGTCTTATATTACTTGTTGGTAGTCTTATGTTACTTGTTGGTAGTCTTATGTTACTTGTTGGTAATCTTATGTTACTTGTTGGTAGTCTTATCTTACTTGTTGGTAGTCTTATGTTAATTGTTGGTAGTGTTATGTTACTTGTTGGTAGTGTTATGTTACTTGTTGGTAGTGTTATGTTACTTGTTGGTAGTGTTATGTTACTTGTTGGTAGTCTTATGTTACTTGTTGGTAGTCTTATCTTACTTGTTGGTAGTCTTATGTTAATTGTTGGTAGTCTTATGTTACTTGTTGGTAGTGTTATGTTACTTGTTGGTAGTGTTATGTTACTTGTTGGTAGTGTTATGTTACTTGTTGGTAATCTTATGTTACTTGTTGGTAGTTTTATGTTGTTTGTTGGTAGTCTGATGTTACTTGTTGGTAGTCTTATGTTACTTGTTGGTAGTCTTATATTACTTGTTGGTAGTCTTATCATACTTGTTGGTAGTCATATGTTACTTGTTGGTAGTCTTATGTTACTTGTTGGTAATCTTATGTTACTTGTTGGTAGTCTTATTTTACTTGTTGGTAGTCTTATGTTACTTGTTGGTAGTCTTATGTTACTTGTTGGTATTCTTAAGTTACTTGTTGGTAGTCTTATGTTACTTGTTGGTAGTCTTTTGTTACTTGTTGGTAATCTTATGTTACTTGTTGGTAGACTTATGTTACTTGTTGGTAGTCTTATATTACTTGTTGGTAGTCTTATATTACTTGTTGGTAGTCTTATGTTATTTGTTGGTGGTATTATGTTACTTTTTGGTAGTCGTATGTTACTTGTTGGTAGTCTTATGTTACTTGTTAGTAGTCTGTTGTTACTTGTTGGTAGTCTTATCTTACTTGTTGATAGTCTTATGTTACTTGTTGGTAGTCTTATGTTACTTGTTGGTAGTCTTATATTACTTGTTGGTAGTCTTATGTTATTTGTTGGTGGTATTATGTTACTTTTTGGTAGTCGTATGTTACTTGTTGGTAGTCTTATGTTACTTGTTGGTAGTCTGTTGTTACTTGTTGGTAGTCTTATCTTACTTGTTGATAGTCTTATGTTACTTGTTGGTAGTCTTATGTTACTTGTTGGTAGTCTTATATTACTTGTTGGTAGTCTTATGTTACTTGTTGGTAGTCTTATGTTACTTGTTGGTTGTCTTATGTTGCTTGTTGGTAGTCTTATGTTACTTGTTGGTAGTGTTATGTTACTTGTTGGTTGTCTTCTGTTACTTGTTGGTAGTGTTATTTTACTTGTTGGTTGTCTTCTGTTACTTGTTGGTAGTATTATTTTACTTGTTGGTAGTCTTATGTTACTTGTTGGTAATCTTATGTTATTTGTTGGTAAGCTTATGTTACTTGTTGGTAGTCTTATGTTACTTGTTGGTAGTCTTATGTTACTTATTGGTAGTCTTATGTTACTTGTTGGTAGTTTTATGTTACTTGTTGGTAGTCTTATGTTACTTGTTGGTAGTCTTATGTTACTTGTTGGTAGTCTTATGTTATTTGTTGGTTGTCTTATGTTATTTGTTGGTAGTCTTATCTTACTTGTTGATAGTTTTATGTTATTTGTTGGTAGTCTTATGTTACTTGTTGGTAGTGTTATGTTACTTGTTGGTTGTCTTCTGTTACTTGTTGGTAGTGTTATTTTACTTGTTGGTTGTCTTCTGTTACTTGTTGGTAGTGTTATTTTACTTGTTGGTAGTCTTATGTTACTTGTTGGTAATCTTATGTTATTTGTTGGTAAGCTTATGTTACTTGTTGGTAGTCTTATGTTACTTGTTGGTAGTCTTATGTTACTTATTGGTAGTCTTATGTTACTTGTTGGTAGTTTTATGTTACTTGTTGGTAGTCTTATGTTACTTGTTGGTAGTCTTATGTTACTTGTTGGTAGTCTTATGTTATTTGTTGGGTTTCTTATGTTATTTGTTGGTAGTCTTATCTTACTTGTTGATAGTTTTATGTTATTTGTTGGTAGTCTTATGTTACTTGTTGGTAGTGTTATGTTACTTGTTGATTGTCTTCTGTTACTTGTTGGTAGTGTTATTTTACTTGTTGGTTGTCTTCTGTTACTTATTGGTAGTCTTATGTTACTTGTTGGTAGTTTTATGTTACTTGTTGGTAGTCTTATGTTACTTGTTGGTAGTCTTATGTTACTTGTTGGTAGTCTTATGTTATTTGTTGGTTGTCTTATGTTATTTGTTGGTAGTCTTATCTTACTTGTTGATAGTTTTATGTTATTTGTTGGTAGTCTTATGTTACTTGTTGGTAGTGTTATGTTACTTGTTGGTAGTCTTATGTTACTTGTTGGTAGTCTAATGTTACTTGTTGGTAGTTTTATGTTGTTTGTTGGTAGACTGATATTACTTGTTGGTAGTCTTATGCTACTTGTTGGTAGTCTTATCTTACTTGTTGGTAGGCTTATGTTACTTGTTGGTAGTCTTATGTTATTTGTTGGTTGTCTTATGTTATTTGTTGGTAGTCTTATCTTACTTGTTGGTAGTGTTATGTTACTTGTTGGTAGTCTTATGTTACTTGTTGGTAGTCTTATGTTACTTGTTGGTAGTTTTATGTTGTTTGTTGGTAGACTGATATTACTTGTTGGTAGTCTTATGCTACTTGTTGGTAGTCTTATCTTACTTGTTGGTAGTCTTATGTTACTTGTTGGTAGTCTTATGTTGTTTGTTGGTAGACTGATATTACTTGTTGGTAGTCTTATGTTACTTGTTGGTAGTCTTATCTTACTTGTTGATAGTCTTATCTTACTCGTTGGTAGTCTTATGTTACTTGTTGGTAGTCTTATCTTACTTGTTGGTAGTCTTATGTTAATTGTTGGTAGTCTTATGTTACTTGTTGGTAGTGTTATGTTACTTGTTGGTAGTGTTATGTTACTTGTTGGTAGTGTTATGTTACTTGTTGGTAGTCTTATGTTACTTGTTGGTAGTCTTATGTTGTTTGTTGGTAGTCTGATATTACTTGTTGGTAGTCTTATGTTACTTGTTGGTAGTCTTATCTTACTTGTTGGTAGTCTTATGTTACTTGTTGGTAGTCTTATATTACTTGTTGGTAGTCTTATCATACTTGTTGGTAGTCATATGTTACTTGCTGGTAGTCTTATGTTACTTTTTGGTAGTCTTATGTTACTTGTTGGTAGTCTTATATTACTTGTTGGTAGTCTTATGTTACTTGTTGGTAGTCTTATGTTACTTGTTGGTAATCTTATGTTACTTGTTGGTAGTCTTATTTTACTTGTTGGTAGTCTTATGTTACTTGTTGGTAGTCTTATGTTACTTGTTGGTAGTCTTATCTTACTTGTTGATAGTCTTATGTTACTTGTTGGTAGTCTTATGTTACTTGTTGGTAGTCTTATATTACTTGTTGGTAGTCTTATGTTACTTGTTGGTAGTCTTATGTTACTTGTTGGTTGTCTTATGTTGCTTGTTGGTAGTCTTATGTTACTTGTTGGTTGTCTTCTGTTACTTGTTGGTAGTGTTATTTTACTTGTTGGTAGTCTTATGTTACTTGTTGGTAATCTTATGTTATTTGTTGGTAAGCTTATGTTACTTGTTGGTAGTCTTATGTTACTTATTGGTAGTCTTATGTTACTTGTTGGTAGTTTTATGTTACTTGTTGGTAGTCTTATGTTACTTGTTGGTAGTCTTATGTTACTTGTTGGTAGTCTTATGTTATTTGATGGTTGTCTTATGTTATTTGTTGGTAGTCTTATCTTACTTGTTGATAGTTTTATGTTATTTGTTGGTAGTCTTATGTTACTTGTTGGTAGTGTTATGTTACTTGTTGGTAGTGTTATGTTACTTGTTGGTAGTGTTATGTTACTTGTTGGTAGTCTTATGTTACTTGTTGGTAGTCTTATGTTACTTGTTGGTAGTTTTATGTTGTTTGTTGGTAGACTGATATTACTTGTTGGTAGTCTTATGCTACTTGTTGGTAGTCTTATCTTACTTGTTGGTAGTCTTATGTTACTTGTTGGTAGTCTTATGTTGTTTGTTGGTAGACTGATATTACTTGTTGGTAGTCTTATGTTACTTGTTGGTAGTCTTATCTTACTTGTTGATAGTCTTATCTTACTTGTTGGTAGTCTTATGTTACTTGTTGGTAGTCTTATCTTACTTGTTGGTAGTCTTATGTTAATTGTTGGTAGTCTTATGTTACTTGTTGGTAGTGTTATGTTACTTGTTGGTAGTGTTATGTTACTTGTTGGTAGTGTTATGTTACTTGTTGGTAGTGTTATGTTACTTGTTGGTAGTCTTATGTTACTTGTTGGTAGTCTTATGTTGTTTGTTGGTAGTCTGATATTACTTGTTGGTAGTCTTATGTTACTTGTTGGTAGTCTTATCTTACTTGTTGGTAGTCTTATGTTACTTGTTGGTAGTCTTATATTACTTGTTGGTAGTCTTATCATACTTGTTGGTAGTCATATGTTACTTGCTGGTAGTCTTATGTTACTTTTTGGTAGTCTTATGTTACTTGTTGGTAATCTTATATTACTTGTTGGTAGTCTTATGTTACTTGTTGGTAGTCTTATGTTACTTGTTGGTAATCTTATGTTACTTGTTGGTAGTCTTATTTTACTTGTTGGTAGTCTTATGTTACTTGTTGGTAGTCTTATGTTACTTGTTGGTAGTCTTATATTACTTGTTGGTAGTCTTATCATACTTGTTGGTAGTCATATGTTACTTGCTGGTAGTCTTATGTTACTTTTTGGTAGTCTTATGTTACTTGTTGGTAGTCTTATGTTACTTGTTGGTAGTCTTATATTACTTGTTGGTAGTCTTATGTTATTTGTTGGTGGTATTATGTTACTTTTTGGTAGTCGTATGTTACTTGTTGGTAGTCTTATGTTACTTGTTGGTAGTCTGTTGTTACTTGTTGGTAGTCTTATCTTACTTGTTGATAGTCTTATGTTACTTGTTGGTAGTATTATGTTACTTGTTGGTAGTCTTATATTACTTGTTGGTAGTCTTATGTTACTTGTTGGTAGTCTTATGTTACTTGTTGGTAGTCTTATGTTGGTTGTTGGTAGTCTTATGTTACTTGTTGGTTGTCTTCTGTTACTTGTTGGTAGTGTTATTTTACTTGTTGGTAGTCTTATGTTACTTGTTGGTAATCTTATGTTATTTGTTGGTAAGCTTATGTTACTTGTTGGTAGTCTTATGTTACTTGTTGATAGTCTTATCTTACTTGTTGATAGTCTTATGTTACTTGTTGGTAGTCTTATCTTACTTGTTGGTAGTCTTATGTTAATTGTTGGTAGTCTTATGTTACTTGTTAGTAGTGTTATGTTACTTGTTGGTAGTGTTATGTTACTTGTTGGTAGTGTTATGTTACTTGTTGGTAGTCTTATGTTGTTTGTTGGTAGTCTGATATTACTTGTTGGTAGTCTTATGTTACTTGTTGGTAGTTTTATGTTGTTTGTTGGTAGACTGATATTACTTTTTGGTAGTCTTATGTTACTTGTTGGTAGTCTTATATTACTTGTTGGTAGTCTTATGTTACTTGTTGGTAGTCTTATGTTACTTGTTGGTAATCTTATGTTACTTGTTGGTAGTCTTATTTTACTTGTTGGTAGTGTTATGTTACTTGTTGGTAGTCTTATGTTACTTGTTGGTAGTCTTATGTTGTTTGTTGGTAGTCTGATATTACTTGTTGGTAGTCTTATGTTACTTGTTGGTAGTCTTATATTACTTGTTGGTAGTCTTATGCTACTTGTTGGTAGTCTTATCTTACTTGTTGGTAGTCTTATGTTACTTGTTGGTAGTCTTATGTTGTTTGTTGGTAGACTGATATTACTTGTTGGTAGTCTTATGTTACTTGTTGGTAGTTTTATCTTACTTGTTGATAGTCTTATCTTACTTGTTGGTAGTCTTATGTTACTTGTTGGTAGTCTTATATTACTTGTTGGTAGTCATATGTTACTTGTTGGTAGTCTTATGTTACTTGTTGGTAGTCTTATGTTACTTGTTGGTAGTCTTATGTTACTTGTTGGTAGTCTTATGTTTCTTGTTGGTAGTCTTATGTTTCTTGTTGGTAGTCGTATGTTACTTGTTGGTAGTCTTATGTTACTTGTTGGTAGTCTTATGTTACTTGTTGGTAGTCTTATGTTACTTGTTGGTAGTGTTATGTTACTTGTTGGTAGTGTTATGTTACTTGTTGGTAGTGTTATGTTACTTGTTGGTAGTCTTATGTTACTTGTTGGTAGTCTTATGTTGTTTGTTGGTAGTCTGATAATACTTGTTGGTAGTCTTATGTTACTTGTTGGTAGTCTTATCTTACTTGTTGGTAGTCTTATGTTACTTGTTGGTAGTCTTATATTACTTGTTGGTAGTCTTATCATACTTGTTGGTAGTCATATGTTACTTGCTGGTAGTCTTATGTTACTTTTTGGTAGTCTTATGTTACTTGTTGGTAGTCTTATATTACTTGTTGGTAGTATTATGTTACTTGTTGGTAGTCTTATGTTACTTGTTGGTAATCTTATGTTACTTGTTGGTAGTCTTATTTTACTTGTTGGTAGTCTTATGTTACTTGTTAGTAGTCTTATGTTACTTGTTGGTAGTCTTATCTTACTTGTTGATAGTCTTATGTTACTTGTTGGTAGTCTTATGTTACTTGTTGTTGGTCTTATATTACTTGTTGGTAGTCTTAAGTTACTTGTTGGTAGTCTTATGTTACTTGTTGGTTGTCTTATGTTGCTTGTTGGTAGTCTTATGTTACTTGTTGGTTGTCTTCTGTTACTTGTTGGTAGTGTTATTTTACTTGTTGGTAGACTGATATTACTTGTTGGTAGTCTTATGTTACTTGTTGGTAGTCTTATCTTACTTGTTGATAGTCTTATCTTACTTGTTGGTAGTCTTATGTTACTTGTTGGCAGTCTTATCTTACTTGTTGGTAGTCTTATGTTAATTGTTGGTAGTCTTATGTTACTTGTTGGTAGTGTTATGTTACTTGTTGGTAGTGTTATGTTACTTGTTGGTAGTGTTATGTTACTTGTTGGTAGTCTTATGTTACTTGTTAGTAGTCTTATGTTGTTTGTTGGTAGTCTGATATTACTTGTTGGTAGTCTTATGTTACTTGTTGGTAGTTTTATGTTGTTTGTTGGTAGACTGATATTACTGTTTGGTAGTCTTATGTTACTTGTTGGTAGTCTTATATTACTTGTTGGTAGTCTTATCATACTTGTTGGTAGTCATATGTTACTTGTTGGTAGTCTTATGTTACTTGTTGGTAGTCTTATATTACTTGTTGGTAGTCTTATCATACTTGTTGGTAGTCATATGTTACTTGCTGGTAGTCTTATGTTACTTTTTGGTAGTCTTATGTTACTTGTTGGTAGTCTTATATTACTTGTTGGTAGTCTTATGTTACTTGTTGGTAGTCTTATGTTACTTGTTGGTAATCTTATGTTACTTGTTGGTAGTCTTATTTTACTTGTTGGTAGTCTTATGTTACTTGTTGGTAGTCTTATGTTACTTGTTGGTATTCTTATGTTACTTGTTGGTAGTCTTATGTTACTTGTTGGTAGTCTTTTGTTACTTGTTGGTAATCTTATGTTACTTGTTGGTAGACTTATGTTACTTGTTGGTAGTCTTATATTACTTGTTGGTAGTCTTATAATACTTGTTGGTAGTCTTATGTTATTTGTTGGTGGTATTATGTTACTTTTTGGTAGTCGTATGTTACTTGTTGGTAGTCTTATGTTACTTGTTGGTAGTCTGTTGTTACTTGTTGGTAGTCTTATCTTACTTGTTGATAGTCTTATGTTACTTGTTGGTAGTCTTATGTTACTTGTTGGTAGTCTTATATTACTTGTTGGTAGTCTTATGTTACTTGTTGGTAGTCTTATGTTACTTGTTGGTTGTCTTATGTTGCTTGTTGGTAGTCTTATGTTACTTGTTGGTTGTCTTCTGTTACTTGTTGGTAGTGTTATTTTACTTGTTGGTAGTCTTATGTTACTTGTTGGTAATCTTATGTTATTTGTTGGTAAGCTTATGTTACTTGTTGGTAGTCTTATGTTACTTATTGGTAGTCTTATGTTACTTGTTGGTAGTTTTATGTTACTTGTTGGTAGTCTTATGTTACTTGTTGGTAGTCTTATGTTACCTGTTGGTAGTCTTATGTTATTTGTTGGTTGTCTTATGTTATTTGTTGGTAGTCTTTTCTTACTTGTTGATAGTTTTATGTTATTTGTTGGTAGTCTTATGTTAATTGTTGGTAGTCTTATGTTACTTGTTGGTAGTCTTTTGTTACTTGTTGGTAATCTTATGTTACTTGTTGGTAGTCTTATGTTACTTGTTGGTAGTGTTATGTTACTTGTTGGTAGTGTTATGTTACTGTTTGTTAGTGTTATGTTACTTGTTGGTAGTCTTATGTTACTTGTTGGTAGTCTTATGTTGTTTGTTGGTAGTCTGATATTACTTGTTGGTAGTCTTATGTTACTTGTTGGTAGTCTTATATTACTTGTTGGTAGTCTTATCATACTTGTTGGTAGTCATATGTTACTTGCTGGTAGTCTTATGTTACTTTTTGGTAGTCTTATGTTACTTGTTGGTAGTCTTATATTACTTGTTGGTAGTCTTATGTTACTTGTTGGTAGTCTTATGTTACTTGTTGGTAATCTTATGTTACTTGTTGGTAGTCTTATCTTACTTGTTGGTAGTCTTATATTAATTGTTGGTAGTGTTATGTTACTTGTTGGTAGTGTTATGTTACTTGTTGGTAGTGTTATGTAACTTGTTGGTAGTGTTATGTTACTTGTTGGTAGTCTTATGTTACTTGTTGGTAGTCTTATCTTACTTGTTGGTAGTCTTATGTTAATTGTTGGTAGTCTTATGTTACTTGTTGGTAGTGTTATGTTACTTGTTGGTAGTGTTATGTTACTTGTTGGTAGTGTTATGTTACTTGTTGGTAATCTTATGTTACTTGTTGGTAGTCTTATGTTGTTTGTTGGTAGTCTGATGTTACTTGTTGGTAGTCTTATGTTACTTGTTGGTAGTCTTATATTACTTGTTGGTAGTCTTATCATACTTGTTGGTAGTCATATGTTACTTGTTGGTAGTCTTATGTTACTTGTTGGTAGTCTTATATTACTTGTTGGTAGTCTTATCATACTTGTTGGTAGTCATATGTTACTTGCTGGTAGTCTTATGTTACTTTTTGGTAGTCTTATGTTACTTGTTGGTAGTCTTATATTACTTGTTGGTAGTCTTATGTTACTTGTTGGTAGTCTTATGTTATTTGTTGGTAATCTTATGTTACTTGTTGGTAGTCCTATTTTACTTGTTGGTAGTCTTATGTTACTTGTTGGTAGTCTTATGTTACTTGTTGGTATTCTTATGTTACTTGTTGGTAGTCTTATGTTACTTGTTGGTAGTCTTTTGTTACTTGTTGGTAATCTTATGTTACTTGTTGGTAGACTTATGTTACTTGTTGGTAGTCTTATATTACTTGTTGGTAGTCTTATGTTATTTGTTGGTGGTATTATGTTACTTTTTGGTAGTCGTATGTTACTTGTTGGTAGTCTTATGTTACTTGTTGGTAGTCTGTTGTTACTTGTTGGTAGTCTTATCTTACTTGTTGATAGTCTTATGTTACTTGTTGGTAGTCTTATGTTACTTGTTGGTAGTATTATGTTATTTGTTGGTAGTCTTATTTTACTTGTTGGTAGTCTTATGTTACTTGTTGGTAGTCTTATCTTACTTGTTGGTAGTCTTATGTTAATTGTTGGTAGTCTTATGTTACTTGTTGGTAGTGTTATGTTACTTGTTGGTAGTGTTATGTTACTTGTTGGTAGTGTTATGTTACTTGTTGGTAGTCTTATGTTACTTGTTGGTAGTCTTATGTTGTTTGTTGGTAATCTGATATTACTTGTTGGTAGTCTTATGTTACTTGTTGGTAGTCTTATATTACTTGTTGGTAGTCATATGTTACTTGTTGGTAGTCTTATGTTACTTGTTGGTAGTCTTATGTTGCTTGTTGGTAGTCTTATGGTACTTGTTGGTAGTCTTCTGTTAGTTGTTGGTAGTGTTAATTTACTTGTTGGTAGTCTTATGTTACTTGTTGGTAATCTTATGTTATTTGTTGGTAAGCTTATGTTACTTGTTGGTAGTCTTATGTTACTTGTTTGTAGTCTTATGTTATTTGTTGGTAGTCTTATGTTACTTGTTGGTATATTTATGTTATTTGTTGGTAGTCTTATGTTACTTGTTGGTAGTCTTATATTACTTGTTGGTAGTCTTATGTTATTTGTTGGTAGTCTTATATTACTTGTTGGTAGTCTTATGTTGCTTGTTGGTAGCCTTATGTTACTTGTTGGTAGTCTTATTTTACTTGTTGGTAGTCTTATTTTATTTGTTGGTAGTCTTATGTTACTTGTTGGTAGTCTTATGTTACTTGTTGGTAGTCTTATGTTACTTGTTGGTAGTCTTATGTTACTTGTTGGTAGTCTTATGTTAATTGTTGGTAAGCTTATGTTACTTGTTGGTAATCTTATGTTATTTGTTGGTAAGCTTATGTTACTTGTTGGTAGTCTTATGTTACTTATTGGTAGTCTTATGTTACTTGTTGGTAGTCTTATGTTACTTGTTGGTAGTCTTATATTACTTGTTGGTAGTCTTATATTACTTGTTGGTAGTCTTATGTTATTTGTTGGTGGTATTATGTTACTTTTTGGTAGTCGTATGTTACTTGTTGGTAGTCTTATGTTACTTGTTGGTAGTCTGTTGTTACTTGTTGGTAGTCTTATCTTACTTGTTGATAGTCTTATGTTACTTGTTGGTAGTCTTATGTTACTTGTTGGTAGTCTTATATTACTTGTTGGTAGTCTTATGTTATTTGTTGGTGGTATTATGTTACTTTTTGGTAGTCGTATGTTACTTGTTGGTAGTCTTATGTTACTTGTTGGTAGTATTATGTTACTTGTTGGTAGTCTTATATTACTTGTTGGTAGTCTTATGTTGCGTGTTGGTAGTCTTATGTTACTTGTTGGTTGTCTTCTGTTACTTGTTGGTAGTGTTATTTTACTTGTTGGTAGTCTTATGTTACTTGTTGGTAATCTTATGTTATTTGTTGGTAAGCTTATGTTACTTGTTGGTAGTCTTATGTTACTTGTTGATAGTCTTATCTTACTTGTTGATAGTCTTATCTTACTTGTTGGTAGTCTTATGTTACTTGTTGGTAGTCTTATCTTACTTGTTGGTAGTCTTATGTTAATTGTTGGTAGTCTTATGTTACTTGTTAGTAGTGTTATGTTACTTGTTGGTAGTGTTATGTTACTTGTTGGTAGTGTTATGTTACTTGTTGGTAGTCTTATGTTGTTTGTTGGTAGTCTGATATTACTTGTTGGTAGTCTTATGTTACTTGTTGGTAGTTTTATGTTGTTTGTTGGTAGACTGATATTACTTTTTGGTAGTCTTATGTTACTTGTTGGTAGTCTTATATTACTTGTTGGTAGTCTTATGTTACTTGTTGGTAGTCTTATGTTACTTGTTGGTAATCTTATGTTACTTGTTGGTAGTCTTATTTTACTTGTTGGTAGTGTTATGTTACTTGTTGGTAGTCTTATGTTACTTGTTGGTAGTCTTATGTTGTTTGTTGGTAGTCTGATATTACTTGTTGGTAGTCTTATGTTACTTGTTGGTAGTCTTATATTACTTGTTGGTAGTCTTATCATACTTGTTGGTAGTCATATGTTACTTGTTGGTAGTCTTATGTTACTTGTTGGTAGTCTTATGTTGTTTGTTGGTAGTCTGATATTACTTGTTGGTAGTCTTATGTTACTTGTTGGTAGTCTTATGTTATTTGTTGGTAGTGTTATGTTACTTGTTGGTAGTGTTATGTTACTTGTTGGTAGTGTTATGTTACTTGTTGGTAGTCTTATGTTACTTGTTGGTAGTCTTATCTTACTTGTTGGTAGTCTTATGTTAATTGTTGGTAGTCTTATGTTACTTGTTGGTAGTGTT
Organism: Bathymodiolus brooksi; assembly: GCA_963680875.1. Lineage (NCBI taxonomy): Eukaryota > Metazoa > Mollusca > Bivalvia > Mytilida > Modiolidae > Bathymodiolus > Bathymodiolus brooksi. The sequence goes on from OY804575.1 coordinate 125,989,079, forward strand.
ATGTTACTTGTTGGTAGTGTTATGTTACTTGTTGGTAGTGTTATGTTACTTGTTGGTAGTCTTATGTTACTTGTTGGTAGTCTTATGTTGTTTGTTGGTAGTCTGATATTACTTGTTGGTAGTCTTATGTTACTTGTTGGTAGTCTTATATTACTTGTTGGTAGTATTATCATACTTGATGGTAGTCATATGTTACTTGTTGTTAGTCTTATGTTACTTTTTGGTAGTCTTATGTTACTTGTTGGTAGTCTTATATTACTTGTTGGTAGTCTTATGTTACTTGTTGGTAGTCTTATGTTACTTGTTGGTAATCTTATGTTACTTGTTGGTAGTCTTATTTTACTTGTTGGTAGTCTTATGTTACTTGTTGGTAGTCTTATGTTACTTGTTGGTATTCTTATGTTACTTGTTGGTAGTCTTATGTTACTTGTTGGTAGTCTTTTGTTACTTGTTGGTAATCTTATGTTACTTGTTGGTAGACTTATGTTACTTGTTGGTAGTCTTATATTACTTGTTGGTAGTCTTATATTACTTGTTGGTAGTCTTATGTTATTTGTTGGTGGTATTATGTTACTTTTTGGTAGTCGTATGTTACTTGTTGGTAGTCTTATGTTACTTGTTGGTAGTCTGTTGTTACTTGTTGGTAGTCTTATCTTACTTGTTGATAGTCTTATGTTACTTGTTGGTAGTCTTATGTTACTTGTTGGTAGTCTTATATTACTTGTTGGTAGTCTTATGTTACTTGTTGGTAGTCTTATGTTACTTGTTGGTTGTCTTATGTTGCTTGTTGGTAGTCTTATGTTACTTGTTGGTTGTCTTCTGTTACTTGTTGGTAGTGTTATTTTACTTGTTGGTAGTCTTATGTTACTTGTTGGTAATCTTATGTTATTTGTTGGTAAGCTTATGTTACTTGTTGGTAGTCTTATGTTACTTATTGGTAGTCTTATGTTAATTGTTGGTAGTTTTATGTTACTTGTTGGTAGTCTTATGTTACTTGTTGGTAGTCTTATGTTACTTGTTGGTAGTCTTATGTTATTTGTTGGTTGTCTTATGTTATTTGTTGGTAGTCTTATCTTACTTGTTGATAGTTTTATGTTATTTGTTGGTAGTCTTATGTTAATTGTTGGTAGTCTTATGTTACTTGTTGGTAGTCTTTTGTTACTTGTTGGTAATCTTATGTTACTTGTTGGTAGTCTTATGTTACTTGTTGGTAGTGTTATGTTAATTGTTGGTAGTGTTATGTTACTGTTTGGTAGTGTTATGTTACTTGTTGGTAGTCTTATGTTACTTGTTGGTAGTCTTATGTTGTTTGTTGGTAGTCTGATATTACTTGTTGGTAGTCTTATGTTACTTGTTGGTAGTCTTATATTACTTGTTGGTAGTCTTATCATACTTGTTGGTAGTCATATGTTACTTGCTGGTAGTCTTATGTTACTTTTTGGTAGTCTTATGTTACTTGTTGGTAGTCTTATATTACTTGTTGGTAGTCTTATGTTACTTGTTGGTAGTCTTATGTTACTTGTTGGTAATCTTATGTTACTTGTTGGTAGTCTTATCTTACTTGTTGGTAGTCTTATGTTAATTGTTGGTAGTCTTATGTTACTTGTTGGTAGTGTTATGTTACTTGTTGGTAGTGTTATGTTACTTGTTGGTAGTGTTATGTTACTTGTTGGTAGTCTTATGTTACTTGTTGGTAGTGTTATGTTACTTGTTGGTAGTCTTATGTTACTTGTTGGTAGTCTTATCTTACTTGTTGGTAGTCTTATGTTAATTGTTGGTAGTCTTATGTTACTTGTTGGTAGTGTTATGTTACTTGTTGGTAGTGTTATGTTACTTGTTGGTAGTGTTATGTTACTTGTTGGTAGTCTTATGTTACTTGTTGGTAGTCTTATGTTGTTTGTTGGTAATCTGATATTACTTGTTGGTAGTCTTATGTTACTTGTTGGTAGTCTTATATTACTTGTTGGTAGTCTTATCATACTTGTTGGTAGTCATATGTTACTTGTTGGTAGTCTTATGTTACTTGTTGGTAGTCTTATATTACTTGTTGGTAGTCTTATCATACTTGTTGGTAGTCATATGTTACTTGCTGGTAGTCTTATGTTACTTTTTGGTAGTCTTATGTTACTTGTTGGTAGTCTTATATTACTTGTTGGTAGTCTTATGTTACTTGTTGGTAGTCTTATGTTATTTGTTGGTAATCTTATGTTACTTGTTGGTAGTCTTATTTTACTTGTTGGTAGTCTTATGTTACTTGTTGGTAGTCTTATGTTACTTGTTGGTATTCTTATGTTACTTGTTGGTAGTCTTATGTTACTTGTTGGTAGTCTTTTGTTACTTGTTGGTAATCTTATGTTACTTGTTGGTAGACTTATGTTACTTGTTGGTAGTCTTATATTACTTGTTGGTAGTCTTATATTACTTGTTGGTAGTCTTATGTTATTTGTTGGTGGTATTATGTTAATTTTTGGTAGTCGTATGTTACTTGTTGGTAGTCTTATGTTACTTGTTGGTAGTCTGTTGTTACTTGTTGGTAGTCTTATCTTACTTGTTGATAGTCTTATGTTACTTGTTGGTAGTCTTATGTTACTCGTTGGTAGTCTTATATTACTTGTTGGTAGTCTTATGTTATTTGTTGGTGGTATTATGTTACTTTTTGGTAGTCGTATGTTGCTTGTTGGTAGTCTGTTGTTACTTGTTGGTAGTCTTATCTTACTTGTTGATAGTCTTATGTTACTTGTTGGTAGTCTTATGTTACTTGTTGGTAGTCTTATATTACTTGTTGGTAGTCTTATGTTACTTGTTGGTAGTCTTATGTTACTTTTTGGTTGTCTTATGTTGCTTGTTGGTAGTCTTATGTTACTTGTTGGTTGTCTTCTGTTACTTGTTGGTAGTGTTATTTTACTTGTTGGTAGTCTTATGTTACTTGTTGGTAATCTTATGTTATTTGTTGGTAAGCTTATGTTACTTGTTGGTAGTCTTATGTTACTTATTGGTAGTCTTATGTTACTTGTTGGTAGTTTTATGTTACTTGTTGGTAGTCTTATGTTATTTGTTGGTGGTATTATGTTACTTTTTGGTAGTCGTATGTTACTTGTTGGTAGTCTTATGTTACTTGTTGGTAGTCTGTTGTTACTTGTTGGTAGTCTTATCTTACTTGTTGATAGTCTTATGTTACTTGTTGGTAGTCTTATGTTACTTGTTGGTAGTCTTATATTACTTGTTGGTAGTCTTATGTTACTTGTTGGTAGTCTTATGTTACTTGTTGGTTGTCTTATGTTGCTTGTTGGTAGTCTTATGTTACTTGTTGGTTGTCTTCTGTTACTTGTTGGTAGTGTTATTTTACTTGTTGGTAGTCTTATGTTACTTGTTGGTAATCTTATGTTATTTGTTGGTAAGCTTATGTTACTTGTTGGTAGTCTTATGTTACTTATTGGTAGTCTTATGTTAATTGTTGGTAGTTTTATGTTACTTGTTGGTAGTCTTATGTTACTTGTTGGTAGTCTTATGTTACTTGTTGGTAGTCTTATGTTATTTGTTGGTTGTCTTATGTTATTTGTTGGTAGTCTTATCTTACTTGTTGATAGTTTTATGTTATTTGTTGGTAGTCTTATGTTAATTGTTGGTAGTCTTATGTTACTTGTTGGTAGTCTTTTGTTACTTGTTGGTAATCTTATGTTACTTGTTGGTAGTCTTATGTTACTTGTTGGTAGTGTTATGTTAATTGTTGGTAGTGTTATGTTACTGTTTGGTAGTGTTATGTTACTTGTTGGTAGTCTTATGTTACTTGTTGGTAGTCTTATGTTGTTTGTTGGTAGTCTGATATTACTTGTTGGTAGTCTTATGTTACTTGTTGGTAGTCTTATATTACTTGTTGGTAGTCTTATCATACTTGTTGGTAGTCATATGTTACTTGCTGGTAGTCTTATGTTACTTTTTGGTAGTCTTATGTTACTTGTTGGTAGTCTTATATTACTTGTTGGTAGTCTTATGTTACTTGTTGGTAGTCTTATGTTACTTGTTGGTAATCTTATGTTACTTGTTGGTAGTCTTATCTTACTTGTTGGTAGTCTTATGTTAATTGTTGGTAGTCTTATGTTACTTGTTGGTAGTGTTATGTTACTTGTTGGTAGTGTTATGTTACTTGTTGGTAGTGTTATGTTACTTGTTGGTAGTCTTATGTTACTTGTTGGTAGTGTTATGTTACTTGTTGGTAGTCTTATGTTACTTGTTGGTAGTCTTATCTTACTTGTTGGTAGTCTTATGTTAATTGTTGGTAGTCTTATGTTACTTGTTGGTAGTGTTATGTTACTTGTTGGTAGTGTTATGTTACTTGTTGGTAGTGTTATGTTACTTGTTGGTAGTCTTATGTTACTTGTTGGTAGTCTTATGTTGTTTGTTGGTAATCTGATATTACTTGTTGGTAGTCTTATGTTACTTGTTGGTAGTCTTATATTACTTGTTGGTAGTCTTATCATACTTGTTGGTAGTCATATGTTACTTGTTGGTAGTCTTATGTTACTTGTTGGTAGTCTTATATTACTTGTTGGTAGTCTTATCATACTTGTTGGTAGTCATATGTTACTTGCTGGTAGTCTTATGTTACTTTTTGGTAGTCTTATGTTACTTGTTGGTAGTCTTATATTACTTGTTGGTAGTCTTATGTTACTTGTTGGTAGTCTTATGTTATTTGTTGGTAATCTTATGTTACTTGTTGGTAGTCTTATTTTACTTGTTGGTAGTCTTATGTTACTTGTTGGTAGTCTTATGTTACTTGTTGGTATTCTTATGTTACTTGTTGGTAGTCTTATGTTACTTGTTGGTAGTCTTTTGTTACTTGTTGGTAATCTTATGTTACTTGTTGGTAGACTTATGTTACTTGTTGGTAGTCTTATATTACTTGTTGGTAGTCTTATATTACTTGTTGGTAGTCTTATGTTATTTGTTGGTGGTATTATGTTAATTTTTGGTAGTCGTATGTTACTTGTTGGTAGTCTTATGTTACTTGTTGGTAGTCTGTTGTTACTTGTTGGTAGTCTTATCTTACTTGTTGATAGTCTTATGTTACTTGTTGGTAGTCTTATGTTACTCGTTGGTAGTCTTATATTACTTGTTGGTAGTCTTATGTTATTTGTTGGTGGTATTATGTTACTTTTTGGTAGTCGTATGTTGCTTGTTGGTAGTCTGTTGTTACTTGTTGGTAGTCTTATCTTACTTGTTGATAGTCTTATGTTACTTGTTGGTAGTCTTATGTTACTTGTTGGTAGTCTTATATTACTTGTTGGTAGTCTTATGTTACTTGTTGGTAGTCTTATGTTACTTTTTGGTTGTCTTATGTTGCTTGTTGGTAGTCTTATGTTACTTGTTGGTTGTCTTCTGTTACTTGTTGGTAGTGTTATTTTACTTGTTGGTAGTCTTATGTTACTTGTTGGTAATCTTATGTTATTTGTTGGTAAGCTTATGTTACTTGTTGGTAGTCTTATGTTACTTATTGGTAGTCTTATGTTACTTGTTGGTAGTTTTATGTTACTTGTTGGTAGTCTTATGTTACTTGTTGGTAGTCTTATGTTACTTGTTGGTAGTCTTATGTTATTTGTTGGTTGTCTTATGTTATTTGTTGGTAGTCTTATCTTACTTTTTGATAGTTTTATGTTATTTGTTGGTAGTCTTATGTTACTTGTTGGTAGTGTTATGTTACTTGTTGGTAGTGTTATGTTACTTGTTGGTAGTGTTATGTTACTTGTTGGTAGTCTTATGTTACTTGTTGGTAGTCTTATATTACTTGTTGGTAGTCTTATCATATTTGATGGTAGTCATATGTTACTTGTTGTTAGTCTTATGTTACTTTTTGGTAGTCTTATGTTACTTGTTGGTAGTCTTATATTACTTGTTGGTAGTCTTATGTTACTTGTTGGTAGTCTTATGTTACTTGTTGGTAATCTTATGTTACTTGTTGGTAGTCTTATTTTACTTGTTGGTAGTCTTATGTTACTTGTTGGTAGTCTTATGTTACTTGTTGGTATTCTTATGTTACTTGTTGGTAGTCTTATGTTACTTGTTGGTAGTCTTTTGTTACTTGTTGGTAATCTTATGTTACTTGTTGGTAGACTTATGTTACTTGTTGGTAGTCTTATATTACTTGTTGGTAGTCTTATATTACTTGTTGGTAGTCTTATGTTATTTGTTGGTGGTATTATGTTACTTTTTGGTAGTCGTATGTTACTTGTTGGTAGTCTTATGTTACTTGTTGGTAGTCTGTTGTTACTTGTTGGTAGTCTTATCTTACTTGTTGATAGTCTTATGTTACTTGTTGGTAGTCTTATGTTACTTGTTGGTAGTCTTATATTACTTGTTGGTAGTCTTATGTTACTTGTTGGTAGTCTTATGTTACTTGTTGGTTGTCTTATGTTGCTTGTTGGTAGTCTTATGTTACTTGTTGGTTGTCTTCTGTTACTTGTTGGTAGTGTTATTTTACTTGTTGGTAGTCTTTTGTTACTTGTTGGTAATCTTATGTTATTTGTTGGTAAGCTTATGTTACTTGTTGGTAGTCTTATGTTACTTGTTGGTAGTCTTATGTTATTTGTTGGTTGTCTTATGTTATTTGTTGGTAGTCTTATCTTACTTGTTGATAGTTTTATGTTATTTGTTGGTAGTCTTATGTTAATTGTTGGTAGTCTTATGTTACTTGTTGGTAGTCTTTTGTTACTTGTTGGTAATCTTATGTTACTTGTTGGTAGTCTTATGTTACTTGTTGGTAGTGTTATGTTAATTGTTGGTAGTGTTATGTTACTGTTTGGTAGTGTTATGTTACTTGTTGGTAGTCTTATGTTACTTGTTGGTAGTCTTATGTTGTTTGTTGGTAGTCTGATATTACTTGTTGGTAGTCTTATGTTACTTGTTGGTAGTCTTATATTACTTGTTGGTAGTCTTATCATACTTGTTGGTAGTCATATGTTACTTGCTGGTAGTCTTATGTTACTTTTTGGTAGTCTTATGTTACTTGTTGGTAGTCTTATATTACTTGTTGGTAGTCTTATGTTACTTGTTGGTAGTCTTATGTTACTTGTTGGTAATCTGATGTTACTTGTTGGTAGTCTTATCTTACTTGTTGGTAGTCTTATGTTAATTGTTGGTAGTCTTATGTTACTTGTTGGTAGTGTTATGTTACTTGTTGGTAGTGTTATGTTACTTGTTGGTAGTGTTATGTTACTTGTTGGTAGTCTTATGTTACTTGTTGGTAGTGTTATGTTAATTGTTGGTAGTCTTATGTTAATTGTTGGTAGTCTTATGTTACTTGTTGGTAGTGTTATGTTACTTGTTGGTAGTGTTATGTTACTTGTTGGTAGTGTTATGTTACTTGTTGGTAGTCTTATGTTACTTGTTGGTAGTCTTATGTTGTTTGTTGGTAGTCTGATATTACTTGTTGGTAGTCTTATGTTACTTGTTGGTAGTCTTATATTACTTGTTGGTAGTATTATCATACTTGATGGTAGTCATATGTTACTTGTTGTTAGTCTTATGTTACTTTTTGGTAGTCTTATGTTACTTGTTGGTAGTCTTATATTACTTGTTGGTAGTCTTATGTTACTTGTTGGTAGTCTTATGTTACTTGTTGGTAATCTTATGTTACTTGTTGGTAGTCTTATTTTACTTGTTGGTAGTCTTATGTTACTTGTTGGTAGTCTTATGTTACTTGTTGGTATTCTTATGTTACTTGTTGGTAGTCTTATGTTACTTGTTGGTAGTCTTTTGTTACTTGTTGGTAATCTTATGTTACTTGTTGGTAGACTTATGTTACTTGTTGGTAGTCTTATATTACTTGTTGGTAGTCTTATATTACTTGTTGGTAGTCTTATGTTATTTGTTGGTGGTATTATGTTACTTTTTGGTAGTCGTATGTTACTTGTTGGTAGTCTTATGTTACTTGTTGGTAGTCTGTTGTTACTTGTTGGTAGTCTTATCTTACTTGTTGATAGTCTTATGTTACTTGTTGGTAGTCTTATGTTACTTGTTGGTAGTCTTATATTACTTGTTGGTAGTCTTATGTTACTTGTTGGTAGTCTTATGTTACTTGTTGGTTGTCTTATGTTGCTTGTTGGTAGTCTTATGTTACTTGTTGGTTGTCTTCTGTTACTTGTTGGTAGTGTTATTTTACTTGTTGGTAGTCTTATGTTACTTGTTGGTAATCTTATGTTATTTGTTGGTAAGCTTATGTTACTTGTTGGTAGTCTTATGTTACTTATTGGTAGTCTTATGTTAATTGTTGGTAGTTTTATGTTACTTGTTGGTAGTCTTTTGTTACTTGTTGGTAGTCTTATGTTACTTGTTGGTAGTCTTATGTTATTTGTTGGTTGTCTTATGTTATTTGTTGGTAGTCTTATCTTACTTGTTGATAGTTTTATGTTATTTGTTGGTAGTCTTATGTTAATTGTTGGTAGTCTTATGTTACTTGTTGGTAGTCTTTTGTTACTTGTTGGTAATCTTATGTTACTTGTTGGTAGTTTTATGTTAATTGTTGGTAGTGTTATGTTACTGTTTGGTAGTGTTATGTTACTTGTTGGTAGTCTTATGTTACTTGTTGGTAGTCTTATGTTGTTTGTTGGTAGTCTGATATTACTTGTTGGTAGTCTTATGTTACTTGTTGGTAGTCTTATATTACTTGTTGGTAGTCTTATCATACTTGTTGGTAGTCATATGTTACTTGCTGGTAGTCTTATGTTACTTTTTGGTAGTCTTATGTTACTTGTTGGTAGTCTTATATTACTTGTTGGTAGTCTTATGTTACTTGTTGGTAGTCTTATGTTACTTGTTGGTAATCTTATGTTACTTGTTGGTAGTCTTATTTTACTTGTTGGTAGTCTTATGTTACTTGTTGGTAGTCTTATGTTACTTGTTGGTATTCTTATGTTACTTGTTGGTAGTCTTATGTTACTTGTTGGTAGTCTTTTGTTACTTGTTGGTAATCTTATGTTACTTGTTGGTAGTTTTATGTTACTTGTTGGTAGTCTTATGTTACTTGTTGGTAGTCTTATGTTACTTGTTGGTAGTCTTATGTTATTTGTTGGTTGTCTTATGTTATTTGTTGGTAGTCTTATCTTACTTTTTGATAGTTTTATGTTATTTGTTGGTAGTCTTATGTTACTTGTTGGTAGTGTTATGTTACTTGTTGGTAGTGTTATGTTACTTGTTGGTAGTGTTATGTTACTTGTTGGTAGTCTTATGTTACTTGTTGGTAGTCTTATATTACTTGTTGGTAGTCTTATCATATTTGATGGTAGTCATATGTTACTTGTTGTTAGTCTTATGTTACTTTTTGGTAGTCTTATGTTACTTGTTGGTAGTCTTATATTACTTGTTGGTAGTCTTATGTTACTTGTTGGTAGTCTTATGTTACTTGTTGGTAATCTTATGTTACTTGTTGGTAGTCTTATTTTACTTGTTGGTAGTCTTATGTTACTTGTTGGTAGTCTTATGTTACTTGTTGGTATTCTTATGTTACTTGTTGGTAGTCTTATGTTACTTGTTGGTAGTCTTTTGTTACTTGTTGGTAATCTTATGTTACTTGTTGGTAGACTTATGTTACTTGTTGGTAGTCTTATATTACTTGTTGGTAGTCTTATATTACTTGTTGGTAGTCTTATGTTATTTGTTGGTGGTATTATGTTACTTTTTGGTAGTCGTATGTTACTTGTTGGTAGTCTTATGTTACTTGTTGGTAGTCTGTTGTTACTTGTTGGTAGTCTTATCTTACTTGTTGATAGTCTTATGTTACTTGTTGGTAGTCTTATGTTACTTGTTGGTAGTCTTATATTACTTGTTGGTAGTCTTATGTTACTTGTTGGTAGTCTTATGTTACTTGTTGGTTGTCTTATGTTGCTTGTTGGTAGTCTTATGTTACTTGTTGGTTGTCTTCTGTTACTTGTTGGTAGTGTTATTTTACTTGTTGGTAGTCTTTTGTTACTTGTTGGTAATCTTATGTTATTTGTTGGTAAGCTTATGTTACTTGTTGGTAGTCTTATGTTACTTGTTGGTAGTCTTATGTTATTTGTTGGTTGTCTTATGTTATTTGTTGGTAGTCTTATCTTACTTGTTGATAGTTTTATGTTATTTGTTGGTAGTCTTATGTTAATTGTTGGTAGTCTTATGTTACTTGTTGGTAGTCTTTTGTTACTTGTTGGTAATCTTATGTTACTTGTTGGTAGTCTTATGTTACTTGTTGGTAGTGTTATGTTAATTGTTGGTAGTGTTATGTTACTGTTTGGTAGTGTTATGTTACTTGTTGGTAGTCTTATGTTACTTGTTGGTAGTCTTATGTTGTTTGTTGGTAGTCTGATATTACTTGTTGGTAGTCTTATGTTACTTGTTGGTAGTCTTATATTACTTGTTGGTAGTCTTATCATACTTGTTGGTAGTCATATGTTACTTGCTGGTAGTCTTATGTTACTTTTTGGTAGTCTTATGTTACTTGTTGGTAGTCTTATATTACTTGTTGGTAGTCTTATGTTACTTGTTGGTAGTCTTATGTTACTTGTTGGTAATCTGATGTTACTTGTTGGTAGTCTTATCTTACTTGTTGGTAGTCTTATGTTAATTGTTGGTAGTCTTATGTTACTTGTTGGTAGTGTTATGTTACTTGTTGGTAGTGTTATGTTACTTGTTGGTAGTGTTATGTTACTTGTTGGTAGTCTTATGTTACTTGTTGGTAGTGTTATGTTAATTGTTGGTAGTCTTATGTTAATTGTTGGTAGTCTTATGTTACTTGTTGGTAGTGTTATGTTACTTGTTGGTAGTGTTATGTTACTTGTTGGTAGTGTTATGTTACTTGTTGGTAGTCTTATGTTACTTGTTGGTAGTCTTATGTTGTTTGTTGGTAGTCTGATATTACTTGTTGGTAGTCTTATGTTACTTGTTGGTAGTCTTATATTACTTGTTGGTAGTATTATCATACTTGATGGTAGTCATATGTTACTTGTTGTTAGTCTTATGTTACTTTTTGGTAGTCTTATGTTACTTGTTGGTAGTCTTATATTACTTGTTGGTAGTCTTATGTTACTTGTTGGTAGTCTTATGTTACTTGTTGGTAATCTTATGTTACTTGTTGGTAGTCTTATTTTACTTGTTGGTAGTCTTATGTTACTTGTTGGTAGTCTTATGTTACTTGTTGGTATTCTTATGTTACTTGTTGGTAGTCTTATGTTACTTGTTGGTAGTCTTTTGTTACTTGTTGGTAATCTTATGTTACTTGTTGGTAGACTTATGTTACTTGTTGGTAGTCTTATATTACTTGTTGGTAGTCTTATATTACTTGTTGGTAGTCTTATGTTATTTGTTGGTGGTATTATGTTACTTTTTGGTAGTCGTATGTTACTTGTTGGTAGTCTTATGTTACTTGTTGGTAGTCTGTTGTTACTTGTTGGTAGTCTTATCTTACTTGTTGATAGTCTTATGTTACTTGTTGGTAGTCTTATGTTACTTGTTGGTAGTCTTATATTACTTGTTGGTAGTCTTATGTTACTTGTTGGTAGTCTTATGTTACTTGTTGGTTGTCTTATGTTGCTTGTTGGTAGTCTTATGTTACTTGTTGGTTGTCTTCTGTTACTTGTTGGTAGTGTTATTTTACTTGTTGGTAGTCTTATGTTACTTGTTGGTAATCTTATGTTATTTGTTGGTAAGCTTATGTTACTTGTTGGTAGTCTTATGTTACTTATTGGTAGTCTTATGTTAATTGTTGGTAGTTTTATGTTACTTGTTGGTAGTCTTTTGTTACTTGTTGGTAGTCTTATGTTACTTGTTGGTAGTCTTATGTTATTTGTTGGTTGTCTTATGTTATTTGTTGGTAGTCTTATCTTACTTGTTGATAGTTTTATGTTATTTGTTGGTAGTCTTATGTTAATTGTTGGTAGTCTTATGTTACTTGTTGGTAGTCTTTTGTTACTTGTTGGTAATCTTATGTTACTTGTTGGTAGTTTTATGTTAATTGTTGGTAGTGTTATGTTACTGTTTGGTAGTGTTATGTTACTTGTTGGTAGTCTTATGTTACTTGTTGGTAGTCTTATGTTGTTTGTTGGTAGTCTGATATTACTTGTTGGTAGTCTTATGTTACTTGTTGGTAGTCTTATATTACTTGTTGGTAGTCTTATCATACTTGTTGGTAGTCATATGTTACTTGCTGGTAGTCTTATGTTACTTTTTGGTAGTCTTATGTTACTTGTTGGTAGTCTTATATTACTTGTTGGTAGTCTTATGTTACTTGTTGGTAGTCTTATGTTACTTGTTGGTAATCTTATGTTACTTGTTGGTAGTCTTATTTTACTTGTTGGTAGTCTTATGTTACTTGTTGGTAGTCTTATGTTACTTGTTGGTATTCTTATGTTACTTGTTGGTAGTCTTATGTTACTTGTTGGTAGTCTTTTGTTACTTGTTGGTAATCTTATGTTACTTGTTGGTAGACTTATGTTACTTGTTGGTAGTCTTATGTTATTTGTTGGTGGTATTATGTTACTTTTTGGTAGTCGTATGTTGCTTGTTGGTAGTCTGTTGTTACTTGTTGGTAGTCTTATCTTACTTGTTGATAGTCTTATGTTACTTGTTGGTAGTCTTATGTTACTTGTTGGTAGTCTTATATTACTTGTTGGTAGTCTTATGTTACTTGTTGGTAGTCTTATGTTACTTTTTGGTTGTCTTATGTTGCTTGTTGGTAGTCTTATGTTACTTGTTGGTTGTCTTCTGTTACTTGTTGGTAGTGTTATTTTACTTGTTGGTAGTCTTATGTTACTTGTTGGTAATCTTATGTTATTTGTTGGTAAGCTTATGTTACTTGTTGGTAGTCTTATGTTACTTATTGGTAGTCTTATGTTACTTGTTGGTAGTTTTATGTTACTTGTTGGTAGTCTTATGTTACTTGTTGGTAGTCTTATGTTACTTGTTGGTAGTCTTATGTTATTTGTTGGTTGTCTTATGTTATTTGTTGGTAGTCTTATCTTACTTTTTGATAGTTTTATGTTATTTGTTGGTAGTCTTATGTTACTTGTTGGTAGTGTTATGTTACTTGTTGGTAGTGTTATGTTACTTGTTGGTAGTGTTATGTTACTTGTTGGTAGTCTTATGTTACTTGTTGGTAGTCTTATATTACTTGTTGGTAGTCTTATCATATTTGATGGTAGTCATATGTTACTTGTCGTTAGTCTTATGTTACTTTTTGGTAGTCTTATGTTACTTGTTGGTAGTCTTATATTACTTGTTGGTAGTCTTATGTTACTTGTTGGTAGTCTTATGTTACTTGTTGGTAATCTTATGTTACTTGTTGGTAGTCTTATTTTACTTGTTGGTAGTCTTATGTTACTTGTTGGTAGTCTTATGTTACTTGTTGGTATTCTTATGTTACTTGTTGGTAGTCTTATGTTACTTGTTGGTAGTCTTTTGTTACTTGTTGGTAATCTTATGTTACTTGTTGGTAGACTTATGTTACTTGTTGGTAGTCTTATATTACTTGTTGGTAGTCTTATATTACTTGTTGGTAGTCTTATGTTATTTGTTGGTGGTATTATGTTACTTTTTGGTAGTCGTATGTTACTTGTTGGTAGTCTTATGTTACTTGTTGGTAGTCTGTTGTTACTTGTTGGTAGTCTTATCTTACTTGTTGATAGTCTTATGTTACTTGTTGGTAGTCTTATGTTACTTGTTGGTAGTCTTATATTACTTGTTGGTAGTCTTATGTTACTTGTTGGTAGTCTTATGTTACTTGTTGGTTGTCTTATGTTGCTTGTTGGTAGTCTTATGTTACTTGTTGGTTGTCTTCTGTTACTTGTTGGTAGTGTTATTTTACTTGTTGGTAGTCTTTTGTTACTTGTTGGTAATCTTATGTTATTTGTTGGTAAGCTTATGTTACTTGTTGGTAGTCTTATGTTACTTGTTGGTAGTCTTATGTTATTTGTTGGTTGTCTTATGTTATTTGTTGGTAGTCTTATCTTACTTGTTGATAGTTTTATGTTATTTGTTGGTAGTCTTATGTTAATTGTTGGTAGTCTTATGTTACTTGTTGGTAGTCTTTTGTTACTTGTTGGTAATCTTATGTTACTTGTTGGTAGTCTTATGTTACTTGTTGGTAGTGTTATGTTAATTGTTGGTAGTGTTATGTTACTGTTTGGTAGTGTTATGTTACTTGTTGGTAGTCTTATGTTACTTGTTGGTAGTCTTATGTTGTTTGTTGGTAGTCTTATATTACTTGTTGGTAGTCTTATGTTACTTGTTGGTAGTCTTATATTACTTGTTGGTAGTCTTATCATACTTGTTGGTAGTCATATGTTACTTGCTGGTAGTCTTATGTTACTTTTTGGTAGTCTTATGTTACTTGTTGGTAGTCTTATATTACTTGTTGGTAGTCTTATGTTACTTGTTGGTAGTCTTATGTTACTTGTTGGTAATCTGATGTTACTTGTTGGTAGTCTTATCTTACTTGTTGGTAGTCTTATGTTAATTGTTGGTAGTCTTATGTTACTTGTTGGTAGTGTTATGTTACTTGTTGGTAGTGTTATGTTACTTGTTGGTAGTGTTATGTTACTTGTTGGTAGTCTTATGTTACTTGTTGGTAGTGTTATGTTAATTGTTGGTAGTCTTATGTTAATTGTTGGTAGTCTTATGTTACTTGTTGGTAGTGTTATGTTACTTGTTGGTAGTGTTATGTTACTTGTTGGTAGTGTTATGTTACTTGTTGGTAGTCTTATGTTACTTGTTGGTAGTCTTATGTTGTTTGTTGGTAGTCTGATATTACTTGTTGGTAGTCTTATGTTACTTGTTGGTAGTCTTATATTACTTGTTGGTAGTATTATCATACTTGATGGTAGTCATATGTTACTTGTTGTTAGTCTTATGTTACTTTTTGGTAGTCTTATGTTACTTGTTGGTAGTCTTATATTACTTGTTGGTAGTCTTATGTTACTTGTTGGTAGTCTTATGTTACTTGTTGGTAATCTTATGTTACTTGTTGGTAGTCTTATTTTACTTGTTGGTAGTCTTATGTTACTTGTTGGTAGTCTTATGTTACTTGTTGGTATTCTTATGTTACTTGTTGGTAGTCTTATGTTACTTGTTGGTAGTCTTTTGTTACTTGTTGGTAATCTTATGTTACTTGTTGGTAGACTTATGTTACTTGTTGGTAGTCTTATATTACTTGTTGGTAGTCTTATATTACTTGTTGGTAGTCTTATGTTATTTGTTGGTGGTATTATGTTACTTTTTGGTAGTCGTATGTTACTTGTTGGTAGTCTTATGTTACTTGTTGGTAGTCTGTTGTTACTTGTTGGTAGTCTTATCTTACTTGTTGATAGTCTTATGTTACTTGTTGGTAGTCTTATGTTACTTGTTGGTAGTCTTATATTACTTGTTGGTAGTCTTATGTTACTTGTTGGTAGTCTTATGTTACTTGTTGGTTGTCTTATGTTGCTTGTTGGTAGTCTTATGTTACTTGTTGGTTGTCTTCTGTTACTTGTTGGTAGTGTTATTTTACTTGTTGGTAGTCTTATGTTACTTGTTGGTAATCTTATGTTATTTGTTGGTAAGCTTATGTTACTTGTTGGTAGTCTTATGTTACTTATTGGTAGTCTTATGTTAATTGTTGGTAGTTTTATGTTACTTGTTGGTAGTCTTATGTTACTTGTTGGTAGTCTTATGTTACTTGTTGGTAGTCTTATGTTATTTGTTGGTTGTCTTATGTTATTTGTTGGTAGTCTTATCTTACTTGTTGATAGTTTTATGTTATTTGTTGGTAGTCTTATGTTAATTGTTGGTAGTCTTATGTTACTTGTTGGTAGTCTTTTGTTACTTGTTGGTAATCTTATGTTACTTGTTGGTAGTCTTATGTTACTTGTTGGTAGTGTTATGTTAATTGTTGGTAGTGTTATGTTACTGTTTGGTAGTGTTATGTTACTTGTTGGTAGTCTTATGTTACTTGTTGGTAGTCTTATGTTGTTTGTTGGTAGTCTGATATTACTTGTTGGTAGTCTTATGTTACTTGTTGGTAGTCTTATATTACTTGTTGGTAGTCTTATCATACTTGTTGGTAGTCATATGTTACTTGCTGGTAGTCTTATGTTACTTTTTGGTAGTCTTATGTTACTTGTTGGTAGTCTTATATTACTTGTTGGTAGTCTTATGTTACTTGTTGGTAGTCTTATGTTACTTGTTGGTAATCTTATGTTACTTGTTGGTAGTCTTATTTTACTTGTTGGTAGTCTTATGTTACTTGTTGGTAGTCTTATGTTACTTGTTGGTATTCTTATGTTACTTGTTGGTAGTCTTATGTTACTTGTTGGTAGTCTTTTGTTACTTGTTGGTAATCTTATGTTACTTGTTGGTAGACTTATGTTACTTGTTGGTAGTCTTATATTACTTGTTGGTAGTCTTATATTACTTGTTGGTAGTCTTATGTTATTTGTTGGTGGTATTATGTTACTTTTTGGTAGTCGTATGTTACTTGTTGGTAGTCTTATGTTACTTGTTGGTAGTCTGTTGTTACTTGTTGGTAGTCTTATCTTACTTGTTGATAGTCTTATGTTACTTGTTGGTAGTCTTATGTTACTTGTTGGTAGTCTTATATTACTTGTTGGTAGTCTTATGTTACTTGTTGGTAGTCTTATGTTACTTGTTGGTTGTCTTATGTTGCTTGTTGGTAGTCTTATGTTACTTGTTGGTTGTCTTCTGTTACTTGTTGGTAGTGTTATTTTACTTGTTGGTAGTCTTATGTTACTTGTTGGTAATCTTATGTTATTTGTTGGTAAGCTTATGTTACTTGTTGGTAGTCTTATGTTACTTGTTGGTAGTCTTATGTTATTTGTTGGTTGTCTTATGTTATTTGTTGGTAGTCTTATCTTACTTGTTGATAGTTTTATGTTATTTGTTGGTAGTCTTATGTTAATTGTTGGTAGTCTTATGTTACTTGTTGGTAGTCTTTTGTTACTTGTTGGTAATCTTATGTTACTTGTTGGTAGTCTTATGTTACTTGTTGGTAGTGTTATGTTAATTGTTGGTAGTGTTATGTTACTGTTTGGTAGTGTTATGTTACTTGTTGGTAGTCTTATGTTACTTGTTGGTAGTCTTATGTTGTTTGTTGGTAGTCTGATATTACTTGTTGGTAGTCTTATGTTACTTGTTGGTAGTCTTATATTACTTGTTGGTAGTCTTATCATACTTGTTGGTAGTCATATGTTACTTGCTGGTAGTCTTATGTTACTTTTTGGTAGTCTTATGTTACTTGTTGGTAGTCTTATATTACTTGTTGGTAGTCTTATGTTACTTGTTGGTAGTCTTATGTTACTTGTTGGTAATCTGATGTTACTTGTTGGTAGTCTTATCTTACTTGTTGGTAGTCTTATGTTAATTGTTGATAGTCTTATGTTACTTGTTGGTAGTGTTATGTTACTTGTTGGTAGTTTTATGTTACTTGTTGGTAGTGTTATGTTACTTGTTGGTAGTCTTATGTTACTTGTTGGTAGTGTTATGTTACTTGTTGGTAGTCTTATGTTACTTGTTGGTAGTCTTATCTTACTTGTTGGTAGTCTTATGTTAATTGTTGGTAGTCTTATGTTACTTGTTGGTAGTGTTATGTTACTTGTTGGTAGTGTTATGTTACTTGTTGGTAGTGTTATGTTACTTGTTGGTAGTCTTATGTTACTTGTTGGTAGTCTTATGTTGTTTGTTGGTAGTCTGATATTACTTGTTGGTAGTCTTATGTTACTTGTTGGTAGTCTTATATTACTTGTTGGTAGTCTTATCATACTTGTTGGTAGTCATATGTTACTTGTTGGTAGTCTTATGTTACTTGTTGGTAGTCTTATATTACTTGTTGGTAGTCTTATCATACTTGTTGGTAGTCATATGTTACTTGCTGGTAGTCTTATGTTACTTTTTGGTAGTCTTATGTTACTTGTTGGTAGTCTTATATTACTTGTTGGTAGTCTTATGTTACTTGTTGGTAGTCTTATGTTATTTGTTGGTAATCTTATGTTACTTGTTGGTAGTCTTATTTTACTTGTTGGTAGTCTTATGTTACTTGTTGGTAGTCTTATGTTACTTGTTGGTATTCTTATGTTACTTGTTGGTAGTCTTATGTTACTTGTTGGTAGTCTTTTGTTACTTGTTGGTAATCTTATGTTACTTGTTGGTAGACTTATGTTACTTGTTGGTAGTCTTATATTACTTGTTGGTAGTCTTATATTACTTGTTGGTAGTCTTATGTTATTTGTTGGTGGTATTATGTTACTTTTTGGTAGTCGTATGTTACTTGTTGGTAGTCTTATGTTACTTGTTGGTAGTCTGTTGTTACTTGTTGGTAGTCTTATCTTACTTGTTGATAGTCTTATGTTACTTGTTGGTAGTCTTATGTTACTCGTTGGTAGTCTTATATTACTTGTTGGTAGTCTTATGTTATTTGTTGGTGGTATTATGTTACTTTTTGGTAGTCGTATGTTGCTTGTTGGTAGTCTGTTGTTACTTGTTGGTAGTCTTATCTTACTTGTTGATAGTCTTATGTTACTTGTTGGTAGTCTTATGTTACTTGTTGGTAGTCTTATATTACTTGTTGGTGGTCTTATGTTACTTGTTGGTAGTCTTATGTTACTTGTTGGTTGTCTTATGTTGCTTGTTGGTAGTCTTATGTTACTTGTTGGTTGTCTTCTGTTACTTGTTGGTAGTGTTATTTTACTTGTTGGTAGTCTTATGTTACTTGTTGGTAATCTTATGTTATTTGTTGGTAAGCTTATGTTACTTGTTGGTAGTCTTATGTTACTTATTGGTAGTCTTATGTTACTTGTTGGTAGTTTTATGTTACTTGTTGGTAGTCTTATGTTACTTGTTGGTAGTCTTATGTTACTTGTTGGTAGTCTTATGTTATTTGTTGGTTGTCTTATGTTATTTGTTGGTAGTCTTATCTTACTTTTTGATAGTTTTATGTTATTTGTTGGTAGTCTTATGTTACTTGTTGGTAGTGTTATGTTACTTGTTGGTAGTGTTATGTTACTTGTTGGTAGTGTTATGTTACTTGTTGGTAGTCTTATGTTACTTGTTGGTAGTCTTATGTTACTTGTTGGTAGTTTTATGTTGTTTGTTGGTAGACTGATATTACTTGTTGGTAGTCTTATGCTACTTGTTGGTAGTCTTATCTTACTTGTTGGTAGTCTTATCATACTTGTTGGTAGTCATATGTTACTTGCTGGTAGTCTTATGTTACTTTTTGGTAGTCTTATGTTACTTGTTGGTAGTCTTATGTTACTTGTTGGTAGTGTTATGTTAATTGTTGGTAGTGTTATGTTACTGTTTGGTAGTGTTATGTTACTTGTTGGTAGTCTTATGTTACTTGTTGGTAGTCTTATGTTGTTTGTTGGTAGTCTGATATTACTTGTTGGTAGTCTTATGTTACTTGTTGGTAGTCTTATATTACTTGTTGGTAGTCTTATCATACTTGTTGGTAGTCATATGTTACTTGCTGGTAGTCTTATGTTACTTTTTGGTAGTCTTATGTTACTTGTTGGTAGTCTTATATTACTTGTTGGTAGTCTTATGTTACTTGTTGGTAGTCTTATGTTACTTGTTGGTAATCTTATGTTACTTGTTGGTAGTCTTATTTTACTTGTTGGTAGTCTTATGTTACTTGTTGGTAGTCTTATGTTACTTGTTGGTATTCTTATGTTACTTGTTGGTAGTCTTATGTTACTTGTTGGTAGTCTTTTGTTACTTGTTGGTAATCTTATGTTACTTGTTGGTAGACTTATGTTACTTGTTGGTAGTCTTATATTACTTGTTGGTAGTCTTATATTACTTGTTGGTAGTCTTATGTTATTTGTTGGTGGTATTATGTTACTTTTTGGTAGTCGTATGTTACTTGTTGGTAGTCTTATGTTACTTGTTGGTAGTCTGTTGTTACTTGTTGGTAGTCTTATCTTACTTGTTGATAGTCTTATGTTACTTGTTGGTAGTCTTATGTTACTTGTTGGTAGTCTTATATTACTTGTTGGTAGTCTTATGTTACTTGTTGGTAGTCTTATGTTACTTGTTGGTTGTCTTATGTTGCTTGTTGGTAGTCTTATGTTACTTGTTGGTTGTCTTCTGTTACTTGTTGGTAGTGTTATTTTACTTGTTGGTAGTCTTATGTTACTTGTTGGTAATCTTATGTTATTTGTTGGTAAGCTTATGTTACTTGTTGGTAGTCTTATGTTACTTGTTGGTAGTCTTATGTTATTTGTTGGTTGTCTTATGTTATTTGTTGGTAGTCTTATCTTACTTGTTGATAGTTTTATGTTATTTGTTGGTAGTCTTATGTTAATTGTTGGTAGTCTTATGTTACTTGTTGGTAGTCTTTTGTTACTTGTTGGTAATCTTATGTTACTTGTTGGTAGTCTTATGTTACTTGTTGGTAGTGTTATGTTAATTGTTGGTAGTGTTATGTTACTGTTTGGTAGTGTTATGTTACTTGTTGGTAGTCTTATGTTACTTGTTGGTAGTCTTATGTTGTTTGTTGGTAGTCTGATATTACTTGTTGGTAGTCTTATGTTACTTGTTGGTAGTCTTATATTACTTGTTGGTAGTCTTATCATACTTGTTGGTAGTCATATGTTACTTGCTGGTAGTCTTATGTTACTTTTTGGTAGTCTTATGTTACTTGTTGGTAGTCTTATATTACTTGTTGGTAGTCTTATGTTACTTGTTGGTAGTCTTATGTTACTTGTTGGTAATCTGATGTTACTTGTTGGTAGTCTTATCTTACTTGTTGGTAGTCTTATGTTAATTGTTGGTAGTCTTATGTTACTTGTTGGTAGTGTTATGTTACTTGTTGGTAGTGTTATGTTACTTGTTGGTAGTCTTATGTTACTTGTTGGTAGTCTTATGTTACTTGTTGGTAGTGTTATGTTACTTGTTGGTAGTCTTATGTTACTTGTTGGTAGTCTTATCTTACTTGTTGGTAGTCTTATGTTACTTGTTGGTAGTCTTATGTTACTTGTTGGTAGTGTTATGTTACTTGTTGGTAGTGTTATGTTACTTGTTGGTAGTGTTATGTTACTTGTTGGTAGTCTTATGTTACTTGTTGGTAGTCTTATGTTGTTTGTTGGTAGTCTGATATTACTTGTTGGTAGTCTTATGTTACTTGTTGGTAGTCTTATATTACTTGTTGGTAGTCTTATCATACTTGTTGGTAGTCATATGTTACTTGTTGGTAGTCTTATGTTACTTGTTGGTAGTCTTATATTACTTGTTGGTAGTCTTATCATACTTGTTGGTAGTCATATGTTACTTGCTGGTAGTCTTATGTTACTTTTTGGTAGTCTTATGTTACTTGTTGGTAGTCTTATATTACTTGTTGGTAGTCTTATGTTACTTGTTGGTAGTCTTATGTTATTTGTTGGTAATCTTATGTTACTTGTTGGTAGTCTTATTTTACTTGTTGGTAGTCTTATGTTACTTGTTGGTAGTCTTATGTTACTTGTTGGTATTCTTATGTTACTTGTTGGTAGTCTTATGTTACTTGTTGGTAGTCTTTTGTTACTTGTTGGTAATCTTATGTTACTTGTTGGTAGACTTATGTTACTTGTTGGTAGTCTTATATTACTTGTTGGTAGTCTTATATTACTTGTTGGTAGTCTTATGTTATTTGTTGGTGGTATTATGTTACTTTTTGGTAGTCGTATGTTACTTGTTGGTAGTCTTATGTTACTTGTTGGTAGTCTGTTGTTACTTGTTGGTAGTCTTATCTTACTTGTTGATAGTCTTATGTTACTTGTTGGTAGTCTTATGTTACTCGTTGGTAGTCTTATATTACTTGTTGGTAGTCTTATGTTATTTGTTGGTGGTATTATGTTACTTTTTGGTAGTCGTATGTTGCTTGTTGGTAGTCTGTTGTTACTTGTTGGTAGTCTTATCTTACTTGTTGATAGTCTTATGTTACTTGTTGGTAGTCTTATGTTACTTGTTGGTAGTCTTATATTACTTGTTGGTGGTCTTATGTTACTTGTTGGTAGTCTTATGTTACTTGTTGGTTGTCTTATGTTGCTTGTTGGTAGTCTTATGTTACTTGTTGGTTGTCTTCTGTTACTTGTTGGTAGTGTTATTTTACTTGTTGGTAGTCTTATGTTACTTGTTGGTAATCTTATGTTATTTGTTGGTAAGCTTATGTTACTTGTTGGTAGTCTTATGTTACTTATTGGTAGTCTTATGTTACTTGTTGGTAGTTTTATGTTACTTGTTGGTAGTCTTATGTTACTTGTTGGTAGTCTTATGTTACTTGTTGGTAGTCTTATGTTATTTGTTGGTTGTCTTATGTTATTTGTTGGTAGTCTTATCTTACTTTTTGATAGTATTATGTTATTTGTTGGTAGTCTTATGTTACTTGTTGGTAGTGTTATGTTACTTGTTGGTAGTGTTATGTTACTTGTTGGTAGTGTTATGTTACTTGTTGGTAGTCTTATGTTACTTGTTGGTAGTCTTATGTTACTTGTTGGTAGTTTTATGTTGTTTGTTGGTAGACTGATATTACTTGTTGGTAGTCTTATGCTACTTGTTGGTAGTCTTATCTTACTTGTTGGTAGTCTTATGTTACTTGTTGGTAGTCTTATGTTGTTTGTTGGTAGACTGATATTACTTGTTGGTAGTCTTATGTTACTTGTTGGTAGTCTTATCTTACTTGTTGATAGTCTTATCTTACTTGTTGGTAGTCTTATGTTACTTGTTGGTAGTCTTATATTACTTGTTGGTAGTCATATGTTACTTGTTGGTAGTCTTATGTTACTTGTTGGTAGTCTTATGTTACTTGTTGGTAGTCTTATGTTACTTGTTGGTAGTCTTATGTTTCTTGTTGGTAGTCTTATGTTTCTTGTTGGTAGTCGTATGTTACTTGTTGGTAGTCTTATGTTACTTGTTGGTAGTCTTATGTTACTTGTTGGTAGTCTTATGTTACTTGTTGGTAGTCTTATGTTACTTGTTGTTCGTCTTATGTTACTTGTTGTTCGTCTTATGTTACTTGTTGGTAGTCTTATGTTACTTGTTGGTAGTCTTATGTTACTTATTGGTAGTCCTATGTTACTTGTTGGTAGTCTTATGTTACTTGTTGGTAGTATTATGTTATTTGTTGGTAGTCTTATCTTACTTGTTGGTAGTTTTATGTTATTTGTTAGTAGTCTTTTGTTACTTGTTGGTAGTCTTATGTTACTTGTTGGTAGTCTTATATTACTTGTTGGTAGTCATATGTTACTTGTTGGTAGTCTTATGTTTTTTGTTGGTAGTCTTATGTTGCTTGTTGGTAGTCTTATGGTACTTGTTGGTAGTCTTCTGTTACTTGTTGGTAGTGTTAATTTACTTGTTGGTAGTCTTATGTTACTTGTTGGTAATCTTATGTTATTTGTTGGTAAGCTTATGTTACTTGTTGGTAGTCTTATGTTACTTGTTTGTAGTCTTATGTTATTTGTTGGTAGTCTTATGTTACTTGTTGGTATATTTATGTTATTTGTTGGTAGTCTTATGTTACTTGTTGGTAGTCTTATATTACTTGTTGGTAGTCTTATGTTATTTGTTGGTAGTCTTATATTACTTGTTGGTAGTCTTATGTTGCTTGTTGGTAGCCTTATGTTACTTGTTGGTAGTCTTATTTTACTTGTTGGTAGTCTTATTTTATTTGTTGGTAGTCTTTTGTTACTTGTTGGTAGTCTTATGTTACTTGTTGGTAGTCTTATGTTACTTGTTGGTAGTCTTATGTTACTTGTTGGTAGTCTTATGTTAATTGTTGGTAAGCTTATGTTACTTGTTGGTAATCTTATGTTATTTGTAGGTAAGCTTATGTTACTTGTTGGTAGTCTTATGTTACTTATTGGTAGTCTTATGTTACTTGTTGGTAGTCTTATGTTGCTTGTTGGTAGTCTTATATTACTTGTTGGTAGTCTTATATTACTTGTTGGTAGTCTTATGTTATTTGTTGGTGGTATTATGTTACTTTTTGGTAGTCGTATGTTACTTGTTGGTAGTCTTATGTTACTTGTTGGTAGTCTGTTGTTACCTGTTGGTAGTCTTATCTTACTTGTTGATAGTCTTATGTTACTTGTTGGTAGTCTTATGTTACTTGTTGGTAGTCTTATATTACTTGTTGGTAGTCTTATGTTATTTGTTGGTGGTATTATGTTACTTTTTGGTAGTCGTATGTTACTTGTTGGTAGTCTTATGTTACTTGTTGGTAGTCTGTTGTTGCTTGTTGGTAGTCTTATCTTACTTGTTGATAGTCTTATGTTACTTGTTGGTAGTCTTATGTTACTTGTTGGTAGTCTTATATTACTTGTTGGTAGTCTTATGTTACTTGTTGGTAGTCTTATGTTACTTGTTGGTAGTCTTATGTTGCTTGTTGGTAGTCTTATGTTACTTGTTGGTTGTCTTCTGTTACTTGTTGGTAGTGTTATTTTACTTGTTGGTAGTCTTATGTTACTTGTTCGTAATCTTATGTTATTTGTTGGTAAGCTTATGTTACTTGTTGGTAGTCTTATGTTACTTATTGGTAGTCTTATGTTACTTGTTGGTAGTTTTATGTTACTTGTTGGTAGTCTTATGTTACTTGTTGGTAGTCTTATGTTACTTGTTGGTAGTCTTATGTTATTTGTTGGTTGTCTTATGTTATTTGTTGGTAGTCTTATCTTACTTGTTGATAGTTTTATGTTATTTGTTGGTAGTCTTATGTTACTTGTTGGTAGTGTTATGTTACTTGTTGGTAGTCTTATGTTACTTGTTGGTAGTCTTATGTTACTTGTTGGTAGTCTTATGTTACTTGTTGGTAGTTTTATGTTGTTTGTTGGTAGACTGATATTACTTGTTGGTAGTCTTATGCTACTTGTTGGTAGTCTTATCTTACTTGTTGGTAGTCTTATGTTACTTGTTGGTAGTCTTATGTTGTTTGTTGGTAGACTGATATTACTTGTTGGTAGTCTTATGTTACTTGTTGGTAGTCTTATCTTACTTGTTGATAGTCTTATCTTACTTGTTGGTAGTCTTATGTTACTTGTTGGTAGTCTTATATTACTTGTTGGTAGTCATATGTTACTTGTTGGTAGTCTTATGTTACTTGTTGGTAGTCTTATGTTACTTGTTGGTAGTCTTATGTTACTTGTTGGTAGTCTTATGTTCCTTGTTGGTAGTCTTATGTTTCTTGTTGGTAGTCGTATGTTACTTGTTGGTAGTCTTATGTTACTTGTTGGTAGTCTTATGTTACTTGTTGGTAGTCTTATGTTACTTGTTGGTAGTCTTATGTTACTTGTTGGTAGTCTTATGTTACTTGTTGTTCGTCTTATGTTACTTGTTGGTAGTCTTATGTTACTTGTTGGTAGTCTTATGTTACTTATTGGTAGTCCTATGTTACTTGTTGGTAGTCTTATGTTACTTGTTGGTAGTATTATGTTATTTGTTGGTAGTCTTATCTTACTTGTTGGTAGTTTTATGTTATTTGTTAGTAGTCTTTTGTTACTTGTTGGTAGTCTTATGTTACTTGTTGGTAGTCTTATATTACTTGTTGGTAGTCATATGTTACTTGTTGGTAGTCTTATGTTACTTGTTGGTAGTCTTATGTTGCTTGTTGGTAGTCTTATGGTACTTGTTGGTAGTCTTCTGTTACTTGTTGGTAGTGTTAATTTACTTGTTGGTAGTCTTATGTTACTTGTTGGTAATCTTATGTTATTTGTTGGTAAGCTTATGTTACTTGTTGGTAGTCTTATGTTACTTGTTTGTAGTCTTATGTTATTTGTTGGTAGTCTTATGTTACTTGTTGGTATATTTATGTTATTTGTTGGTAGTCTTATGTTACTTGTTGGTAGTCTTATATTACTTGTTGGTAGTCTTATGTTATTTGTTGGTAGTCTTATATTACTTGTTGGTAGTCTTATGTTGCTTGTTGGTAGCCTTATGTTACTTGTTGGTAGTCTTATTTTACTTGTTGGTAGTCTTATTTTACTTGTTGGTAGTCTTATGTTACTTGTTGGTAGTCTTATGTTACTTGTTGGTAGTCTTATGTTACTTGTTGGTAGTCTTATCTTACTTGTTGGTAGTCTTATGTTAATTGTTGGTAAGCTTATGTTACTTGTTGGTAATCTTATGTTATTTGTTGGTAAGCTTATGTTACTTGTTGGTAGTCTTATGTTACTTATTGGTAGTCTTATGTTACTTGTTGGTAGTCTTATGTTACTTGTTGGTAGTCTTATGTTACTTGTTGGTAGTCTTATGTTACTTGTTGGTAGTCTTATGTTACTTGTTGGTAGTCTTATGTTACTTGTTGGTAGTCTTATGCTACTTGTTGGTAGTCTTATGTTACTTGTTGGTAGTCTTATGTTGCTTGTTGGTAGTCTTATGTTACTTGTTGGTATTCTTATGTTACTTGTTGGTAGTCTTATGTTACTTGTTGGTAGTCTGTTGTTACCTGTTGGTAGTCTTATCTTACTTGTTGATAGTCTTATGTTACTTGTTGGTAGTCTTATGTTACTTGTTGGTAGTCTTATATTACTTGTTGGTAGTCTTATGTTATTTGTTGGTGGTATTATGTTACTTTTTGGTAGTCGTATGTTACTTGTTGGTAGTCTTATGTTACTTGTTGGTAGTCTGTTGTTGCTTGTTGGTAGTCTTATCTTACTTGTTGATAGTCTTATGTTACTTGTTGGTAGTCTTATGTTACTTGTTGGTAGTCTTATATTACTTGTTGGTAGTCTTATGTTACTTGTTGGTAGTCTTATGTTACTTGTTGGTAGTCTTATGTTGCTTGTTGGTAGTCTTATGTTACTTGTTGGTTGTCTTCTGTTACTTGTTGGTAGTGTTATTTTACTTGTTGGTAGTCTTATGTTACTTGTTCGTAATCTTATGTTATTTGTTGGTAAGCTTATGTTACTTGTTGGTAGTCTTATGTTACTTATTGGTAGTCTTATGTTACTTGTTGGTAGTTTTATGTTACTTGTTGGTAGTCTTATGTTACTTGTTGGTAGTCTTATGTTACTTGTTGGTAGTCTTATGTTATTTGTTGGTTGTCTTATGTTATTTGTTGGTAGTCTTATCTTACTTGTTGATAGTTTTATGTTATTTGTTGGTAGTCTTATGTTACTTGTTGGTAGTGTTATGTTACTTGTTGGTAGTCTTATGTTACTTGTTGGTAGTCTTATGTTACTTGTTGGTAGTCTTATGTTACTTGTTGGTAGTTTTATGTTGTTTGTTGGTAGACTGATATTACTTGTTGGTAGTCTTATGCTACTTGTTGGTAGTCTTATCTTACTTGTTGGTAGTCTTATGTTACTTGTTGGTAGTCTTATGTTGTTTGTTGGTAGACTGATATTACTTGTTGGTAGTCTTATGTTACTTGTTGGTAGTCTTATCTTACTTGTTGATAGTCTTATCTTACTTGTTGGTAGTCTTATGTTACTTGTTGGTAGTCTTATATTACTTGTTGGTAGTCATATGTTACTTGTTGGTAGTCTTATGTTACTTGTTGGTAGTCTTATGTTACTTGTTGGTAGTCTTATGTTACTTGTTGGTAGTCTTATGTTCCTTGTTGGTAGTCTTATGTTTCTTGTTGGTAGTCGTATGTTACTTGTTGGTAGTCTTATGTTACTTGTTGGTAGTCTTATGTTACTTGTTGGTAGTCTTATGTTACTTGTTGGTAGTCTTATGTTACTTGTTGGTAGTCTTATGTTACTTGTTGTTCGTCTTATGTTACTTGTTGGTAGTCTTATGTTACTTGTTGGTAGTCTTATGTTACTTATTGGTAGTCCTATGTTACTTGTTGGTAGTCTTATGTTACTTGTTGGTAGTATTATGTTATTTGTTGGTAGTCTTATCTTACTTGTTGGTAGTTTTATGTTATTTGTTAGTAGTCTTTTGTTACTTGTTGGTAGTCTTATGTTACTTGTTGGTAGTCTTATATTACTTGTTGGTAGTCATATGTTACTTGTTGGTAGTCTTATGTTACTTGTTGGTAGTCTTATGTTGCTTGTTGGTAGTCTTATGGTACTTGTTGGTAGTCTTCTGTTACTTGTTGGTAGTGTTAATTTACTTGTTGGTAGTCTTATGTTACTTGTTGGTAATCTTATGTTATTTGTTGGTAAGCTTATGTTACTTGTTGGTAGTCTTATGTTACTTGTTTGTAGTCTTATGTTATTTGTTGGTAGTCTTATGTTACTTGTTGGTATATTTATGTTATTTGTTGGTAGTCTTATGTTACTTGTTGGTAGTCTTATATTACTTGTTGGTAGTCTTATGTTATTTGTTGGTAGTCTTATATTACTTGTTGGTAGTCTTATGTTGCTTGTTGGTAGCCTTATGTTACTTGTTGGTAGTCTTATTTTACTTGTTGGTAGTCTTATTTTACTTGTTGGTAGTCTTATGTTACTTGTTGGTAGTCTTATGTTACTTGTTGGTAGTCTTATGTTACTTGTTGGTAGTCTTATCTTACTTGTTGGTAGTCTTATGTTAATTGTTGGTAAGCTTATGTTACTTGTTGGTAATCTTATGTTATTTGTTGGTAAGCTTATGTTACTTGTTGGTAGTCTTATGTTACTTATTGGTAGTCTTATGTTACTTGTTGGTAGTCTTATGTTACTTGTTGGTAGTCTTATGTTACTTGTTGGTAGTCTTATGTTACTTGTTGGTAGTCTTATGTTACTTGTTGGTAGTCTTATGTTACTTGTTGGTAGTCTTATGCTACTTGTTGGTAGTCTTATGTTACTTGTTGGTAGTCTTATGTTGCTTGTTGGTAGTCTTATGTTACTTGTTGGTATTCTTATGTTACTTGTTGGTAGTCTTATGTTACTTGTTGGTAGTCTTTTGTTACTTGTTGGTAGTCTTATGTTACTTGTTGGTAGACTTATGTTACTTGTTGGTAGTCTTATATTACTTGTTGGTAGTCTTATATTACTTGTTGGTAGTCTTATGTTTTTTGTTGGTGGTATTATGTTACTTTTTGGTAGTCGTATGTTACTTGTTGGTAGTCTTATGTTACTTGTTGGTAGTCTGTTGTTACTTGTTGGTAGTCTTATCTTACTTGTTGATAGTCTTATGTTACTTGTTGGTAGTCTTATGTTACTTGTTGGTAGTCTTATATTACTTGTTGGTAGTCTTATGTTATTTGTTGGTGGTATTATGTTACTTTTTGGTAGTCGTATGTTACTTGTTGGTAGTCTTATGTTACTTGTTAGTAGTCTGTTGTTACTTGTTGGTAGTCTTATCTTACTTGTTGATAGTCTTATGTTACTTGTTGGTAGTCTTATGTTACTTGTTGATAGTCTTATATTACTTGTTGGCAGTCTTATGTTACTTGTTGGTAGTCTTATGTTACTTGTTGGTATTCTTATGTTGCTTGTTGGTAGTCTATGTTACTTGTTGGTTGTCTTCTGTTACTTGTTGGTAGTGTTATTTTACTTGTTGGTAGTCTTATGTTACTTGTTGGTAATCTTATGTTATTTGTTGGTAAGCTTATGTTACTTGTTGGTAGTCTTATGTTACTTATTGGTAGTCTTATGTTACTTGTTGGTAGTCTTATGTTACTTGTTGGTAGTCTTATGTTACTTGTTGGTAGTCTTATGTTACTTGTTGGTAGTCTTATGTTATTTGTTGGTAGTCTTATGTTATTTGTTGGTAGTCTTATCTTACTTGTTGATAGTTTTATGTTATTTGTTGGTAGTCTTATGTTACTTGTTGGTAGTCTTATGTTACTTGTTGGTAGTGTTATGTTACTTGTTGGTAGTCTTATGTTACTTGTTGGTAGTCTTATGTTACTTGTTGGTAGTCTTATGTTACTTGTTGGTAGTTATTGTTGTTTGTTGGTAGACTGATATTACTTGTTGGTAGTCTTATGCTACTTGTTGGTAGTCTTATCTTACTTGTTGGTAGTCTTATGTTACTTGTTGGTAGTCTTATGTTGTTTGTTGGTAGACTGATATTACTTGTTGGTAGTGTTATGTTACTTGTTGGTAGTCTTATCTTACTTGTTGATAGTCTTATCTTACTTGTTGGTAGTCTTATGTTACTTGTTGGTAGTCTTATATTACTTGTTGGTAGTCATATGTTACTTGCTGGTAGTCTTATGTTACTTGTTGGTAGTCTTATGTTACTTGTTGGTAGTCTTATGTTACTTGTTGGTAGTCTTATGTTTCTTGTTGGTAGTCTTATGTTTCTTGTTGGTAGTCGTATGTTACTTGTTGGTAGTCTTATGTTACTTGTTGGTAGTCTTATGTTACTTGTTGGTAGTCTTATGTTACTTGTTGGTAGTCTTATGTTACTTGTTGATAGTCTTATGTTATTTGTTGGTTGTCTTATGTTATTTGTTGGTAGTCTTATCTTACTTTTTGATAGTTTTATGTTATTTGTTGGTAGTCTTATGTTACTTGTTGGTAGTGTTATGTTATTTGTTGGTGGTATTATGTTACTTTTTGGTAGTCGTATGTTACTTGTTGGTAGTCTTATGTTACTTGTTGGTAGTCTGTTGTTACTTGTTGGTAGTCTCATCTTACTTGTTGATAGTCTTATGTTACTTGTTGGTAGTCTTATGTTACTTGTTGGTAGTCTTATATTACTTGTTGGTAGTCTTATGTTACTTGTTGGTAGTCTTATGTTACTTGTTGGTAGTCTTATGTTGCTTGTTGGTAGTCTTATGTTACTTGTTGGTTGTCTTCTGTTACTTGTTGGTAATCTTATGTTATTTGTTGGTAAGCTTATGTTACTTGTTGGTAGTCTTATGTTTCTTATTGGTAGTCTTATGTTACTTGTTGGTAGTTTTATGTTACTTGTTGGTAGTCTTATGTTACTTGTTGGCAGTCTTATGTTACTTGTTGGTAGTCTTATGTTATTTGTTGGTTGTCTTATGTTATTTGTTGGTAGTCTTATATTACTTGTTGGTAGTCTTATGTTACTTGTTGGTAGTCTTATGTTGTTTGTTGGTAGACTGATATTACTTGTTGGTAGTCTTATGTTACTTGTTGGTAGTCTTATCTTACTTGTTGATAGTCTTATCTTACTTGTTGGTAGTCTTATGTTACTTGTTGGTAGTCTTATATTACTTGTTGGTAGTCATATGTTACTTGTTGGTAGTCTTATGTTACTTGTTGGTAGTCTTATGTTACTTGTTGGTAGTCTTATGTTACTTGTTGGTAGTCTTATGTTTCTTGTTGGTAGTCTTATGTTTCTTGTTGGTAGTCGTATGTTACTTGTTGGTAGTCTTATGTTACTTGTTGGTAGTCTTATGTTACTTGTTGGTAGTCTTATGTTACTTGTTGGTAGTCTTATGTTACTTGTTGTTCGTCTTATGTTACTTGTTGTTCGTCTTATGTTACTTGTTGGTAGTCTTATGTTACTTATTGGTAGTCCTATGTTACTTGTTGGTAGTCTTATGTTACTTGTTGGTAGTATTATGTTATTTGTTGGTAGTCTTATCTTACTTGTTGGTAGTTTTATGTTATTTGTTAGTAGTCTTTTGTTACTTGTTGGTAGTCTTATGTTACTTGTTGGTAGTCTTATATTACTTGTTGGTAGTCATATGTTACTTGTTGGTAGTCTTATGTTTTTTGTTGGTAGTCTTATGTTGCTTGTTGGTAGTCTTATGGTACTTATTGGTAGTCTTATGTTACTTGTTGGTAGTCTTATGTTACTTGTTGGTAGTCTTATGTTACTTGTTGGTAGTCTTATGTTACTTGTTGGTAGTCTTATGTTATTTGTTGGTAGTCTTATGTTATTTGTTGGTAGTCTTATCTTACTTGTTGATAGTTTTATGTTATTTGTTGGTAGTCTTATGTTACTTGTTGGTAGTCTTATGTTACTTGTTGGTAGTGTTATGTTACTTGTTGGTAGTCTTATGTTACTTGTTGGTAGTCTTATGTTACTTGTTGGTAGTCTTATGTTACTTGTTGGTAGTTATTGTTGTTTGTTGGTAGACTGATATTACTTGTTGGTAGTCTTATGCTACTTGTTGGTAGTCTTATCTTACTTGTTGGTAGTCTTATGTTACTTGTTGGTAGTCTTATGTTGTTTGTTGGTAGACTGATATTACTTGTTGGTAGTGTTATGTTACTTGTTGGTAGTCTTATCTTACTTGTTGATAGTCTTATCTTACTTGTTGGTAGTCTTATGTTACTTGTTGGTAGTCTTATATTACTTGTTGGTAGTCATATGTTACTTGCTGGTAGTCTTATGTTACTTGTTGGTAGTCTTATGTTACTTGTTGGTAGTCTTATGTTACTTGTTGGTAGTCTTATGTTTCTTGTTGGTAGTCTTATGTTTCTTGTTGGTAGTCGTATGTTACTTGTTGGTAGTCTTATGTTACTTGTTGGTAGTCTTATGTTACTTGTTGGTAGTCTTATGTTACTTGTTGGTAGTCTTATGTTACTTGTTGATAGTCTTATGTTATTTGTTGGTTGTCTTATGTTATTTGTTGGTAGTCTTATCTTACTTTTTGATAGTTTTATGTTATTTGTTGGTAGTCTTATGTTACTTGTTGGTAGTGTTATGTTATTTGTTGGTGGTATTATGTTACTTTTTGGTAGTCGTATGTTACTTGTTGGTAGTCTTATGTTACTTGTTGGTAGTCTGTTGTTACTTGTTGGTAGTCTCATCTTACTTGTTGATAGTCTTATGTTACTTGTTGGTAGTCTTATGTTACTTGTTGGTAGTCTTATATTACTTGTTGGTAGTCTTATGTTACTTGTTGGTAGTCTTATGTTACTTGTTGGTAGTCTTATGTTGCTTGTTGGTAGTCTTATGTTACTTGTTGGTTGTCTTCTGTTACTTGTTGGTAATCTTATGTTATTTGTTGGTAAGCTTATGTTACTTGTTGGTAGTCTTATGTTTCTTATTGGTAGTCTTATGTTACTTGTTGGTAGTTTTATGTTACTTGTTGGTAGTCTTATGTTACTTGTTGGCAGTCTTATGTTACTTGTTGGTAGTCTTATGTTATTTGTTGGTTGTCTTATGTTATTTGTTGGTAGTCTTATATTACTTGTTGGTAGTCTTATGTTACTTGTTGGTAGTCTTATGTTGTTTGTTGGTAGACTGATATTACTTGTTGGTAGTCTTATGTTACTTGTTGGTAGTCTTATCTTACTTGTTGATAGTCTTATCTTACTTGTTGGTAGTCTTATGTTACTTGTTGGTAGTCTTATATTACTTGTTGGTAGTCATATGTTACTTGTTGGTAGTCTTATGTTACTTGTTGGTAGTCTTATGTTACTTGTTGGTAGTCTTATGTTACTTGTTGGTAGTCTTATGTTTCTTGTTGGTAGTCTTATGTTTCTTGTTGGTAGTCGTATGTTACTTGTTGGTAGTCTTATGTTACTTGTTGGTAGTCTTATGTTACTTGTTGGTAGTCTTATGTTACTTGTTGGTAGTCTTATGTTACTTGTTGTTCGTCTTATGTTACTTGTTGTTCGTCTTATGTTACTTGTTGGTAGTCTTATGTTACTTATTGGTAGTCCTATGTTACTTGTTGGTAGTCTTATGTTACTTGTTGGTAGTATTATGTTATTTGTTGGTAGTCTTATCTTACTTGTTGGTAGTTTTATGTTATTTGTTAGTAGTCTTTTGTTACTTGTTGGTAGTCTTATGTTACTTGTTGGTAGTCTTATATTACTTGTTGGTAGTCATATGTTACTTGTTGGTAGTCTTATGTTTTTTGTTGGTAGTCTTATGTTGCTTGTTGGTAGTCTTATGGTACTTGTTGGTAGTCTTCTATTACTTGTTGGTAGTGTTAATTTACTTGTTGGTAGTCTTATGTTACTTGTTGGTAATCTTATGTTATTTGTTGGTAAGCTTATGTTACTTGTTGGTAGTCTTATGTTACTTGTTTGTAGTCTTATGTTATTTGTTGGTAGTCTTATGTTACTTGTTGGTATATTTATGTTATTTGTTGGTAGTCTTATGTTACTTGTTGGTATTCTTATATTACTTGTTGGTAGTCTTATGTTATTTGTTGGTAGTCTTCTGTTACTTGTTGGTAATCTTATGTTATTTGTTGGTAAGCTTATGTTACTTGTTGGTAGTCTTATGTTACTTATTGGTAGTCTTATGTTACTTGTTGGTAGTTTTATGTTACTTGTTGGTAGTCTTATGTTACTTGTTGGTAGTCTTATGTTACTTGTTGGTAGTCTTATGTTATTTGTTGGTTGTCTTATGTTATTTGTTGGTAGTCTTATATTACTTGTTGGTAGTCTTATGTTACTTGTTGGTAGTCTTATGTTGTTTGTTGGTAGACTGATATTACTTGTTGGTAGTCTTATGTTACTTGTTGGTAGTCTTATGTTACTTGTTGATAGTCTTATCTTACTTGTTGGTAGTCTTATGTTACTTGTTGGTAGTCTTATATTACTTGTTGGTAGTCATATGTTACTTGTTGGTAGTCTTATGTTACTTGTTGGTAGTCTTATGTTACTTGTTGGTAGTCTTATGTTACTTGTTGGTAGTCTTATGTTTCTTGTTGGTAGTCTTATGTTTCTTGTTGGTAGTCGTATGTTACTTGTTGGTAGTCTTATGTTACTTGTTGGTAGTCTTATGTTACTTGTTGGTAGTCTTATGTTACTTGTTGGTAGTCTTATGTTACTTGTTGGTAGTCTTATGTTACTTGTTGTTCGTCTTATGTTACTTGTTGGTAGTCTTATGTTACTTGTTGGTAGTCTTATGTTACTTATTGGTAGTCCTATGTTACTTGTTGGTAGTCTTATGTTACTTGTTGGTAGTATTATGTTATTTGTTGGTAGTCTTATCTTACTTGTTGGTAGTTTTATGTTATTTGTTAGTAGTCTTTTGTTACTTGTTGGTAGTCTTATGTTACTTGTTGGTAGTCTTATATTACTTGTTGGTAGTCATATGTTACTTGTTGGTAGTCTTATGTTGCTTGTTGGTAGTCTTATGGTACTTGTTGGTAGTCTTCTGTTACTTGTTGGTAGTGTTAATTTACTTGTTGGTAGTCTTATGTTACTTGTTGGTAATCTTATGTTATTTGTTGGTAAGCTTATGTTACTTGTTGGTAGTCTTATGTTACTTGTTTGTAGTCTTATGTTATTTGTTGGTAGTCTTATGTTACTTGTTGGTATATTTATGTTATTTGTTGGTAGTCTTATGTTACTTGTTGGTAGTCTTATATTACTTGTTGGTAGTCTAATGTTATTTGTTGGTAGTCTTATATTACTTGTTGGTAGTCTTATGTTGCTTGTTGGTAGCCTTATGTTACTTGTTGGTAGTCTTATTTTACTTGTTGGTAGTCTTATTTTATTTGTTGGTAGTCTTATGTTACTTGTTGGTAGTCTTATGTTACTTGTTGGTAGTCTTATGTTACTTGTTGGTAGTCTTATGTTACTTGTTGGTAGTCTTATGTTAATTGTTGGTAAGCTTATGTTACTTGTTGGTAATCTTATGTTATTTGTTGGTAAGCTTATGTTACTTGTTGGTAGTCTTATGTTACTTATTGGTAGTCTTATGTTACTTGTTGGTAGTCTTATGTTACTTGTTGGTAGTCTTATATTACTTGTTGGTAGTCTTATATTACTTGTTGGTAGTCTTATGTTACTTGTTGGTATATTTATGTTACTTGTTGGTAGTCTTATGTTACTTGTTGGTAGTCTTATGTTATTTGTTGGTAGTCTTATGTTATTTGTTGGTAGTCTTATCTTACTTGTTGATAGTTTTATGTTATTTGTTGGTAGTCTTATGTTACTTGTTGGTAGTCTTATGTTACTTGTTGGTAGTGTTATGTTACTTGTTGGTAGTCTTATGTTACTTGTTGGTAGTCTTATGTTACTTGTTGGTAGTCTTATGTTACTTGTTGGTAGTTATTGTTGTTTGTTGGTAGACTGATATTACTTGTTGGTAGTCTTATGCTACTTGTTGGTAGTCTTATCTTACTTGTTGGTAGTCTTATGTTACTTGTTGGTAGTCTTATGTTGTT
This sequence comes from Bathymodiolus brooksi, assembly GCA_963680875.1. Classification (NCBI taxonomy): domain Eukaryota; kingdom Metazoa; phylum Mollusca; class Bivalvia; order Mytilida; family Modiolidae; genus Bathymodiolus; species Bathymodiolus brooksi. The sequence continues at coordinate 126,024,993 of OY804575.1, forward strand.
TGTTGGTAGACTGATATTACTTGTTGGTAGTGTTATGTTACTTGTTGGTAGTCTTATCTTACTTGTTGATAGTCTTATCTTACTTGTTGGTAGTCTTATGTTACTTGTTGGTAGTCTTATATTACTTGTTGGTAGTCATATGTTACTTGCTGGTAGTCTTATGTTACTTGTTGGTAGTCTTATGTTACTTGTTGGTAGTCTTATGTTACTTGTTGGTAGTCTTATGTTTCTTGTTGGTAGTCTTATGTTTCTTGTTGGTAGTCGTATGTTACTTGTTGGTAGTCTTATGTTACTTGTTGGTAGTCTTATGTTACTTGTTGGTAGTCTTATGTTACTTGTTGGTAGTCTTATGTTACTTGTTGATAGTCTTATGTTATTTGTTGGTTGTCTTATGTTATTTGTTGGTAGTCTTATCTTACTTTTTGATAGTTTTATGTTATTTGTTGGTAGTCTTATGTTACTTGTTGGTAGTGTTATGTTATTTGTTGGTGGTATTATGTTACTTTTTGGTAGTCGTATGTTACTTGTTGGTAGTCTTATGTTACTTGTTGGTAGTCTGTTGTTACTTGTTGGTAGTCTCATCTTACTTGTTGATAGTCTTATGTTACTTGTTGGTAGTCTTATGTTACTTGTTGGTAGTCTTATATTACTTGTTGGTAGTCTTATGTTACTTGTTGGTAGTCTTATGTTACTTGTTGGTAGTCTTATGTTGCTTGTTGGTAGTCTTATGTTACTTGTTGGTTGTCTTCTGTTACTTGTTGGTAATCTTATGTTATTTGTTGGTAAGCTTATGTTACTTGTTGGTAGTCTTATGTTTCTTATTGGTAGTCTTATGTTACTTGTTGGTAGTTTTATGTTACTTGTTGGTAGTCTTATGTTACTTGTTGGCAGTCTTATGTTACTTGTTGGTAGTCTTATGTTATTTGTTGGTTGTCTTATGTTATTTGTTGGTAGTCTTATATTACTTGTTGGTAGTCTTATGTTACTTGTTGGTAGTCTTATGTTGTTTGTTGGTAGACTGATATTACTTGTTGGTAGTCTTATGTTACTTGTTGGTAGTCTTATCTTACTTGTTGATAGTCTTATCTTACTTGTTGGTAGTCTTATGTTACTTGTTGGTAGTCTTATATTACTTGTTGGTAGTCATATGTTACTTGTTGGTAGTCTTATGTTACTTGTTGGTAGTCTTATGTTACTTGTTGGTAGTCTTATGTTACTTGTTGGTAGTCTTATGTTTCTTGTTGGTAGTCTTATGTTTCTTGTTGGTAGTCGTATGTTACTTGTTGGTAGTCTTATGTTACTTGTTGGTAGTCTTATGTTACTTGTTGGTAGTCTTATGTTACTTGTTGGTAGTCTTATGTTACTTGTTGTTCGTCTTATGTTACTTGTTGTTCGTCTTATGTTACTTGTTGGTAGTCTTATGTTACTTATTGGTAGTCCTATGTTACTTGTTGGTAGTCTTATGTTACTTGTTGGTAGTATTATGTTATTTGTTGGTAGTCTTATCTTACTTGTTGGTAGTTTTATGTTATTTGTTAGTAGTCTTTTGTTACTTGTTGGTAGTCTTATGTTACTTGTTGGTAGTCTTATATTACTTGTTGGTAGTCATATGTTACTTGTTGGTAGTCTTATGTTTTTTGTTGGTAGTCTTATGTTGCTTGTTGGTAGTCTTATGGTACTTGTTGGTAGTCTTCTATTACTTGTTGGTAGTGTTAATTTACTTGTTGGTAGTCTTATGTTACTTGTTGGTAATCTTATGTTATTTGTTGGTAAGCTTATGTTACTTGTTGGTAGTCTTATGTTACTTGTTTGTAGTCTTATGTTATTTGTTGGTAGTCTTATGTTACTTGTTGGTATATTTATGTTATTTGTTGGTAGTCTTATGTTACTTGTTGGTATTCTTATATTACTTGTTGGTAGTCTTATGTTATTTGTTGGTAGTCTTCTGTTACTTGTTGGTAATCTTATGTTATTTGTTGGTAAGCTTATGTTACTTGTTGGTAGTCTTATGTTACTTATTGGTAGTCTTATGTTACTTGTTGGTAGTTTTATGTTACTTGTTGGTAGTCTTATGTTACTTGTTGGTAGTCTTATGTTACTTGTTGGTAGTCTTATGTTATTTGTTGGTTGTCTTATGTTATTTGTTGGTAGTCTTATATTACTTGTTGGTAGTCTTATGTTACTTGTTGGTAGTCTTATGTTGTTTGTTGGTAGACTGATATTACTTGTTGGTAGTCTTATGTTACTTGTTGGTAGTCTTATGTTACTTGTTGATAGTCTTATCTTACTTGTTGGTAGTCTTATGTTACTTGTTGGTAGTCTTATATTACTTGTTGGTAGTCATATGTTACTTGTTGGTAGTCTTATGTTACTTGTTGGTAGTCTTATGTTACTTGTTGGTAGTCTTATGTTACTTGTTGGTAGTCTTATGTTTCTTGTTGGTAGTCTTATGTTTCTTGTTGGTAGTCGTATGTTACTTGTTGGTAGTCTTATGTTACTTGTTGGTAGTCTTATGTTACTTGTTGGTAGTCTTATGTTACTTGTTGGTAGTCTTATGTTACTTGTTGGTAGTCTTATGTTACTTGTTGTTCGTCTTATGTTACTTGTTGGTAGTCTTATGTTACTTGTTGGTAGTCTTATGTTACTTATTGGTAGTCCTATGTTACTTGTTGGTAGTCTTATGTTACTTGTTGGTAGTATTATGTTATTTGTTGGTAGTCTTATCTTACTTGTTGGTAGTTTTATGTTATTTGTTAGTAGTCTTTTGTTACTTGTTGGTAGTCTTATGTTACTTGTTGGTAGTCTTATATTACTTGTTGGTAGTCATATGTTACTTGTTGGTAGTCTTATGTTGCTTGTTGGTAGTCTTATGGTACTTGTTGGTAGTCTTCTGTTACTTGTTGGTAGTGTTAATTTACTTGTTGGTAGTCTTATGTTACTTGTTGGTAATCTTATGTTATTTGTTGGTAAGCTTATGTTACTTGTTGGTAGTCTTATGTTACTTGTTTGTAGTCTTATGTTATTTGTTGGTAGTCTTATGTTACTTGTTGGTATATTTATGTTATTTGTTGGTAGTCTTATGTTACTTGTTGGTAGTCTTATATTACTTGTTGGTAGTCTAATGTTATTTGTTGGTAGTCTTATATTACTTGTTGGTAGTCTTATGTTGCTTGTTGGTAGCCTTATGTTACTTGTTGGTAGTCTTATTTTACTTGTTGGTAGTCTTATTTTATTTGTTGGTAGTCTTATGTTACTTGTTGGTAGTCTTATGTTACTTGTTGGTAGTCTTATGTTACTTGTTGGTAGTCTTATGTTACTTGTTGGTAGTCTTATGTTAATTGTTGGTAAGCTTATGTTACTTGTTGGTAATCTTATGTTATTTGTTGGTAAGCTTATGTTACTTGTTGGTAGTCTTATGTTACTTATTGGTAGTCTTATGTTACTTGTTGGTAGTCTTATGTTACTTGTTGGTAGTCTTATATTACTTGTTGGTAGTCTTATATTACTTGTTGGTAGTCTTATGTTATTTGTTGGTGGTATTATGTTACTTTTTGGTAGTCGTATGTTACTTGTTGGTAGTCTTATGTTACTTGTTGGTAGTCTGTTGTTACTTGTTGGTAGTCTTATCTTACTTGTTGATAGTCTTATGTTACTTGTTGGTAGTCTTATGTTACTTGTTGGTAGTCTTATATTACTTGTTGGTAGTCTTATGTTATTTGTTGGTGGTATTATGTTACTTTTTGGTAGTCGTATGTTACTTGTTGGTAGTCTTATGTTACTTGTTGGTAGTCTGTTGTTACTTGTTGGTAGTCTTATCTTACTTGTTGATAGTCTTATGTTACTTGTTGGTAGTCTTATGTTACTTGTTGGTAGTCTTATATTACTTGTTGGTAGTCTTATGTTACTTGTTGGTAGTCTTATGTTACTTGTTGGTAGTCTTATGTTGCTGGTTGGTAGTCTTATGTTACTTGTTGGTTGTCTTCTGTTACTTGTTGGTAGTGTTATTTTACTTGTTGGTAGTCTTATGTTACTTGTTGGTAATCTTATGTTATTTGTTGGTAAGCTTATGTTACTTGTTGGTAGTCTTATGTTACTTATTGGTAGTCTTATGTTACTTGTTGGTAGTTTTATGTTACTTGTTGGTAGTCTTATGTTACTTGTTGGTAGTCTTATGTTACTTGTTGGTAGTCTTATGTTATTTGTTGGTTGTCTTATGTTATTTGTTGGTAGTCTTATCTTACTTGTTGATAGTTTTATGTTATTTGTTGGTAGTCTTATGTTACTTGTTGGTAGTCTTATGTTACTTGTTGGTAGTGTTATGTTACTTGTTGGTAGTCTTATGTTACTTGTTGGTAGTCTTATGTTACTTGTTGGTAGTCTTATGTTACTTGTTGGTAGTTTTATGTTGTTTGTTGGTAGACTGATATTACTTGTTGGTAGTCTTATGCTACTTGTTGGTAGTCTGATCTTACTTGTTGGTAGTCTTATGTTACTTGTTGGTAGTCTTATGTTGTTTGTTGGTAGACTGATATTACTTGTTGGTAGTCTTATGTTACTTGTTGGTAGTCTTATCTTACTTGTTGATAGTCTTATCTTACTTGTTGGTAGTCTTATGTTACTTGTTGGTAGTCTTATATTACTTGTTGGTAGTCATATGTTACTTGTTGGTAGTCTTATGTTACTTGTTGGTAGTCTTATGTTACTTGTTGGTAGTCTTATATTACTTGTTGGTAGTCTTATGTTCCTTGTTGGTAGTCTTATGTTTCTTGTTGGTAGTCGTATGTTACTTGTTGGTAGTCTTATGTTACTTGTTGGTAGTCTTATGTTACTTGTTGGTAGTCTTATGTTACTTGTTGGTAGTCTTATGTTACTTGTTGTTCGTCTTATGTTACTTGTTGGTAGTCTTATGTTACTTGTTGGTAGTCTTATGTTACTTATTGGTAGTCCTATGTTACTTGTTGGTAGTCTTATGTTACTTGTTGGTAGTATTATGTTATTTGTTGGTAGTCTTATCTTACTTGTTGGTAGTTTTATGTTATTTGTTAGTAGTCTTTTGTTACTTGTTGGTAGTCTTATGTTACTTGTTGGTAGTCTTATATTACTTGTTGGTAGTCATATGTTACTTGTTGGTAGTCTTATGTTACTTGTTGGTAGTCTTATGTTGCTTGTTGGTAGTCTTATGGTACTTGTTGGTAGTCTTCTGTTACTTGTTGGTAGTGTTAATTTACTTGTTGGTAGTCTTATGTTACTTGTTGGTAATCTTATGTTATTTGTTGGTAAGCTTATGTTACTTGTTGGTAGTCTTATGTTACTTGTTTGTAGTCTTATGTTATTTGTTGGTAGTCTTATGTTACTTGTTGGTATATTTATGTTATTTGTTGGTAGTCTTATGTTACTTGTTGGTAGTCTTATATTACTTGTTGGTAGTCTTATGTTATTTGTTGGTAGTCTTATGTTACTTGTTGGTAGTCTTATGTTACTTGTTGGTAGTCTTATGTTACTTGTTGGTAGTCTTATGTTACTTGTTGGTAGTCTTATGTTACTTGTTGGTAGTCTTATGCTACTTGTTGGTAGTCTTATGTTACTTGTTGGTAGTCTTATGATGCTTGTTGGTAGTCTTATGTTACTTGTTGGTATTCTTATGTTACTTGTTGGTAGTCTTATGTTACTTGTTGGTAGTCTTTTGTTACTTGTTGGTAGTCTTATGTTACTTGTTGGTAGACTTATGTTACTTGTTGGTAGTCTTATATTACTTGTTGGTAGTCTTATATTACTTGTTGGTAGTCTTATGTTTTTTGTTGGTGGTATTATGTTACTTTTTGGTAGTCGTATATTACTTGTTGGTAGTCTTATGTTACTTGTTGGTAGTCTGTTTTTACTTGTTGGTAGTCTTATCTTACTTGTTGATAGTCTTATGTTACTTGTTGGTAGTCTTATGTTACTTGTTGGTAGTCTTATATTACTTGTTGGTAGTCTTATGTTATTTGTTGGTGGTATTATGTTACTTTTTGGTAGTCGTATGTTACTTGTTGGTAGTCTTATGTTACTTGTTAGTAGTCTGTTGTTACTTGTTGGGAGTCTTATCTTACTTGTTGATAGTCTTATGTTACTTGTTGGTAGTCTTATGTTACTTGTTGGTAGTCTTATATTACTTGTTGGCAGTCTTATGTTACTTGTTGGTAGTCTTATGTTACTTGTTGGTAGTCTTATGTTGCTTGTTGGTAGTCTATGTTACTTGTTGGTTGTCTTCTGTTACTTGTTGGTAGTGTTATTTTACTTGTTGGTAGTCTTATGTTACTTGTTGGTAATCTTATGTTATTTGTTGGTAAGCTTATGTTACTTGTTGGTAGTCTTATGTTACTTATTGGTAGTCTTATGTTACTTGTTGGTAGTCTTATGTTACTTGTTGGTAGTCTTATGTTACTTGTTGGTAGTCTTATGTTACTTGTTGGTAGTCTTATGTTATTTGTTGGTAGTCTTATGTTATTTGTTGGTAGTCTTATCTTACTTGTTGATAGTTTTATGTTATTTGTTGGTAGTCTTATGTTACTTGTTGGTAGTCTTATGTTACTTGTTGGTAGTGTTATGTTACTTGTTGGTAGTGTTATGTTACTTGTTGGTAGTCTTATGTTACTTGTTGGTAGTCTTATGTTACTTGTTGGTAGTTTTATGTTGTTTGTTGGTAGACTGATATTACTTGTTGGTAGTCTTATGCTACTTGTTGGTAGTCTTATCTTACTTGTTGGTAGTCTTATGTTACTTGTTGGTAGTCTTATGTTGTTTGTTGGTAGACTGATATTACTTGTTGGTAGTGTTATGTTACTTGTTGGTAGTCTTATCTTACTTGTTGATAGTCTTATCTTACTTGTTGGTAGTCTTATGTTACTTGTTGGTAGTCTTATATTACTTGTTGGTAGTCATATGTTACTTTCTGGTAGTCTTATGTTACTTGTTGGTAGTCTTATATTACTTGTTGGTAGTCATATGTTACTTGTTGGTAGTCTTATGTTACTTGTTGGTAGTCTTATGTTACTTGTTGGTAGTCTTATGTTACTTGTTGGTAGTCTTATGTTCCTTGTTGGTAGTCTTATGTTTCTTGTTGGTAGTCGTATGTTACTTGTTGGTAGTCTTATGTTACTTGTTGGTAGTCTTATGTTACTTGTTGGTAGTCTTATGTTACTTGTTGGTAGTCTTATGTTACTTGTTGTTCGTCTTATGTTACTTGTTGGTAGTCTTATGTTACTTGTTGGTAGTCTTATGTTACTTATTGGTAGTCCTATGTTACTTGTTGGTAGTCTAATGTTACTTGTTGGTAGTATTATGTTATTTGTTGGTAGTCTTATCTTACTTGTTGGTAGTTTTATGTTATTTGTTAGTAGTCTTTTGTTACTTGTTGGTAGTCTTATGTTACTTGTTGGTAGTCTTATATTACTTGTTGGTAGTCATATGTTACTTGTTGGTAGTCTTATGTTACTTGTTGGTAGTCTTATGTTGCTTGTTGGTAGTCTTATGGTACTTGTTGGTAGTCTTCTGTTACTTGTTGGTAGTGTTAATTTACTTGTTGGTAGTCTTATGTTACTTGTTGGTAATCTTATGTTATTTGTTGGTAAGCTTATGTTACTTGTTGGTAGTCTTATGTTACTTGTTTGTAGTCTTATGTTATTTGTTGGTAGTCTTATGTTACTTGTTGGTATATTTATGTTATTTGTTGGTAGTCTTATGTTACTTGTTGGTAGTCTTATATTACTTGTTGGTAGTCTTATGTTATTTGTTGGTAGTCTTATGTTACTTGTTGGTAGTCTTATGTTACTTGTTGGTAGTCTTATGTTACTTGTTGGTAGTCTTATGTTACTTGTTGGTAGTCTTATGTTACTTGTTGGTAGTCTTATGCTACTTGTTGGTAGTCTTATGTTACTTGTTGGTAGTCTTATGATGCTTGTTGGTAGTCTTATGTTACTTGTTGGTATTCTTATGTTACTTGTTGGTAGTCTTATGTTACTTGTTGGTAGTCTTTTGTTACTTGTTGGTAGTCTTATGTTACTTGTTGGTAGACTTATGTTACTTGTTGGTAGTCTTATATTACTTGTTGGTAGTCTTATATTACTTGTTGGTAGTCTTATGTTTTTTGTTGGTGGTATTATGTTACTTTTTGGTAGTCGTATATTACTTGTTGGTAGTCTTATGTTACTTGTTGGTAGTCTGTTTTTACTTGTTGGTAGTCTTATCTTACTTGTTGATAGTCTTATGTTATTTGTTGGTTGTCTTATGTTATTTGTTGGTAGTCTTATCTTACTTTTTGATAGTTTTATGTTATTTGTTGGTAGTCTTATGTTACTTGTTGGTAGTGTTATGTTATTTGTTGGTGGTATTATGTTACTTTTTGGTAGTCGTATGTTACTTGTTGGTAGTCTTATGTTACTTGTTGGTAGTCTGTTGTTACTTGTTGGTAGTCTCATCTTACTTGTTGATAGTCTTATGTTACTTGTTGGTAGTCTTATGTTACTTGTTGGTAGTCTTATATTACTTGTTGGTAGTCTTATGTTACTTGTTGGTAGTCTTATGTTACTTGTTGGTAGTCTTATGTTGCTTGTTGGTAGTCTTATGTTACTTGTTGGTTGTCTTCTGTTACTTGTTGGTAATCTTATGTTATTTGTTGGTAAGCTTATGTTACTTGTTGGTAGTCTTATGTTTCTTATTGGTAGTCTTATGTTACTTGTTGGTAGTTTTATGTTACTTGTTGGTAGTCTTATGTTACTTGTTGGCAGTCTTATGTTACTTGTTGGTAGTCTTATGTTATTTGTTGGTTGTCTTATGTTATTTGTTGGTAGTCTTATATTACTTGTTGGTAGTCTTATGTTACTTGTTGGTAGTCTTATGTTGTTTGTTGGTAGACTGATATTACTTGTTGGTAGTCTTATGTTACTTGTTGGTAGTCTTATCTTACTTGTTGATAGTCTTATCTTACTTGTTGGTAGTCTTATGTTACTTGTTGGTAGTCTTATATTACTTGTTGGTAGTCATATGTTACTTGTTGGTAGTCTTATGTTACTTGTTGGTAGTCTTATGTTACTTGTTGGTAGTCTTATGTTACTTGTTGGTAGTCTTATGTTTCTTGTTGGTAGTCTTATGTTTCTTGTTGGTAGTCGTATGTTACTTGTTGGTAGTCTTATGTTACTTGTTGGTAGTCTTATGTTACTTGTTGGTAGTCTTATGTTACTTGTTGGTAGTCTTATGTTACTTGTTGTTCGTCTTATGTTACTTGTTGTTCGTCTTATGTTACTTGTTGGTAGTCTTATGTTACTTATTGGTAGTCCTATGTTACTTGTTGGTAGTCTTATGTTACTTGTTGGTAGTATTATGTTATTTGTTGGTAGTCTTATCTTACTTGTTGGTAGTTTTATGTTATTTGTTAGTAGTCTTTTGTTACTTGTTGGTAGTCTTATGTTACTTGTTGGTAGTCTTATATTACTTGTTGGTAGTCATATGTTACTTGTTGGTAGTCTTATGTTTTTTGTTGGTAGTCTTATGTTGCTTGTTGGTAGTCTTATGGTACTTGTTGGTAGTCTTCTATTACTTGTTGGTAGTGTTAATTTACTTGTTGGTAGTCTTATGTTACTTGTTGGTAATCTTATGTTATTTGTTGGTAAGCTTATGTTACTTGTTGGTAGTCTTATGTTACTTGTTTGTAGTCTTATGTTATTTGTTGGTAGTCTTATGTTACTTGTTGGTATATTTATGTTATTTGTTGGTAGTCTTATGTTACTTGTTGGTATTCTTATATTACTTGTTGGTAGTCTTATGTTATTTGTTGGTAGTCTTCTGTTACTTGTTGGTAATCTTATGTTATTTGTTGGTAAGCTTATGTTACTTGTTGGTAGTCTTATGTTACTTATTGGTAGTCTTATGTTACTTGTTGGTAGTTTTATGTTACTTGTTGGTAGTCTTATGTTACTTGTTGGTAGTCTTATGTTACTTGTTGGTAGTCTTATGTTATTTGTTGGTTGTCTTATGTTATTTGTTGGTAGTCTTATATTACTTGTTGGTAGTCTTATGTTACTTGTTGGTAGTCTTATGTTGTTTGTTGGTAGACTGATATTACTTGTTGGTAGTCTTATGTTACTTGTTGGTAGTCTTATGTTACTTGTTGATAGTCTTATCTTACTTGTTGGTAGTCTTATGTTACTTGTTGGTAGTCTTATATTACTTGTTGGTAGTCATATGTTACTTGTTGGTAGTCTTATGTTACTTGTTGGTAGTCTTATGTTACTTGTTGGTAGTCTTATGTTTCTTGTTGGTAGTCTTATGTTTCTTGTTGGTAGTCGTATGTTACTTGTTGGTAGTCTTATGTTACTTGTTGGTAGTCTTATGTTACTTGTTGGTAGTCTTATGTTACTTGTTGGTAGTCTTATGTTACTTGTTGGTAGTCTTATGTTACTTGTTGTTCGTCTTATGTTACTTGTTGGTAGTCTTATGTTACTTGTTGGTAGTCTTATGTTACTTATTGGTAGTCCTATGTTACTTGTTGGTAGTCTTATGTTACTTGTTGGTAGTATTATGTTATTTGTTGGTAGTCTTATCTTACTTGTTGGTAGTTTTATGTTATTTGTTAGTAGTCTTTTGTTACTTGTTGGTAGTCTTATGTTACTTGTTGGTAGTCTTATATTACTTGTTGGTAGTCATATGTTACTTGTTGGTAGTCTTATGTTGCTTGTTGGTAGTCTTATGGTACTTGTTGGTAGTCTTCTGTTACTTGTTGGTAGTGTTAATTTACTTGATGGTAGTCTTATGTTACTTGTTGGTAATCTTATGTTATTTGTTGGTAAGCTTATGTTACTTGTTGGTAGTCTTATGTTACTTGTTTGTAGTCTTATGTTATTTGTTGGTAGTCTTATGTTACTTGTTGGTATATTTATGTTATTTGTTGGTAGTCTTATGTTACTTGTTGGTAGTCTTATATTACTTGTTGGTAGTCTAATGTTATTTGTTGGTAGTCTTATATTACTTGTTGGTAGTCTTATGTTGCTTGTTGGTAGCCTTATGTTACTTGTTGGTAGTCTTATTTTACTTGTTGGTAGTCTTATTTTATTTGTTGGTAGTCTTATGTTACTTGTTGGTAGTCTTATGTTACTTGTTGGTAGTCTTATGTTACTTGTTGGTAGTCTTATGTTACTTGTTGGTAGTCTTATGTTAATTGTTGGTAAGCTTATGTTACTTGTTGGTAATCTTATGTTATTTGTTGGTAAGCTTATGTTACTTGTTGGTAGTCTTATGTTACTTATTGGTAGTCTTATGTTACTTGTTGGTAGTCTTATGTTACTTGTTGGTAGTCTTATATTACTTGTTGGTAGTCTTATATTACTTGTTGGTAGTCTTATGTTATTTGTTGGTGGTATTATGTTACTTTTTGGTAGTCGTATGTTACTTGTTGGTAGTCTTATGTTACTTGTTGGTAGTCTGTTGTTACTTGTTGGTAGTCTTATCTTACTTGTTGATAGTCTTATGTTACTTGTTGGTAGTCTTATGTTACTTGTTGGTAGTCTTATATTACTTGTTGGTAGTCTTATGTTATTTGTTGGTGGTATTATGTTACTTTTTGGTAGTCGTATGTTACTTGTTGGTAGTCTTATGTTACTTGTTGGTAGTCTGTTGTTACTTGTTGGTAGTCTTATCTTACTTGTTGATAGTCTTATGTTACTTGTTGGTAGTCTTATGTTACTTGTTGGTAGTCTTATATTACTTGTTGGTAGTCTTATGTTACTTGTTGGTAGTCTTATGTTACTTGTTGGTAGTCTTATGTTGCTGGTTGGTAGTCTTATGTTACTTGTTGGTTGTCTTCTGTTACTTGTTGGTAGTGTTATTTTACTTGTTGGTAGTCTTATGTTACTTGTTGGTAATCTTATGTTATTTGTTGGTAAGCTTATGTTACTTGTTGGTAGTCTTATGTTACTTATTGGTAGTCTTATGTTACTTGTTGGTAGTTTTATGTTACTTGTTGGTAGTCTTATGTTACTTGTTGGTAGTCTTATGTTACTTGTTGGTAGTCTTATGTTATTTGTTGGTTGTCTTATGTTATTTGTTGGTAGTCTTATCTTACTTGTTGATAGTTTTATGTTATTTGTTGGTAGTCTTATGTTACTTGTTGGTAGTCTTATGTTACTTGTTGGTAGTGTTATGTTACTTGTTGGTAGTCTTATGTTACTTGTTGGTAGTCTTATGTTACTTGTTGGTAGTCTTATGTTACTTGTTGGTAGTTTTATGTTGTTTGTTGGTAGACTGATATTACTTGTTGGTAGTCTTATGCTACTTGTTGGTAGTCTTATCTTACTTGTTGGTAGTCTTATGTTACTTGTTGGTAGTCTTATGTTGTTTGTTGGTAGACTGATATTACTTGTTGGTAGTCTTATGTTACTTGTTGGTAGTCTTATCTTACTTGTTGATAGTCTTATCTTACTTGTTGGTAGTCTTATGTTACTTGTTGGTAGTCTTATATTACTTGTTGGTAGTCATATGTTACTTGTTGGTAGTCTTATGTTACTTGTTGGTAGTCTTATGTTACTTGTTGGTAGTCTTATGTTACTTGTTGGTAGTCTTATGTTCCTTGTTGGTAGTCTTATGTTTCTTGTTGGTAGTCGTATGTTACTTGTTGGTAGTCTTATGTTACTTGTTGGTAGTCTTATGTTACTTGTTGGTAGTCTTATGTTACTTGTTGGTAGTCTTATGTTACTTGTTGTTCGTCTTATGTTACTTGTTGGTAGTCTTATGTTACTTGTTGGTAGTCTTATGTTACTTATTGGTAGTCCTATGTTACTTGTTGGTAGTCTTATGTTACTTGTTGGTAGTATTATGTTATTTGTTGGTAGTCTTATCTTACTTGTTGGTAGTTTTATGTTATTTGTTAGTAGTCTTTTGTTACTTGTTGGTAGTCTTATGTTACTTGTTGGTAGTCTTATATTACTTGTTGGTAGTCATATGTTACTTGTTGGTAGTCTTATGTTACTTGTTGGTAGTCTTATGTTGCTTGTTGGTAGTCTTATGGTACTTGTTGGTAGTCTTCTGTTACTTGTTGGTAGTGTTAATTTACTTGTTGGTAGTCTTATGTTACTTGTTGGTAATCTTATGTTATTTGTTGGTAAGCTTATGTTACTTGTTGGTAGTCTTATGTTACTTGTTTGTAGTCTTATGTTATTTGTTGGTAGTCTTATGTTACTTGTTGGTATATTTATGTTATTTGTTGGTAGTCTTATGTTACTTGTTGGTAGTCTTATATTACTTGTTGGTAGTCTTATGTTATTTGTTGGTAGTCTTATGTTACTTGTTGGTAGTCTTATGTTACTTGTTGGTAGTCTTATGTTACTTGTTGGTAGTCTTATGTTACTTGTTGGTAGTCTTATGTTACTTGTTGGTAGTCTTATGCTACTTGTTGGTAGTCTTATGTTACTTGTTGGTAGTCTTATGATGCTTGTTGGTAGTCTTATGTTACTTGTTGGTATTCTTATGTTACTTGTTGGTAGTCTTATGTTACTTGTTGGTAGTCTTTTGTTACTTGTTGGTAGTCTTATGTTACTTGTTGGTAGACTTATGTTACTTGTTGGTAGTCTTATATTACTTGTTGGTAGTCTTATATTACTTGTTGGTAGTCTTATGTTTTTTGTTGGTGGTATTATGTTACTTTTTGGTAGTCGTATATTACTTGTTGGTAGTCTTATGTTACTTGTTGGTAGTCTGTTTTTACTTGTTGGTAGTCTTATCTTACTTGTTGATAGTCTTATGTTACTTGTTGGTAGTCTTATGTTACTTGTTGGTAGTCTTATATTACTTGTTGGTAGTCTTATGTTATTTGTTGGTGGTATTATGTTACTTTTTGGTAGTCGTATGTTACTTGTTGGTAGTCTTATGTTACTTGTTAGTAGTCTGTTGTTACTTGTTGGGAGTCTTATCTTACTTGTTGATAGTCTTATGTTACTTGTTGGTAGTCTTATGTTACTTGTTGGTAGTCTTATATTACTTGTTGGCAGTCTTATGTTACTTGTTGGTAGTCTTATGTTACTTGTTGGTAGTCTTATGTTGCTTGTTGGTAGTCTATGTTACTTGTTGGTTGTCTTCTGTTACTTGTTGGTAGTGTTATTTTACTTGTTGGTAGTCTTATGTTACTTGTTGGTAATCTTATGTTATTTGTTGGTAAGCTTATGTTACTTGTTGGTAGTCTTATGTTACTTATTGGTAGTCTTATGTTACTTGTTGGTAGTCTTATGTTACTTGTTGGTAGTCTTATGTTACTTGTTGGTAGTCTTATGTTACTTGTTGGTAGTCTTATGTTATTTGTTGGTAGTCTTATGTTATTTGTTGGTAGTCTTATCTTACTTGTTGATAGTTTTATGTTATTTGTTGGTAGTCTTATGTTACTTGTTGGTAGTCTTATGTTACTTGTTGGTAGTGTTATGTTACTTGTTGGTAGTGTTATGTTACTTGTTGGTAGTCTTATGTTACTTGTTGGTAGTCTTATGTTACTTGTTGGTAGTTTTATGTTGTTTGTTGGTAGACTGATATTACTTGTTGGTAGTCTTATGCTACTTGTTGGTAGTCTTATCTTACTTGTTGGTAGTCTTATGTTACTTGTTGGTAGTCTTATGTTGTTTGTTGGTAGACTGATATTACTTGTTGGTAGTGTTATGTTACTTGTTGGTAGTCTTATCTTACTTGTTGATAGTCTTATCTTACTTGTTGGTAGTCTTATGTTACTTGTTGGTAGTCTTATATTACTTGTTGGTAGTCATATGTTACTTTCTGGTAGTCTTATGTTACTTGTTGGTAGTCTTATATTACTTGTTGGTAGTCATATGTTACTTGTTGGTAGTCTTATGTTACTTGTTGGTAGTCTTATGTTACTTGTTGGTAGTCTTATGTTACTTGTTGGTAGTCTTATGTTCCTTGTTGGTAGTCTTATGTTTCTTGTTGGTAGTCGTATGTTACTTGTTGGTAGTCTTATGTTACTTGTTGGTAGTCTTATGTTACTTGTTGGTAGTCTTATGTTACTTGTTGGTAGTCTTATGTTACTTGTTGTTCGTCTTATGTTACTTGTTGGTAGTCTTATGTTACTTGTTGGTAGTCTTATGTTACTTATTGGTAGTCCTATGTTACTTGTTGGTAGTCTAATGTTACTTGTTGGTAGTATTATGTTATTTGTTGGTAGTCTTATCTTACTTGTTGGTAGTTTTATGTTATTTGTTAGTAGTCTTTTGTTACTTGTTGGTAGTCTTATGTTACTTGTTGGTAGTCTTATATTACTTGTTGGTAGTCATATGTTACTTGTTGGTAGTCTTATGTTACTTGTTGGTAGTCTTATGTTGCTTGTTGGTAGTCTTATGGTACTTGTTGGTAGTCTTCTGTTACTTGTTGGTAGTGTTAATTTACTTGTTGGTAGTCTTATGTTACTTGTTGGTAATCTTATGTTATTTGTTGGTAAGCTTATGTTACTTGTTGGTAGTCTTATGTTACTTGTTTGTAGTCTTATGTTATTTGTTGGTAGTCTTATGTTACTTGTTGGTATATTTATGTTATTTGTTGGTAGTCTTATGTTACTTGTTGGTAGTCTTATATTACTTGTTGGTAGTCTTATGTTATTTGTTGGTAGTCTTATGTTACTTGTTGGTAGTCTTATGTTACTTGTTGGTAGTCTTATGTTACTTGTTGGTAGTCTTATGTTACTTGTTGGTAGTCTTATGTTACTTGTTGGTAGTCTTATGCTACTTGTTGGTAGTCTTATGTTACTTGTTGGTAGTCTTATGATGCTTGTTGGTAGTCTTATGTTACTTGTTGGTATTCTTATGTTACTTGTTGGTAGTCTTATGTTACTTGTTGGTAGTCTTTTGTTACTTGTTGGTAGTCTTATGTTACTTGTTGGTAGACTTATGTTACTTGTTGGTAGTCTTATATTACTTGTTGGTAGTCTTATATTACTTGTTGGTAGTCTTATGTTTTTTGTTGGTGGTATTATGTTACTTTTTGGTAGTCGTATATTACTTGTTGGTAGTCTTATGTTACTTGTTGGTAGTCTGTTTTTACTTGTTGGTAGTCTTATCTTACTTGTTGATAGTCTTATGTTAATTGTTGGTAGTCTTATGTTACTTGTTGGTAGTCTTATATTACTTGTTGGTAGTCTTATGTTATTTGTTGGTGGTATTATGTTACTTTTTGGTAGTCGTATGTTACTTGTTGGTAGTCTTATGTTACTTGTTAGTAGTCTGTTGTTACTTGTTGGGAGTCTTATCTTACTTGTTGATAGTCTTATGTTACTTGTTGGTAGTCTTATGTTACTTGTTGGTAGTCTTATATTACTTGTTGGCAGTCTTATGTTACTTGTTGGTAGTCTTATGTTACTTGTTGGTAGTCTTATGTTGCTTGTTGGTAGTCTATGTTACTTGTTGGTTGTCTTCTGTTACTTGTTGGTAGTGTTATTTTACTTGTTGGTAGTCTTATGTTACTTGTTGGTAATCTTATGTTATTTGTTGGTAAGCTTATGTTACTTGTTGGTAGTCTTATGTTACTTATTGGTAGTCTTATGTTACTTGTTGGTAGTCTTATGTTACTTGTTGGTAGTCTTATGTTACTTGTTGGTAGTCTTATGTTACTTGTTGGTAGTCTTATGTTATTTGTTGGTAGTCTTATGTTATTTGTTGGTAGTCTTATCTTACTTGTTGATAGTTTTATGTTATTTGTTGGTAGTCTTATGTTACTTGTTGGTAGTCTTATGTTACTTGTTGGTAGTGTTATGTTACTTGTTGGTAGTGTTATGTTACTTGTTGGTAGTCTTATGTTACTTGTTGGTAGTCTTATGTTACTTGTTGGTAGTTTTATGTTGTTTGTTGGTAGACTGATATTACTTGTTGGTAGTCTTATGCTACTTGTTGGTAGTCTTATCTTACTTGTTGGTAGTCTTATGTTACTTGTTGGTAGTCTTATGTTGTTTGTTGGTAGACTGATATTACTTGTTGGTAGTGTTATGTTACTTGTTGGTAGTCTTATCTTACTTGTTGATAGTCTTATCTTACTTGTTGGTAGTCTTATGTTACTTGTTGGTAGTCTTATATTACTTGTTGGTAGTCATATGTTACTTGCTGGTAGTCTTATGTTACTTGTTGGTAGTCTTATGTTACTTGTTGGTAGTCTTATGTTACTTGTTGGTAGTCTTATGTTTCTTGTTGGTAGTCTTATGTTTCTTGTTGGTAGTCGTATGTTACTTGTTGGTAGTCTTATATTACTTGTTGGTAGTCTTATGTTACTTGTTGGTAGTCTTATGTTACTTGTTGGTAGTCTTATGTTACTTGTTGGTAGTCTTATGTTACTTGTTGGTCGTCTTATGTTACTTGTTGGTAGTCTTATGTTACTTGTTGGTAGTCTTATGTTACTTATTGGTAGTCCTATGTTACTTGTTGGTAGTCTTATGTTACTTGTTGGTAGTATTATGTTATTTGTTGGTAGTCTTATCTTACTTGTTGGTAGTTTTATGTTATTTGTTAGTAGTCTTTTGTTACTTGTTGGTAGTCTTATGTTACTTGTTGGTAGTCTTATATTACTTGTTGGTAGTCTTATGTTGCTTGTTGGTAGTCTTATGGTACTTGTTGGTAGTCTTCTGTTACTTGTTGGTAGTGTTAATTTACTTGTTGGTAGTCTTATGTTACGTGTTGGTAATCTTATGTTATTTGTTGGTAAGCTTATGTTACTTGTTGGTAGTCTTATGTTACTTGTTTGTAGTCTTATGTTATTTGTTGGTAGTCTTATGTTACTTGTTGGTATATTTATGTTATTTGTTGGTAGTCTTATGTAACTTGTTGGTAGTCTTATATTACTTGTTGGTAGTCTTATGTTATTTGTTGGTAGTCTTATATTACTTGTTGGTAGTCTTATGTTGCTTGTTGGTAGTCTTATGTTACTTGTTGGTAGTCTTATTTTACTTGTTGGTAGTCTTATTTTACTTGTTGGTAGTCTTATGTTACTTGTTGGTAGTCTTATGTTACTTGTTGGTAATCTTATGTTACTTGTTGGTAGTCTTATGTTACTTGTTGGTAGTCTTATGTTAATTGTTGGTAAGCTTATGTTACTTGTTGGTAATCTTATGTTATTTGTTGGTAAGCTTATGTTACTTGTTGGTAGTCTTATGTTACTTATTGGTAGTCTTATGTTACTTGTTGGTAGTCTTATGTTACTTGTTGGTAGTCTTATGTTACTTGTTGGTAGTCTTATGTTACTTGTTGGTAGTCTTATGTTACTAGTTGGTAGTCTTATGTTACTTGTTGGTAGTCTTATGCTACTTGTTGGTAGTCTTATATTACTTGTTGGTAGTCTTATGTTGCTTGTTGGTAGTCTTATGTTACTTGTTGGTATTCTTATGTTACTTGTTGGTAGTCTTATGTTACTTGTTGGTAGTCTTTTGTTACTTGTTGGTAGTCTTATGTTACTTGTTGGTAGACTTATGTTACTTGTTGGTAGTCTTATATTACTTGTTGGTAGTCTTATATTAGTTGTTGGTAGTCTTATGTTATTTGTTGGTGGTATTATGTTACTTTTTGGTGGTCGTATGTTACCTGTTGGTAGTCTTATGTTACTTGTTGGTAGTGTGTTGTTACTTGTTGGTAGTCTTATCTTACTTGTTGATAGTCTTATGTTACTTGTTGGTAGTCTTATGTTACTTGTTGGTAGTCTTATATTACTTGTTTGTAGTCTTATGTTATTTGTTGGTGGTATTATGTTACTTTTTGGTAGTCGTATGTTACTTGTTGGTAGTCTTATGTTACTTGTTAGTAGTCTGTTGTTACTTGTTGGTAGTCTTATCTTACTTGTTGATAGTCTTATGTTACTTGTTGGTAGTCTTATGTTACTTGTTGGTAGTCTTATATTACTTGTTGGTAGTCTTATGTTGCTTGTTGGTAGTCTTATGTTACTTGTTGGTAGTCTTATGTTGCTTGTTGGTAGTCTTATGTTACTTGTTGGTTGTCTTCTGTTACTTGTTGGTAGTGTTATTTTACTTGATGTTAGTCTTATGTTACTTGTTGGTAATCTTATGTTATTTGTTGGTAAGCTTATGTTACTTGTTGGTAGTCTTATGTTACTTATTGGTAGTCTTATGTTACTTGTTGGTAGTCTTATGTTACTTGTTGGTAGTCTTATGTTACTTGTTGGTAGTCTGATGTTACTTGTTGGTAGTCTAATGTTATTTGTTGGTAGTCTTATGTTATTTGTTGGTAGTCTTATCTTACTTGTTGATAGTTTTATGTTATTTGTTGGTAGTCTTATGTTACTTGTTGGTAGTGTTATGTTACTTGTTGGTAGTGTTATGTTACTTGTTGGTAGTCTTATGTTACTTGTTGGTAGTCTTATGTTACTTGTTGGTAGTTTTATGTTGTTTGTTGGTAGACTGATATTACTTGTTGGTAGTCTTATGCTACTTGTTGGTAGTCTTATATTACTTGTTGGTAGTCTTATCTTACTTGTTGGTAGTCTTATGTTAATTGTTGGTAGTCTTATGTTACTTGTTGGTAGTGTTATGTTACTTGTTGGTAGTGTTATGTTACTTGTTGGTAGTGTTATGTTACTTGTTGGTAGTCTTATGATACTTGTTGGTAGTGTTATGTTACTTGTTGGTAGTCTTATGTTACTTGTTGGTAGTCTTATCTTACTTGTTGGTAGTCTTATGTTAATTGTTGGTAGTCTTATGTTACTTGTTGGTAGTGTTATGTTACTTGTTGGTAGTGTTATGTTACTTGTTGGTAGTGTTATGTTACTTGTTGGTAGTCTTATGTTACTTGTTGGTAGTCTTATGTTGTTTGTTTGTAGTCTGATATTACTTGTTGGTAGTCTTATGTTACTTGTTGGTAGTCTTATATTACTTGTTGGTAGTCTTATCATACTTGTTGGTAGTCATATGTTACTTGTTGGTAGTCTTATGTTACTTGTTGATAGTCTTATATTACTTGTTGGTAGTCTTATCATACTTGTTGGTAGTCATATGTTACTTGCTGGTAGTCTTATGTTACTTTTTGGTAGTCTTATGTTACTTGTTGGTAGTCTTATATTACTTGTTGGTAGTCTTATGTTACTTGTTGGTAGTCTTATGTTATTTGTTGGTAATCTTATGTTACTTGTTGGTAGTCTTATTTTACTTGTTGGTAGTCTTATGTTACTTGTTGGTAGTATTATGTTACTTGTTGGTATTCTTATGTTACTTGTTGGTAGTCTTATGTTACTTGTTGGTAGTCTTTTGTTACTTGTTGGTAATCTTATGTTACTTGTTGGTAGACTTATGTTACTTGTTGGTAGTCTTATATTACTTGTTGGTAGTCTTATATTACTTGTTGGTAGTCTTATGTTATTTGTTGGTGGTATTATGTTACTTTTTGGTAGTCGTATGTTACTTGTTGGTAGTCTTATGTTACTTGTTGGTAGTCTGTTGTTACTTGTTGGTAGTCTTATCTTACTTGTTGATAGTCTTATGTTACTTGTTGGTAGTCTTATGTTACTCGTTGGTAGTTTTATATTACTTGTTGGTAGTCTTATGTTATTTGTTGGTGGTATTATGTTACTTTTTGGTAGTCGTATGTTACTTGTTGGTAGTCTTATGTTACTTGTTGGTAGTTTGTTGTTACTTGTTGGTAGTCTTATCTTACTTGTTGATAGTCTTATGTTACTTGTTGGTAGTCTTATGTTACTTGTTGGTAGTCTTATATTACTTGTTGGTAGTCTTATGTTACTTGTTGGTAGTCTTATGTTACTTGTTGGTTGTCTTATGTTGCTTGTTGGTAGTCTTATGTTACTTGTTGGTTGTCTTCTGTTACTTGTTGGTAGTGTTATTTTACTTGTTGGTAGTCTTATGTTACTTGTTGGTAATCTTATGTTATTTGTTGGTAAGCTTATGTTACTTGTTGGTAGTCTTATGTTACTTATTGGTAGTCTTATGTTACTTGTTGGTAGTTTTATGTTACTTGTTGGTAGTCTTATGTTACTTGTTGGTAGTCTTATGTTACTTGTTGGTAGTCTTATGTTATTTGTTGGTTGTCTTATGTTATTTGTTGGTAGTCTTATCTTACTTTTTGATAGTTTTATGTTATTTGTTGGTAGTCTTATGTTACTTGTTGGTAGTGTTATGTTACTTGTTGGTAGTGTTATGTTACTTGTTGGTAGTGTTATGTTACTTGTTGGTAGTCTTATGTTACTTGTTGGTAGTCTTATGTTACTTGTTGGTAGTTTTATGTTGTTTGTTGGTAGACTGATATTACTTGTTGGTAGTCTTATGTTACTTGTTGGTAGTCTTATCTTACTTGTTGATAGTCTTATCTTACTTGTTGGTAGTCTTATGTTACTTGTTGGTAGTCTTATATTACTTGTTGGTAGTCATATGTTACTTGTTGGTAGTCTTATGTTACTTGTTGGTAGTCTTATGTTACTTGTTGGTAGTCTTATGTTACTTGTTGGTAGTCTTATGTTTCTTGTTGGTAGTCTTATGTTTCTTGTTGGTAGTCGTATGTTACTTGTTGGTAGTCTTATGTTACTTGTTGGTAGTCTTATGTTACTTGTTGGTAGTCTTATGTTACTTGTTGGTAGTCTTATGTTACTTGTTGGTAGTCTTATGTTACTTGTTGTTCGTCTTATGTTACTTGTTGGTAGTCTTATGTTACTTGTTGGTAGTCTTATGTTACTTATTGGTAGTCCTATGTTACTTGTTGGTAGTCTTATCTTACTTGTTGGTAGTTTTATGTTATTTGTTAGTAGTCTTTTGTTACTTGTTGGTAGTCTTATGTTACTTGTTGGTAGTCTTATATTACTTGTTGGTAGTCATATGTTACTTGTTGGTAGTCTTATGTTTATTGTTGGTAGTCTTATGTTGCTTGTTGGTAGTCTTATGGTACTTGTTGGTAGTCTTCTGTTACTTGTTGGTAGTGTTAATTTACTTGTTGGTAGTCTTATGTTACTTGTTGGTAATCTAATGTTATTTGTTGGTAAGCTTATGTTACTTGTTGGTAGTCTTATGTTACTTGTTTGTAGTCTTATGTTATTTGTTGGTAGTCTTATGTTACTTGTTGGTATATTTATGTTATTTGTTGGTAGTCTTATGTTACTTGTTGGTAGTCTTATATTACTTGTTGGTAGTCTTATGTTATTTGTTGGTAGTCTTATATTACTTGTTGGTAGTCTTATGTTGCTTGTTGGTAGCCTTATGTTACTTGTTGGTAGTCTTATTTTACTTGTTGGTAGTCTTATTTTATTTGTTGGTAGTCTTATGTTACTTGTTGGTAGTCTTATGTTACTTGTTGGTAGTCTTATGTTACTTGTTGGTAGTCTTATGTTACTTGTTGGTAGTCTTATGTTAATTGTTGGTAAGCTTATGTTACTTGTTGGTAATCTTATGTTATTTGTTGGTAAGCTTATGTTACTTGTTGGTAGTCTTATGTTACTTATTGGTAGTCTTATGTTACTTGTTGGTAGTCTTATGTTACTTGTTGGTAGTCTTATATTACTTGTTGGTAGTCTTATATTACTTGTTGGTAGTCTTATGTTATTTGTTGGTGGTATTATGTTACTTTTTGGTAGTCGTATGTTACTTGTTGGTAGTCTTATGTTACTTGTTGGTAGTCTGTTGTTACTTGTTGGTAGTCTTATCTTACTTGTTGATAGTCTTATGTTACTTGTTGGTAGTCTTATGTTACTTGTTGGTAGTCTTATATTACTTGTTGGTAGTCTTATGTTATTTGTTGGTGGTATTATGTTACTTTTTGGTAGTCGTATGTTACTTGTTGGTAGTCTTATGTTACTTGTTGGTAGTCTGTTGTTACTTGTTGGTAGTCTTATCTTACTTGTTGATAGTCTTATGTTACTTGTTGGTAGTCTTATGTTACTTGTTGGTAGTCTTATATTACTTGTTGGTAGTCTTATGTTACTTGTTGGTAGTCTTATGTTACTTGTTGGTAGTCTTATGTTGCTTGTTGGTAGTCTTATGTTACTTGTTGGTTGTCTTCTGTTACTTGTTGGTAGTGTTATTTTACTTGTTGGTAGTCTTATGTTACTTGTTGGTAATCTTATGTTATTTGTTGGTAAGCTTATGTTACTTGTTGGTAGTCTTATGTTACTTATTGGTAGTCTTATGTTACTTGTTGGTAGTTTTATGTTACTTGTTGGTAGTCTTATGTTACTTGTTGGTAGTCTTATGTTACTTGTTGGTAGTCTTATGTTATTTGTTGGTTGTCTTATGTTATTTGTTGGTAGTCTTATCTTACTTGTTGATAGTTTTATGTTATTTGTTGGTAGTCTTATGTTACTTGTTGGTAGTCTTATGTTACTTGTTGGTAGTGTTATGTTACTTGTTGGTAGTCTTATGTTACTTGTTGGTAGTCTTATGTTACTTGTTGGTAGTCTTATGTTACTTGTTGGTAGTTTTATGTTGTTTGTTGGTAGACTGATATTACTTGTTGGTAGTCTTATGCTACTTGTTGGTAGTCTTATCTTACTTGTTGGTAGTCTTATGTTACTTGTTGGTAGTCTTATGTTGTTTGTTGGTAGACTGATATTACTTGTTGGTAGTCTTATGTTACTTGTTGGTAGTCTTATCTTACTTGTTGATAGTCTTATCTTACTTGTTGGTAGTCTTATGTTACTTGTTGGTAGTCTTATATTACTTGTTGGTAGTCATATGTTACTTGTTGGTAGTCTTATGTTACTTGTTGGTAGTCTTATGTTACTTGTTGGTAGTCTTATGTTACTTGTTGGTAGTCTTATGTTCCTTGTTGGTAGTCTTATGTTTCTTGTTGGTAGTCGTATGTTACTTGTTGGTAGTCTTATGTTACTTGTTGGTAGTCTTATGTTACTTGTTGGTAGTCTTATGTTACTTGTTGGTAGTCTTATGTTACTTGTTGGTAGTCTTATGTTACTTGTTGTTCGTCTTATGTTACTTGTTGGTAGTCTTATGTTACTTGTTGGTAGTCTTATGTTACTTATTGGTTGTCCTATGTTACTTGTTGGTAATCTTATGTTACTTGTTGGTAGTATTATGTTATTTGTTGGTAGTCTTATCTTACTTGTTGGTAGTTTTATGTTATTTGTTAGTAGTCTTTTGTTACTTGTTGGTAGTCTTATGTTACTTGTTGGTAGTCTTATATTACTTGTTGGTAGTCATATGTTACTTGTTGGTAGTCTTATGTTACTTGTTGGTAGTCTTATGTTGCTTGTTGGTAGTCTTATGGTACTTGTTGGTAGTCTTCTGTTACTTGTTGGTAGTGTTAATTTACTTGTTGGTAGTCTTATGTTACTTGTTGGTAATCTTATGTTATTTGTTGGTAAGCTTATGTTACTTGTTGGTAGTCTTATGTTACTTGTTTGTAGTCTTATGTTATTTGTTGGTAGTCTTATGTTACTTGTTGGTATATTTATGTTATTTGTTGGTAGTCTTATGTTACTTGTTGGTAGTCTTATATTACTTGTTGGTAGTCTTATGTTATTTGTTGGTAGTCTTATATTACTTGTTGGTAGTCTTATGTTGCTTGTTGGTAGCCTTATGTTACTTGTTGGTAGTCTTATTTTACTTGTTGGTAGTCTTATTTTACTTGTTGGTAGTCTTATGTTACTTGTTGGTAGTCTTATGTTACTTGTTGGTAGTCTTATGTTACTTGTTGGTAGTCTTATGTTACTTGTTGGTAGTCTTATGTTAATTGTTGGTAAGCTTATGTTACTTGTTGGTAAACTTATGTTATTTGTTGGTAAGCTTATGTTACTTGTTGGTAGTCTTATGTTACTTATTGGTAGTCTTATGTTACTTGTTGGTAGTCTTATGTTACTTGTTGGTAGTCTTATGTTACTTGTTGGTAGTCTTATGTTACTTGTTGGTAGTCTTATGTTACTTGTTGGTAGTCTTATGTTACTTGTTGGTAGTCTTATGCTACTTGTTGGTAGTCTTATGTTACTTGTTGGTAGTCTTATGTTGCTTGTTGGTAGTCTTATGTTACTTGTTGGTAGTCTTATGTTACTTGTTGGTAGTCTTTTGTTACTTGTTGGTAGTCTTATGTTACTTGTTGGTAGTCTTATGTTACTTGTTGGTAGTCTTATGTTACTTGTTGGTAGTCTTATGTTACTTGTTGGTAGTCTTATGCTACTTGTTGGTAGTCTTATGTTACTTGTTGGTAGTCTTATGTTGCTTGTTGGTATTCTTATGTTACTTGTTGGTAGTCTTATGTTACTTGTTGGTAGTCTTTTGTTACTTGTTGGTAGTCTTATGTTACTTGTTGGTAGACTTATGTTACTTGTTGGTAGTCTTATATTACTTGTTGGTAGTCTTATATTACTTGTTGGTAGTCTTATGTTACTTGTTGGTAGTCTTATGTTACTTGTTGGTAGTCTTATGTTACTTGTTGTTCGTCTTATGTTACTTGTTGGTAGTCTTATGTTACTTGTTGGTAGTCTTATGTTACTTATTGGTAGTCCTATGTTACTTGTTGGTAGTCTTATGTTACTTGTTGGTAGTATTATGTTATTTGTTGGTAGTCTTATCTTACTTGTTGGTAGTTTTATGTTATTTGTTAGTAGTCTTTTGTTACTTGTTGGTAGTCTTATGTTACTTGTTGGTAGTCTTATATTACTTGTTGGTAGTCATATGTTACTTGTTGGTAGTCTTATGTTACTTGTTGGTAGTCTTATGTTGCTTGTTGGTAGTCTTATGGTACTTGTTGGTAGTCTTCTGTTACTTGTTGGTAGTGTTAATTTACTTGTTGGTAGTCTTATGTTACTTGTTGGTAATCTTATGTTATTTGTTGGTAAGCTTATGTTACTTGTTGGTAGTCTTATGTTACTTGTTTGTAGTCTTATGTTATTTGTTGGTAGTCTTATGTTACTTGTTGGTATATTTATGTTATTTGTTGGTAGTCTTATGTTACTTGTTGGTAGTCTTATATTACTTGTTGGTAGTCTTATGTTATTTGTTGGTAGTCTTATATTACTTGTTGGTAGTCTTATGTTGCTTGTTGGTAGCCTTATGTTACTTGTTGGTAGTCTTATTTTACTTGTTGGTAGTCTTATTTTACTTGTTGGTAGTCTTATGTTACTTGTTGGTAGTCTTATGTTACTTGTTGGTAGTCTTATGTTACTTGTTGGTAGTCTTATGTTACTTGTTGGTAGTCTTATGTTAATTGTTGGTAAGCTTATGTTACTTGTTGGTAAACTTATGTTATTTGTTGGTAAGCTTATGTTACTTGTTGGTAGTCTTATGTTACTTATTGGTAGTCTTATGTTACTTGTTGGTAGTCTTATGTTACTTGTTGGTAGTCTTATGTTACTTGTTGGTAGTCTTATGTTACTTGTTGGTAGTCTTATGTTACTTGTTGGTAGTCTTATGCTACTTGTTGGTAGTCTTATGTTACTTGTTGGTAGTCTTATGTTGCTTGTTGGTAGTCTTATGTTACTTGTTGGTATTCTTATGTTACTTGTTGGTAGTCTTATGTTACTTGTTGGTAGTCTTTTGTTACTTGTTGGTAGTCTTATGTTACTTGTTGGTAGACTTATGTTACTTGTTGGTAGTCTTATATTACTTGTTGGTAGTCTTATATTACTTGTTGGTAGTCTTATGTTTTTTGTTGGTGGTATTATGTTACTTTTTGGTAGTCGTATGTTACTTGTTGGTAGTCTTATGTTACTTGTTGGTAGTCTGTTGTTACTTGTTGGTAGTCTTATATTACTTGTTGATAGTCTTATGTTACTTGTTGGTAGTCTTATGTTACTTGTTGGTAGTCTTATATTACTTGTTGGTAGTCTTATGTTATTTGTTGGTGGTATTATGTTACTTTTTGGTAGTCGTATGTTACTTGTTGGTAGTCTTATGTTACTTGTTAGTAGTCTGTTGTTACTTGTTGGTAGTCTTATCTTACTTGTTGATAGTCTTATGTTACTTGTTGGTAGTCTTATCTTACTTGTTGGTAGTCTTATATTACTTGTTGGCAGTCTTATGTTACTTGTTGGTAGTCTTATGTTACTTGTTGGTATTCTTATGTTGCTTGTTGGTAGTCTATGTTACTTGTTGGTTGTCTTCTGTTACTTGTTGGTAGTGTTATTTTACTTGTTGGTAGTCTTATGTTACTTGTTGGTAATCTTATGTTATTTGTTGGTAAGCTTATGTTACTTGTTGGTAGTCTTATGTTACTTATTGGTAGTCTTATGTTACTTGTTGGTAGTCTTATGTTACTTGTTGGTAGTCTTATGTTACTTGTTGGTAGTCTTATGTTACTTGTTGGTAGTCTTATGTTATTTGTTGGTAGTCTTATGTTATTTGTTGGTAGTCTTATCTTACTTGTTGATAGTTTTATGTTATTTGTTGGTAGTCTTATGTTACTTGTTGGTAGTCTTATGTTACTTGTTGGTAGTGTTATGTTACTTGTTGGTAGTGTTATGTTACTTGTTGGTAGTCTTATGTTACTTGTTGGTAGTCTTATGTTACTTGTTGGTAGTTTTATGTTGTTTGTTGGTAGACTGATATTACTTGTTGGTAGTCTTATGCTACTTGTTGGTAGTCTTATCTTACTTGTTGGTAGTCTTATGTTACTTGTTGGTAGTCTTATGTTGTTAGTTGGTAGACTGATATTACTTGTTGGTAGTGTTATGTTACTTGTTGGTAGTCTTATCTTACTTGTTGATAGTCTTATCTTACTTGTTGGTAGTCTTATGTTACTTGTTGGTAGTCTTATATTACTTGTTGGTAGTCATATGTTACTTGCTGGTAGTCTTATGTTACTTTTTGGTAGTCTTATGTTACTTGTTGGTAGTCTTATGTTACTTGTTGGTAGTCTTATGTTTCTTGTTGGTAGTCTTATGTTTCTTGTTGGTAGTCGTATGTTACTTGTTGGTAGTCTTATGGTACTTGTTGGTAGTCTTATGTTACTTGTTGGTAGTCTTATGTTACTTGTTGGTAGTGTTATGTTATTTGTTGGTGGTATTATGTTACTTTTTGGTAGTCGTATGTTACTTGTTGGTAGTCTTATGTTACTTGTTGGTAGTCTGTT
Organism: Bathymodiolus brooksi; assembly: GCA_963680875.1. Classification (NCBI taxonomy): domain Eukaryota; kingdom Metazoa; phylum Mollusca; class Bivalvia; order Mytilida; family Modiolidae; genus Bathymodiolus; species Bathymodiolus brooksi. The sequence continues at coordinate 126,053,018 of OY804575.1, forward strand.
GTTACTTGTTGGTAGTCTTATCTTACTTGTTGATAGTCTTATGTTACTTGTTGGTAGTCTTATGTTACTTGTTGGTAGTCTTATATTACTTGTTGGTAGTCTTATGTTACTTGTTGGTAGTCTTATGTTACTTGTTGGTAGTCTTATGTTGCTTGTTGGTAGTCTTATGTTACTTGTTGGTTGTCTTCTGTTACTTGTTGGTAATCTTATGTTATTTGTTGGTAAGCTTATGTTACTTGTTGGTAGTCTTATGTTACTTATTGGTAGTCTTATGTTACTTGTTGGTAGCGTTATGTTACTTGTTGGTAGTCTTATGTTACTTGTTGGTAGTCTTATGTTACTTGTTGGTAGTCTTATGTTATTTGTTGGTTGTCTTATGTTATTTGTTGGTAGTCTTATATTACTTGTTGGTAGTCTTATGTTACTTGTTGGTAGTCTTATGTTGTTTGTTGGTAGACTGATATTACTTGTTGGTAGTCTTATGTTACTTGTTGGTAGTCTTATCTTACTTGTTGATAGTCTTATCTTACTTGTTGGTAGTCTTATGTTACTTGTTGGTAGTCTTATATTACTTGTTGGTAGTCATATGTTACTTGTTGGTAGTCTTATGTTACTTGTTGGTAGTCTTATGTTACTTGTTGGTAGTCTTATGTTACTTGTTGGTAGTCTTATGTTTCTTGTTGGTAGTCTTATGTTTCTTGTTGGTAGTCGTATGTTACTTGTTGGTAGTCTTATGTTACTTGTTGGTAGTCTTATGTTACTTGTTGGTAGTGTTATGTTACTTGTTGGTAGTCTTATGCTACTTGTTGGTAGTCTTATGTTACTTGTTGTTCGTCTTATGTTACTTGTTGGTAGTCTTATGTTACTTGTTGGTAGTCTTATGTTACTTATTGGTAGTCCTATGTTACTTGTTGGTAGTCTTATGTTACTTGTTGGTAGTATTATGTTATTTGTTGGTAGTCTTATCTTACTTGTTGGTAGTTTTATGTTATTTGTTAGTAGTCTTTTGTTACTTGTTGGTAGTCTTATGTTACTTGTTGGTAGTCTTATATTACTTGTTGGTAGTCATATGTTACTTGTTGGTAGTCTTATGTTTTTTGTTGGTAGTCTTATGTTGCTTGTTGGTAGTCTTATGGTACTTGTTGGTAGTCTTCTGTTACTTGTTGGTAGTGTTAATTTACTTGTTGGTAGTCTTATGTTACTTGTTGGTAATCTTATGTTATTTGTTGGTAAGCTTATGTTACTTGTTGGTAGTCTTATGTTACTTGTTTGTAGTCTTATGTTATTTGTTGGTAGTCTTATGTTACTTGTTGGTATATTTATGTTATTTGTTGGTAGTCTTATGTTACTTGTTGGTAGTCTTATATTACTTGTTGGTAGTCTTATGTTATTTGTTGGTAGTCTTATATTACTTGTTGGTAGTCTTATGTTGCTTGTTGGTAGCCTTATGTTACTTGTTGGTAGTCTTATTTTACTTGTTGGTAGTCTTATTTTATTTGTTGGTAGTCTTATGTTACTTGTTGGTAGTCTTATGTTACTTGTTGGTAGTCTTATGTTACTTGTTGGTAGTCTTATGTTAATTATTGGTAAGCTTATGTTACTTGTTGGTAATCTTATGTTATTTGTTGGTAAGCTTATGTTACTTGTTGGTAGTCTTATGTTACTTATTGGTAGTCTTATGTTACTTGTTGGTAGTCTTATGTTACTTGTTGGTAGTCTTATATTACTTGTTGGTAGTCTTATGTTATTTGTTGGTGGTATTATGTTACTTTTTGGTAGTCGTATGTTACTTGTTGGTAGTCTTATGTTACTTGTTGGTAGTCTGTTGTTACTTGTTGGTAGTCTTATCTTACTTGTTGATAGTCTTATGTTACTTGTTTGTAGTCTTATGTTACTTGTTGGTAGTCTTATATTACTTGTTGGTAGTCTTATGTTATTTGTTGGTGGTATTATGTTACTTTTTGGTAGTCGTATGTTACTTGTTGGTAGTCTTATGTTACTTGTTGGTAGTCTGTTGTTACTTGTTGGTAGTCTTATCTTACTTGTTGATAGTCTTATGTTACTTGTTGGTAGTCTTATGTTACTTGTTGGTAGTCTTATATTACTTGTTGGTAGTCTTATGTTACTTGTTGGTAGTCTTATGTTACTTGTTGGTAGTCTTATGTTGCTTGTTGGTAGTCTTATGTTACTTGTTGGTTGTCTTCTGTTACTTGTTGGTAGTGTTATTTTACTTGTTGGTAGTCTTATGTTACTTGTTGGTAATCTTATGTTATTTGTTGGTAAGCTTATGTTACTTGTTGGTAGTCTTATGTTACTTATTGGTAGTCTTATGTTACTTGTTGGTAGTTTTATGTTACTTGTTGGTAGTCTTATGTTACTTGTTGGTAGTCTTATGTTACTTGTTGGTAGTCTTATGTTATTTGTTGGTTGTCTTATGTTATTTGTTGGTAGTCTTATCTTACTTGTTGATAGTTTTATGTTATTTGTTGATAGTCTTATGTTACTTGTTGGTAGTCTTATGTTACTTGTTGGTAGTGTTATGTTACTTGTTGGTAGTCTTATGTTACTTGTTGGTAGTCTTATGTTACTTGTTGGTAGTCTTATGTTACTTGTTGGTAGTTTTATGTTGTTTGTTGGTAGACTGATATTACTTGTTGGTAGTCTTATGCTACTTGTTGGTAGTCTTATCTTACTTGTTGGTAGTCTTATGTTACTTGTTGGTAGTCTTATGTTGTTTGTTGGTAGACTGATATTACTTGTTGGTAGTCTTATGTTACTTGTTGGTAGTCTTATCTTACTTGTTGATAGTCTTATCTTACTTGTTGGTAGTCTTATGTTACTTGTTGGTAGTCTTATATTACTTGTTGGTAGTCATATGTTACTTGTTGGTAGTCTTATGTTACTTGTTGGTAGTCTTATGTTACTTGTTGGTAGTCTTATGTTACTTGTTGGTAGTCTTATGTTCCTTGTTGGTAGTCTTATGTTTCTTGTTGGTAGTCGTATGTTACTTGTTGGTAGTCTTATGTTACTTGTTGGTAGTCTTATGTTACTTGTTGGTAGTCTTATGTTACTTGTTGTTCGTCTTATGTTACTTGTTGGTAGTCTTATGTTACTTGTTGTTCGTCTTATGTTACTTGTTGGTAGTCTTATGTTACTTGTTGGTAGTCTTATGTTCCTTGTTGGTAGTCTTATATTACTTGTTGGTAGTCATATGTTACTTGTTGGTAGTCTTATGTTACTTGTTGGTAGTCTTATGTTACTTGTTGGTAGTCTTATGTTACTTGTTGGTAGTCTTATGTTCCTTGTTGGTAGTCTTATGTTTCTTGTTGGTAGTCGTATGTTACTTGTTGGTAGTCTTATGTTACTTGTTGGTAGTCTTATGTTACTTATTGGTAGTCTTATGTTACTTGTTGTTCGTCTTATGTTACTTGTTGGTAGTCTTATGTTACTTGTTGGTAGTATTATGTTATTTGTTGGTAGTCTTATCTTACTTGTTGGTAGTTTTATGTTATTTGTTAGGAGTCTTTTGTTACTTGTTGGTAGTCTTATGTTACTTGTTGGTAGTCTTATATTACTTGTTGGTAGTCATATGTTACTTGTTGGTAGTCTTATGTTACTTGTTGGTAGTCTTATGTTGCTTGTTGGTAGTCTTATGGTACTTGTTGGTAGTCTTCTGTTACTTGTTGGTAGTGTTAATTTACTTGTTGGTAGTCTTATGTTACTTGTTGGTAATCTTATGTTATTTGTTGGTAAGCTTATGTTACTTGTTGGTAGTCTTATGTTACTTGTTTGTAGTCTTATGTTATTTGTTGGTAGTCTTATGTTACTTGTTGGTATATTTATGTTATTTGTTGGTAGTCTTATGTTACTTGTTGGTAGTCTTATATTACTTGTTGGTAGTCTTATGTTATTTGTTGGTAGTCTTATATTACTTGTTGGTAGTCTTATGTTGCTTGTTGGTAGCCTTATGTTACTTGTTGGTAGTCTTATTTTACTTGTTGGTAGTCTTATTTTACTTGTTGGTAGTCTTATGTTACTTGTTGGTAGTCTTATGTTACTTGTTGGTAGTCTTATGTTACTTGTTGGTAGTCTTATGTTACTTGTTGGTAGTCTTATGTTAATTGTTGGTAAGCTTATGTTACTTGTTGGTAAACTTATGTTATTTGTTGGTAAGCTTATGTTACTTGTTGGTAGTCTTATGTTACTTATTGGTAGTCTTATGTTACTTGTTGGTAGTCTTATGTTACTTGTTGGTAGTCTTATGTTACTTGTTGGTAGTCTTATGTTACTTGTTGGTAGTCTTATGTTACTTGTTGGTAGTCTTATGTTACTTGTTGGTAGTCTTATGCTACTTGTTGGTAGTCTTATGTTACTTGTTGGTAGTCTTATGTTGCTTGTTGGTAGTCTTATGTTACTTGTTGGTATTCTTATGTTACTTGTTGGTAGTCTTATGTTACTTGTTGGTAGTCTTTTGTTACTTGTTGGTAGTCTTATGTTACTTGTTGGTAGACTTATGTTACTTGTTGGTAGTCTTATATTACTTGTTGGTAGTCTTATATTACTTGTTGGTAGTCTTATGTTTTTTGTTGGTGGTATTATGTTACTTTTTGGTAGTCGTATGTTACTTGTTGGTAGTCTTATGTTACTTGTTGGTAGTCTGTTGTTACTTGTTGGTAGTCTTATCTTACTTGTTGATAGTCTTATGTTACTTGTTGGTAGTCTTATGTTACTTGTTGGTAGTCTTATATTACTTGTTGGTAGTCTTATGTTATTTGTTGGTGGTATTATGTTACTTTTTGGTAGTCGTATGTTACTTGTTGGTAGTCTTATGTTACTTGTTAGTAGTCTGTTGTTACTTGTTGGTAGTCTTATCTTACTTGTTGATAGTCTTATGTTACTTGTTGGTAGTCTTATCTTACTTGTTGGTAGTCTTATATTACTTGTTGGCAGTCTTATGTTACTTGTTGGTAGTCTTATGTTACTTGTTGGTATTCTTATGTTGCTTGTTGGTAGTCTATGTTACTTGTTGGTTGTCTTCTGTTACTTGTTGGTAGTGTTATTTTACTTGTTGGTAGTCTTATGTTACTTGTTGGTAATCTTATGTTATTTGTTGGTAAGCTTATGTTACTTGTTGGTAGTCTTATGTTACTTATTAGTAGTCTTATGTTACTTGTTGGTAGTCTTATGTTACTTGTTGGTAGTCTTATGTTACTTGTTGGTAGTCTTATGTTACTTGTTGGTAGTCTTATGTTATTTGTTGGTAGTCTTATGTTATTTGTTGGTAGTCTTATCTTACTTGTTGATAGTTTTATGTTATTTGTTGGTAGTCTTATGTTACTTGTTGGTAGTCTTATGTTACTTGTTGGTAGTGTTATGTTACTTGTTGGTAGTGTTATGTTACTTGTTGGTAGTCTTATGTTACTTGTTGGTAGTCTTATGTTACTTGTTGGTAGTTTTATGTTGTTTGTTGGTAGACTGATATTACTTGTTGGTAGTCTTATGCTACTTGTTGGTAGTCTTATCTTACTTGTTGGTAGTCTTATGTTACTTGTTGGTAGTCTTATGTTGTTAGTTGGTAGACTGATATTACTTGTTGGTAGTGTTATGTTACTTGTTGGTAGTCTTATCTTACTTGTTGATAGTCTTATCTTACTTGTTGGTAGTCTTATGTTACTTGTTGGTAGTCTTATATTACTTGTTGGTAGTCATATGTTACTTGCTGGTAGTCTTATGTTACTTTTTGGTAGTCTTATGTTACTTGTTGGTAGTCTTATGTTACTTGTTGGTAGTCTTATGTTTCTTGTTGGTAGTCTTATGTTTCTTGTTGGTAGTCGTATGTTACTTGTTGGTAGTCTTATGTTACTTGTTGGTAGTCTTATGTTACTTGTTGGTAGTCTTATGTTACTTGTTGGTAGTCTTATGTTACTTGTTGGTAGTGTTATGTTATTTGTTGGTGGTATTATGTTACTTTTTGGTAGTCGTATGTTACTTGTTGGTAGTCTTATGTTACTTGTTGGTAGTCTGTTGTTACTTGTTGGTAGTCTTATCTTACTTGTTGATAGTCTTATGTTACTTGTTGGTAGTCTTATGTTACTTGTTGGTAGTCTTATATTACTTGTTGGTAGTCTTATGTTACTTGTTGGTAGTCTTATGTTACTTGTTGGTAGTCTTATGTTGCTTGTTGGTAGTCTTATGTTACTTGTTGGTTGTCTTCTGTTACTTGTTGGTAATCTTATGTTATTTGTTGGTAAGCTTATGTTACTTGTTGGTAGTCTTATGTTACTTATTGGTAGTCTTATGTTACTTGTTGGTAGTGTTATGTTACTTGTTGGTAGTCTTATGTTACTTGTTGGTAGTCTTATGTTACTTGTTGGTAGTCTTATGTTGCTTGTTGGTAGTCTTATGTTACTTGTTGGTTGTCTTCTGTTACTTGTTGGTAATCTTATGTTATTTGTTGGTAAGCTTATGTTACTTGTTGGTAGTCTTATGTTACTTATTGGTAGTCTTATGTTACTTGTTGGTAGTGTTATGTTACTTGTTGGTAGTCTTATGTTACTTGTTGGTAGTCTTATGTTACTTGTTGGTAGTCTTATGTTATTTGTTGGTTGTCTTATGTTATTTGTTGGTAGTCTTATATTACTTGTTGGTAGTCTTATGTTACTTGTTGGTAGTCTTATGTTGTTTGTTGGTAGACTGATATTACTTGTTGGTAGTCTTATGTTACTTGTTGGTAGTCTTATCTTACTTGTTGATAGTCTTATGTTACTTGTTGGTAGTCTTATATTACTTGTTGGTAGTCATATGTTACTTGTTGGTAGTCTTATGTTACTTGTTGGTAGTCTTATGTTACTTGTTGGTAGTCTTATGTTACTTGTTGGTAGTCTTATGTTTCTTGTTGGTAGTCTTATGTTTCTTGTTGGTAGTCGTATGTTACTTGTTGGTAGTCTTATGTTACTTGTTGGTAGTCTTATGTTACTTGTTGGTAGTCTTATGTTACTTGTTGGTAGTCTTATGCTACTTGTTGGTAGTCTTATGTTACTTGTTGTTCGTCTTATGTTACTTGTTGGTAGTCTTATGTTACTTGTTGGTAGTCTTATGTTACTTATTGGTAGTCCTATGTTACTTGTTGGTAGTCTTATGTTACTTGTTGGTAGTATTATGTTATTTGTTGGTAGTCTTATCTTACTTGTTGGTAGTTTTATGTTATTTGTTAGTAGTCTTTTGTTACTTGTTGGTAGTCTTATGTTACTTGTTGGTAGTCTTATATTACTTGTTGGTAGTCATATGTTACTTGTTGGTAGTCTTATGTTTTTTGTTGGTAGTCTTATGTTGCTTGTTGGTAGTCTTATGGTACTTGTTGGTAGTCTTCTGTTACTTGTTGGTAGTGTTAATTTACTTGTTGGTAGTCTTATGTTACTTGTTGGTAATCTTATGTTATTTGTTGGTAAGCTTATGTTACTTGTTGGTAGTCTTATGTTACTTGTTTGTAGTCTTATGTTATTTGTTGGTAGTCTTATGTTACTTGTTGGTATATTTATGTTATTTGTTGGTAGTCTTATGTTACTTGTTGGTAGTCTTATATTACTTGTTGGTAGTCTTATGTTATTTGTTGGTAGTCTTATATTACTTGTTGGTAGTCTTATGTTGCTTGTTGGTAGCCTTATGTTACTTGTTGGTAGTCTTATTTTACTTGTTGGTAGTCTTATTTTATTTGTTGGTAGTCTTATGTTACTTGTTGGTAGTCTTATATTACTTGTTGGTAGTCTTATGTTACTTGTTGGTAGTCTTATGTTACTTGTTGGTAGTCTTATGTTAATTGTTGGTAAGCTTATGTTACTTGTTGGTAATCTTATGTTATTTGTTGGTAAGCTTATGTTACTTGTTGGTAGTCTTATGTTACTTATTGGTAGTCTTATGTTACTTGTTGGTAGTCTTATGTTACTTGTTGGTAGTCTTATATTACTTGTTGGTAGTCTTATGTTATTTGTTGGTGGTATTATGCTACTTTTTGGTAGTCGTATGTTACTTGTTGGTAGTCTTATGTTACTTGTTGGTAGTCTGTTGTTACTTGTTGGTAGTCTTATCTTACTTGTTGATAGTCTTATGTTACTTGTTGGTAGTCTTATGTTACTTGTTGGTAGTCTTATATTACTTGTTGGTAGTCTTATGTTATTTGTTGGTGGTATTATGTTACTTTTTGGTAGTCGTATGTTACTTGTTGGTAGTCTTATGTTACTTGTTGGTAGTCTGTTGTTACTTGTTGGTAGTCTTATCTTACTTGTTGATAGTCTTATGTTACTTGTTGGTAGTCTTATGTTACTTGTTGGTAGTCTTATATTACTTGTTGGTAGTCTTATGTTACTTGTTGGTAGTCTTATGTTACTTGTTGGTAGTCTTATGTTGCTTGTTGGTAGTCTTATGTTACTTGTTGGTTGTCTTCTGTTACTTGTTGGTAGTGTTATTTTACTTGTTGGTAGTCTTATGTTACTTGTTGGTAATCTTATGTTATTTGTTGGTAAGCTTATGTTACTTGTTGGTAGTCTTATGTTACTTATTGGTAGTCTTATGTTACTTGTTGGTAGTTTTATGTTACTTGTTGGTAGTCTTATGTTACTTGTTGGTAGTCTTATGTTACTTGTTGGTAGTCTTATGTTATTTGTTGGTTGTCTTATGTTATTTGTTGGTAGTCTTATCTTACTTGTTGATAGTTTTATGTTATTTGTTGATAGTCTTATGTTACTTGTTGGTAGTCTTATGTTACTTGTTGGTAGTGTTATGTTACTTGTTGGTAGTCTTATGTTACTTGTTGGTAGTCTTATGTTACTTGTTGGTAGTCTTATGTTACTTGTTGGTAGTTTTATGTTGTTTGTTGGTAGACTGATATTACTTGTTGGTAGTCTTATGCTACTTGTTGGTAGTCTTATCTTACTTGTTGGTAGTCTTATGTTACTTGTTGGTAGTCTTATGTTGTTTGTTGGTAGACTGATATTACTTGTTGGTAGTCTTATGTTACTTGTTGGTAGTCTTATCTTACTTGTTGATAGTCTTATCTTACTTGTTGGTAGTCTTATGTTATTTGTTGGTAGTCTTATATTACTTGTTGGTAGTCATATGTTACTTGTTGGTAGTCTTATGTTACTTGTTGGTAGTCTTATGTTACTTGTTGGTAGTCTTATGTTCCTTGTTGGTAGTCTTATGTTTCTTGTTGGTAGTCGTATGTTACTTGTTGGTAGTCTTATGTTACTTGTTGGTAGTCTTATGTTACTTGTTGGTAGTCTTATGTTACTTGTTGGTAGTCTTATGTTACTTGTTGGTAGTCTTATGTTACTTGTTGTTCGTCTTATGTTACTTGTTGGTAGTCTTATGTTACTTGTTGGTAGTCTTATGTTACTTATTGGTAGTCCTATGTTACTTGTTGGTAGTCTTATGTTACTTGTTGGTAGTATTATGTTATTTGTTGGTAGTCTTATCTTACTTGTTGGTAGTTTTATATTATTTGTTAGTAGTCTTTTGTTACTTGTTGGTAGTCTTATGTTACTTGTTGGTAGTCTTATATTACTTGTTGGTAGTCATATGTTACTTGTTGGTAGTCTTATGTTACTTGTTGGTAGTCTTATGTTGCTTGTTGGTAGTCTTATGGTACTTGTTGGTAGTCTTCTGTTACTTGTTGGTAGTGTTAATTTACTTGTTGGTAGTCTTATGTTACTTGTTGGTAATCTTATGTTATTTGTTGGTAAGCTTATGTTACTTGTTGGTAGTCTTATGTTACTTGTTTGTAGTCTTATGTTATTTGTTGGTAGTCTTATGTTACTTGTTGGTATATTTATGTTATTTGTTGGTAGTCTTATGTTACTTGTTGGTAGTCTTATATTACTTGTTGGTAGTCTTATGTTATTTGTTGGTAGTCTTATATTACTTGTTGGTAGTCTTATGTTGCTTGTTGGTAGCCTTATGTTACTTGTTGGTAGTCTTATTTTACTTGTTGGTAGTCTTATTTTACTTGTTGGTAGTCTTATGTTACTTGTTGGTAGTCTTATGTTACTTGTTGGTAGTCTTATGTTACTTGTTGGTAGTCTTATGTTACTTGTTGGTAGTCTTATGTTAATTGTTGGTAAGCTTATGTTACTTGTTGGTAATCTTATGTTATTTGTTGGTAAGCTTATGTTATTTGTTGGTAAGCTTATGTTACTTGTTGGTAGTCTTATGTTACTTATTGGTAGTCTTATGTTACTTGTTGGTAGTCTTATGTTACTTGTTGGTAGTCTTATGTTACTTGTTGGTAGTCTTATGTTACTTGTTGGTAGTCTTATGTTACTTGTTGGTAGTCTTATGCTACTTATTGGTAGTCTTATGTTACTTGTTGGTAGTCTTATGTTGCTTGTTGGTAGTCTTATGTTACTTGTTGGTATTCTTATGTTACTTGTTGGTAGTCTTATGTTACTTGTTGGTAGTCTTTTGTTACTTGTTGGTAGTCTTATGTTACTTGTTGGTAGACTTATGTTACTTGTTGGTAGTCTTATATTACTTGTTGGTAGTCTTATATTACTTGTTGGTAGTCTTATGTTTTTTGTTGGTGGTATTATGTTACTTTTTGGTAGTCGTATGTTACTTGTTGGTAGTCTTATGTTACTTGTTGGTAGTCTGTTGTTACTTGTTGGTAGTCTTATCTTACTTGTTGATAGTCTTATGTTACTTGTTGGTAGTCTTATGTTACTTGTTGGTAGTCTTATATTACTTGTTGGTAGTCTTATGTTATTTGTTGGTGGTATTATGTTACTTTTTGGTAGTCGTATGTTACTTGTTGGTAGTCTTATGTTACTTGTTAGTAGTCTGTTGTTACTTGTTGGGAGTCTTATCTTACTTGTTGATAGTCTTATGTTACTTGTTGGTAGTCTTATGTTACTTGTTGGTAGTCTTATGTTGTTTGTTGGTAGACTGATATTACTTGTTGGTAGTGTTATGTTACTTGTTGATAGTCTTATCTTACTTGTTGGTAGTCTTATGTTACTTGTTGGTAGTCTTATATTACTTGTTGGTAGTCATATGTTACTTGCTGGTAGTCTTATGTTACTTGTTGGTAGTCTTATGTTACTTGTTGGTAGTCTTATGTTACTTGTTGGTAGTCTTATGTTTCTTGTTGGTAGTCTTATGCTACTTATTGGTAGTCTTATGTTACTTGTTGGTAGTCTTATGTTGCTTGTTGGTAGTCTTATGTTACTTGTTGGTATTCTTATGTTACTTGTTGGTAGTCTTATGTTACTTGTTGGTAGTCTTTTGTTACTTGTTGGTAGTCTTATGTTACTTGTTGGTAGACTTATGTTACTTGTTGGTAGTCTTATATTACTTGTTGGTAGTCTTATATTACTTGTTGGTAGTCTTATGTTTTTTGTTGGTGGTATTATGTTACTTTTTGGTAGTCGTATGTTACTTGTTGGTAGTCTTATGTTACTTGTTGGTAGTCTGTTGTTACTTGTTGGTAGTCTTATCTTACTTGTTGATAGTCTTATGTTACTTGTTGGTAGTCTTATGTTACTTGTTGGTAGTCTTATATTACTTGTTGGTAGTCTTATGTTATTTGTTGGTGGTATTATGTTACTTTTTGGTAGTCGTATGTTACTTGTTGGTAGTCTTATGTTACTTGTTAGTAGTCTGTTGTTACTTGTTGGGAGTCTTATCTTACTTGTTGATAGTCTTATGTTACTTGTTGGTAGTCTTATGTTACTTGTTGGTAGTCTTATGCTACTTGTTGGTAGTCTTATCTTACTTGTTGGTAGTCTTATGTTACTTGTTGGTAGTCTTATGTTGTTTGTTGGTAGACTGATATTACTTGTTGGTAGTGTTATGTTACTTGTTGATAGTCTTATCTTACTTGTTGGTAGTCTTATGTTACTTGTTGGTAGTCTTATATTACTTGTTGGTAGTCATATGTTACTTGCTGGTAGTCTTATGTTACTTGTTGGTAGTCTTATGTTACTTGTTGGTAGTCTTATGTTACTTGTTGGTAGTCTTATGTTTCTTGTTGGTAGTCTTATGTTTCTTGTTGGTAGTCGTATGTTACTTGTTGGTAGTCTTATATTACTTGTTGGTAGTCTTATGTTACTTGTTGGTAGTCTTATGTTACTTGTTGGTAGTCTTATGTTACTTGTTGGTAGTCTTATGTTACTTGTTGGTCGTCTTATGTTACTTGTTGGTAGTCTTATGTTACTTGTTGGTAGTCTTATGTTACTTATTGGTAGTCCTATGCTACTTGTTGGTAGTCTTATGTTACTTGTTGGTAGTATTATGTTATTTGTTGGTAGTCTTATCTTACTTGTTGGTAGTTTTATGTTATTTGTTAGTAGTCTTTTGTTACTTGTTGGTAGTCTTATGTTACTTGTTGGTAATCTTATATTACTTGTTGGTAGTCTTATGTTGCTTGTTGGTAGTCTTATGGTACTTGTTGGTAGTCTTCTGTTACTTGTTGGTAGTGTTAATTTACTTGTTGGTAGTCTTATGTTACTTGTTGGTAATCTTATGTTATTTGTTGGTAAGCTTATGTTACTTGTTGGTAGTCTTATGTTACTTGTTTGTAGTCTTATGTTATTTGTTGGTAGTCTTATGTTACTTGTTGGTATATTTATGTTATTTGTTGGTAGTCTTATGTAACTTGTTGGTAGTCTTATATTACTTGTTGGTAGTCTTATGTTATTTGTTGGTAGTCTTATATTACTTGTTGGTAGTCTTATGTTGCTTGTTGGTAGTCTTATGTTACTTGTTGGTAGTCTTATTTTACTTGTTGGTAGTCTTATTTTACTGTTGGTAGTCTTATGTTACTTGTTGGTAGTCTTATGTTACTTGTTGGTAGTCTTATGTTACTTGTTGGTAGTCTTATGTTACTTGTTGGTAGTCTTATGTTAATTGTTGGTAAGCTTATGTTACTTGTTGGTAATCTTATGTTATTTGTTGGTAAGCTTATGTTACTTGTTGGTAGTCTTATGTTACTTATTGGTAGTCTTATGTTACTTGTTGGTAGTCTTATGTTACTTGTTGGTAGTCTTATGTTACTTGTTGGTAGTCTTATGTTACTTGTTGGTAGTCTTATGTTACTAGTTGGTAGTCTTATGTTACTTGTTGGTAGTCTTATGCTACTTGTTGGTAGTCTTATATTACTTGTTGGTAGTCTTCTGTTGCTTGTTGGTAGTCTTATGTTACTTGTTGGTATTCTTATGTTACTTGTTGGTAGTCTTATGTTACTTGTTGGTAGTCTTTTGTTACTTGTTGGTAGTCTTATGTTACTTGTTGGTAGACTTATGTTACTTGTTGGTAGTCTTATATTACTTGTTGGTAGTCTTATATTAGTTGTTGGTAGTCTTATGTTATTTGTTGGTGGTATTATGTTACTTTTTGGTAGTCGTATGTTACCTGTTGGTAGTCTTATGTTACTTGTTGGTAGTGTGTTGTTACTTGTTGGTAGTCATATCTAACTTGTTGATACTCTTATGTTACTTGTTGGTAGTCTTATGTTACTTGTTGGTAGTCTTATATTAATTGTTTGTAGTCTTATGTTATTTGTTGGTGGTATTATGTTACTTTTTGGTAGTCGTATGTTACTTGTTGGTAGTCTTATGTTACTTGTTAGTAGTCTGTTGTTACTTGTTGGTAGTCTTATCTTACTTGTTGATAGTCTTATGTTACTTGTTGGTAGTCTTATGTTACTTGTTGGTAGTCTTATATTACTTGTTGGTAGTCTTATGTTGCTTGTTGGTAGTCTTATGTTACTTGTTGGTAGTCTTATGTTGCTTGTTGGTAGTCTTATGTTACTTGTTGGTTGTCTTCTGTTACTTGTTGGTAGTGTTATTTTACTTGTTGGTAGTCTTATGTTACTTGTTGGTAATCTTATGTTATTTGTTGGTAAGCTTATGTTACTTGTTGGTAGTCTTATGTTACTTATTGGTAGTCTTATGTTACTTGTTGGTAGTCTTATGTTACTTGTTGGTAGTCTTATGTTACTTGTTGGTAGTCTTATGTTACTTGTTGGTAGTCTTATGTTATTTGTTGGTAGTCTTATGTTATTTGTTGGTAGTCTTATCTTACTTGTTGATAGTTTTATGTTATTTGTTGGTAGTCTTATGTTACTTGTTGGTAGTGTTATGTTACTTGTTGGTAGTGTTATGTTACTTGTTGGTAGTGTTATGTTACTTGTTGGTAGTGTTATGTTACTTGTTGGTAGTCTTATGTTACTTGTTGGTAGTCTTATGTTACTTGTTGGTCGTCTTATGTTACTTGTTGGTAGTCTTATGTTACTTGTTGGTAGTCTTATGTTACTTATTGGTAGTCCTATGTTACTTGTTGGTAGTCTTATGTTACTTGTTGGTAGTATTATGTTATTTGTTGGTAGTCTTATCTTACTTGTTGGTAGTTTTATGTTATTTGTTAGTAGTCTTTTGTTACTTGTTGGTAGTCTTATGTTACTTGTTGGTAGTCTTATATTACTTGTTGGTAGTCTTATGTTGCTTGTTGGTAGTCTTATGGTACTTGTTGGTAGTCTTCTGTTACTTGTTGGTAGTGTTAATTTACTTGTTGGTAGTCTTATGTTACTTGTTGGTAATCTTATGTTATTTGTTGGTAAGCTTATGTTACTTGTTGGTAGTCTTATGTTACTTGTTTGTAGTCTTATGTTATTTGTTGGTAGTCTTATGTTACTTGTTGGTATATTTATGTTATTTGTTGGTAGTCTTATGTAACTTGTTGGTAGTCTTATATTACTTGTTGGTAGTCTTAAGTTATTTGTTGGTAGTCTTATATTACTTGTTGGTAGTCTTATGTTGCTTGTTGGTAGTCTTATGTTACTTGTTGGTAGTCTTATTTTACTTGTTGGTAGTCTTATTTTACTTGTTGGTAGTCTTATGTTACTTGTTGGTAGTCTTATGTTACTTGTTGGTAGTCTTATGTTACTTGTTGGTAGTCTTATGTTACTTGTTGGTAGTCTTATGTTAATTGTTGGTAAGCTTATGTTACTTGTTGGTAATCTTATGTTATTTGTTGGTAAGCTTATGTTACTTGTTGGTAGTCTTATGTTACTTATTGGTAGTCTTATGTTACTTGTTGGTAGTCTTATGTTACTTGTTGGTAGTCTTATGTTACTTGTTGGTAGTCTTATGTTACTTGTTGGTAGTCTTATGTTACTAGTTGGTAGTCTTATGTTACTTGTTGGTAGTCTTATGCTACTTGTTGGTAGTCTTATATTACTTGTTGGTAGTCTTATGTTGCTTGTTGGTAGTCTTATGTTACTTGTTGGTATTCTTATGTTACTTGTTGGTAGTCTTATGTTACTTGTTGGTAGTCTTTTGTTACTTGTTGGTAGTCTTATGTTACTTGTTGGTAGACTTATGTTACTTGTTGGTAGTCTTATATTACTTGTTGGTAGTCTTATATTAGTTGTTGGTAGTCTTATGTTATTTGTTGGTGGTATTATGTTACTTTTTGGTAGTCGTATGTTACCTGTTGGTAGTCTTATGTTACTTGTTGGTAGTGTGTTGTTACTTGTTGGTAGTCTTATCTAACTTGTTGATAGTCTTATGTTACTTGTTGGTAGTCTTATGTTACTTGTTGGTAGTCTTATATTAATTGTTTGTAGTCTTATGTTATTTGTTGGTGGTATTATGTTACTTTTTGGTAGTCGTATGTTACTTGTTGGTAGTCTTATGTTACTTGTTAGTAGTCTGTTGTTACTTGTTGGTAGTCTTATCTTACTTGTTGATAGTCTTATGTTACTTGTTGGTAGTCTTATGTTACTTGTTGGTAGTCTTATATTACTTGTTGGTAGTCTTATGTTGCTTGTTGGTAGTCTTATGTTACTTGTTGGTAGTCTTATGTTGCTTGTTGGTAGTCTTATGTTACTTGTTGGTTGTCTTCTGTTACTTGTTGGTAGTGTTATTTTACTTGTTGGTAGTCTTATGTTACTTGTTGGTAATCTTATGTTATTTGTTGGTAAGCTTATGTTACTTGTTGGTAGTCTTATGTTACTTATTGGTAGTCTTATGTTACTTGTTGGTAGTCTTATGTTACTTGTTGGTAGTCTTATGTTACTTGTTGGTAGTCTTATGTTACTTGTTGGTAGTCTTATGTTATTTGTTGGTAGTCTTATATTATTTGTTGGTAGTCTTATCTTACTTGTTGATAGTTTTATGTTATTTGTTGGTAGTCTTATGTTACTTGTTGGTAGTGTTATGTTACTTGTTGGTAGTGTTATGTTACTTGTTGGTAGTGTTATGTTACTTGTTGGTAGTCTTATGTTACTTGTTGGTAGTCTTATGTTACTTGTTGGTAGTTTTATGTTGTTTGTTGGTAGACTGATATTACTTGTTGGTAGTCTTATGCTACTTGTTGGTAGTCTTATATTACTTGTTGGTAGTCTTATATTACTTGTTGGTAGTCTTATGTTGTTTGTTGGTAGACTGATATTACTTGTTGGTAGTCTTATGTTACTTGTTGGTAGTCTTATCTTACTTGTTGATAGTCTTATCTTACTTGTTGGTAGTCTTATGTTACTTGTTGGTAGTCTTATATTACTTGTTGGTAGTCATATGTTACTTGCTGGTAGTCTTATGTTACTTGTTGGTAGTCTCATGTTACTTGTTGGTAGTCTTATGTTACTTGTTGGTAGTCTTATGTTTCTTGTTGGTAGTCTTATGTTTCTTGTTGGTAGTCGTATGTTACTTGTTGGTAGTCTTATGTTACTTGTTGGTAGTCTTATGTTACTTGTTGGTAGTCTTATGTTACTTGTTGGTAGTCTTATGTTACTTGTTGGTAGTCTTATGTTACTTGATGGTCGTCTTATGTTACTTGTTGGTAGTCTTATGTTACTTGTTGGTAGTCTTATGTTAATTATTGGTAGTCCTATGTTACTTGTTGGTAGTCTTATGTTACTTGTTGGTAGTATTATGTTATTTGTTGGTAGTCTTATCTTACTTGTTGGTAGTTTTATGTTATTTGTTAGTAGTCTTTTGTTACTTGTTGGTAGTCTTATGTTACTTGTTGGTAGTCTTATATTACTTGTTGGTAGTCATATGTTACTTGTTGGTAGTCTTATGTTACTTGTTGGTAGTCTTATGTTGCTTGTTGGTAGTCTTATGGTACTTGTTGGTAGTCTTCTGTTACTTGTTGGTAGTGTTAATTTACTTGTTGGTAGTCTTATATTACTTGTTGGTAGTCTTATGTTATTTGTTGGTAGTCTTATATTACTTGTTGGTAGTCTTATGTTGCTTGTTGGTAGTCTTATGTTACTTGTTGGTAGTCTTATTTTACTTCTTGGTAGTGTTATTTTACTTGTTGGTAGTCTTATGTTACTTGTTGGTAGTCTTATGTTACTTGTTGGTAGTCTTATGTTACTTGTTGGTAGTCTTATGTTACTTGTTGGTAGTCTTATGTTAATTGTTGGTAAGCTTATGTTACTTGTTGGTAGTCTTATATTACTTGTTTGTAGTCTTATGTTACTCGTTGGTAGTCTTATGTTACTTGTTGATAGTCTTATGTTATTTTTTGGTAGTCTTATGTTACTTGTTGGTAGTCTTATGTTACTTGATGGTCGTCTTATGTTACTTGTTGGTAGTCTTATGTTACTTGTTGGTAGTCTTATGTTAATTATTGGTAGTCCTATGTTACTTGTTGGTAGTCTTATGTTACTTGTTGGTAGTATTATGTTATTTGTTGGTAGTCTTATCTTACTTGTTGGTAGTTTTATGTTATTTGTTAGTAGTCTTTTGTTACTTGTTGGTAGTCTTATGTTACTTGTTGGTAGTCTTATATTACTTGTTGGTAGTCATATGTTACTTGTTGGTAGTCTTATGTTACTTGTTGGTAGTCTTATGTTGCTTGTTGGTAGTCTTATGGTACTTGTTGGTAGTCTTATATTACTTGTTGGTAGTCTTATGTTACTAGTTGGTAGTCTTATGTTACTTGTTGGTAGTCTTATGCTACTTGTTGGTAGTCTTATGTTACTTGTTGGTAGTCTTATGTTGCTTGTTGGTAGTCTTATATTACTTGTTGGTATTCTTATGTTACTTGTTGGTAGTCTTATGTTACTTGTTGGTAGTCTTTTGTTACTTGTTGGTAGTCTTATGTTACTTGTTGGTAGACTTATGTTACTTGTTGGTAGTCTTATATTACTTGTTGGTAGTCTTATATTAGTTGTTGGTAGTCTTATGTTATTTGTTGGTGGTATTATGTTACTTTTTGGTAGTCGTATGTTACCTGTTGGTAGTCTTATGTTACTTGTTGGTAGTCTGTTGTTACTTGTTGGTAGTCTTATCTTACTTGTTGATAGTCTTATGTTACTTGTTGGTAGTCTTATGTTACTTGTTGGTAGTCTTATATTACTTGTTTGTAGTCTTATGTTATTTGTTGGTGGTATTATGTTACTTTTTGGTAGTCGTATGTTACTTGTTGGTAGTCTTATATTACTTGTTGGTATTCTTATGTTACTTGTTGGTAGTCTTATGTTACTTGTTGGTAGTCTTTTGTTACTTGTTGGTAGTCTTATGTTACTTGTTGGTAGACTTATGTTGCTTGTTGGTAGTCTTATATTACTTGTTGGTAGTCTTATATTAGTTGTTGGTAGTCTTATGTTATTTGTTGGTGGTATTATGTTACTTTTTGGTAGTCGTATGTTACCTGTTGGTAGTCTTATGTTACTTGTTGGTAGTCTGTTGTTACTTGTTGGTAGTCTTATCTTACTTGTTGATAGTCTTATGTTACTTGTTGGTAGTCTTATGTTACTTGTTGGTAGTCTTATATTACTTGTTTGTAGTCTTATGTTATTTGTTGGTGGTATTATGTTACTTTTTGGTAGTCGTATGTTACTTGTTGGTAGTCTTATGTTACTTGTTAGTAATCTGTTGTTACTTGTTGGTAGTCTTATCTTACTTGTTGATAGTTTTATCTTACTTGTTGGTAGTCTTATGTTACTTGTTGGTAGTCTTATATTACTTGTTGTTAGTCTTATGTTGCTTGTTGGTAGTCTTATGTTACTTGTTGGTAGTCTTATGTTGCTTGTTGGTAGTCTTATGTTACTTGTTGGTTGTCTTCTGTTACTTGTTGGTAGTGTTATTTTACTTGTTGGTAGTCTTATGTTACTTGTTGGTAATCTTATGTTATTTGTTGGTAAGCTTATGTTACTTGTTGGTAGTCTTATGTTACTTATTGGTAGTCTTATGTTACTTGTTGGTAGTCTTATGTTACTTGTTGGTAGTCTTATGTTACTTGTTGGTAGTCTTATGTTACTTGTTGGTAGTCTTATGTTATTTGTTGGTAGTCTTATGTTATTTGTTGGTAGTCTTATCTTACTTGTTGATAGTTTTATGTTATTTGTTGGTAGTCTTATGTTACTTGTTGGTAGTGTTATGTTACTTGTTGGTAGTGTTATGTTACTTGTTGGTAGTCTTATGTTACTTGTTGGTAGTCTTATGTTACTTGTTGGTAGTTTCATGTTGTTTGTTGGTAGACTGATATTACTTGTTGGTAGTCTTATGCTACTTGTTGGTAGTCTTATATTACTTGTTGGTAGTCTTATATTACTTGTTGGTAGTCTTATGTTGTTTGTTGGTAGACTGATATTACTTGTTGGTAGTATTATGTTACTTGTTGGTAGTCTTATCTTACTTGTTGATAGTCTTATCTTACTTGTTGGTAGTCTTATGTTACTTGTTGGTAGTCTTATATTACTTGTTGGTAGTCATATGTTACTTGCTGGTAGTCTTATGTTACTTGTTGGTAGTCTCATGTTACTTGTTGGTAGTCTTATGTTACTTGTTGGTAGTCTTATGTTTCTTGTTGGTAGTCTTATGTTTCTTGTTGGTAGTCGTATGTTACTTGTTGGTAGTCTTATGTTACTTGTTGGTAGTCTTATGTTACTTGTTGGTAGTCTTATGTTACTTGTTGGTAGTCTTATGTTACTTGTTGGTAGTCTTATGTTACTTGATGGTCGTCTTATGTTACTTGTTGGTAGTCTTATGTTACTTGTTGGTAGTCTTATGTTAATTATTGGTAGTCCTATGTTACTTGTTGGTAGTCTTATGTTACTTGTTGGTAGTATTATGTTATTTGTTGGTAGTCTTTTGTTACTTGTTGGTAGTCTTATGTTACTTGTTGGTAGTCTTATATTACTTGTTGGTAGTCATATGTTACTTGTTGGTAGTCTTATGTTACTTGTTGGTAGTCTTATGTTGCTTGTTGGTAGTCTTATGGTACTTGTTGGTAGTCTTCTGTTACTTGTTGGTAGTGTTAATTTACTTGTTGGTAGTCTTATGTTACTTGTTGGTAATCTTATGTTATTTGTTGGTAAGCTTATGTTACTTGTTGGTAGTCTTATGTTACTTGTTTGTAGTCTTATGTTATTTGTTGGTAGTCTTATGTTACTTGTTGGTATATTTATGTTATTTGTTGGTAGTCTTATGTTACTTGTTGGTAGTCTTATATTACTTGTTGGTAGTCTTATGTTATTTGTTGGTAGTCTTATATTACTTGTTGGTAGTCTTATGTTGCTTGTTGGTAGTCTTATGTTACTTGTTGGTAGTCTTATTTTACTTCTTGGTAGTCTTATTTTACTTGTTGGTAGTCTTATGTTACTTGTTGGTAGTCTTATGTTACTTGTTGGTAGTCTTATGTTACTTGTTGGTAGTCTTATGTTACTTGTTGGTAGTCTTATGTTAATTGTTGGTAAGCTTATGTTACTTGTTGGTAGTCTTATATTACTTGTTTGTAGTCTTATGTTACTCGTTGGTAGTCTTATGTTACTTGTTGATAGTCTTATGTTATTTTTTGGTAGTCTTATGTTACTTGTTGGTAGTCTTATGTTACTTGATGGTCGTCTTATGTTACTTGTTGGTAGTCTTATGTTACTTGTTGGTAGTCTTATGTTAATTATTGGTAGTCCTATGTTACTTGTTGGTAGTCTTATGTTACTTGTTGGTAGTATTATGTTATTTGTTGGTAGTCTTATCTTACTTGTTGGTAGTTTTATGTTATTTGTTAGTAGTCTTTTGTTACTTGTTGGTAGTCTTATGTTACTTGTTGGTAGTCTTATATTACTTGTTGGTAGTCATATGTTACTTGTTGGTAGTCTTATGTTACTTGTTGGTAGTCTTATGTTGCTTGTTGGTAGTCTTATGGTACTTGTTGGTAGTCTTCTGTTACTTGTTGGTAGTGTTAATTTACTTGTTGGTAGTCTTATGTTACTTGTTGGTAATCTTATGTTATTTGTTGGTAAGCTTATGTTACTTGTTGGTAGTCTTATGTTACTTGTTTGTAGTCTTATGTTATTTGTTGGTAGTCTTATGTTACTTGTTGGTATATTTATGTTATTTGTTGGTAGTCTTATGTTAGTTGTTGGTAGTCTTATATTACTTGTTGGTAGTCTTATGTTATTTGTTGGTAGTCTTATATTACTTGTTGGTAGTCTTATGTTGCTTGTTGGTAGTCTTATGTTACTTGTTGGTAGTCTTATTTTACTTGTTGGTAGTCTTATTTTACTTGTTGGTAGTCTTATGTTACTTGTTGGTAATCTTATGTTACTTGTTGGTAGTCTTATGTTACTTGTTGGTAGTCTTATGTTACTTGTTGGTAGTCTTATGTTAATTGTTGGTAAGCTTATGTTACTTGTTGGTAGTCTTATATTACTTGTTTGTAGTCTTATGTTACTCGTTGGTAGTCTTATGTTACTTGTTGATAGTCTTATGTTATTTTTTGGTAGTCTTATGTTACTTGTTGGTAGTCTTATGCTACTTGTTGGTAGTCTTATATTACTTGTTGGTAGTCTTATGTTGCTTGTTGGTATTCTTATGTTACTTGTTGGTAGTGTTATGTTAAATGTTGGTAGTTTTATTTTACTTGTTGGTAGTCTTATTTTACTTGTTGGTAGTCTTATGTTACTTGTTGGTAGTCTTATGTTACTTGTTGGTAGTATTATGTTACTTGTTGGTAGTCCTATGTTACTTGTTGGTAGTCTATGTTACTTGTTGGTAGTCTTATATTACTTGTTGGTAGTCTTATGTTGCTTGTTGGTATTCTTATGTTACTTGTTGGTAGTGTTATGTTACTTGTTGGTAGTTTTATTTTACTTGTTGGTAGTGTTATTTTACTTGTTGGTAGTGTTATTTTACTTGTTGGTAGTCTTATGTTACTTGTTGGTAGTCTTATGTTATTTGTTGGTAAGCTTATGTTACTTGTTGGTAGTCTTATGTTACTTGTTGGTAGTCTTATGTTACTTGTTGGTAGTCTTATGTTACTTGTAGGTAGTCTTATGTTACTTGTTGGTAGTCCTATGTTACTTGTTGGTAGTCTTATGTTACTTGTTGGTAGTCTTATGTTACTTATTGGTAGTCTTAAGTTACTTGTTGGTAGTCTTATGTTATTTGTTGGTAGTCTCATGTCACTTGTTGGTAGTCTTATGTTACTTGTTGGTAGTTTTATGTTATTGGTTGGTAGTCTTATGTTACTTGTTGGTAGTCTTATGTTACTTGTTGGTAGTCTTATTTTACTTGTTGGTAGTCTTATGTTACTTGTTGGTAGTCTTATGTTGCTTGTTAGTAGTCTTATGTTACTTGTTGGTAGGCTTATGTTACTTGTTGGTAGTCTTATGTTACTTGTTGGTAGTGTTATTTTACTTGTTGGTAGTCTTATGTTACTTGTTGGTAGTCTTATGTTACTTGTTGGTAGTCTTATTTTACTTGTTGGTAGTCTTATGTTACTTGTTGGTAGTCTTATTTTACTTGTTGGTAGTTTTATGTTATTGGTTGGTAGTCTTATGTTACTTGTTGGTAGTCTTATGTTATTTGTTGGTAGTCTTATGTTATTTGTTGGTAGTCTTATCTTACTTGTTGATAGTTTTATGTTATTTGTTGGTAGTCTTATGTTACTTGTTGGTAGTGTTATGTTACTTGTTGGTAGTGTTATGTTACTTGTTGGTAGTCTTATGTTACTTGTTGGTAGTCTTATGTTACTTGTTGGTAGTTTCATGTTGTTTGTTGGTAGACTGATATTACTTGTTGGTAGTCTTATGCTACTTGTTGGTAGTCTTATATTACTTGTTGGTAGTCTTATATTACTTGTTGGTAGTCTTATGTTGTTTGTTGGTAGACTGATATTACTTGTTGGTAGTATTATGTTACTTGTTGGTAGTCTTATCTTACTTGTTGATAGTCTTATCTTACTTGTTGGTAGTCTTATGTTACTTGTTGGTAGTCTTATATTACTTGTTGGTAGTCATATGTTACTTGCTGGTAGTCTTATGTTACTTGTTGGTAGTCTCATGTTACTTGTTGGTAGTCTTATGTTACTTGTTGGTAGTCTTATGTTTCTTGTTGGTAGTCTTATGTTTCTTGTTGGTAGTCGTATGTTACTTGTTGGTAGTCTTATGTTACTTGTTGGTAGTCTTATGTTACTTGTTGGTAGTCTTATGTTACTTGTTGGTAGTCTTATGTTACTTGTTGGTAGTCTTATGTTACTTGATGGTCGTCTTATGTTACTTGTTGGTAGTCTTATGTTACTTGTTGGTAGTCTTATGTTAATTATTGGTAGTCCTATGTTACTTGTTGGTAGTCTTATGTTACTTGTTGGTAGTATTATGTTATTTGTTGGTAGTCTTTTGTTACTTGTTGGTAGTCTTATGTTACTTGTTGGTAGTCTTATATTACTTGTTGGTAGTCATATGTTACTTGTTGGTAGTCTTATGTTACTTGTTGGTAGTCTTATGTTGCTTGTTGGTAGTCTTATGGTACTTGTTGGTAGTCTTCTGTTACTTGTTGGTAGTGTTAATTTACTTGTTGGTAGTCTTATGTTACTTGTTGGTAATCTTATGTTATTTGTTGGTAAGCTTATGTTACTTGTTGGTAGTCTTATGTTACTTGTTTGTAGTCTTATGTTATTTGTTGGTAGTCTTATGTTACTTGTTGGTATATTTATGTTATTTGTTGGTAGTCTTATGTTACTTGTTGGTAGTCTTATATTACTTGTTGGTAGTCTTATGTTATTTGTTGGTAGTCTTATATTACTTGTTGGTAGTCTTATGTTGCTTGTTGGTAGTCTTATGTTACTTGTTGGTAGTCTTATTTTACTTCTTGGTAGTCTTATTTTACTTGTTGGTAGTCTTATGTTACTTGTTGGTAGTCTTATGTTACTTGTTGGTAGTCTTATGTTACTTGTTGGTAGTCTTATGTTACTTGTTGGTAGTCTTATGTTAATTGTTGGTAAGCTTATGTTACTTGTTGGTAGTCTTATATTACTTGTTTGTAGTCTTATGTTACTCGTTGGTAGTCTTATGTTACTTGTTAATAGTCTTATGTTATTTTTTGGTAGTCTTATGTTACTTGTTGGTAGTCTTATGTTACTTGATGGTCGTCTTATGTTATTTGTTGGTAGTCTTATGTTACTTGTTGGTAGTCTTATGTTAATTATTGGTAGTCATATGTTACTTGTTGGTAGTCTTATGTTACTTGTTGGTAGTATTATGTTATTTGTTGGTAGTCTTATCTTACTTGTTGGTAGTTTTATGTTATTTGTTAGTAGTCTTTTGTTACTTGTTGGTAGTCTTATGTTACTTGTTGGTAGTCTTATATTACTTGTTGGTAGTCATATGTTACTTGTTGGTAGTCTTATGTTACTTGTTGGTAGTCTTATGTTGCTTGTTGGTAGTCTTATGGTACTTGTTGGTAGTCTTCTGTTACTTGTTGGTAGTGTTAATTTACTTGTTGGTAGTCTTATGTTACTTGTTGGTAATCTTATGTTATTTGTTGGTAAGCTTATGTTACTTGTTGGTAGTCTTATGTTACTTGTTTGTAGTCTTATGTTATTTGTTGGTAGTCTTATGTTACTTGTTGGTATATTTATGTTATTTGTTGGTAGTCTTATGTTAGTTGTTGGTAGTCTTATATTACTTGTTGGTAGTCTTATGTTATTTGTTGGTAGTCTTATATTACTTGTTGGTAGTCTTATGTTGCTTGTTGGTAGTCTTATGTTACTTGTTGGTAGTCTTATTTTACTTGTTGGTAGTCTTATTTTACTTGTTGGTAGTCTTATGTTACTTGTTGGTAATCTTATGTTACTTGTTGGTAGTCTTATGTTACTTGTTGGTAGTCTTATGTTACTTGTTGGTAGTCTTATGTTAATTGTTGGTAAGCTTATGTTACTTGTTGGTAGTCTTATATTACTTGTTTGTAGTCTTATGTTACTCGTTGGTAGTCTTATGTTACTTGTTGATAGTCTTATGTTATTTTTTGGTAGTCTTATGTTACTTGTTGGTAGTCTTATGCTACTTGTTGGTAGTCTTATATTACTTGTTGGTAGTCTTATGTTGCTTGTTGGTATTCTTATGTTACTTGTTGGTAGTGTTATGTTAAATGTTGGTAGTTTTATTTTACTTGTTGGTAGTCTTATTTTACTTGTTGGTAGTCTTATGTTACTTGTTGGTAGTCTTATGTTACTTGTTGGTAGTATTATGTTACTTGTTGGTAGTCCTATGTTACTTGTTGGTAGTCTATGTTACTTGTTGGTAGTCTTATATTACTTGTTGGTAGTCTTATGTTGCTTGTTGGTATTCTTATGTTACTTGTTGGTAGTGTTATGTTACTTGTTGGTAGTTTTATTTTACTTGTTGGTAGTGTTATTTTACTTGTTGGTAGTGTTATTTTACTTGTTGGTAGTCTTATGTTACTTGTTGGTAGTCTTATGTTATTTGTTGGTAAGCTTATGTTACTTGTTGGTAGTCTTATGTTACTTGTTGGTAGTCTTATGTTACTTGTTGGTAGTCTTATGTTACTTGTAGGTAGTCTTATGTTACTTGTTGGTAGTCCTATGTTACTTGTTGGTAGTCTTATGTTACTTGTTGGTAGTCTTATGTTACTTATTGGTAGTCTTAAGTTACTTGTTGGTAGTCTTATGTTATTTGTTGGTAGTCTCATGTCACTTGTTGGTAGTCTTATGTTACTTGTTGGTAGTTTTATGTTATTGGTTGGTAGTCTTATGTTACTTGTTGGTAGTCTTATGTTACTTGTTGGTAGTCTTATTTTACTTGTTGGTAGTCTTATGTTACTTGTTGGTAGTCTTATGTTGCTTGTTAGTAGTCTTATGTTACTTGTTGGTAGGCTTATGTTACTTGTTGGTAGTCTTATGTTACTTGTTGGTAGTGTTATTTTACTTGTTGGTAGTCTTATGTTACTTGTTGGTAGTCTTATGTTACTTGTTGGTAGTCTTATTTTACTTGTTGGTAGTCTTATGTTACTTGTTGGTAGTCTTATTTTACTTGTTGGTAGTTTTATGTTATTGGTTGGTAGTCTTATGTTACTTGTTGGTAGTCTTATGTTACTTGTTGGTAGTCTTATTTTACTTGTTGGTAGTCTTCTGTTACTTGTTGGTAGTGTTAATTTACTTGTTGGTAGTCTTATGTTACTTGTTGGTAATCTTATGTTATTTGTTGGTAAGCTTATGTTACTTGTTGGTAGTCTTATGTTACTTGTTTGTAGTCTTATGTTATTTGTTGGTAGTCTTATGTTACTTGTTGGTATATTTATGTTATTTGTTGGTAGTCTTATGTTACTTGTTGGTAGTCTTATATTACTTGTTGGTAGTCTTATGTTATTTGTTGGTAGTCTTATATTACTTGTTGGTAGTCTTATGTTGCTTGTTGGTAGTCTTATGTTACTTGTTGGTAGTCTTATTTTACTTCTTGGTAGTCTTATTTTACTTGTTGGTAGTCTTATGTTACTTGTTGGTAGTCTTATGTTACTTGTTGGTAGTCTTATGTTACTTGTTGGTAGTCTTATGTTACTTGTTGGTAGTCTTATGTTAATTGTTGGTAAGCTTATGTTACTTGTTGGTAGTCTTATATTACTTGTTTGTAGTCTTATGTTACTCGTTGGTAGTCTTATGTTACTTGTTGATAGTCTTATGTTATTTTTTGGTAGTCTTATGTTACTTGTTGGTAGTCTTATGTTACTTGATGGTCGTCTTATGTTACTTGTTGGTAGTCTTATGTTACTTGTTGGTAGTCTTATGTTAATTATTGGTAGTCCTATGTTACTTGTTGGTAGTCTTATGTTACTTGTTGGTAGTATTATGTTATTTGTTGGTAGTCTTATCTTACTTGTTGGTAGTTTTATGTTATTTGTTAGTAGTCTTTTGTTACTTGTTGGTAGTCTTATGTTACTTGTTGGTAGTCTTATATTACTTGTTGGTAGTCATATGTTACTTGTTGGTAGTCTTATGTTACTTGTTGGTAGTCTTATGTTGCTTGTTGGTAGTCTTATGGTACTTGTTGGTAGTCTTCTGTTACTTGTTGGTAGTGTTAATTTACTTGTTGGTAGTCTTATGTTACTTGTTGGTAATCTTATGTTATTTGTTGGTAAGCTTATGTTACTTGTTGGTAGTCTTATGTTACTTGTTTGTAGTCTTATGTTATTTGTTGGTAGTCTTATGTTACTTGTTGGTATATTTTTGTTATTTGTTGGTAGTCTTATGTTACTTGTTGGTAGTCTTATATTACTTGTTGGTAGTCTTATGTTATTTGTTGGTAGTCTTATATTACTTGTTGGTATTCTTATGTTGCTTGTTGGTAGTCTTATGTTACTTGTTGGTAGTCTTATTTTACTTGTTGGTAGTCTTATTTTACTTGTTGGTAGTCTTATGTTACTTGTTGGTAATCTTATGTTACTTGTTGGTAGTCTTATGTTACTTGTTGGTAGTCTTATGTTACTTGTTGGTAGTCTTATGTTAATTGTTGGTAAGCTTATGTTACTTGTTGGTAGTCTTATATTACTTGTTTGTAGTCTTATGTTACTCGTTGGTAGTCTTATGTTACTTGTTGATAGTCTTATGTTATTTTTTGGTAGTCTTATGTTACTTGTTGGTAGTCTTATGCTACTTGTTGGTAGTCTTATATTACTTGTTGGTAGTCTTATGTTGCTTGTTGGTATTCTTATGTTACTTGTTGGTAGTGTTATGTTAAGTGTTGGTAGTTTTATTTTACTTGTTGGTAGTCTTATTTTACTTGTTGGTAGTCTTATGTTACTTGTTGGTAGTCTTATGTTACTTGTTGGTAGTATTATGTTACTTGTTGGTAGTCCTATGTTACTTGTTGGTAGTCTATGTTACTTGTTGGTAGTCTTATATTACTTGTTGGTAGTCTTATGTTGCTTGTTGGTATTCTTATGTTACTTGTTGGTAGTGTTATGTTACTTGTTGGTAGTTTTATTTTACTTGTTGGTAGTGTTATTTTACTTGTTGGTAGTGTTATTTTACTTGTTGGTAGTCTTATGTTACTTGTTGGTAGTCTTATGTTATTTGTTGGTAAGCTTATGTTACTTGTTGGTAGTCTTATGTTACTTGTTGGTAGTCTTATGTTACTTGTTGGTAGTCTTATGTTACTTGTAGGTAGTCTTATGTTACTTGTTGGTAGTCCTATGTTACTTGTTGGTAGTCTTATGTTACTTGTTGGTAGTCTTATGTTACTTATTGGTAGTCTTAAGTTACTTGTTGGTAGTCTTATGTTATTTGTTGGTAGTCTCATGTCACTTGTTGGTAGTCTTATGTTACTTGTTGGTAGTTTTATGTTATTGGTTGGTAGTCTTATGTTACTTGTTGGTAGTCTTATGTTACTTGTTGGTTGTCTTATTTTACTTGTTGGTAGTCTTATGTTACTTGTTGGTAGTCTTATGTTGCTTGTTAGTAGTCTTATGTTACTTGTTGGTAGGCTTATGTTACTTGTTGGTAGTCTTATGTTACTTGTTGATAGTGTTATTTTACTTGTTGGTAGTCTTATGTTACTTGTTGGTAGTCTTATGTTACTTGTTGGTAGTCTTATTTTACTTGTTGGTAGTCTTATGTTACTTGTTGGTAGTCTTATTTTACTTGTTGGTAGTTTTATGTTATTGGTTGGTAGTCTTATGTTACTTGTTGGTAGTCTTATGTTACTTGTTGGTAGTCTTATTTTACTTGTTGGTAGTCTTATGTTACTTGTTGGTAGTCTTATGTTGCTTGTTAGTAGTCTTATGTTACTTGTTGGTAGGCTTATGTTACTTGTTGGTAGTCTTATTTTACTTGTTGGTAGTTTTATGTTATTGGTTGGTAGTCTTATGTTACTTGTTGGTAGTCTTATGTTACTTGTTGGTAGTCTTATTTTACTTGTTGGTAGTCTTATGTTACTTGTTGGTAGTCTTATTTTACTTGTTGGTAGTTTTATGTTATTGGTTGGTAGTCTTATGTTACTTGTTGGTAGTCTTATGTTACTTGTTGGTAGTCTTATTTTACTTGTTGGTAGTCTTATGTTACTTGTTGGTAGTCTTATGTTGCTTGTTAGTAGTCTTATGTTACTTGTTGGTAGGCTTATGTTACTTGTTGGTAGTGTTATTTTACTTGTTGGTAGTCTTATGTTACTTGTTGGTAGTCTTATGTTATTTGTTGGTGGTATTATGTTACTTTTTGGTAGTCGTATGTTACTTGTTGGTAGTCTTATGTTATTTGTTTGTAGTCTAATATTACTTGTTGGTAGTCTTATGTTACTTGTTGGTAGTCTTATGTTACTTTTTGGTAGTCTTATTTTACTTGTTGGTAGTCTTATGTTACTTGTTGGTAGTCTTATGTTACTTGTTGGTAGTCTTATGTTACTTGTTGGTAGTGTTATTTTACTTGTTGGTAGTCTTATGTTACTTGTTGGTAGTCTTATGTTATTTGTTGGTGGTATTATGTTACTTTTTGGTAGTCGTATGTTACTTGTTGGTAGTCTTATGTTATTTGTTTGTAGTCTAATATTACTTGTTGGTAGTCTTATGTTACTTGTTGGTAGTCTTATGTTACTTGTTGGTAGTCCTATGTTACTTGTTGGTAGTCTTATGCTACTTTTTGGTAGTCTTATTTTACTTGTTGGTAGTCTTATGTTACTTGTTGGTAGTCTTATGTTACTTGTTGGTAGTCTTATGTTACTTGTTGGTAGTCTTATGTTACTTGTTGGTAGTCTTATGTTACTTGTTGGTAGTCTTATTTTACTTGTTGGTAGTCTTATGTTACTTGTTGGTAGTCTTATGTTACTTGTTGGTAGTCTTATGTTTCTTGTTGGTAGTCCTATGTTACTTGTAGGTAGTCTTATGTTACTTGTTGGTAGTCTTATATTACGAATTTAGTTTGTTACACATATTTTCATTGGTTCTTTAGCCCTGAATGTCAGCATATATTCG
The DNA here is from genome assembly GCA_963680875.1 of Bathymodiolus brooksi. Classification (NCBI taxonomy): domain Eukaryota; kingdom Metazoa; phylum Mollusca; class Bivalvia; order Mytilida; family Modiolidae; genus Bathymodiolus; species Bathymodiolus brooksi. The sequence goes on from OY804575.1 coordinate 126,083,215, forward strand.
GAAAACAGACGGGGTATATATTTCAGTCCCCAAAAACGATTAAAACATGGACGACAAAACATTACGCTTCACTGAATCAATGGTATAATACGGAATAATAAATGTATTTTTACCAAATTAAATGCTGTTTCTATACTCAAAACGGCTGGATGAACAAAAAAATATTACAACAGTTGATTCCGTCACAAATACCTGATCGATTCAGCAAACTCCTATGTTCCACGGCTGTACCATACAAATAAACAAAACGTTGAGCCTTGAAAACTTTCGACATCATGGGGCCACACCAAGGTTTTATTTACATGTAGTTAATATTTAAATTATTGAAACTGTTTCGCAAACCCGTTGTTTTGCTATGTGATATATTAATGTTATATTTATAAAGTTTATAAAATTTACTACATATGAAACTGTATTGATTTAGAAATTTAGTACAGTATTTTCCTTCATGAGACACCCTATACATGAAATATGACGGGACACATATTTTGACGTAATTGAAGAATGACGTCAAAGGTACGGAAACGGACATCTAGAGATACGAAAAATGAAAATAAAAGAGGCAAATTTATTTAATACAGTTGGATGTTGTATTTAAAAAAAAGGTTAAATCCGTAATATATCTGTTATTCAGCTATCATACAGGGTATATAATGTGACATTCCCGGCTTATGATGTATATTTCCTTCGGCTGCGCCTCAGGGAATATATATCCTAAGCCGGGAATGTCACATTATATACCCTGTCTGATAGATGAATAACATATAATGTTACTTGTTGGTAGTCTTATGTTATTTGTTGGTAGTCTTATTTTACTTGTTGGTAGTCTTATCTTACTTGTTGGTAGTCTTATGTTACTTGTTGGTAGTCTTATATTACTTGTTGGTAGTCTTATGTTACTTGTTGGTAGTCTTATGTTTCTTGTTGGTAGTCTTATGTTGTTTGTTGGTAGTCTTATATTACTTGTTGGTAGTCTTATGTTACTTGTTGGTAGTCTTATGTTACTTGTTGGTAGTCTTATCCTACTTGTTGGTAATCTTATGCTACTTGTTGGTAGTCTTATATTACTTGTTGGTAGTCTTATCATACTTGTTGGTAGTCATATGTTACGTGTTGGTAGTCTTATGTTACTTGTTCATAGTCTTATATTACTTGTTGGTAGTCTTATGTTATTTGTTGGTAGTCTTATATTACTTGTTGGTAGTCTTATGTTACTTCTTGGTAGTCTTATGTTACTTGTTGGTAGTCTTATGTTACTTGTTGGTAGTCTAATGTTACTTGTTGGTAGTCTTATTTTACTTGTTGGTAGTCTTATGTTACTTGTTGGTAGTCTTATGGTACTTGTTGGTAGTCTTATGTTGCTTGTTAGTAGTCTTATGTTACTTGTTGGTAGGCTTATGTTACTTGTTGGTAGTCTTATGTTACTTGTTGGTAGTGTTATTTTACTTGTTGGTAGTCTTATGTTACTTGTTGGTAGTCTTATGTTACTTGTTGGTAGTCTTATGTTACTTGTTGGTAGTCTTATGTTACTTGTTGGTAGTCTTATGTTACTTGTTGATAGTCTTATGTTATTTGTTGGTAGTCTTATGTTACTTGTTGGTAGTCTTATGTTACTTGTTGGTAGTCTTATGTTACTTGTTGGTAGTCTTATATTACTTGTTGGTAGTCTTATGTTGCTTGTTGGTAGTCTTATGTTACTTGTTGGTAGTCTTATGTTATTTGTTTGTAGTCTTATGTTACTTGTTGGTAGTCTTATGTTACTTGTTGGTAGTCCTATGTTACTTGTTGGTAGTCTTATGCTACTTTTTGGTAGTCTTATTTTACTTGTTGGTAGTCTTATGTTACTTATTGGTAGTCCTATGTTACTTGTTGGAAGTCTTATGTTACTTGTTGGTAGTCTTATGTTATTTGTTGGTAGTCTTATGTTACTTGTTGGTAGTTTTATGTTATTTGTTGGTAGTCTAATGTTACTTGTTGGTAGTCTTATGTTACTTGTTGGTAGTCTTATATTACTTGTTGGTAGTCTTATGTTACTTGTTGGTAGTCTTATGTTACTTGTTGGTAGTCTTATGTTGCTTGTTGGTAGTCTTATGTTACTTGTTGGTAGTCTTATGTTACTTGTTGGTAGTGTTATTTTACTTGTTGGTAGTCTTATGTTACTTGTTGGTACTCTTATGTTATTTGTTGGTAAGCTTATGTTACTTGTTGGTAGTCTTATGTTACTTGTTTGTAGTCTTATGTTATTTGTTGGTAGTCTTATGTTACTTGTTGGTAGTTTTATGTTATTTGTTGGTAGTCTTATGTTACTTGTTGGTAGTCTTATATTACTTGTTGGTAGTCTTATGTTACCTGTTGGTAGTCTTATGTTGCTTGTTGGTAGTCTTATGTTACTTGTTGGTAGTGTTATTTTACTTGTTGGTAGTGTTATTTTACTTGTTGGTAGTCTTATGTTACTTGTTGGTAGTCTTATGTTATTTGTTGGTAAGCTTATGTTACTTGTTGGTAGTCTTATGTTACTTGTTGGTAGTCTTATGTTACTTGTTGGTAGTCTTATGTTACTTGTTTGTAGTCTTATGTTATTTGTTGGTAGTCTTATGTTACTTGTTGGTAGTTTTATGTTATTTGTTGGTAGTCTTATGTTACTTGTTGGTAGTCTTATATTACTTGTTGGTAGTCTTATGTTATTTGTTGGTAGTCTTATGTTACTTGTTGGTAATCTTATGTTACTTGTTGGTAGTTTTATGTTATTGGTTGGTAGTCTTATGTTACTTGTTGGTAGTCTTATTTTACTTGTTGGTAGTCTTATGTTACTTGTTGGTAGTCTTATGTTGCTTGTTAGTAGTCTTATGTTACTTGTTGGTAGGCTTATGTTACTTGTTGGTAGTCTTATGTTACTTGTTGGTAGTGTTATTTTACTTGTTGGTAGTCTTATGTTACTTGTTGGTAGTCTTATGTTATTTGTTGGTGGTATTATGTTACTTTTTGGTAGTCGTATGTTACTTGTTGGTAGTCTTATGTTATTTGTTTGTAGTCTAATATTACTTGTTGGTAGTCTTATGTTACTTGTTGGTAGTCTTATGTTACTTGTTGGTAGTCCTATGTTACTTGTTGGTAGTCTTATGCTACTTTTTGGTAGTCTTATTTTACTTGTTGGTAGTCTTATGTTACTTGTTGGTAGTCTTATGTTACTTGTTGGTAGTCTTATGTTACTTGTTGGTAGTCTTATGTTACTTGTTGGTAGTCCTATGTTACTTGTTGGTAGTCTTATGTTACTTGTTGGTAGTCTTATTTTACTTGTTGGTAGTCTTATGTTACTTGTTGGTAGTCTTATGTTACTTGTTGGTAGTCTTATGTTTCTTGTTGGTAGTCCTATGTTACTTGTAGGTAGTCTTATGTTACTTGTTGGTAGTCTTATATTACGAATTTAGTTTGTTACACATATTTTCATTGGTTCTTTAGCCCTGAATGTCAGCATATATTCGGAAAACAGACGGGGTATATATTTCAGTCCCCAAAAACGATTAAAACATGGACGACAAAACATTACGCTTCACTGAATCAATGGTATAATACGGAATAATAAATGTATTTTTACCAAATTAAATGCTGTTTCTATACTCAAAACGGCTGGATGAACAAAAAAATATTACAACAGTTAATTCCGTCACAAATACCTGATCGATTCAGCAAACTCCTATGTTCCACGGCTGTACCATACAAATAAACAAAACGTTGAGCCTTGAAAACTTTCGACATCATGGGGCCACACCAAGGTTTTATTTACATGTAGTTAATATTTAAATTATTGAAACTGTTTCGCAAACCCGTTGTTTTGCTATGTGATATATTAATGTTATATTTATAAAGTTTATAAAATTTACTACATATGAAACTGTATTGATTTAGAAATTTAGTACAGTATTTTCCTTCATGAGACACCCTATACATGAAATATGACGGGACACATATTTTGACGTAATTGAAGAATGACGTCAAAGGTACGGAAACGGACATCTAGAGATACGAAAAATGAAAATAAAAGAGGCAAATTTATTTAATACAGTTGGATGTTGTATTTAAAAAAAAGGTTAAATCCGTAATATATCTGTTATTCAGCTATCATACAGGGTATATAATGTGACATTCCCGGCTTATGATGTATATTTCCTTCGGCTGCGCCTCAGGGAATATATATCCTAAGCCGGGAATGTCACATTATATACCCTGTCTGATAGATGAATAACATATAATGTTACTTGTTGGTAGTCTTATGTTATTTGTTGGTAGTCTTATGTTACTTGTTGGTAGTCTTATCTTACTTGTTGGTAGTCTTATGTTACTTGTTGGTAGTCTTATATTACTTGTTGGTAGTCTTATGTTACTTGTTGGTAGTCTTATGTTTCTTGTTGGTAGTCTTATGTTGTTTGTTGGTAGTCTTATATTACTTATTGGTAGTCTTATGTTACTTGTTGGTAGTCTTATGTTACTTGTTGGTAGTCTTATCTTACTTGTTGGTAATCTTATGCTACTTGTTGGTAGTCTTATATTACTTGTTGGTAGTCTTATCATACTTGTTGGTAGTCATATGTTACGTGTTGGTAGTCTTATGTTACTTGTTCATAGTCTTATATTACTTGTTGGTAGTCTTATGTTATTTGTTGGTAGTCTTATATTACTTGTTGGTAGTCTTATGTTACTTCTTGGTAGTCTTATGTTACTTGTTGGTAGTCTTATGTTACTTGTTGGTAGTCTAATGTTACTTGTTGGTAGTCTTATTTTACTTGTTGGTAGTCTTATGTTACTTGTTGGTAGTCTTATGGTACTTGTTGGTAGTCTTATGTTGCTTGTTAGTAGTCTTATGTTACTTGTTGGTAGGCTTATGTTACTTGTTGGTAGTCTTATATTACTTACTGGTAGTGTTATTTTACTTGTTGGTAGTCTTATGTTACTTGTTGGTAGTCTAATATTATTTGTTGGTAAGCTTATGTTACTTGTTGGTAGTCTTATGTTACTTGTTTGTAGTCTTATGTTACTTGTTGGTAGTCTTATGTTACTTGTTGGTAGTCTTATGTTACTTGTTGGTAGTCTTATGTTACTTGTTGATAGTCTTATGTTATTTGTTGGTAGTCTTATGTTACTTGTTGGTAGTCTTATGTTACTTGTTGGTAGTCTTATGTTACTTGTTGGTAGTCTTATATTACTTGTTGGTAGTCTTATGTTGCTTGTTGGTAGTCTTATGTTACTTGCTGGTAGTCTTATGTTATTTGTTTGTAGTCTTATGTTACTTGTTGGTAGTCTTATGTTACTTGTTGGTAGTCCTATGTTACTTGTTGGTAGTCTTATGCTACTTTTTGGTAGTCTTATTTTACTTGTTGGTAGTCTTATGTTACTTGTTGGTATTCTTATGTTACTTGTTGGTAGTCTTATGTTACTTGTTGGTAGTCTTATGTTACTTGTTGGTAGTCTTATGTTACTTGTTGGTAGTCTTATGTTACTTGTTGGTAGTCTTATGTTACTTATTGGTAGTCCTATGTTACTTGTTGGTAGTCTTATGTTACTTGTTGGTAGTCTTATGTTATTTGTTGGTAGTCTTATGTTACTTGTTGGTAGTTTTATGTTATTTGTTGGTAGTCTAATGTTACTTGTTGGTAGTCTTATGTTACTTGTTGGTAGTCTTATATTACTTGTTGGTAGTCTTATGTTACTTGTTGGTAGTCTTATGTTACTTGTTGGTAGTCTTATGTTGCTTGTTGGTAGTCTTATGTTACTTGTTGGTAGTCTTATGTTACTTGTTGGTAGTGTTATTTTACTTGTTGGTAGTCTTATGTTACTTGTTGGTACTCTTATGTTATTTGTTGGTAAGCTTATGTTACTTGTTGGTAGTCTTATGTTACTTGTTTGTAGTCTTATGTTATTTGTTGGTAGTCTTATGTTACTTGTTGGTAGTTTTATGTTATTTGTTGGTAGTCTTATGTTACTTGTTGGTAGTCTTATATTACATGTTGGTAGTCTTATGTTACTTGTTGGTAGTCTTATGTTACCTGTTGGTAGTCTTATGTTGCTTGTTGGTAGTCTTATGTTACTTGTTGGTAGTGTTATTTTACTTGTTGGTAGTCTTATGTTACTTGTTTGTAGTCTTATGTTATTTGTTGGTAGTCTTATGTTACTTGTTGGTAGTTTTATGTTATTTGTTGGTAGTCTTATGTTACTTGTTGGTAGTCTTATATTACTTGTTGGTAGTCTTATGTTACTTGTTGGTAGTGTTATTTTACTTGTTGGTAGTCTTATGTTACTTGTTGGTACTCTTATGTTATTTGTTGGTAAGCTTATGTTACTTGTTGGTAGTCTTATGTTACTTGTTTGTAGTCTTATGTTATTTGTTGGTAGTCTTATGTTACTTGTTGGTAGTTTTATGTTATTTGTTGGTAGTCTTATGTTACTTGTTGGTAGTGTTATTTTACTTGTTGGTAGTCTTATGTTACTTGTTGGTAGTCTTATGTTATTTGTTGGTAAGCTTATGTTACTTGTTGGTAGTCTTATGTTACTTGTTGGTAGTCTTATGTTACTTGTTGGTAGTCTTATGTTACTTGTTTGTAGTCTTATGTTATTTGTTGGTAGTCTTATGTTACTTGTTGGTAGTTTTATGTTATTTGTTGGTAGTCTTATGTTACTTGTTGGTAGTCTTATATTACTTGTTGGTAGTCTTATGTTATTTGTTGGTAGTCTTATGTTACTTGTTAATAATCTTATGTTACTTGTTGGTAGTTTTATGTTATTGGTTGGTAGTCTTATGTGACTTGTTGGTAGTCTTATGTTACTTGTTGGTAGTCTTATGTTACTTATTGGTAGTCTTAAGTTACTTGTTGGTAGTCTTATGTTGCTTGTTAGTAGTCTTATGTTACTTGTTGGTAGGCTTATGTTACTTGTTGGTAGTCTTATGTTACTTGTTGGTAGTGTTATTTTACTTGTTGGTAGTCTTATGTTACTTGTTGGTAGTCTTATGTTATTTGTTGGTGGTATTATGTTACTTTTTGGTAGTCGTATGTTACTTGTTGGTAGTCTTATGTTATTTGTTTGTAGTCTACTATTACTTGTTGGTAGTCTTATGTTACTTGTTGGTAGTCTTATGTTTCTTGTTGGTAGTCCTATGTTACTTGTTGGTAGTCTTATGCTACTTTTTGGTAGTCTTATTTTACTTGTTGGTAGTCTTATGTTATTTGTTGGTAGTCTTATGTTACTTGTTGGTAGTCTTATCTTACTTGTTGGTAGTCTTATGTTACTTGTTGGTAGTCTTATATTACTTGTTGGTAGTCTTATGTTACTTGTTGGTAGTCTTATGTTTCTTGTTGGTAGTCTTATGTTGTTTGTTGGTAGTCTTATATTACTTATTGGTAGTCTTATGTTACTTGTTGGTAGTCTTATGTTACTTGTTGGTAGTCTTATCTTACTTGTTGGTAATCTTATGCTACTTGTTGGTAGTCTTATATTACTTGTTGGTAGTCTTATCATACTTGTTGGTAGTCATATGTTACGTGTTGGTAGTCTTATGTTACTTGTTCATAGTCTTATATTACTTGTTGGTAGTCTTATGTTATTTGTTGGTAGTCTTATATTACTTGTTGGTAGTCTTATGTTACTTCTTGGTAGTCTTATGTTACTTGTTGGTAGTCTTATGTTACTTGTTGGTAGTCTAATGTTACTTGTTGGTAGTCTTATTTTACTTGTTGGTAGTCTTATGTTACTTGTTGGTAGTCTTATGGTACTTGTTGGTAGTCTTATGTTGCTTGTTAGTAGTCTTATGTTACTTGTTGGTAGGCTTATGTTACTTGTTGGTAGTCTTATATTACTTGTTGGTAGTGTTATTTTACTTGTTGGTAGTCTTATGTTACTTGTTGGTAGTCTAATATTATTTGTTGGTAAGCTTATGTTACTTGTTGGTAGTCTTATGTTACTTGTTTGTAGTCTTATGTTACTTGTTGGTAGTCTTATGTTACTTGTTGGTAGTCTTATGTTACTTGTTGGTAGTCTTATGTTACTTGTTGATAGTCTTATGTTATTTGTTGGTAGTCTTATGTTACTTGTTGGTAGTCTTATGTTACTTGTTGGTAGTCTTATGTTACTTGTTGGTAGTCTTATATTACTTGTTGGTAGTCTTATGTTGCTTGTTGGTAGTCTTATGTTACTTGCTGGTAGTCTTATGTTATTTGTTTGTAGTCTTATGTTACTTGTTGGTAGTCTTATGTTACTTGTTGGTAGTCCTATGTTACTTGTTGGTAGTCTTATGCTACTTTTTGGTAGTCTTATTTTACTTGTTGGTAGTCTTATGTTACTTGTTGGTATTCTTATGTTACTTGTTGGTAGTCTTATGTTACTTGTTGGTAGTCTTATGTTACTTGTTGGTAGTCTTATGTTACTTGTTGGTAGTCTTATGTTACTTGTTGGTAGTCTTATGTTACTTATTGGTAGTCCTATGTTACTTGTTGGTAGTCTTATGTTACTTGTTGGTAGTCTTATGTTATTTGTTGGTAGTCTTATGTTACTTGTTGGTAGTTTTATGTTATTTGTTGGTAGTCTAATGTTACTTGTTGGTAGTCTTATGTTACTTGTTGGTAGTCTTATATTACTTGTTGGTAGTCTTATGTTACTTGTTGGTAGTCTTATGTTACTTGTTGGTAGTCTTATGTTGCTTGTTGGTAGTCTTATGTTACTTGTTGGTAGTCTTATGTTACTTGTTGGTAGTGTTATTTTACTTGTTGGTAGTCTTATGTTACTTGTTGGTACTCTTATGTTATTTGTTGGTAAGCTTATGTTACTTGTTGGTAGTCTTATGTTACTTGTTTGTAGTCTTATGTTATTTGTTGGTAGTCTTATGTTACTTGTTGGTAGTTTTATGTTATTTGTTGGTAGTCTTATGTTACTTGTTGGTAGTCTTATATTACTTGTTGGTAGTCTTATGTTACTTGTTGGTAGTCTTATGTTACCTGTTGGTAGTCTTATGTTGCTTGTTGGTAGTCTTATGTTACTTGCTGGTAGTCTTATGTTATTTGTTTGTAGTCTTATGTTACTTGTTGGTAGTCTTATGTTACTTGTTGGTAGTCCTATGTTACTTGTTGGTAGTCTTATGCTACTTTTTGGTAGTCTTATTTTACTTGTTGGTAGTCTTATGTTACTTGTTGGTATTCTTATGTTACTTGTTGGTAGTCTTATGTTACTTGTTGGTAGTCTTATGTTACTTGTTGGTAGTCTTATGTTACTTGTTGGTAGTCTTATGTTACTTGTTGGTAGTCTTATGTTACTTATTGGTAGTCCTATGTTACTTGTTGGTAGTCTTATGTTACTTGTTGGTAGTCTTATGTTATTTGTTGGTAGTCTTATGTTACTTGTTGGTAGTTTTATGTTATTTGTTGGTAGTCTAATGTTACTTGTTGGTAGTCTTATGTTACTTGTTGGTAGTCTTATATTACTTGTTGGTAGTCTTATGTTACTTGTTGGTAGTCTTATGTTACTTGTTGGTAGTCTTATGTTGCTTGTTGGTAGTCTTATGTTACTTGTTGGTAGTCTTATGTTACTTGTTGGTAGTGTTATTTTACTTGTTGGTAGTCTTATGTTACTTGTTGGTACTCTTATGTTATTTGTTGGTAAGCTTATGTTACTTGTTGGTAGTCTTATGTTACTTGTTTGTAGTCTTATGTTATTTGTTGGTAGTCTTATGTTACTTGTTGGTAGTTTTATGTTATTTGTTGGTAGTCTTATGTTACTTGTTGGTAGTCTTATATTACTTGTTGGTAGTCTTATGTTACTTGTTGGTAGTCTTATGTTACCTGTTGGTAGTCTTATGTTGCTTGTTGGTAGTCTTATGTTACTTGTTGGTAGTGTTATTTTACTTGTTGGTAGTCTTATGTTACTTGTTTGTAGTCTTATGTTATTTGTTGGTAGTCTTATGTTACTTGTTGGTAGTTTTATGTTATTTGTTGGTAGACTTATGTTACTTGTTGGTAGTCTTATATTACTTGTTGGTAGTCTTATGTTACTTGTTGGTAGTGTTATTTTACTTGTTGGTAGTCTTATGTTACTTGTTGGTACTCTTATGTTATTTGTTGGTAAGCTTATGTTACTTGTTGGTAGTCTTATGTTACTTGTTTGTAGTCTTATGTTATTTGTTGGTAGTCTTATGTTACTTGTTGGTAGTTTTATGTTATTTGTTGGTAGTCTTATGTTACTTGTTGGTAGTGTTATTTTACTTGTTGGTAGTCTTATGTTACTTGTTGGTAGTCTTATGTTATTTGTTGGTAAGCTTATGTTACTTGTTGGTAGTCTTATGTTACTTGTTGGTAGTCTTATGTTACTTGTTGGTAGTCTTATGTTACTTGTTTGTAGTCTTATGTTATTTGTTGGTAGTCTTATGTTACTTGTTGGTAGTTTTATGTTATTTGTTGGTAGTCTTATGTTACTTGTTGGTAGTCTTATATTACTTGTTGGTAGTCTTATGTTATTTGTTGGTAGTCTTATGTTACTTGTTGGTAATCTTATGTTACTTGTTGGTAGTTTTATGTTATTGGTTGGTAGTCTTATGTGACTTGTTGGTAGTCTTATGTTACTTGTTGGTAGTCTTATGTTACTTATTGGTAGTCTTAAGTTACTTGTTGGTAGTCTTATGTTGCTTGTTAGTAGTCTTATGTTACTTGTTGGTAGGCTTATGTTACTTGTTGGTAGTCTTATGTTACTTGTTGGTAGTGTTATTTTACTTGTTGGTAGTCTTATGTTACTTGTTGGTAGTCTTATGTTATTTGTTGGTGGTATTATGTTACTTTTTGGTAGTCGTATGTTACTTGTTGGTAGTCTTATGTTATTTGTTTGTAGTCTACTATTACTTGTTGGTAGTCTTATGTTACTTGTTGGTAGTCTTATGTTTCTTGTTGGTAGTCCTATGTTACTTGTTGGTAGTCTTATGGTACTTTTTGGTAGTCTTATTTTACTTGTTGGTAGTCTTATGTTACTTGTTGGTAGTCTTATGTTACTTGTTGGTAGTCTTATGTTACTTGTTGGTAGTCTTATGTTACTTGTTGGTAGTCCTATGTTACTTGTTGGTAGTCTTATGTTACTTGTTGGTAGTCTTATTTTACTTGTTGGTAGTCTTATGTTACTTGTTGGTAGTCTTATGTTACTTGTTGGTAGTCTTATGTTTCTTGTTGGTAGTCCTATGTTACTTGTAGGTAGTCTTATGTTACTTGTTGGTAGTCTTATATTACGAATTTAGTTTGTTACACATATTTTCATTGGTTCTTTAGCCCTGAATGTCAGCATATATTCGGAAAACAGACGGGGTATATATTTCAGTCCCCAAAAACGATTAAAACATGGACGACAAAACATTACGCTTCACTGAATCAATGGTATAATACGGAATAATAAATGTATTTTTACCAAATTAAATGCTGTTTCTATACTCAAAACGGCTGGATGAACAAAAAAATATTACAACAGTTAATTCCGTCACAAATACCTGATCGATTCAGCAAACTCCTATGTTCCACGGCTGTACCATACAAATAAACAAAACGTTGAGCCTTGAAAACTTTCGACATCATGGGGCCACACCAAGGTTTTATTTACATGTAGTTAATATTTAAATTATTGAAACTGTTTCGCAAACCCGTTGTTTTGCTATGTGATATATTAATGTTATATTTATAAAGTTTATAAAATTTACTACATATGAAACTGTATTGATTTAGAAATTTAGTACAGTATTTTCCTTCATGAGACACCCTATACATGAAATATGACGGGACACATATTTTGACGTAATTGAAGAATGACGTCAAAGGTACGGAAACGGACATCTAGAGATACGAAAAATGAAAATAAAAGAGGCAAATTTATTTAATACAGTTGGATGTTGTATTTAAAAAAAAGGTTAAATCCGTAATATATCTGTTATTCAGCTATCATACAGGGTATATAATGTGACATTCCCGGCTTATGATGTATATTTCCTTCGGCTGCGCCTCAGGGAATATATATCCTAAGCCGGGAATGTCACATTATATACCCTGTCTGATAGATGAATAACATATAATGTTACTTGTTGGTAGTCTTATGTTATTTGTTGGTAGTCTTATTTTACTTGTTGGTAGTCTTATCTTACTTGTTGGTAGTCTTATGTTACTTGTTGGTAGTCTTATATTACTTGTTGGTAGTCTTATGTTACTTGTTGGTAGTCTTATGTTTCTTGTTGGTAGTCTTATGTTGTTTGTTGGTAGTCTTATATTACTTGTTGGTAGTCTTATGTTACTTGTTGGTAGTCTTATGTTACTTGTTGGTAGTCTTATCCTACTTGTTGGTAATCTTATGCTACTTGTTGGTAGTCTTATATTACTTGTTGGTAGTCTTATCATACTTGTTGGTAGTCATATGTTACGTGTTGGTAGTCTTATGTTACTTGTTCATAGTCTTATATTACTTGTTGGTAGTCTTATGTTATTTGTTGGTAGTCTTATATTACTTGTTGGTAGTCTTATGTTACTTCTTGGTAGTCTTATGTTACTTGTTGGTAGTCTTATGTTACTTGTTGGTAGTCTAATGTTACTTGTTGGTAGTCTTATTTTACTTGTTGGTATTCTTATGTTACTTGTTGGTAGTCTTATGTTACTTGTTGGTAGTCTTATGTTACTTGTTGGTAGTCTTATGTTACTTGTTGGTAGTCTTATGTTACTTGTTGGTAGTCTTATGTTACTTATTGGTAGTCCTATGTTACTTGTTGGTAGTCTTATGTTACTTGTTGGTAGTCTTATGTTATTTGTTGGTAGTCTTATGTTACTTGTTGGTAGTTTTATGTTATTTGTTGGTAGTCTAATGTTACTTGTTGGTAGTCTTATGTTACTTGTTGGTAGTCTTATATTACTTGTTGGTAGTCTTATGTTACTTGTTGGTAGTCTTATGTTACTTGTTGGTAGTCTTATGTTGCTTGTTGGTAGTCTTATGTTACTTGTTGGTAGTCTTATGTTACTTGTTGGTAGTGTTATTTTACTTGTTGGTAGTCTTATGTTACTTGTTGGTACTCTTATGTTATTTGTTGGTAAGCTTATGTTACTTGTTGGTAGTCTTATGTTACTTGTTTGTAGTCTTATGTTATTTGTTGGTAGTCTTATGTTACTTGTTGGTAGTTTTATGTTATTTGTTGGTAGTCTTATGTTACTTGTTGGTAGTCTTATATTACATGTTGGTAGTCTTATGTTACTTGTTGGTAGTCTTATGTTACCTGTTGGTAGTCTTATGTTGCTTGTTGGTAGTCTTATGTTACTTGTTGGTAGTGTTATTTTACTTGTTGGTAGTCTTATGTTACTTGTTTGTAGTCTTATGTTATTTGTTGGTAGTCTTATGTTACTTGTTGGTAGTTTTATGTTATTTGTTGGTAGTCTTATGTTACTTGTTGGTAGTCTTATATTACTTGTTGGTAGTCTTATGTTACTTGTTGGTAGTGTTATTTTACTTGTTGGTAGTCTTATGTTACTTGTTGGTACTCTTATGTTATTTGTTGGTAAGCTTATGTTACTTGTTGGTAGTCTTATGTTACTTGTTTGTAGTCTTATGTTATTTGTTGGTAGTCTTATGTTACTTGTTGGTAGTTTTATGTTATTTGTTGGTAGTCTTATGTTACTTGTTGGTAGTGTTATTTTACTTGTTGGTAGTCTTATGTTACTTGTTGGTAGTCTTATGTTATTTGTTGGTAAGCTTATGTTACTTGTTGGTAGTCTTATGTTACTTGTTGGTAGTCTTATGTTACTTGTTGGTAGTCTTATGTTACTTGTTTGTAGTCTTATGTTATTTGTTGGTAGTCTTATGTTACTTGTTGGTAGTTTTATGTTATTTGTTGGTAGTCTTATGTTACTTGTTGGTAGTCTTATATTACTTGTTGGTAGTCTTATGTTATTTGTTGGTAGTCTTATGTTACTTGTTAATAATCTTATGTTACTTGTTGGTAGTTTTATGTTATTGGTTGGTAGTCTTATGTGACTTGTTGGTAGTCTTATGTTACTTGTTGGTAGTCTTATGTTACTTATTGGTAGTCTTAAGTTACTTGTTGGTAGTCTTATGTTGCTTGTTAGTAGTCTTATGTTACTTGTTGGTAGGCTTATGTTACTTGTTGGTAGTCTTATGTTACTTGTTGGTAGTGTTATTTTACTTGTTGGTAGTCTTATGTTACTTGTTGGTAGTCTTATGTTATTTGTTGGTGGTATTATGTTACTTTTTGGTAGTCGTATGTTACTTGTTGGTAGTCTTATGTTATTTGTTTGTAGTCTACTATTACTTGTTGGTAGTCTTATGTTACTTGTTGGTAGTCTTATGTTTCTTGTTGGTAGTCCTATGTTACTTGTTGGTAGTCTTATGCTACTTTTTGGTAGTCTTATTTTACTTGTTGGTAGTCTTATGTTATTTGTTGGTAGTCTTATGTTACTTGTTGGTAGTCTTATCTTACTTGTTGGTAGTCTTATGTTACTTGTTGGTAGTCTTATATTACTTGTTGGTAGTCTTATGTTACTTGTTGGTAGTCTTATGTTTCTTGTTGGTAGTCTTATGTTGTTTGTTGGTAGTCTTATATTACTTATTGGTAGTCTTATGTTACTTGTTGGTAGTCTTATGTTACTTGTTGGTAGTCTTATCTTACTTGTTGGTAATCTTATGCTACTTGTTGGTAGTCTTATATTACTTGTTGGTAGTCTTATCATACTTGTTGGTAGTCATATGTTACGTGTTGGTAGTCTTATGTTACTTGTTCATAGTCTTATATTACTTGTTGGTAGTCTTATGTTATTTGTTGGTAGTCTTATATTACTTGTTGGTAGTCTTATGTTACTTCTTGGTAGTCTTATGTTACTTGTTGGTAGTCTTATGTTACTTGTTGGTAGTCTAATGTTACTTGTTGGTAGTCTTATTTTACTTGTTGGTAGTCTTATGTTACTTGTTGGTAGTCTTATGGTACTTGTTGGTAGTCTTATGTTGCTTGTTAGTAGTCTTATGTTACTTGTTGGTAGGCTTATGTTACTTGTTGGTAGTCTTATATTACTTGTTGGTAGTGTTATTTTACTTGTTGGTAGTCTTATGTTACTTGTTGGTAGTCTAATATTATTTGTTGGTAAGCTTATGTTACTTGTTGGTAGTCTTATGTTACTTGTTTGTAGTCTTATGTTACTTGTTGGTAGTCTTATGTTACTTGTTGGTAGTCTTATGTTACTTGTTGGTAGTCTTATGTTACTTGTTGATAGTCTTATGTTATTTGTTGGTAGTCTTATGTTACTTGTTGGTAGTCTTATGTTACTTGTTGGTAGTCTTATGTTACTTGTTGGTAGTCTTATATTACTTGTTGGTAGTCTTATGTTGCTTGTTGGTAGTCTTATGTTACTTGCTGGTAGTCTTATGTTATTTGTTTGTAGTCTTATGTTACTTGTTGGTAGTCTTATGTTACTTGTTGGTAGTCCTATGTTACTTGTTGGTAGTCTTATGCTACTTTTTGGTAGTCTTATTTTACTTGTTGGTAGTCTTATGTTACTTGTTGGTATTCTTATGTTACTTGTTGGTAGTCTTATGTTACTTGTTGGTAGTCTTATGTTACTTGTTGGTAGTCTTATGTTACTTGTTGGTAGTCTTATGTTACTTGTTGGTAGTCTTATGTTACTTATTGGTAGTCCTATGTTACTTGTTGGTAGTCTTATGTTACTTGTTGGTAGTCTTATGTTATTTGTTGGTAGTCTTATGTTACTTGTTGGTAGTTTTATGTTATTTGTTGGTAGTCTAATGTTACTTGTTGGTAGTCTTATGTTACTTGTTGGTAGTCTTATATTACTTGTTGGTAGTCTTATGTTACTTGTTGGTAGTCTTATGTTACTTGTTGGTAGTCTTATGTTGCTTGTTGGTAGTCTTATGTTACTTGTTGGTAGTCTTATGTTACTTGTTGGTAGTGTTATTTTACTTGTTGGTAGTCTTATGTTACTTGTTGGTACTCTTATGTTATTTGTTGGTAAGCTTATGTTACTTGTTGGTAGTCTTATGTTACTTGTTTGTAGTCTTATGTTATTTGTTGGTAGTCTTATGTTACTTGTTGGTAGTTTTATGTTATTTGTTGGTAGTCTTATGTTACTTGTTGGTAGTCTTATATTACTTGTTGGTAGTCTTATGTTACTTGTTGGTAGTCTTATGTTACCTGTTGGTAGTCTTATGTTGCTTGTTGGTAGTCTTATGTTACTTGCTGGTAGTCTTATGTTATTTGTTTGTAGTCTTATGTTACTTGTTGGTAGTCTTATGTTACTTGTTGGTAGTCCTATGTTACTTGTTGGTAGTCTTATGCTACTTTTTGGTAGTCTTATTTTACTTGTTGGTAGTCTTATGTTACTTGTTGGTATTCTTATGTTACTTGTTGGTAGTCTTATGTTACTTGTTGGTAGTCTTATGTTACTTGTTGGTAGTCTTATGTTACTTGTTGGTAGTCTTATGTTACTTGTTGGTAGTCTTATGTTACTTATTGGTAGTCCTATGTTACTTGTTGGTAGTCTTATGTTACTTGTTGGTAGTCTTATGTTATTTGTTGGTAGTCTTATGTTACTTGTTGGTAGTTTTATGTTATTTGTTGGTAGTCTAATGTTACTTGTTGGTAGTCTTATGTTACTTGTTGGTAGTCTTATATTACTTGTTGGTAGTCTTATGTTACTTGTTGGTAGTCTTATGTTACTTGTTGGTAGTCTTATGTTGCTTGTTGGTAGTCTTATGTTACTTGTTGGTAGTCTTATGTTACTTGTTGGTAGTGTTATTTTACTTGTTGGTAGTCTTATGTTACTTGTTGGTACTCTTATGTTATTTGTTGGTAAGCTTATGTTACTTGTTGGTAGTCTTATGTTACTTGTTTGTAGTCTTATGTTATTTGTTGGTAGTCTTATGTTACTTGTTGGTAGTTTTATGTTATTTGTTGGTAGTCTTATGTTACTTGTTGGTAGTCTTATATTACTTGTTGGTAGTCTTATGTTACTTGTTGGTAGTCTTATGTTACCTGTTGGTAGTCTTATGTTGCTTGTTGGTAGTCTTATGTTACTTGTTGGTAGTGTTATTTTACTTGTTGGTAGTCTTATGTTACTTGTTTGTAGTCTTATGTTATTTGTTGGTAGTCTTATGTTACTTGTTGGTAGTTTTATGTTATTTGTTGGTAGACTTATGTTACTTGTTGGTAGTCTTATATTACTTGTTGGTAGTCTTATGTTACTTGTTGGTAGTGTTATTTTACTTGTTGGTAGTCTTATGTTACTTGTTGGTACTCTTATGTTATTTGTTGGTAAGCTTATGTTACTTGTTGGTAGTCTTATGTTACTTGTTTGTAGTCTTATGTTATTTGTTGGTAGTCTTATGTTACTTGTTGGTAGTTTTATGTTATTTGTTGGTAGTCTTATGTTACTTGTTGGTAGTGTTATTTTACTTGTTGGTAGTCTTATGTTACTTGTTGGTAGTCTTATGTTATTTGTTGGTAAGCTTATGTTACTTGTTGGTAGTCTTATGTTACTTGTTGGTAGTCTTATGTTACTTGTTGGTAGTCTTATGTTACTTGTTTGTAGTCTTATGTTATTTGTTGGTAGTCTTATGTTACTTGTTGGTAGTTTTATGTTATTTGTTGGTAGTCTTATGTTACTTGTTGGTAGTCTTATATTACTTGTTGGTAGTCTTATGTTATTTGTTGGTAGTCTTATGTTACTTGTTGGTAATCTTATGTTACTTGTTGGTAGTTTTATGTTATTGGTTGGTAGTCTTATGTGACTTGTTGGTAGTCTTATGTTACTTGTTGGTAGTCTTATGTTACTTATTGGTAGTCTTAAGTTACTTGTTGGTAGTCTTATGTTGCTTGTTAGTAGTCTTATGTTACTTGTTGGTAGGCTTATGTTACTTGTTGGTAGTCTTATGTTACTTGTTGGTAGTGTTATTTTACTTGTTGGTAGTCTTATGTTACTTGTTGGTAGTCTTATGTTATTTGTTGGTGGTATTATGTTACTTTTTGGTAGTCGTATGTTACTTGTTGGTAGTCTTATGTTATTTGTTTGTAGTCTACTATTACTTGTTGGTAGTCTTATGTTACTTGTTGGTAGTCTTATGTTTCTTGTTGGTAGTCCTATGTTACTTGTTGGTAGTCTTATGGTACTTTTTGGTAGTCTTATTTTACTTGTTGGTAGTCTTATGTTACTTGTTGGTAGTCTTATGTTACTTGTTGGTAGTCTTATGTTACTTGTTGGTAGTCTTATGTTACTTGTTGGTAGTCCTATGTTACTTGTTGGTAGTCTTATGTTACTTGTTGGTAGTCTTATTTTACTTGTTGGTAGTCTTATGTTACTTGTTGGTAGTCTTATGTTACTTGTTGGTAGTCTTATGTTTCTTGTTGGTAGTCCTATGTTACTTGTAGGTAGTCTTATGTTACTTGTTGGTAGTCTTATATTACGAATTTAGTTTGTTACACATATTTTCATTGGTTCTTTAGCCCTGAATGTCAGCATATATTCGGAAAACAGACGGGGTATATATTTCAGTCCCCAAAAACGATTAAAACATGGACGACAAAACATTACGCTTCACTGAATCAATGGTATAATACGGAATAATAAATGTATTTTTACCAAATTAAATGCTGTTTCTATACTCAAAACGGCTGGATGAACAAAAAAATATTACAACAGTTAATTCCGTCACAAATACCTGATCGATTCAGCAAACTCCTATGTTCCACGGCTGTACCATACAAATAAACAAAACGTTGAGCCTTGAAAACTTTCGACATCATGGGGCCACACCAAGGTTTTATTTACATGTAGTTAATATTTAAATTATTGAAACTGTTTCGCAAACCCGTTGTTTTGCTATGTGATATATTAATGTTATATTTATAAAGTTTATAAAATTTACTACATATGAAACTGTATTGATTTAGAAATTTAGTACAGTATTTTCCTTCATGAGACACCCTATACATGAAATATGACGGGACACATATTTTGACGTAATTGAAGAATGACGTCAAAGGTACGGAAACGGACATCTAGAGATACGAAAAATGAAAATAAAAGAGGCAAATTTATTTAATACAGTTGGATGTTGTATTTAAAAAAAAGGTTAAATCCGTAATATATCTGTTATTCAGCTATCATACAGGGTATATAATGTGACATTCCCGGCTTATGATGTATATTTCCTTCGGCTGCGCCTCAGGGAATATATATCCTAAGCCGGGAATGTCACATTATATACCCTGTCTGATAGATGAATAACATATAATGTTACTTGTTGGTAGTCTTATGTTATTTGTTGGTAGTCTTATTTTACTTGTTGGTAGTCTTATCTTACTTGTTGGTAGTCTTATGTTACTTGTTGGTAGTCTTATATTACTTGTTGGTAGTCTTATGTTACTTGTTGGTAGTCTTATGTTTCTTGTTGGTAGTCTTATGTTGTTTGTTGGTAGTCTTATATTACTTGTTGGATGTCTTATGTTACTTGTTGGTAGTCTTATGTTACTTGTTGGTAGTCTTATGTTATTTGTTTGTAGTCTTATGTTACTTGTTGGTAGTCTTATTTTACTTGTTGGTAGTCTTATGTTACTTGTTGGTAGTCTTATGTTGCTTGTTAGTAGTCTTATGTTACTTGTTGGTAGGCTTATGTTACTTGTTGGTAGTCTTATGTTACTTGTTGGTGGTGTTATTTTACTTGTTGGTAGTCTTATGTTACTTGTTGGTAGTCTTATGTTATTTGTTGGTGGTATTATGTTACTTTTTGGTAGTCGTATGTTACTTGTTGGTAGTCTTATGTTATTTGTTTGTAGTCTAATATTACTTGTTGGTAGTCTTATGTTACTTGTTGGTAGTCTTATGTTACTTGTTGGTAGTCCTATGTTACTTGTTGGTAGTCTTATGCTACTTTTTGGTAGTCTTATTTTACTTGTTGGTAGTCTTATGTTACTTGTTGGTAGTCTTATTTTACTTGTTGGTAGTTTTATGTTATTGGTTGGTAGTCTTATGTTACTTGTTGGTAGTCTTATGTTACTTGTTGGTAGTCTTATTTTACTTGTTGGTAGTCTTATGTTACTTGTTGGTAGTCTTATGTTGCTTGTTAGTAGTCTTATGTTACTTGTTGGTAGGCTTATGTTACTTGTTGGTAGTCTTATGTTACTTGTTGGTAGTGTTATTTTACTTGTTGGTAGTCTTATGTTACTTGTTGGTACTCTTATGTTATTTGTTGGTAAGCTTATGTTACTTGTTGGTAGTCTTATGTTACTTGTTTGTAGTCTTATGTTATTTGTTGGTAGTCTTATGTTACTTGTTGGTAGTTTTATGTTATTTGTTGGTAGTCTTATGTTACTTGTTGGTAGTGTTATTTTACTTGTTGGTAGTCTTATGTTACTTGTTGGTAGTCTTATGTTATTTGTTGGTAAGCTTATGTTACTTGTTGGTAGTCTTATGTTACTTGTTGGTAGTCTTATGTTACTTGTTGGTAGTCTTATGTTACTTGTTTGTAGTCTTATGTTATTTGTTGGTAGTCTTATGTTACTTGTTGGTAGTTTTATGTTATTTGTTGGTAGTCTTATGTTACTTGTTGGTAGTCTTATATTACTTGTTGGTAGTCTTATGTTATTTGTTGGTAGTCTTATGTTACTTGTTAATAATCTTATGTTACTTGTTGGTAGTTTTATGTTATTGGTTGGTAGTCTTATGTGACTTGTTGGTAGTCTTATGTTACTTGTTGGTAGTCTTATGTTACTTATTGGTAGTCTTAAGTTACTTGTTGGTAGTCTTATGTTGCTTGTTAGTAGTCTTATGTTACTTGTTGGTAGGCTTATGTTACTTGTTGGTAGTCTTATGTTACTTGTTGGTAGTGTTATTTTACTTGTTGGTAGTCTTATGTTACTTGTTGGTAGTCTTATGTTATTTGTTGGTGGTATTATGTTACTTTTTGGTAGTCGTATGTTACTTGTTGGTAGTCTTATGTTATTTGTTTGTAGTCTACTATTACTTGTTGGTAGTCTTATGTTACTTGTTGGTAGTCTTATGTTTCTTGTTGGTAGTCCTATGTTACTTGTTGGTAGTCTTATGCTACTTTTTGGTAGTCTTATTTTACTTGTTGGTAGTCTTATGTTATTTGTTGGTAGTCTTATGTTACTTGTTGGTAGTCTTATCTTACTTGTTGGTAGTCTTATGTTACTTGTTGGTAGTCTTATATTACTTGTTGGTAGTCTTATGTTACTTGTTGGTAGTCTTATGTTTCTTGTTGGTAGTCTTATGTTGTTTGTTGGTAGTCTTATATTACTTATTGGTAGTCTTATGTTACTTGTTGGTAGTCTTATGTTACTTGTTGGTAGTCTTATCTTACTTGTTGGTAATCTTATGCTACTTGTTGGTAGTCTTATATTACTTGTTGGTAGTCTTATCATACTTGTTGGTAGTCATATGTTACGTGTTGGTAGTCTTATGTTACTTGTTCATAGTCTTATATTACTTGTTGGTAGTCTTATGTTATTTGTTGGTAGTCTTATATTACTTGTTGGTAGTCTTATGTTACTTCTTGGTAGTCTTATGTTACTTGTTGGTAGTCTTATGTTACTTGTTGGTAGTCTAATGTTACTTGTTGGTAGTCTTATTTTACTTGTTGGTAGTCTTATGTTACTTGTTGGTAGTCTTATGGTACTTGTTGGTAGTCTTATGTTGCTTGTTAGTAGTCTTATGTTACTTGTTGGTAGGCTTATGTTACTTGTTGGTAGTCTTATATTACTTGTTGGTAGTGTTATTTTACTTGTTGGTAGTCTTATGTTACTTGTTGGTAGTCTAATATTATTTGTTGGTAAGCTTATGTTACTTGTTGGTAGTCTTATGTTACTTGTTTGTAGTCTTATGTTACTTGTTGGTAGTCTTATGTTACTTGTTGGTAGTCTTATGTTACTTGTTGGTAGTCTTATGTTACTTGTTGATAGTCTTATGTTATTTGTTGGTAGTCTTATGTTACTTGTTGGTAGTCTTATGTTACTTGTTGGTAGTCTTATGTTACTTGTTGGTAGTCTTATATTACTTGTTGGTAGTCTTATGTTGCTTGTTGGTAGTCTTATGTTACTTGCTGGTAGTCTTATGTTATTTGTTTGTAGTCTTATGTTACTTGTTGGTAGTCTTATGTTACTTGTTGGTAGTCCTATGTTACTTGTTGGTAGTCTTATGCTACTTTTTGGTAGTCTTATTTTACTTGTTGGTAGTCTTATGTTACTTGTTGGTATTCTTATGTTACTTGTTGGTAGTCTTATGTTACTTGTTGGTAGTCTTATGTTACTTGTTGGTAGTCTTATGTTACTTGTTGGTAGTCTTATGTTACTTGTTGGTAGTCTTATGTTACTTATTGGTAGTCCTATGTTACTTGTTGGTAGTCTTATGTTACTTGTTGGTAGTCTTATGTTATTTGTTGGTAGTCTTATGTTACTTGTTGGTAGTTTTATGTTATTTGTTGGTAGTCTAATGTTACTTGTTGGTAGTCTTATGTTACTTGTTGGTAGTCTTATATTACTTGTTGGTAGTCTTATGTTACTTGTTGGTAGTCTTATGTTACTTGTTGGTAGTCTTATGTTGCTTGTTGGTAGTCTTATGTTACTTGTTGGTAGTCTTATGTTACTTGTTGGTAGTGTTATTTTACTTGTTGGTAGTCTTATGTTACTTGTTGGTACTCTTATGTTATTTGTTGGTAAGCTTATGTTACTTGTTGGTAGTCTTATGTTACTTGTTTGTAGTCTTATGTTATTTGTTGGTAGTCTTATGTTACTTGTTGGTAGTTTTATGTTATTTGTTGGTAGTCTTATGTTACTTGTTGGTAGTCTTATATTACTTGTTGGTAGTCTTATGTTACTTGTTGGTAGTCTTATGTTACCTGTTGGTAGTCTTATGTTGCTTGTTGGTAGTCTTATGTTACTTGCTGGTAGTCTTATGTTATTTGTTTGTAGTCTTATGTTACTTGTTGGTAGTCTTATGTTACTTGTTGGTAGTCCTATGTTACTTGTTGGTAGTCTTATGCTACTTTTTGGTAGTCTTATTTTACTTGTTGGTAGTCTTATGTTACTTGTTGGTATTCTTATGTTACTTGTTGGTAGTCTTATGTTACTTGTTGGTAGTCTTATGTTACTTGTTGGTAGTCTTATGTTACTTGTTGGTAGTCTTATGTTACTTGTTGGTAGTCTTATGTTACTTATTGGTAGTCCTATGTTACTTGTTGGTAGTCTTATGTTACTTGTTGGTAGTCTTATGTTATTTGTTGGTAGTCTTATGTTACTTGTTGGTAGTTTTATGTTATTTGTTGGTAGTCTAATGTTACTTGTTGGTAGTCTTATGTTACTTGTTGGTAGTCTTATATTACTTGTTGGTAGTCTTATGTTACTTGTTGGTAGTCTTATGTTACTTGTTGGTAGTCTTATGTTGCTTGTTGGTAGTCTTATGTTACTTGTTGGTAGTCTTATGTTACTTGTTGGTAGTGTTATTTTACTTGTTGGTAGTCTTATGTTACTTGTTGGTACTCTTATGTTATTTGTTGGTAAGCTTATGTTACTTGTTGGTAGTCTTATGTTACTTGTTTGTAGTCTTATGTTATTTGTTGGTAGTCTTATGTTACTTGTTGGTAGTTTTATGTTATTTGTTGGTAGTCTTATGTTACTTGTTGGTAGTCTTATATTACTTGTTGGTAGTCTTATGTTACTTGTTGGTAGTCTTATGTTACCTGTTGGTAGTCTTATGTTGCTTGTTGGTAGTCTTATGTTACTTGTTGGTAGTGTTATTTTACTTGTTGGTAGTCTTATGTTACTTGTTTGTAGTCTTATGTTATTTGTTGGTAGTCTTATGTTACTTGTTGGTAGTTTTATGTTATTTGTTGGTAGACTTATGTTATTTGTTGGTAAGCTTATGTTACTTGTTGGTAGTCTTATGTTACTTGTTTGTAGTCTTATGTTATTTGTTGGTAGTCTTATGTTACTTGTTGGTAGTTTTATGTTATTTGTTGGTAGTCTTATGTTACTTGTTGGTAGTGTTATTTTACTTGTTGGTAGTCTTATGTTACTTGTTGGTAGTCTTATGTTATTTGTTGGTAAGCTTATGTTACTTGTTGGTAGTCTTATGTTACTTGTTGGTAGTCTTATGTTACTTGTTGGTAGTCTTATGTTACTTGTTTGTAGTCTTATGTTATTTGTTGGTAGTCTTATGTTACTTGTTGGTAGTTTTATGTTATTTGTTGGTAGTCTTATGTTACTTGTTGGTAGTCTTATATTACTTGTTGGTAGTCTTATGTTATTTGTTGGTAGTCTTATGTTACTTGTTAATAATCTTATGTTACTTGTTGGTAGTTTTATGTTATTGGTTGGTAGTCTTATGTGACTTGTTGGTAGTCTTATGTTACTTGTTGGTAGTCTTATGTTACTTATTGGTAGTCTTAAGTTACTTGTTGGTAGTCTTATGTTGCTTGTTAGTAGTCTTATGTTACTTGTTGGTAGGCTTATGTTACTTGTTGGTAGTCTTATGTTACTTGTTGGTAGTGTTATTTTACTTGTTGGTAGTCTTATGTTACTTGTTGGTAGTCTTATGTTATTTGTTGGTGGTATTATGTTACTTTTTGGTAGTCGTATGTTACTTGTTGGTAGTCTTATGTTATTTGTTTGTAGTCTACTATTACTTGTTGGTAGTCTTATGTTACTTGTTGGTAGTCTTATGTTTCTTGTTGGTAGTCCTATGTTACTTGTTGGTAGTCTTATGCTACTTTTTGGTAGTCTTATTTTACTTGTTGGTAGTCTTATGTTATTTGTTGGTAGTCTTATGTTACTTGTTGGTAGTCTTATCTTACTTGTTGGTAGTCTTATGTTACTTGTTGGTAGTCTTATATTACTTGTTGGTAGTCTTATGTTACTTGTTGGTAGTCTTATGTTTCTTGTTGGTAGTCTTATGTTGTTTGTTGGTAGTCTTATATTACTTATTGGTAGTCTTATGTTACTTGTTGGTAGTCTTATGTTACTTGTTGGTAGTCTTATCTTACTTGTTGGTAATCTTATGCTACTTGTTGGTAGTCTTATATTACTTGTTGGTAGTCTTATCATACTTGTTGGTAGTCATATGTTACGTGTTGGTAGTCTTATGTTACTTGTTCATAGTCTTATATTACTTGTTGGTAGTCTTATGTTATTTGTTGGTAGTCTTATATTACTTGTTGGTAGTCTTATGTTACTTCTTGGTAGTCTTATGTTACTTGTTGGTAGTCTTATGTTACTTGTTGGTAGTCTAATGTTACTTGTTGGTAGTCTTATTTTACTTGTTGGTAGTCTTATGTTACTTGTTGGTAGTCTTATGGTACTTGTTGGTAGTCTTATGTTGCTTGTTAGTAGTCTTATGTTACTTGTTGGTAGGCTTATGTTACTTGTTGGTAGTCTTATATTACTTGTTGGTAGTGTTATTTTACTTGTTGGTAGTCTTATGTTACTTGTTGGTAGTCTAATATTATTTGTTGGTAAGCTTATGTTACTTGTTGGTAGTCTTATGTTACTTGTTTGTAGTCTTATGTTACTTGTTGGTAGTCTTATGTTACTTGTTGGTAGTCTTATGTTACTTGTTGGTAGTCTTATGTTACTTGTTGATAGTCTTATGTTATTTGTTGGTAGTCTTATGTTACTTGTTGGTAGTCTTATGTTACTTGTTGGTAGTCTTATGTTACTTGTTGGTAGTCTTATATTACTTGTTGGTAGTCTTATGTTGCTTGTTGGTAGTCTTATGTTACTTGCTGGTAGTCTTATGTTATTTGTTTGTAGTCTTATGTTACTTGTTGGTAGTCTTATGTTACTTGTTGGTAGTCCTATGTTACTTGTTGGTAGTCTTATGCTACTTTTTGGTAGTCTTATTTTACTTGTTGGTAGTCTTATGTTACTTGTTGGTATTCTTATGTTACTTGTTGGTAGTCTTATGTTACTTGTTGGTAGTCTTATGTTACTTGTTGGTAGTCTTATGTTACTTGTTGGTAGTCTTATGTTACTTGTTGGTAGTCTTATGTTACTTATTGGTAGTCCTATGTTACTTGTTGGTAGTCTTATGTTACTTGTTGGTAGTCTTATGTTATTTGTTGGTAGTCTTATGTTACTTGTTGGTAGTTTTATGTTATTTGTTGGTAGTCTAATGTTACTTGTTGGTAGTCTTATGTTACTTGTTGGTAGTCTTATATTACTTGTTGGTAGTCTTATGTTACTTGTTGGTAGTCTTATGTTACTTGTTGGTAGTCTTATGTTGCTTGTTGGTAGTCTTATGTTACTTGTTGGTAGTCTTATGTTACTTGTTGGTAGTGTTATTTTACTTGTTGGTAGTCTTATGTTACTTGTTGGTACTCTTATGTTATTTGTTGGTAAGCTTATGTTACTTGTTGGTAGTCTTATGTTACTTGTTTGTAGTCTTATGTTATTTGTTGGTAGTCTTATGTTACTTGTTGGTAGTTTTATGTTATTTGTTGGTAGTCTTATGTTACTTGTTGGTAGTCTTATATTACTTGTTGGTAGTCTTATGTTACTTGTTGGTAGTCTTATGTTACCTGTTGGTAGTCTTATGTTGCTTGTTGGTAGTCTTATGTTACTTGCTGGTAGTCTTATGTTATTTGTTTGTAGTCTTATGTTACTTGTTGGTAGTCTTATGTTACTTGTTGGTAGTCCTATGTTACTTGTTGGTAGTCTTATGCTACTTTTTGGTAGTCTTATTTTACTTGTTGGTAGTCTTATGTTACTTGTTGGTATTCTTATGTTACTTGTTGGTAGTCTTATGTTACTTGTTGGTAGTCTTATGTTACTTGTTGGTAGTCTTATGTTACTTGTTGGTAGTCTTATGTTACTTGTTGGTAGTCTTATGTTACTTATTGGTAGTCCTATGTTACTTGTTGGTAGTCTTATGTTACTTGTTGGTAGTCTTATGTTATTTGTTGGTAGTCTTATGTTACTTGTTGGTAGTTTTATGTTATTTGTTGGTAGTCTAATGTTACTTGTTGGTAGTCTTATGTTACTTGTTGGTAGTCTTATATTACTTGTTGGTAGTCTTATGTTACTTGTTGGTAGTCTTATGTTACTTGTTGGTAGTCTTATGTTGCTTGTTGGTAGTCTTATGTTACTTGTTGGTAGTCTTATGTTACTTGTTGGTAGTGTTATTTTACTTGTTGGTAGTCTTATGTTACTTGTTGGTACTCTTATGTTATTTGTTGGTAAGCTTATGTTACTTGTTGGTAGTCTTATGTTACTTGTTTGTAGTCTTATGTTATTTGTTGGTAGTCTTATGTTACTTGTTGGTAGTTTTATGTTATTTGTTGGTAGTCTTATGTTACTTGTTGGTAGTCTTATATTACTTGTTGGTAGTCTTATGTTACTTGTTGGTAGTCTTATGTTACCTGTTGGTAGTCTTATGTTGCTTGTTGGTAGTCTTATGTTACTTGTTGGTAGTGTTATTTTACTTGTTGGTAGTCTTATGTTACTTGTTTGTAGTCTTATGTTATTTGTTGGTAGTCTTATGTTACTTGTTGGTAGTTTTATGTTATTTGTTGGTAGACTTATGTTACTTGTTGGTAGTCTTATATTACTTGTTGGTAGTCTTATGTTACTTGTTGGTAGTGTTATTTTACTTGTTGGTAGTCTTATGTTACTTGTTGGTACTCTTATGTTATTTGTTGGTAAGCTTATGTTACTTGTTGGTAGTCTTATGTTACTTGTTTGTAGTCTTATGTTATTTGTTGGTAGTCTTATGTTACTTGTTGGTAGTTTTATGTTATTTGTTGGTAGTCTTATGTTACTTGTTGGTAGTGTTATTTTACTTGTTGGTAGTCTTATGTTACTTGTTGGTAGTCTTATGTTATTTGTTGGTAAGCTTATGTTACTTGTTGGTAGTCTTATGTTACTTGTTGGTAGTCTTATGTTACTTGTTGGTAGTCTTATGTTACTTGTTTGTAGTCTTATGTTATTTGTTGGTAGTCTTATGTTACTTGTTGGTAGTTTTATGTTATTTGTTGGTAGTCTTATGTTACTTGTTGGTAGTCTTATATTACTTGTTGGTAGTCTTATGTTATTTGTTGGTAGTCTTATGTTACTTGTTGGTAATCTTATGTTACTTGTTGGTAGTTTTATGTTATTGGTTGGTAGTCTTATGTGACTTGTTGGTAGTCTTATGTTACTTGTTGGTAGTCTTATGTTACTTATTGGTAGTCTTAAGTTACTTGTTGGTAGTCTTATGTTGCTTGTTAGTAGTCTTATGTTACTTGTTGGTAGGCTTATGTTACTTGTTGGTAGTCTTATGTTACTTGTTGGTAGTGTTATTTTACTTGTTGGTAGTCTTATGTTACTTGTTGGTAGTCTTATGTTATTTGTTGGTGGTATTATGTTACTTTTTGGTAGTCGTATGTTACTTGTTGGTAGTCTTATGTTATTTGTTTGTAGTCTACTATTACTTGTTGGTAGTCTTATGTTACTTGTTGGTAGTCTTATGTTTCTTGTTGGTAGTCCTATGTTACTTGTTGGTAGTCTTATGGTACTTTTTGGTAGTCTTATTTTACTTGTTGGTAGTCTTATGTTACTTGTTGGTAGTCTTATGTTACTTGTTGGTAGTCTTATGTTACTTGTTGGTAGTCTTATGTTACTTGTTGGTAGTCCTATGTTACTTGTTGGTAGTCTTATGTTACTTGTTGGTAGTCTTATTTTACTTGTTGGTAGTCTTATGTTACTTGTTGGTAGTCTTATGTTACTTGTTGGTAGTCTTATGTTTCTTGTTGGTAGTCCTATGTTACTTGTAGGTAGTCTTATGTTACTTGTTGGTAGTCTTATATTACGAATTTAGTTTGTTACACATATTTTCATTGGTTCTTTAGCCCTGAATGTCAGCATATATTCGGAAAACAGACGGGGTATATATTTCAGTCCCCAAAAACGATTAAAACATGGACGACAAAACATTACGCTTCACTGAATCAATGGTATAATACGGAATAATAAATGTATTTTTACCAAATTAAATGCTGTTTCTATACTCAAAACGGCTGGATGAACAAAAAAATATTACAACAGTTAATTCCGTCACAAATACCTGATCGATTCAGCAAACTCCTATGTTCCACGGCTGTACCATACAAATAAACAAAACGTTGAGCCTTGAAAACTTTCGACATCATGGGGCCACACCAAGGTTTTATTTACATGTAGTTAATATTTAAATTATTGAAACTGTTTCGCAAACCCGTTGTTTTGCTATGTGATATATTAATGTTATATTTATAAAGTTTATAAAATTTACTACATATGAAACTGTATTGATTTAGAAATTTAGTACAGTATTTTCCTTCATGAGACACCCTATACATGAAATATGACGGGACACATATTTTGACGTAATTGAAGAATGACGTCAAAGGTACGGAAACGGACATCTAGAGATACGAAAAATGAAAATAAAAGAGGCAAATTTATTTAATACAGTTGGATGTTGTATTTAAAAAAAAGGTTAAATCCGTAATATATCTGTTATTCAGCTATCATACAGGGTATATAATGTGACATTCCCGGCTTATGATGTATATTTCCTTCGGCTGCGCCTCAGGGAATATATATCCTAAGCCGGGAATGTCACATTATATACCCTGTCTGATAGATGAATAACATATAATGTTACTTGTTGGTAGTCTTATGTTATTTGTTGGTAGTCTTATTTTACTTGTTGGTAGTCTTATCTTACTTGTTGGTAGTCTTATGTTACTTGTTGGTAGTCTTATATTACTTGTTGGTAGTCTTATGTTACTTGTTGGTAGTCTTATGTTTCTTGTTGGTAGTCTTATGTTGTTTGTTGGTAGTCTTATATTACTTGTTGGTAGTCTTATGTTACTTGTTGGTAGTCTTATGTTACTTGTTGGTAGTCTTATCCTACTTGTTGGTAATCTTATGCTACTTGTTGGTAGTCTTATATTACTTGTTGGTAGTCTTATCATACTTGTTGGTAGTCATATGTTACGTGTTGGTAGTCTTATGTTACTTGTTCATAGTCTTATATTACTTGTTGGTAGTCTTATGTTATTTGTTGGTAGTCTTATATTACTTGTTGGTAGTCTTATGTTACTTCTTGGTAGTCTTATGTTACTTGTTGGTAGTCTTATGTTACTTGTTGGTAGTCTAATGTTACTTGTTGGTAGTCTTATTTTACTTGTTGGTATTCTTATGTTACTTGTTGGTAGTCTTATGTTACTTGTTGGTAGTCTTATGTTACTTGTTGGTAGTCTTATGTTACTTGTTGGTAGTCTTATGTTACTTGTTGGTAGTCTTATGTTACTTATTGGTAGTCCTATGTTACTTGTTGGTAGTCTTATGTTACTTGTTGGTAGTCTTATGTTATTTGTTGGTAGTCTTATGTTACTTGTTGGTAGTTTTATGTTATTTGTTGGTAGTCTAATGTTACTTGTTGGTAGTCTTATGTTACTTGTTGGTAGTCTTATATTACTTGTTGGTAGTCTTATGTTACTTGTTGGTAGTCTTATGTTACTTGTTGGTAGTCTTATGTTGCTTGTTGGTAGTCTTATGTTACTTGTTGGTAGTCTTATGTTACTTGTTGGTAGTGTTATTTTACTTGTTGGTAGTCTTATGTTACTTGTTGGTACTCTTATGTTATTTGTTGGTAAGCTTATGTTACTTGTTGGTAGTCTTATGTTACTTGTTTGTAGTCTTATGTTATTTGTTGGTAGTCTTATGTTACTTGTTGGTAGTTTTATGTTATTTGTTGGTAGTCTTATGTTACTTGTTGGTAGTCTTATATTACATGTTGGTAGTCTTATGTTACTTGTTGGTAGTCTTATGTTACCTGTTGGTAGTCTTATGTTGCTTGTTGGTAGTCTTATGTTACTTGTTGGTAGTGTTATTTTACTTGTTGGTAGTCTTATGTTACTTGTTTGTAGTCTTATGTTATTTGTTGGTAGTCTTATGTTACTTGTTGGTAGTTTTATGTTATTTGTTGGTAGTCTTATGTTATTTGTTGGTAGTCTTATGTTACTTGTTGGTAGTCTTATATTACTTGTTGGTAGTCTTATGTTATTTGTTGGTAGTCTTATGTTACTTGTTAATAATCTTATGTTACTTGTTGGTAGTTTTATGTTATTGGTTGGTAGTCTTATGTGACTTGTTGGTAGTCTTATGTTACTTGTTGGTAGTCTTATGTTACTTATTGGTAGTCTTAAGTTACTTGTTGGTAGTCTTATGTTGCTTGTTAGTAGTCTTATGTTACTTGTTGGTAGGCTTATGTTACTTGTTGGTAGTCTTATGTTACTTGTTGGTAGTGTTATTTTACTTGTTGGTAGTCTTATGTTACTTGTTGGTAGTCTTATGTTATTTGTTGGTGGTATTATGTTACTTTTTGGTAGTCGTATGTTACTTGTTGGTAGTCTTATGTTATTTGTTTGTAGTCTACTATTACTTGTTGGTAGTCTTATGTTACTTGTTGGTAGTCTTATGTTTCTTGTTGGTAGTCCTATGTTACTTGTTGGTAGTCTTATGCTACTTTTTGGTAGTCTTATTTTACTTGTTGGTAGTCTTATGTTATTTGTTGGTAGTCTTATGTTACTTGTTGGTAGTCTTATCTTACTTGTTGGTAGTCTTATGTTACTTGTTGGTAGTCTTATATTACTTGTTGGTAGTCTTATGTTACTTGTTGGTAGTCTTATGTTTCTTGTTGGTAGTCTTATGTTGTTTGTTGGTAGTCTTATATTACTTATTGGTAGTCTTATGTTACTTGTTGGTAGTCTTATGTTACTTGTTGGTAGTCTTATCTTACTTGTTGGTAATCTTATGCTACTTGTTGGTAGTCTTATATTACTTGTTGGTAGTCTTATCATACTTGTTGGTAGTCATATGTTACGTGTTGGTAGTCTTATGTTACTTGTTCATAGTCTTATATTACTTGTTGGTAGTCTTATGTTATTTGTTGGTAGTCTTATATTACTTGTTGGTAGTCTTATGTTACTTCTTGGTAGTCTTATGTTACTTGTTGGTAGTCTTATGTTACTTGTTGGTAGTCTAATGTTACTTGTTGGTAGTCTTATTTTACTTGTTGGTAGTCTTATGTTACTTGTTGGTAGTCTTATGGTACTTGTTGGTAGTCTTATGTTGCTTGTTAGTAGTCTTATGTTACTTGTTGGTAGGCTTATGTTACTTGTTGGTAGTCTTATATTACTTGTTGGTAGTGTTATTTTACTTGTTGGTAGTCTTATGTTACTTGTTGGTAGTCTAATATTATTTGTTGGTAAGCTTATGTTACTTGTTGGTAGTCTTATGTTACTTGTTTGTAGTCTTATGTTACTTGTTGGTAGTCTTATGTTACTTGTTGGTAGTCTTATGTTACTTGTTGGTAGTCTTATGTTACTTGTTGATAGTCTTATGTTATTTGTTGGTAGTCTTATGTTACTTGTTGGTAGTCTTATGTTACTTGTTGGTAGTCTTATGTTACTTGTTGGTAGTCTTATATTACTTGTTGGTAGTCTTATGTTGCTTGTTGGTAGTCTTATGTTACTTGCTGGTAGTCTTATGTTATTTGTTTGTAGTCTTATGTTACTTGTTGGTAGTCTTATGTTACTTGTTGGTAGTCCTATGTTACTTGTT
Organism: Bathymodiolus brooksi; assembly: GCA_963680875.1. Taxonomy (NCBI): domain Eukaryota; kingdom Metazoa; phylum Mollusca; class Bivalvia; order Mytilida; family Modiolidae; genus Bathymodiolus; species Bathymodiolus brooksi. The sequence continues at coordinate 126,115,877 of OY804575.1, forward strand.
GGTAGTCTTATGCTACTTTTTGGTAGTCTTATTTTACTTGTTGGTAGTCTTATGTTACTTGTTGGTATTCTTATGTTACTTGTTGGTAGTCTTATGTTACTTGTTGGTAGTCTTATGTTACTTGTTGGTAGTCTTATGTTACTTGTTGGTAGTCTTATGTTACTTGTTGGTAGTCTTATGTTACTTATTGGTAGTCCTATGTTACTTGTTGGTAGTCTTATGTTACTTGTTGGTAGTCTTATGTTATTTGTTGGTAGTCTTATGTTACTTGTTGGTAGTTTTATGTTATTTGTTGGTAGTCTAATGTTACTTGTTGGTAGTCTTATGTTACTTGTTGGTAGTCTTATATTACTTGTTGGTAGTCTTATGTTACTTGTTGGTAGTCTTATGTTACTTGTTGGTAGTCTTATGTTGCTTGTTGGTAGTCTTATGTTACTTGTTGGTAGTCTTATGTTACTTGTTGGTAGTGTTATTTTACTTGTTGGTAGTCTTATGTTACTTGTTGGTACTCTTATGTTATTTGTTGGTAAGCTTATGTTACTTGTTGGTAGTCTTATGTTACTTGTTTGTAGTCTTATGTTATTTGTTGGTAGTCTTATGTTACTTGTTGGTAGTTTTATGTTATTTGTTGGTAGTCTTATGTTACTTGTTGGTAGTCTTATATTACTTGTTGGTAGTCTTATGTTACTTGTTGGTAGTCTTATGTTACCTGTTGGTAGTCTTATGTTGCTTGTTGGTAGTCTTATGTTACTTGCTGGTAGTCTTATGTTATTTGTTTGTAGTCTTATGTTACTTGTTGGTAGTCTTATGTTACTTGTTGGTAGTCCTATGTTACTTGTTGGTAGTCTTATGCTACTTTTTGGTAGTCTTATTTTACTTGTTGGTAGTCTTATGTTACTTGTTGGTATTCTTATGTTACTTGTTGGTAGTCTTATGTTACTTGTTGGTAGTCTTATGTTACTTGTTGGTAGTCTTATGTTACTTGTTGGTAGTCTTATGTTACTTGTTGGTAGTCTTATGTTACTTATTGGTAGTCCTATGTTACTTGTTGGTAGTCTTATGTTACTTGTTGGTAGTCTTATGTTATTTGTTGGTAGTCTTATGTTACTTGTTGGTAGTTTTATGTTATTTGTTGGTAGTCTAATGTTACTTGTTGGTAGTCTTATGTTACTTGTTGGTAGTCTTATATTACTTGTTGGTAGTCTTATGTTACTTGTTGGTAGTCTTATGTTACTTGTTGGTAGTCTTATGTTGCTTGTTGGTAGTCTTATGTTACTTGTTGGTAGTCTTATGTTACTTGTTGGTAGTGTTATTTTACTTGTTGGTAGTCTTATGTTACTTGTTGGTACTCTTATGTTATTTGTTGGTAAGCTTATGTTACTTGTTGGTAGTCTTATGTTACTTGTTTGTAGTCTTATGTTATTTGTTGGTAGTCTTATGTTACTTGTTGGTAGTTTTATGTTATTTGTTGGTAGTCTTATGTTACTTGTTGGTAGTCTTATATTACTTGTTGGTAGTCTTATGTTACTTGTTGGTAGTCTTATGTTACCTGTTGGTAGTCTTATGTTGCTTGTTGGTAGTCTTATGTTACTTGTTGGTAGTGTTATTTTACTTGTTGGTAGTCTTATGTTACTTGTTTGTAGTCTTATGTTATTTGTTGGTAGTCTTATGTTACTTGTTGGTAGTTTTATGTTATTTGTTGGTAGACTTATGTTACTTGTTGGTAGTCTTATATTACTTGTTGGTAGTCTTATGTTACTTGTTGGTAGTGTTATTTTACTTGTTGGTAGTCTTATGTTACTTGTTGGTACTCTTATGTTATTTGTTGGTAAGCTTATGTTACTTGTTGGTAGTCTTATGTTACTTGTTTGTAGTCTTATGTTATTTGTTGGTAGTCTTATGTTACTTGTTGGTAGTTTTATGTTATTTGTTGGTAGTCTTATGTTACTTGTTGGTAGTGTTATTTTACTTGTTGGTAGTCTTATGTTACTTGTTGGTAGTCTTATGTTATTTGTTGGTAAGCTTATGTTACTTGTTGGTAGTCTTATGTTACTTGTTGGTAGTCTTATGTTACTTGTTGGTAGTCTTATGTTACTTGTTTGTAGTCTTATGTTATTTGTTGGTAGTCTTATGTTACTTGTTGGTAGTTTTATGTTATTTGTTGGTAGTCTTATGTTACTTGTTGGTAGTCTTATATTACTTGTTGGTAGTCTTATGTTATTTGTTGGTAGTCTTATGTTACTTGTTGGTAATCTTATGTTACTTGTTGGTAGTTTTATGTTATTGGTTGGTAGTCTTATGTGACTTGTTGGTAGTCTTATGTTACTTGTTGGTAGTCTTATGTTACTTATTGGTAGTCTTAAGTTACTTGTTGGTAGTCTTATGTTGCTTGTTAGTAGTCTTATGTTACTTGTTGGTAGGCTTATGTTACTTGTTGGTAGTCTTATGTTACTTGTTGGTAGTGTTATTTTACTTGTTGGTAGTCTTATGTTACTTGTTGGTAGTCTTATGTTATTTGTTGGTGGTATTATGTTACTTTTTGGTAGTCGTATGTTACTTGTTGGTAGTCTTATGTTATTTGTTTGTAGTCTACTATTACTTGTTGGTAGTCTTATGTTACTTGTTGGTAGTCTTATGTTTCTTGTTGGTAGTCCTATGTTACTTGTTGGTAGTCTTATGGTACTTTTTGGTAGTCTTATTTTACTTGTTGGTAGTCTTATGTTACTTGTTGGTAGTCTTATGTTACTTGTTGGTAGTCTTATGTTACTTGTTGGTAGTCTTATGTTACTTGTTGGTAGTCCTATGTTACTTGTTGGTAGTCTTATGTTACTTGTTGGTAGTCTTATTTTACTTGTTGGTAGTCTTATGTTACTTGTTGGTAGTCTTATGTTACTTGTTGGTAGTCTTATGTTTCTTGTTGGTAGTCCTATGTTACTTGTAGGTAGTCTTATGTTACTTGTTGGTAGTCTTATATTACGAATTTAGTTTGTTACACATATTTTCATTGGTTCTTTAGCCCTGAATGTCAGCATATATTCGGAAAACAGACGGGGTATATATTTCAGTCCCCAAAAACGATTAAAACATGGACGACAAAACATTACGCTTCACTGAATCAATGGTATAATACGGAATAATAAATGTATTTTTACCAAATTAAATGCTGTTTCTATACTCAAAACGGCTGGATGAACAAAAAAATATTACAACAGTTAATTCCGTCACAAATACCTGATCGATTCAGCAAACTCCTATGTTCCACGGCTGTACCATACAAATAAACAAAACGTTGAGCCTTGAAAACTTTCGACATCATGGGGCCACACCAAGGTTTTATTTACATGTAGTTAATATTTAAATTATTGAAACTGTTTCGCAAACCCGTTGTTTTGCTATGTGATATATTAATGTTATATTTATAAAGTTTATAAAATTTACTACATATGAAACTGTATTGATTTAGAAATTTAGTACAGTATTTTCCTTCATGAGACACCCTATACATGAAATATGACGGGACACATATTTTGACGTAATTGAAGAATGACGTCAAAGGTACGGAAACGGACATCTAGAGATACGAAAAATGAAAATAAAAGAGGCAAATTTATTTAATACAGTTGGATGTTGTATTTAAAAAAAAGGTTAAATCCGTAATATATCTGTTATTCAGCTATCATACAGGGTATATAATGTGACATTCCCGGCTTATGATGTATATTTCCTTCGGCTGCGCCTCAGGGAATATATATCCTAAGCCGGGAATGTCACATTATATACCCTGTCTGATAGATGAATAACATATAATGTTACTTGTTGGTAGTCTTATGTTATTTGTTGGTAGTCTTATTTTACTTGTTGGTAGTCTTATCTTACTTGTTGGTAGTCTTATGTTACTTGTTGGTAGTCTTATATTACTTGTTGGTAGTCTTATGTTACTTGTTGGTAGTCTTATGTTTCTTGTTGGTAGTCTTATGTTGTTTGTTGGTAGTCTTATATTACTTGTTGGATGTCTTATGTTACTTGTTGGTAGTCTTATGTTACTTGTTGGTAGTCTTATGTTATTTGTTTGTAGTCTTATGTTACTTGTTGGTAGTCTTATTTTACTTGTTGGTAGTCTTATGTTACTTGTTGGTAGTCTTATGTTGCTTGTTAGTAGTCTTATGTTACTTGTTGGTAGGCTTATGTTACTTGTTGGTAGTCTTATGTTACTTGTTGGTGGTGTTATTTTACTTGTTGGTAGTCTTATGTTACTTGTTGGTAGTCTTATGTTATTTGTTGGTGGTATTATGTTACTTTTTGGTAGTCGTATGTTACTTGTTGGTAGTCTTATGTTATTTGTTTGTAGTCTAATATTACTTGTTGGTAGTCTTATGTTACTTGTTGGTAGTCTTATGTTACTTGTTGGTAGTCCTATGTTACTTGTTGGTAGTCTTATGCTACTTTTTGGTAGTCTTATTTTACTTGTTGGTAGTCTTATGTTACTTGTTGGTAGTCTTATTTTACTTGTTGGTAGTTTTATGTTATTGGTTGGTAGTCTTATGTTACTTGTTGGTAGTCTTATGTTACTTGTTGGTAGTCTTATTTTACTTGTTGGTAGTCTTATGTTACTTGTTGGTAGTCTTATGTTGCTTGTTAGTAGTCTTATGTTACTTGTTGGTAGGCTTATGTTACTTGTTGGTAGTCTTATGTTACTTGTTGGTAGTGTTATTTTACTTGTTGGTAGTCTTATGTTACTTGTTGGTAGTCTTATGTTATTTGTTGGTGGTATTATGTTACTTTTTGGTAGTCGTATGTTACTTGTTGGTAGTCTTATGTTATTTGTTTGTAGTCTAATATTACTTGTTGGTAGTCTTATGTTACTTGTTGGTAGTCTTATGCTACTTTTTGGTAGTCTTATTTTACTTGTTGGTAGTCTTATGTTACTTGTTGGTAGTCTTATGTTACTTGTTGGTAGTCTTATGTTACTTGTTAGTAGTCCTATGTTACTTGTTGGTAGTCTTATGCTACTTTTTGGTAGTCTTATTTTACTTGTTGGTAGTCTTATGTTACTTGTTGGTAGTCTTATGTTACTTGTTGGTAGTCTTATGTTACTTGTTGGTAGTCCTATGTTACTTGTTGGTAGTCTTATGTTACTTGTTGGTAGTCTTATTTTACTTGTTGGTAGTCTTATGTTACTTGTTGGTAGTCTTATGTTACTTGTTGGTAGTCTTATGTTTCTTGTTGGTAGTCCTATGTTACTTGTAGGTAGTCTTATGTTACTTGTTGGTAGTCTTATATTACGAATTTAGTTTGTTACACATATTTTCATTGGTTCTTTAGCCCTGAATGTCAGCATATATTCGGAAAACAGACGGGGTATATATTTCAGTCCCCAAAAACGATTAAAACATGGACGACAAAACATTACGCTTCACTGAATCAATGGTATAATACGGAATAATAAATGTATTTTTACCAAATTAAATGCTGTTTCTATACTCAAAACGGCTGGATGAACAAAAAAATATTACAACAGTTAATTCCGTCACAAATACCTGATCGATTCAGCAAACTCCTATGTTCCACGGCTGTACCATACAAATAAACAAAACGTTGAGCCTTGAAAACTTTCGACATCATGGGGCCACACCAAGGTTTTATTTACATGTAGTTAATATTTAAATTATTGAAACTGTTTCGCAAACCCGTTGTTTTGCTATGTGATATATTAATGTTATATTTATAAAGTTTATAAAATTTACTACATATGAAACTGTATTGATTTAGAAATTTAGTACAGTATTTTCCTTCATGAGACACCCTATACATGAAATATGACGGGACACATATTTTGACGTAATTGAAGAATGACGTCAAAGGTACGGAAACGGACATCTAGAGATACGAAAAATGAAAATAAAAGAGGCAAATTTATTTAATACAGTTGGATGTTGTATTTAAAAAAAAGGTTAAATCCGTAATATATCTGTTATTCAGCTATCATACAGGGTATATAATGTGACATTCCCGGCTTATGATGTATATTTCCTTCGGCTGCGCCTCAGGGAATATATATCCTAAGCCGGGAATGTCACATTATATACCCTGTCTGATAGATGAATAACATATAATGTTACTTGTTGGTAGTCTTATGTTATTTGTTGGTAGTCTTATTTTACTTGTTGGTAGTCTTATCTTACTTGTTGGTAGTCTTATGTTACTTGTTGGTAGTCTTATATTACTTGTTGGTAGTCTTATGTTACTTGTTGGTAGTCTTATGTTTCTTGTTGGTAGTCTTATGTTGTTTGTTGGTAGTCTTATATTACTTGTTGGTAGTCTTATGTTACTTGTTGGTAGTCTTATGTTACTTGTTGGTAGTCTTATGTTATTTGTTTGTAGTCTTATGTTACTTGTTGGTAGTCTTATTTTACTTGTTGGTAGTCTTATGTTACTTGTTGGTAGTCTTATGTTGCTTGTTAGTAGTCTTATGTTACTTGTTGGTAGGCTTATGTTACTTGTTGGTAGTCTTATGTTACTTGTTGGTAGTGTTATTTTACTTGTTGGTAGTCTTATGTTACTTGTTGGTAGTCTTATGTTATTTGTTGGTGGTATTATGTTACTTTTTGGTAGTCGTATGTTACTTGTTGGTAGTCTTATGTTATTTGTTTGTAGTCTAATATTACTTGTTGGTAGTCTTATGTTACTTGTTGGTAGTCTTATGTTACTTGTTGGTAGTCCTATGTTACTTGTTGGTAGTCTTATGCTACTTTTTGGTAGTCTTATTTTACTTGTTGGTAGTCTTATGTTACTTGTTGGTAGTCTTATGTTACTTGTTGGTAGTCTTATGTTACTTGTTGGTAGTCCTATGTTACTTGTTGGTAGTCTTATGTTACTTGTTGGTAGTCTTATTTTACTTGTTGGTAGTCTTATGTTACTTGTTGGTAGTCTTATGTTACTTGTTGGTAGTCTTATGTTTCTTGTTGGTAGTCCTATGTTACTTGTAGGTAGTCTTATGTTACTTGTTGGTAGTCTTATATTACGAATTTAGTTTGTTACACATATTTTCATTGGTTCTTTAGCCCTGAATGTCAGCATATATTCGGAAAATAGACGGGGTATATATTTCAGTCCCCAAAAACGATTAAAACATGGACGACAAAACATTACGCTTCACTGAATCAATGGTATAATACGGAATAATAAATGTATTTTTACCAAATTAAATGCTGTTTCTATACTCAAAACGGCTGGATGAACAAAAAAATATTACAACAGTTAATTCCGTCACAAATACCTGATCGATTCAGCAAACTCCTATGTTCCACGGCTGTACCATACAAATAAACAAAACGTTGAGCCTTGAAAACTTTCGACATCATGGGGCCACACCAAGGTTTTATTTACATGTAGTTAATATTTAAATTATTGAAACTGTTTCGCAAACCCGTTGTTTTGCTATGTGATATATTAATGTTATATTTATAAAGTTTATAAAATTTACTACATATGAAACTGTATTGATTTAGAAATTTAGTACAGTATTTTCCTTCATGAGACACCCTATACATGAAATATGACGGGACACATATTTTGACGTAATTGAAGAATGACGTCAAAGGTACGGAAACGGACATCTAGAGATACGAAAAATGAAAATAAAAGAGGCAAATTTATTTAATACAGTTGGATGTTGTATTTAAAAAAAAGGTTAAATCCGTAATATATCTATTATTCAGCTATCATACAGGGTATATAATGTGACATTCCCGGCTTATGATGTATATTTCCTTCGGCTGCGCCTCAGGGAATATATATCCTAAGCCGGGAATGTCACATTATATACCCTGTCTGATAGATGAATAACATATAATGTTACTTGTTGGTAGTCTTATGTTATTTGTTGGTAGTCTTATTTTACTTGTTGGTAGTCTTATCTTACTTGTTGGTAGTCTTATGTTACTTGTTGGTAGTCTTATATTACTTGTTGGTAGTCTTATGTTACTTGTTGGTAGTCTTATGTTTCTTGTTGGTAGTCTTATGTTGTTTGTTGGTAGTCTTATATTACTTGTTGGTAGTCTTATGTTACTTGTTGGTAGTCTTATGTTACTTGTTGGTAGTCTTATCCTACTTGTTGGTAATCTTATGCTACTTGTTGGTAGTCTTATATTACTTGTTGGTAGTCTTATCATACTTGTTGGTAGTCATATGTTACGTGTTGGTAGTCTTATGTTACTTGTTCATAGTCTTATATTACTTGTTGGTAGTCTTATGTTATTTGTTGGTAGTCTTATATTACTTGTTGGTAGTCTTATGTTACTTCTTGGTAGTCTTATGTTACTTGTTGGTAGTCTTATGTTACTTGTTGGTAGTCTAATGTTACTTGTTGGTAGTCTTATTTTACTTGTTGGTAGTCTTATGTTACTTGTTGGTAGTCTTATGGTACTTGTTGGTAGTCTTATGTTGCTTGTTAGTAGTCTTATGTTACTTGTTGGTAGGCTTATGTTACTTGTTGGTAGTCTTATGTTACTTGTTGGTAGTGTTATTTTACTTGTTGGTAGTCTTATGTTACTTGTTGGTAGTCTTATGTTACTTGTTGGTAGTCTTATCCTACTTGTTGGTAATCTTATGCTACTTGTTGGTAGTCTTATATTACTTGTTGGTAGTCTTATCATACTTGTTGGTAGTCATATGTTACGTGTTGGTAGTCTTATGTTACTTGTTCATAGTCTTATATTACTTGTTGGTAGTCTTATGTTATTTGTTGGTAGTCTTATATTACTTGTTGGTAGTCTTATGTTACTTCTTGGTAGTCTTATGTTACTTGTTGGTAGTCTTATGTTACTTGTTGGTAGTCTAATGTTACTTGTTGGTAGTCTTATTTTACTTGTTGGTAGTCTTATGTTACTTGTTGGTAGTCTTATGGTACTTGTTGGTAGTCTTATGTTGCTTGTTAGTAGTCTTATGTTACTTGTTGGTAGGCTTATGTTACTTGTTGGTAGTCTTATGTTACTTGTTGGTAGTGTTATTTTACTTGTTGGTAGTCTTATGTTACTTGTTGGTAGTCTTATGTTACTTGTTGGTAGTCTTATGTTACTTGTTGGTAGTCTTATGTTACTTGTTGGTAGTCTTATGTTACTTGTTGATAGTCTTATGTTATTTGTTGGTAGTCTTATGTTACTTGTTGGTAGTCTTATGTTACTTGTTGGTAGTCTTATGTTACTTGTTGGTAGTCTTATATTACTTGTTGGTAGTCTTATGTTGCTTGTTGGTAGTCTTATGTTACTTGTTGGTAGTCTTATGTTATTTGTTTGTAGTCTTATGTTACTTGTTGGTAGTCTTATGTTACTTGTTGGTAGTCCTATGTTACTTGTTGGTAGTCTTATGCTACTTTTTGGTAGTCTTATTTTACTTGTTGGTAGTCTTATGTTACTTATTGGTAGTCCTATGTTACTTGTTGGAAGTCTTATGTTACTTGTTGGTAGTCTTATGTTATTTGTTGGTAGTCTTATGTTACTTGTTGGTAGTTTTATGTTATTTGTTGGTAGTCTAATGTTACTTGTTGGTAGTCTTATGTTACTTGTTGGTAGTCTTATATTACTTGTTGGTAGTCTTATGTTACTTGTTGGTAGTCTTATGTTACTTGTTGGTAGTCTTATGTTGCTTGTTGGTAGTCTTATGTTACTTGTTGGTAGTCTTATGTTACTTGTTGGTAGTGTTATTTTACTTGTTGGTAGTCTTATGTTACTTGTTGGTACTCTTATGTTATTTGTTGGTAAGCTTATGTTACTTGTTGGTAGTCTTATGTTACTTGTTTGTAGTCTTATGTTATTTGTTGGTAGTCTTATGTTACTTGTTGGTAGTTTTATGTTATTTGTTGGTAGTCTTATGTTACTTGTTGGTAGTCTTATATTACTTGTTGGTAGTCTTATGTTACCTGTGGTAGTCTTATGTTGCTTGTTGGTAGTCTTATGTTACTTGTTGGTAGTGTTATTTTACTTGTTGGTAGTGTTATTTCACTTGTTGGTAGTCTTATGTTACTTGTTGGTAGTCTTATGTTATTTGTTGGTAAGCTTATGTTACTTGTTGGTAGTCTTATGTTACTTGTTGGTAGTCTTATGTTACTTGTTGGTAGTCTTATGTTACTTGTTTGTAGTCTTATGTTATTTGTTGGTAGTCTTATGTTACTTGTTGGTAGTTTTATGTTATTTGTTGGTAGTCTTATGTTACTTGTTGGTAGTCTTATATTACTTGTTGGTAGTCTTATGTTATTTGTTGGTAGTCTTATGTTACTTGTTGGTAATCTTATGTTACTTGTTGGTAATTTTATGTTATTGGTTGGTAGTCTTATGTTACTTGTTGGTAGTCTTATTTTACTTGTTGGTAGTCTTATGTTACTTGTTGGTAGTCTTATGTTATTTGTTTGTAGTCTAATATTACTTGTTGGTAGTCTTATGTTACTTGTTGGTAGTCTTATGTTACTTGTTGGTAGTCCTATGTTACTTGTTGGTAGTCTTATGCTACTTTTTGGTAGTCTTATTTTACTTGTTGGTAGTCTTATGTTACTTGTTGGTAGTCTTATGTTACTTGTTGGTAGTCTTATGTTACTTGTTGGTAGTCCTATGTTACTTGTTGGTAGTCTTATGTTACTTGTTGGTAGTCTTATTTTACTTGTTGGTAGTCTTATGTTACTTGTTGGTAGTCTTATGTTACTTGTTGGTAGTCTTATGTTTCTTGTTGGTAGTCCTATGTTACTTGTAGGTAGTCTTATGTTACTTGTTGGTAGTCTTATATTACGAATTTAGTTTGTTACACATATTTTCATTGGTTCTTTAGCCCTGAATGTCAGCATATATTCGGAAAATAGACGGGGTATATATTTCAGTCCCCAAAAACGATTAAAACATGGACGACAAAACATTACGCTTCACTGAATCAATGGTATAATACGGAATAATAAATGTATTTTTACCAAATTAAATGCTGTTTCTATACTCAAAACGGCTGGATGAACAAAAAAATATTACAACAGTTAATTCCGTCACAAATACCTGATCGATTCAGCAAACTCCTATGTTCCACGGCTGTACCATACAAATAAACAAAACGTTGAGCCTTGAAAACTTTCGACATCATGGGGCCACACCAAGGTTTTATTTACATGTAGTTAATATTTAAATTATTGAAACTGTTTCGCAAACCCGTTGTTTTGCTATGTGATATATTAATGTTATATTTATAAAGTTTATAAAATTTACTACATATGAAACTGTATTGATTTAGAAATTTAGTACAGTATTTTCCTTCATGAGACACCCTATACATGAAATATGACGGGACACATATTTTGACGTAATTGAAGAATGACGTCAAAGGTACGGAAACGGACATCTAGAGATACGAAAAATGAAAATAAAAGAGGCAAATTTATTTAATACAGTTGGATGTTGTATTTAAAAAAAAGGTTAAATCCGTAATATATCTGTTATTCAGCTATCATACAGGGTATATAATGTGACATTCCCGGCTTATGATGTATATTTCCTTCGGCTGCGCCTCAGGGAATATATATCCTAAGCCGGGAATGTCACATTATATACCCTGTCTGATAGATGAATAACATATAATGTTACTTGTTGGTAGTCTTATGTTATTTGTTGGTAGTCTTATTTTACTTGTTGGTAGTCTTATCTTACTTGTTGGTAGTCTTATGTTACTTGTTGGTAGTCTTATATTACTTGTTGGTAGTCTTATGTTACTTGTTGGTAGTCTTATGTTTCTTGTTGGTAGTCTTATGTTGTTTGTTGGTAGTCTTATATTACTTGTTGGTAGTCTTATGTTACTTGTTGGTAGTCTTATGTTACTTGTTGGTAGTCTTATCCTACTTGTTGGTAATCTTATGCTACTTGTTGGTAGTCTTATATTACTTGTTGGTAGTCTTATCATACTTGTTGGTAGTCATATGTTACGTGTTGGTAGTCTTATGTTACTTGTTCATAGTCTTATATTACTTGTTGGTAGTCTTATGTTATTTGTTGGTAGTCTTATATTACTTGTTGGTAGTCTTATGTTACTTCTTGGTAGTCTTATGTTACTTGTTGGTAGTCTTATGTTACTTGTTGGTAGTCTAATGTTACTTGTTGGTAGTCTTATTTTACTTGTTGGTAGTCTTATGTTACTTGTTGGTAGTCTTATGGTACTTGTTGGTAGTCTTATGTTGCTTGTTAGTAGTCTTATGTTACTTGTTGGTAGGCTTATGTTACTTGTTGGTAGTCTTATGTTACTTGTTGGTAGTGTTATTTTACTTGTTGGTAGTCTTATGTTACTTGTTGGTAGTCTTATGTTACTTGTTGGTAGTCTTATGTTACTTGTTGGTAGTCTTATGTTACTTGTTGGTAGTCTTATGTTACTTGTTGATAGTCTTATGTTATTTGTTGGTAGTCTTATGTTACTTGTTGGTAGTCTTATGTTACTTGTTGGTAGTCTTATGTTACTTGTTGGTAGTCTTATATTACTTGTTGGTAGTCTTATGTTGCTTGTTGGTAGTCTTATGTTACTTGTTGGTAGTCTTATGTTATTTGTTTGTAGTCTTATGTTACTTGTTGGTAGTCTTATGTTACTTGTTGGTAGTCCTATGTTACTTGTTGGTAGTCTTATGCTACTTTTTGGTAGTCTTATTTTACTTGTTGGTAGTCTTATGTTACTTATTGGTAGTCCTATGTTACTTGTTGGAAGTCTTATGTTACTTGTTGGTAGTCTTATGTTATTTGTTGGTAGTCTTATGTTACTTGTTGGTAGTTTTATGTTATTTGTTGGTAGTCTAATGTTACTTGTTGGTAGTCTTATGTTACTTGTTGGTAGTCTTATATTACTTGTTGGTAGTCTTATGTTACTTGTTGGTAGTCTTATGTTACTTGTTGGTAGTCTTATGTTGCTTGTTGGTAGTCTTATGTTACTTGTTGGTAGTCTTATGTTACTTGTTGGTAGTGTTATTTTACTTGTTGGTAGTCTTATGTTACTTGTTGGTACTCTTATGTTATTTGTTGGTAAGCTTATGTTACTTGTTGGTAGTCTTATGTTACTTGTTTGTAGTCTTATGTTATTTGTTGGTAGTCTTATGTTACTTGTTGGTAGTTTTATGTTATTTGTTGGTAGTCTTATGTTACTTGTTGGTAGTCTTATATTACTTGTTGGTAGTCTTATGTTACCTGTTGGTAGTCTTATGTTGCTTGTTGGTAGTCTTATGTTACTTGTTGGTAGTGTTATTTTACTTGTTGGTAGTGTTATTTTACTTGTTGGTAGTCTTATGTTACTTGTTGGTAGTCTTATGTTATTTGTTGGTAAGCTTATGTTACTTGTTGGTAGTCTTATGTTACTTGTTGGTAGTCTTATGTTACTTGTTGGTAGTCTTATGTTACTTGTTTGTAGTCTTATGTTATTTGTTGGTAGTCTTATGTTACTTGTTGGTAGTTTTATGTTATTTGTTGGTAGTCTTATGTTACTTGTTGGTAGTCTTATATTACTTGTTGGTAGTCTTATGTTATTTGTTGGTAGTCTTATGTTACTTGTTGGTAATCTTATGTTACTTGTTGGTAGTTTTATGTTATTGGTTGGTAGTCTTATGTTACTTGTTGGTAGTCTTATTTTACTTGTTGGTAGTCTTATGTTACTTGTTGGTAGTCTTATGTTGCTTGTTAGTAGTCTTATGTTACTTGTTGGTAGGCTTATGTTACTTGTTGGTAGTCTTATGTTACTTGTTGGTAGTGTTATTTTACTTGTTGGTAGTCTTATGTTACTTGTTGGTAGTCTTATGTTATTTGTTGGTGGTATTATGTTACTTTTTGGTAGTCGTATGTTACTTGTTGGTAGTCTTATGTTATTTGTTTGTAGTCTAATATTACTTGTTGGTAGTCTTATGTTACTTGTTGGTAGTCTTATGTTACTTGTTGGTAGTCCTATGTTACTTGTTGGTAGTCTTATGCTACTTTTTGGTAGTCTTATTTTACTTGTTGGTAGTCTTATGTTACTTGTTGGTAGTCTTATGTTACTTGTTGGTAGTCTTATGTTACTTGTTGGTAGTCTTATGTTACTTGTTGGTAGTCCTATGTTACTTGTTGGTAGTCTTATGTTACTTGTTGGTAGTCTTATTTTACTTGTTGGTAGTCTTATGTTACTTGTTGGTAGTCTTATGTTACTTGTTGGTAGTCTTATGTTTCTTGTTGGTAGTCCTATGTTACTTGTAGGTAGTCTTATGTTACTTGTTGGTAGTCTTATATTACGAATTTAGTTTGTTACACATATTTTCATTGGTTCTTTAGCCCTGAATGTCAGCATATATTCGGAAAACAGACGGGGTATATATTTCAGTCCCCAAAAACGATTAAAACATGGACGACAAAACATTACGCTTCACTGAATCAATGGTATAATACGGAATAATAAATGTATTTTTACCAAATTAAATGCTGTTTCTATACTCAAAACGGCTGGATGAACAAAAAAATATTACAACAGTTAATTCCGTCACAAATACCTGATCGATTCAGCAAACTCCTATGTTCCACGGCTGTACCATACAAATAAACAAAACGTTGAGCCTTGAAAACTTTCGACATCATGGGGCCACACCAAGGTTTTATTTACATGTAGTTAATATTTAAATTATTGAAACTGTTTCGCAAACCCGTTGTTTTGCTATGTGATATATTAATGTTATATTTATAAAGTTTATAAAATTTACTACATATGAAACTGTATTGATTTAGAAATTTAGTACAGTATTTTCCTTCATGAGACACCCTATACATGAAATATGACGGGACACATATTTTGACGTAATTGAAGAATGACGTCAAAGGTACGGAAACGGACATCTAGAGATACGAAAAATGAAAATAAAAGAGGCAAATTTATTTAATACAGTTGGATGTTGTATTTAAAAAAAAGGTTAAATCCGTAATATATCTGTTATTCAGCTATCATACAGGGTATATAATGTGACATTCCCGGCTTATGATGTATATTTCCTTCGGCTGCGCCTCAGGGAATATATATCCTAAGCCGGGAATGTCACATTATATACCCTGTCTGATAGATGAATAACATATAATGTTACTTGTTGGTAGTCTTATGTTATTTGTTGGTAGTCTTATGTTACTTGTTGGTAGTCTTATCTTACTTGTTGGTAGTCTTATGTTACTTGTTGGTAGTCTTATATTACTTGTTGGTAGTCTTATGTTACTTGTTGGTAGTCTTATGTTTCTTGTTGGTAGTCTTATGTTGTTTGTTGGTAGTCTTATATTACTTATTGGTAGTCTTATGTTACTTGTTGGTAGTCTTATGTTACTTGTTGGTAGTCTTATCTTACTTGTTGGTAATCTTATGCTACTTGTTGGTAGTCTTATATTACTTGTTGGTAGTCTTATCATACTTGTTGGTAGTCATATGTTACGTGTTGGTAGTCTTATGTTACTTGTTCATAGTCTTATATTACTTGTTGGTAGTCTTATGTTATTTGTTGGTAGTCTTATATTACTTGTTGGTAGTCTTATGTTACTTCTTGGTAGTCTTATGTTACTTGTTGGTAGTCTTATGTTACTTGTTGGTAGTCTAATGTTACTTGTTGGTAGTCTTATTTTACTTGTTGGTAGTCTTATGTTACTTGTTGGTAGTCTTATGGTACTTGTTGGTAGTCTTATGTTGCTTGTTAGTAGTCTTATGTTACTTGTTGGTAGGCTTATGTTACTTGTTGGTAGTCTTATATTACTTGTTGGTAGTGTTATTTTACTTGTTGGTAGTCTTATGTTACTTGTTGGTAGTCTAATATTATTTGTTGGTAAGCTTATGTTACTTGTTGGTAGTCTTATGTTACTTGTTTGTAGTCTTATGTTACTTGTTGGTAGTCTTATGTTACTTGTTGGTAGTCTTATGTTACTTGTTGGTAGTCTTATGTTACTTGTTGATAGTCTTATGTTATTTGTTGGTAGTCTTATGTTACTTGTTGGTAGTCTTATGTTACTTGTTGGTAGTCTTATGTTACTTGTTGGTAGTCTTATATTACTTGTTGGTAGTCTTATGTTGCTTGTTGGTAGTCTTATGTTACTTGCTGGTAGTCTTATGTTATTTGTTTGTAGTCTTATGTTACTTGTTGGTAGTCTTATGTTACTTGTTGGTAGTCCTATGTTACTTGTTGGTAGTCTTATGCTACTTTTTGGTAGTCTTATTTTACTTGTTGGTAGTCTTATGTTACTTGTTGGTATTCTTATGTTACTTGTTGGTAGTCTTATGTTACTTGTTGGTAGTCTTATGTTACTTGTTGGTAGTCTTATGTTACTTGTTGGTAGTCTTATGTTACTTGTTGGTAGTCTTATGTTACTTATTGGTAGTCCTATGTTACTTGTTGGTAGTCTTATGTTACTTGTTGGTAGTCTTATGTTATTTGTTGGTAGTCTTATGTTACTTGTTGGTAGTTTTATGTTATTTGTTGGTAGTCTAATGTTACTTGTTGGTAGTCTTATGTTACTTGTTGGTAGTCTTATATTACTTGTTGGTAGTCTTATGTTACTTGTTGGTAGTCTTATGTTACTTGTTGGTAGTCTTATGTTGCTTGTTGGTAGTCTTATGTTACTTGTTGGTAGTCTTATGTTACTTGTTGGTAGTGTTATTTTACTTGTTGGTAGTCTTATGTTACTTGTTGGTACTCTTATGTTATTTGTTGGTAAGCTTATGTTACTTGTTGGTAGTCTTATGTTACTTGTTTGTAGTCTTATGTTATTTGTTGGTAGTCTTATGTTACTTGTTGGTAGTTTTATGTTATTTGTTGGTAGTCTTATGTTACTTGTTGGTAGTCTTATATTACTTGTTGGTAGTCTTATGTTACTTGTTGGTAGTCTTATGTTACCTGTTGGTAGTCTTATGTTGCTTGTTGGTAGTCTTATGTTACTTGTTGGTAGTGTTATTTTACTTGTTGGTAGTCTTATGTTACTTGTTTGTAGTCTTATGTTATTTGTTGGTAGTCTTATGTTACTTGTTGGTAGTTTTATGTTATTTGTTGGTAGTCTTATGTTACTTGTTGGTAGTCTTATATTACTTGTTGGTAGTCTTATGTTACTTGTTGGTAGTGTTATTTTACTTGTTGGTAGTCTTATGTTACTTGTTGGTACTCTTATGTTATTTGTTGGTAAGCTTATGTTACTTGTTGGTAGTCTTATGTTACTTGTTTGTAGTCTTATGTTATTTGTTGGTAGTCTTATGTTACTTGTTGGTAGTTTTATGTTATTTGTTGGTAGTCTTATGTTACTTGTTGGTAGTGTTATTTTACTTGTTGGTAGTCTTATGTTACTTGTTGGTAGTCTTATGTTATTTGTTGGTAAGCTTATGTTACTTGTTGGTAGTCTTATGTTACTTGTTGGTAGTCTTATGTTACTTGTTGGTAGTCTTATGTTACTTGTTTGTAGTCTTATGTTATTTGTTGGTAGTCTTATGTTACTTGTTGGTAGTTTTATGTTATTTGTTGGTAGTCTTATGTTACTTGTTGGTAGTCTTTTGTTATTTGTTGGTAATCTTATGTTACTTGTTGGTAGTTTTATGTTATTGGTTGGTAGTCTTATGTGACTTGTTGGTAGTCTTATGTTACTTGTTGGTAGTCTTATGTTACTTATTGGTAGTCTTAAGTTACTTGTTGGTAGTCTTATGTTGCTTGTTAGTAGTCTTATGTTACTTGTTGGTAGGCTTATGTTACTTGTTGGTAGTCTTATGTTACTTGTTGGTAGTGTTATTTTACTTGTTGGTAGTCTTATGTTACTTGTTGGTAGTCTTATGTTATTTGTTGGTGGTATTATGTTACTTTTTGGTAGTCGTATGTTACTTGTTGGTAGTCTTATGTTATTTGTTTGTAGTCTACTATTACTTGTTGGTAGTCTTATGTTACTTGTTGGTAGTCTTATGTTTCTTGTTGGTAGTCCTATGTTACTTGTTGGTAGTCTTATGCTACTTTTTGG